>CM036657.1:5202485-5857293 GCA_020746105.1 Trogon surrucura
ACCGGGGCGGATGTCACCATCATTAATCAAACATACTGGCCACCCACGTGGCCCCTGCAGGCTCCCATGACACAAATTGTGGGAGTGGGAGGAATGAAAGCTCCTCAATCCAGTAGAGACCCTGTGACTATAGTTTTTGAAGATGGACAACAAATAGTCTTTCGGCCATATGTCATGCAGTTACCTTCAACTCTTCAAGGCCTGATAGGCAGAGACTTGATGTCTCAACTCGGAATGGTATTAACCACTGATCAGCATTTATCATGATGGCCACTGCCGAGCAGCCGCCCATACAAAAGATTACCTGGGTGACCGATACACCCGTATGGGTGGAGCAGTGGCCGATGACTAAAGACAGGCTGCAAATAGCAGAACAAACAAAAGCGCTTGAACAAATAACTGCTAAATTACAAACAGGATGGAGTGCATGCCGTCTTGAGGATCACCCCCTGTCATTGCTTATCATCAATACAGATTCCAACCCTCTTGCCATTGTGCTTCAATGGCAAAAGAAAAAGGGGGAAGAATCCCCTGGAGAGTCAACAAGAATAATAGAATGGGTATTCTTACCAGTGCAACCTAAATTTCGCCTAATGAAAAGAACAGAAGCCATCGCCGCGTTGATCCAAAAGGGCCAATCTCGAATAACAGAAATAGATGGGTTGGAGCCGGCAGACATTAGTATTCCCGTTAGAAATGAAGACTTGGAATGGCAACTGCGGCACTCCATCGAAATCCAGGAAGCATTGCTGGGCTACTCTGGTCTGGTTCACAACAAGCATCCTAAGGGCCCACTATGGTAAGTAATTGAGCAACACAAATGGCTAGAAAACCCCTGTGCTCACAGCAACCAGTGGATGGAAGGACGGTCTTCACAGACGCAGGGCGGAAGACGAGAAGCGCAGCATGTGTATGGCAACAACAGGGAGCGTGGAAGCAACATACAATCCAGGGTGACGTTGCAGATAGCTTACAAATACTCGAACTGAAAACTGTATGTTGGGCTTTCCAGAATTGGAGCAAAGAGCCTCTCAATGTGGTTTCTGATTCCTTATATGTTGTTAGGGTTGATGGTAATAACCAGCAGAGTGATCTTTCTTTAGCTAAAAGCAAGGTGGGGGAAACCAGCTGCCTTCTGCTTTGTTAGAAGTGTGTGATTAAGGACCAAAATAGATAGGGAGACTCCCTTGTATTCTTCCTTCAGCCCTGGCAAAGCTGTGAGAAGAATTCAACGGGGCAAACACCACCAGATGTTCCCGCATTCAAAGTTATGTAAGGTTGTTTATTTAATAGTATAAATACTGGACCCTCTTGCAGCGACTTCGGAAACCTCACCTACGGGTGGATGCACTGCGTAGGACTTCCCAATTGTCGGGAGGGTTCTCCAGAAATTTCGCTGCAACAGGGGCTCCCCAGCGACTGCGGGTCTGGATGATTTAGGGTAATGGATGTGAGAACTTTGACAGGATGAATTAAGAGTTTAGTTAAGGCATTTTTGGTTATTGCAGTTTTAATTGTTATAGGCTTAGTTATGTTTAGTTGTTTGATGATCAAGAAAATGATAAGCAAACTAACGGATGAAGCCTGGGTTGTCCAAAAAGAAAAAGGGGGCTATGTAGGGGAATTTCTTGTGGAGCAGGGTCGTGGTGTCCCTTTAAAGGTGTGGACAACCCAGTTTAGGCCTAAACAAAGGCTCTGTCCTTGAAGTTGCCTTGGAACACAGGGAGGAGGAGGTTTTATCTGTTTTGTGAAGAGCCTTGCCGGGGGGAGAAGGGGGGGGCGAGAGCCGCCTGCATTGGGCACTACCCAATAAAACACTGGTGCGTGTAAACCTGTATCTGACCAACTCTGTTAAGGGACAGGCGCGTGGACACTGTTTAACTGTATAGATTGAGCTGTCCGGAGCAATAAAGAGAGAACTACTTGTAGCCATATCAGTGGGATTTGTCATTGTCTTGACCGGCTCTCCGACGGGACCCTCTTCATGTTCCAGTGCTCTGTCACCCTCACAGAGAAAAAGTTTTTTCTCATATTTTTATGGAACCTCCTCTGCTCCAGTTTCCACCCATTGCCCCTTGTCCTGTCATTGGACGCCACTGAAAAGAGCCTGGCACCGTCATCCTGACACTCCCCCTTGACATATTTATAAACATTAATGAGTTGGGGTTGTTCAGTCTGCAGAAAAGAAGACTCTGAGGAGACCTTATTGTGGCCTTCCAATATCTGAAGGGGACCTACAAGAAAGCTGGTGAGGGGTTTTTTATGATGTCGAGTAGTGATAGGACTAGAGGGAATGGATTGAAGCTAGAGATGGATCAGTTCAGACTGGACATTAGGAAGAAGTTCTTCCCCATGAAGGTGATGAGACACTGGCACAGGTTGCCCAGAGAAGTAGTGGAAGCCCCATCCCTGGAATTTTTTAAGGTCAGGCAGAATGGGGCTCTGGGCAACATGGTCTAGTGGGGGATGTCCCTGCCCATGGTGAGGGGGTTGGAACTAGATGATCTTTAAGGTCCCTTCCAACCCGGACAATTCTATGATTCTTAACTGGAATCTGTCAAGTCTCTGCTAATCTCTGCATTTCTCCAGGGTACCTGCCACGTTTCACGGTCCTTGATGACACACTTGATGGTCCTTGATATACAACAATTGCCTCCTCTAGGGTGCCAGCCACAGTCGATATCTTTACTTGCAACTACCCATCACATAAAAACCCCACAAACATTATTATTATACATATTATTATCCCAATTAATTTTTTCAACCATAAACCTAAATCGGGTACCCAGGATGTTAACCAGTTCCAAACCTTGGAAAACCCGTAGGAGGTATCATCTTGTTGGATTTCATGTAAGATCTTAGTTTGTCGCCAAATTTAAATCCGTTGAAATTCTCCCACCTTGGTCTATGTATACATAACAGCTTGTATTTAACACTGTGCATACTCCTCCTCTTCTTCATGCCAAAATCCTATCTAGAGCCATTCGCTCCCGGATAGTTATTTTTGCCAATTGTCACACCTCCTCTTGTAAGGCAGATAAGGCATCTGCCGTCTTATTTCCAATCCGTTCTACAATAGCTGAAATATTTAATACAGTCTTTTCTAATTCACTAACTCCTAACCAAGGTATGAACCACCTTGCAAAAGAATGGAAAGCTGTAGGCCTTTCTACCGAAGGGTTACTCCTCTTATATCTCTTTACATAAAATCTGACTCAGTGTTTAGCACTCAATTTATCGATTATCATAGAATCATAGAATCATAGAATGTTAGGGATTGGAAGGGACCTCGAAAGATCATCAAGTCCAATCCCCCTGCCAGAGCAGAAACGCCTAGATTATGCTACACAGGAACGTGTCCAGGCAGGTCTTGAATGTCTCCAGAGAAGGAGACTCCACAACCTCTCTGGGCAGCCTGTTCCAGGGCTCCGTCACCCTCACTGAGAAGAAGTTTCTTCTCGAGTTTAAGCGGAACCTCTTATGTTCCAGTTTCAGCCCATTACCCCTTGTCCTATCAGTGGTTGTCACCGAGAAGAGCCTGGTTCCATCCTCGTGACACTCACACTTGATATATTTGTAAACATTAATGAGGTCACCCCTCAGTCTCCTCTTCTCCAAACTAAAGAGCCCCAGCTCCCTCAGCCTTTCCTCATAAGGGAGATGTTCCACTCCCTTAATCATCTTTGTGGCTCTGCCCTGGACTCTCTCCAGCAGTTCCCTGTCTTTCTTGAACTGAGGGGCCCAGAACTGGACACAGTATTCCAGATGGGGTCTCACCAGGGCAGAGTAGAGGGGAAGGAGAACCTCTCTCGACCTACTAACCACCCCCCTTCTAATACACCCCAGGATGCCATTGGCCTTCCTGGCCACAAGGGCACAGTGCTGGCTCATGGTCATCCTGCTGTCCACCAAGACTCCCAGGTCCCTTTCCCCTACACTACTCTCTAATAAGTCATTCCCCAACTTATACTGGAACCCGAGGTTGTTCCTACCCAGATGCAAGACCCTACATTTACCCTTGTTGTATTTCATTAAATTTTTCCCCGCCCAACCCTCCAGCCTGTCCAGGTCTCGCTGGATGGCAGCACAGCCTTCTGGTGTGTCAGCCACTCCTCCCAGCTTGGTGTCATCAGCAAACTTGCTGATAGTACTCTCTAGTCCCTCATCCAAGTCATCGATGAATATATTGAGTAATACTGGTCCCAGTACTGACCCTTGAGGGACTCCACTGGATACAGGCCTCCAACCAGACTCTGCCCCATTGACCACAACTCTTTGGCTTCTTCCCTTTAGCCAGTTCACAGTCCACCTCACTACCCGAGAGTCTAGACCACACTTCCTCAGTTTAGCAGCAAGGATGCTGTGGGAGACTGTGTCAAATGCTTTACTGAAGTCAAGGTAGACCACATCCACCGCTCTGCCATCATCTATCCACCTTGTTATATCCTCGTAAAAGGCTATGAGGTTAGTCAAGCACGACTTCCCCTTGGTGAAGCCATGTTGACTGTCTCTAATGACCCTCTTATCCTTGATATGCCTTGAGATGGCACCAAGGATAAGTCGTTCCATCACTTTCCCAGGGATGGAGGTGAGGCTGACAGGTCTATAGTTTCCCGGGTCCTCCTTCTTGCCCTTTTTGAAGACTGGAGTGACATTTGCTTCCCTCCAGTCCTCAGGCACCTCTCCCATCTCCCAAGACTCGGCAAAGATGATGGAGAGTGGTCTAGCAATGACATCAGCCAGCTCCCTCAGCACCCGTGGATGCATCCCGTCTGGACCCATGGATTTATGGATGTCCAGATTGCTTAATTGGTCCCTAACCCAGTCCTCATCGACTAAAGCAAACTCCTCCACTGCCCTGACTTCCTCTGGGGCCTCAGGGGAACGGGGCTCCTCAGGACAGCCTCCGGCAGAGTAGACAGAGACAAAGAAGGCATTCAGTAACTCTGCCTTCTCTGTATCTTCTGTCACCAAGGCACCCACCTCATTCATCAGTGGGCCTACATTGCCTCTGGTGTTAGTTTTATCTGCCATGTATTTGAAAAAGCTCTTCCTGTTGTCCTTGACCCCTCTCGCCAGGTTCAATTCTAGGGAGGCCTTTGCTTTCCTAGTTGCCTCCCTACACCCTCGGACAACAGCCTTATATTCTTCCCAAGTGGCCAGCCCTGCCTTCCAAGATCTGTAAATTCTCCTCTTGCCCTTGAGCTTACCCAGCAGATCTCTGTTTAGCCACGCAGGTCTCCTGGCTCCCTTCCTTGACTTCCTACGTGTCGGGATGCTCTGATCTTGAGCACGGTAGAAGCAGTCCCTGAACGCTAACCAACTATCTTGGGCCCCTTTACCTTCAAACAGCCTTGCCCATGGGATTTTCTCTAGTAATTGCTTGAAAAAGCCAAAGTTTGCCTTGGCAAAGTCCAGGGTTGCAATTCTGCTTGCTATTTTGTTTCTGCTACATGAGATCCTGAACTCCACCATTTCATGGTCACTGCAGCCAAGGCAGCCCTCAACCTTTACTGCTTCAACCAGATCCTCCTTGTTAGCGAGGATGAGGTCCAGCAGTGCTCCTCTCCTAGTCGGCTCCTCCACCATTTGCATCAGAAAATTATCATCGATGCACTGGAGGAACCTCCTGGACTGTGGCTGGCTGGCTGAGTTGTCCTTCCAGCAAATATCAGGGAAGTTAAAATCCCCCACAACAACCAGGGCCTGTGATTGTGAGACTGCTCTCAGCTGCCTGTAGAAGGCCTCATCAACTTCCTCACCCTGATCTGGTGGCCTGTAATAGACACCCACAACAGTATCTCTCCTGCCAGCCTGCCCCTTAATTCTAACCCATACACTCTCAACTTGCTCCTCATCCATGCCTGGATGGTATTCAAGACATTGTAGTTGCTCTTTCATGTAAAGAGCGACTCCACCACCTCGCCTGGCTGGCCTGTCTTTCCTGAAAAGGACATAGCCACCCATGACCACATTCCAGTCATGTGAGCTGTCCCACCATGTCTCTGTAATTGCCACCAGATCATAATCTCCTGCCTGAACCCAGGTTTCTAGCTCCTCCTGCTTATTCCCCATGCTGCGTGCATTGGTGTATAAGCATTTCAGGGAGCAAGTTGAGCACACTGATCTCACCCTAGGGGGATGGGAGGCCACCCGGTCCTCATAATTTCTAGAGCACTGCCCCGCTGCAATCCCAGCTATAACCCCATCCCCCTTCATATCTAGTTTAAAGAACGCTCTATGAGTCCCGCCAGCTCGTGACCAAGGATCCTTTTTTCCCTTTGTGTCATTTGAACCCCAGCTTGTTTCAGTAGACCAGGTGCCCTGTAGGTCTCCCCATGGTTAAAAAATCCAAAGCTAGACCGCTGGCACCACCCCTTTAGCCAAGTATTAATCTGCTGCACTTTGTCACACTTACCACTATTTTTCCTCATAATAGAAGGAATAGAGGCAAACACAACCTGTGCGCCTGATCCTTCTAGCATCTGCCCCAGTGCCCTAAAGTCCCTTTTGATTGCTTCTGGCCATCTCTCTACTATCTCATCATTACCGATCTGCATAACCAAAAGCAGGTAATAGTCCGTGGGTTTGACCAGACCAGGAAGCTTCTTGATAACATCCTTAACTTGGGCCCCAGGGAGGCAGCAGACTTCCCTGTGGGTCGGATCAGGGCGGCAGACAGGGCCCTCTGTTCCCCTCAGGAGGGAGTCTCCAATTACGATTACCCTCCTTTTTTTCTTAGATGAAGAAGTCCTAACGCGTGTATCCGAGTGACTAGACAGCCCTATGGGTGAACCCTCCACTGACTCTTCCTTGGCCTGGCTCTCATTGTCTAGAGCCCCATACCTGTTTCACAGGGGCAACCGGGCAGGTGAGGGAGGCCAGGCAGGGATTTTCCTTCCTCTCCTGGCAGGCACCTGCTTCCACTCCTCCCTATCCTTTAGGTCCCCCCCTTTTGCCTGATGGCCAGAGGTGGGGGGATATTCTGCTCTTTGCGGAGCTTGCTGCTCGCCATTCAGGACGTGACTCCACCGATCTATCTCTCTCTCCGACTCCCTAATGCTCCTCAGCCTTTCCACTTCCTCCTTCAGTTCAGCCACCAGACTGAGCAGATCGCTCACCTGGTCACATCGGACACAAGTGTCTCTTCCACTACCCTCCATGGCCAGTGCCAGGCTCCAGCATTCTCTGCAGCCCGAGGCCTGAACACCCACATGCTTACGTGGGGCCTCTGTCTGGGTGCCCACAGTTTTTTTTATCATTATATTTGGCACTACTGCTCCAAGAGTACAAGTTTCTGGCCAGTAGAGTGGCAATACTTTCCTAGCTTTCATACCACAGATCCAATACCAACCTTTTCCTTTTGGGACTGACCAGTCAACGAACTTTCTGTTCCATGCAGTAGCTGCTACATCCCGAATAATACTACATCCTGTCTGATTCCCTACAAAGGTGGCATTCTGACAATCCACACTTTCTGACCACAATGCAATATACTTCTGTTTACTGTTTGGGTTACATCTCTGGACACGTTTACAATATTTTTCCTTAGGAGCTGGGACTTCTATGTTCCACTCCTGTTTTTCCATCTCTATGTTGCTGTTGAAGGAACTATTTTTCCATAACTGTTCCCATCTTACATTAGTGGAAATAGGGATCCCAAACAATGGGACCCCTTTCCCTGAGTTTTCACTTTTGTTAGCTATTTGAACCATATCTCATATTAATGCATAACGAACATTGTACGTCCAAGGATTTTCCCCTACCTTTGGGTTTTCCAGTTGGTTTGGACTGTTTTCCATGAACCCTATGTGGAATATTATACACAGAATCACAGAATCACAGAATCACAGAATGTTAGAGGTTGGAAGGGACCTCAAAGATCATCTAGTCCAGCCCCCCTGCCAGAGCAGGATCACCTACAGTAGGTCACACAGGAACGCATCCAGGCAGGTTTTGAATGTCTCCAGAGAAGGAGATTCCACAACCTCCCTGGGCAGTCTGTTCCAGGGCTCTGTCACCCTCACAGGGAAAAAATTTTTTCTCATATTTTGATGGAACCTCCTGTGCTCCAGCTTGCACCCATTGCCCCTTGTCCTGTCAATGGATGCCGCTGAAAAGATCCTGGTTCAGTCCTCCTGACACTCCCCCTTGACATATTTATAAACATTAATGAGGTCACCCCTCAGTCTCCTCTTCTCCAAACTAAAGAGACCCAGCTCCTTCAGCCTTTCCTCATAAGGGAGATGTTCCACTCCCTTAATCATCTTTGTGGCTCTGCGCTAGACTCTCTCAAGCAGTTCCCTGTCCTTCTTGAACTGAGCAAGAAAAGTCCATTATGGGTTTTGAGGAAACCTAAGATTAAACACAGACATTTTATACAAGATGTTCGCTGAACAGTGTTATTTCTATAAAAATAAAAGGATAAAGTTACAATTAACCTCCCACTATGTAATAACCGACCCTCCAATTAGAATTTATAGTCCGTCTAATTCTTATCCTGAGAAGCTCCTCCATTGTGACTGCTTTCCACTGTTCTGCTGGACTATTCTTAGCTCTGGTGTAATGTATCCACATCAGAAGTCCAGCTACCTTCAGGGAAGTGCAGGTGGTTAGTAGAACCTGATACAGTCCCTTCCATTTTGGTTGGAGGGGTTCCTGAGACCGGGTTTTAATATAAACCTAGTACCCGGGTTCAAAAGAATGAACTTTATGGTCCAATCCCACAGATGCAGATGACACCACATATTTCTGAAGATTATTTAGGACTTGGTCTAACCCAATAAGTTGTTGTCTCAACTCAATAGAACCCCTTACTCCTTCCTCCCCTGGGACTACTACTGCTTGATAAGGTCTCCCATACAGGATTTCATACAGACTAAGCTTCAGCTTAGATTTTGGTTGGACCCTCACTCTCAAGAGGGCCAGAGGTAGAGCCTTTGGCCAACTTAAAGAGGTTTCCTGACAGATCTTGCTCAGTTGTTTTAAAGTATAATTCATTTGGTCCACCTTCCCACTGGATTGATGTCTCCGTGGAGTATGCAAATCCCATTTGATGCTTAATACTCTACATAATTCCTGTACCACCTCAGACACAAAATGAGGTCCCCTATCTGATGACATTCCTAGTGGGATCCCAAATCTGGGTATTATTTCTTTTAAAATCGACTTTGTTACTTTCCGAGCCTTTTTGGTGCGAGCAGGAAATGCCTCTGGCCATCCCAAAAAGGTGTCTACAAATACCAAAAGATATCTCTTTTTGAGGGAGCTCAGTAAAATCTACTTGCCAATAGTCTCCTGGTGAATTTCCCTGCTTGGTATGTCCTAACGGGGATCTCTTAAGGTTTAGGGGGGTGTTCTTTAGGCATACCTCATACTTTATGATCCTTAGCATTCCCACACTCACTACCTGTTTCTGTAATTCAATCAACATTGATTCAATTCCCCAGTGCGTTTCCTGATGTTTTTGCCTTGCTAACTCAGTCATAAGGGAAGGAGGAACTATTACCTTTTTTTTTTTTTTTTTTTTTCCCCAGCCATCCACCAATCACTTTCCTTCATGGCTTTTAATGCCTCTGCCAAGCGATTGTCAGTGTCGCTGTATTGCGGTTTACTTTCCTTGGGGCTCCAAGGGACCTTTACTGGTACTAATGCCCAAAACCCTTGTTCTGCAACCTGTTTAGCTGTTACATCTGCCAGTCAGTAAACAATGTTTACCGGAGTATTTCCCTTCTGGTGTGCCTTGCAGTGCATGATAGCCACTTCCTTGGGGCTTTTTACGACTTGTAGTAATCTCAAGATCTCCTCTCAGTGTTTTATCAGTGAGCCCTGGGTAGACAGCAAACCTCTCTCCTTCCAAATAGCTCCATGGGCATGGACTACTCCAAAGTCATATTTTGAGTCGGTCCAGATATTCACCCATTTTCTGGTAGCTCTCTCTAGGGCTTTCATCAAAGCGATCAACTCAGCCTTTTGGCCAAAGTGCTGTTTGGAAGCTTCCCTGCCTCCGATACCTTTTCAGCAGTTACCACAGAAAAACTGGCCATCCATGTCCCATTTTAAACAAAGCTGCTCCCATATGTGTACAGCTCCAAATCAGGATTGTCCAGAGTTTCACCCTTGAGATCAGGTCGGCTTGCATAAACTGCTTCTATGGTCTGTAAGCAGTCATGCGTTAGATCTGTAACAGACTCTTTGGGGTTTAGAAACATGGCGTGATTCAGTGCAGTTGTTGTTCTGAGGTCCACAACATCCTTCTGTAAAAGAACCACCTGATATTTGAGCATCTGGCTAGGAGATAACCAATGTCCTCCCTTTTGCTCTAAGACTGTGGATACCATATGTGGAACAAACACAGTAATTTTCTGTCCCATGGTCAGCTTCCTTGCTTCCTCTATTAGAAGAACTGTGGCTGCCACTGCTTGCAGACATCCTGGCCATCCCTGGCTAACCAGGTCTAGTTGTTTGGAAAAATATCCCACTGGTCTTTTCCAGCTTCCTAATTGTTGAGTTAGAACTCCTAGAGCCAGGTGAGACTGTTCTCACACAAGTGGCTCAAAAGGTTTGTTCAAAACGGGAAGTCCTAAAGCAGGGGCTTTCATCAAGGCTGCCTTGAGCTCTTTAATTACCTGTCTGGTCTCATCAGTCCACTCCAGATGGAGGTCTGCCCCTTTAAGAGCCTCATACAGCAACCTTGCAATAAGGCCGTAGTTAGGTATCCACAATTGTCTTGGTTCATCCCAGGAAACAAAAGAACCACGTGGTCGCTCCCTCGCTTGCTCCCCCCTACCTACCCAGAGTGAGGGGAAGAGCCCGAAAGGAGCCACAGGCAGAGCCTCGTGGGGTTGAGATAAAAACAGTTTGTTTTAATGGTGAAAATAAATGATAACAGTAACAGTGAAATAACAGTAATGTTTAAACAGATATAACGCGAGTAACATGTAACGCGGATCTCACCACCTGGAACCCAGCGACGCGCCCGGATCGAGAGCCGGAAAGAGAGAGACCCCCACCCTGACCAGCTCCCTCTATATACCCTGAGCATGACGTCAGGATAGAATCATAGAATCATAGAATCATAGAATGTTAGGGATTGGAAGGGACCTCGAAAGATCATCAAGTCCAATCCCCCTGCCAGAGCAGGAATGCCTAGACTATGCCACACAGGAACGTGTCCAGGCAGGTCTTGAATGTCTCCAGAGAAGGAGACTCCACAGCCTCCCTGGGCAGCCTGTTCCAGTGTTCCGTCACCCTCACTGAGAAGAAGTTTCTTCTCGAGTTTAAGCGGAACCTCTTATGTTCCAGTTTCAGCCCATTACCCCTTGTCCTATCAGTGGTTGTCACCGAGAAGAGCCTGGCTCCATCCTCCTGACACTCACCCTTGATATATTTGTAAACATTAATGAGGTCACCCCTCAGTCTCCTCTTCTCCAAACTAAAGAGCCCCAGCTCCCTCAGTCTTTTCTCATAAGGGAGATGTTCCACTCCCTTAATCATCTTTGTGGCTCTGCCCTGGACTCTCTCCAGCAGTTCCCTGTCTTTCTTGAACTGAGGGGCCCAGAACTGGACACAGTATTCCAGATGGGGTCTCACCAGGGCAGAGTAGAGGGGAAGGAGAACCTCTCTCGACCTACTAACCACCCCCCTTCTAATACACCCCAGGATGCCATTGGCCTTCCTGGCCACAAGGGCACAGTGCTGGCTCATGGTCATCCTGCTGTCCACCAAGACTCCCAGGTCCCTTTCCCCTACACTACTCTCTAATAAGTCATTCCCCAACTTATACTGGAACCCGAGGTTGTTCCTACCCAGATGCAAGACCCTACATTTACCCTTGTTGTATTTCATTAAATTTTTCCCCGCCCAACCCTCCAGCCTGTCCAGGTCTCGCTGGATGGCAGCACAGCCTTCTGGTGTGTCAGCCACTCCTCCCAGCTTGGTGTCATCAGCAAACTTGCTGATAGTACTCTCTAGTCCCTCATCCAAGTCATCGATGAATATATTGAATAATACTGGTCCCAGTACCGACCCTTGAGGGACTCCACTGGATACAGGTCTCCAACCAGACTCCGCCCCATTGACCACAACTCTTTGGCTTCTTCCCCTTAGCCAGTTCGCAGTCCACCTCACTACCCGAGAGTCTAGACCACACTTCCTCAGTTTAGCAGCAAGGATGCTGTGGGAGACTGTGTCAAATGCTTTACTGAAGTCAAGGTAGACCACATCCACCGCTCTGCCATCATCTATCCACCTTGTTATATCCTCATAAAAGGCTATGAGGTTAGTCAAGCACGACTTCCCTTTGGTGAAGCCATGTTGACTGTCTCTAATGACCCTCTTATCCCTGATATGCCTTGAGATGGCACCAAGGATAAGTCGTTCCATCACTTTCCCAGGGATGGAGGTGAGGCTGACCGGTCTATAGTTTCCCGGGTCCTCCTTCTTGCCCTTTTTGAAGACTGGAGTGACATTTGCTTCCCGCCAGTCCTCAGGCACCTCTCCCGTCTCCCAAGACTTGGCAAAGATGATGGAGAGTGGTCTAGCAATGACATCAGCCAGCTCCCTCAGCACCCGTGGATGCATCCCGTCTGGACCCATGGATTTATGGATGTCCAGATTGCTTAATTGGTCCCTAACCCAGTCCTCATCGACTAAAGCAAACTCCTCCACTGCCCTGACTTCCTCTGGGGCCTCAGGGGAACGGGGTTCCTCAGGACAGCCTCCGGCAGAGTAGACAGAGACAAAGAAGGCATTCAGTAACTCTGCCTTCTCTGTATCATCTGTCACCAAGGCACCCACCTCATTCATCAGTGGGCCTACATTGCTTCTGGTGTTAGTTTTATCTGCCACGTATTTGAAAAAACTCTTCCTGTTGTCCTTGACCCCTCTCGCCAGGTTCAATTCTAGGGAGGCCTTTGTTTTCCTAGTTGCCTCCCTACATCCTCGGACAACAGCCTTATATTCTTCCCAAGTGGCCAGCCCCGCCTTCCAAGATCTGTAAATTCTCTTCTTGCCCTTGAGCTTACCCAGCAGATCCCTGTTTAGCCACGCAGGTCTCCTGGCTCCCTTCCTTGACTTCCTACGTGTCGGGATGCTCTGATCTTGAGCACGGTAGAAGCAGTCCCTGAATGCTAACCAACTATCTTGGGCCCCTTTACCTTCAAACAGCCTTGCCCATGGGATTTTCTCTAGTAATTGCTTGAAAAATCCAAAGTTTGCCTTGGCAAAGTCCAGGGTTGCAATTCTGCTTGCTATTTTGTTTCTGCTACAGGAGATCCTGAACTCCACCATTTCATGGTCATCGAATGGTCATCATCAGGATGGTATCGAATATCCCTTTGACTAGTGACTAGTTTGGTTCAGCTACCCTCGGCTAACCCACCCCCCATTGAAAATTAACCCTATCCCAGCTGAACCCAGTACAACAATCTACACCATCCAGTCATTCTCAAAAAGGCTCTAAGTTCTCTGGAAGAAGTAGGTTCAGGAGTTTGGCAGATGGCTTCTTTTTGACTCTGCCCTAATCTTCTTTCTCCCTGTGATAGCTCAAAGCCTAAATATATTACATTGTTCTTGACTAGTTGAGCCTTAGTTTTGGAGACTGTACCCTAACTGATCCAGAAAATTTAGGAGGCTCACAGTCAATGTTCAACACTGATTCCTGTCTCCTGTTGCAATGAGGATGTCATCCACATATTGAAGCAGACTTCCTTTTCAGGGTTTTCCAATCTCCAGTCCTCTAGTTCCCTTGCCAGTTGGTTACCAAATATAGTTGGACTGTTCTTGAATCCTTGCGGCAACACTGTCCAGGTGAACCGGGTTTTTCGCCCTGTATGAGAATTCTCCCACTCAAAGGCAAATATTGGTTGGCTTTCTGGGCTAACAGGTGTGCAGAAGAAGGCATCCTTAAGCTCTGGTTTGACCCTGGCCAGCCGCCAGGTACCCACACAACCGCTCTCTCACTCCCCCTTCACGGCTAGACAGGGGGAGAAAATATTTCCAAGGGTTCAGGGTTTGAGATAAGGACAGGGAGATCACTCTCATTTACCGTCTCGGGCAAAACAGACTCAGTTTTGGGGAAATTAGGTACATTTATGAAAAGAACTAATCAGAGAGGAGTAGTGAGAAGTGAGAAAGAGCAAACAGATCTTAAACAGAACATCTTCCCCCCATCCCTCCCTTCTTCCCGGGTTTAACATCAATCCCGGTTTCTCCACCTCCTCCCCCCGAGCGGTACAGGGGGACAGGGAATGGGGGTTGCGGTCAGTTCATCCGACGTTGGTTCCACCGCTTCTTCACTCTGGGGGAGGACTCTTCACTCTTCCCCAGGGCCATTGTGGGGTCCTTCTCACGGGAGACAAGCTTCAAGCTCTCTTCTCTGACGTGAGTCGCCCCACGAAGGGCACTTCATCACAAACTGCCCAATGTGAGACACCTCACGAGGGGCAGCCCACCCCTCGTGAGTCTGAGGTGCAGTCCTTCAGGGGAAACTGCTCCAGCGTGAGCCACCTGCAGCGTCCCAAAAGTCCCACCAGCCAACCTGCTCCAGCGTGGGTATTCCTCTCTTCCACAGGCTACAGGTTCCGGCAGCGACTTGCTCTGATGCGGGCTTCCCACGGGCTACAGTCCCCTTTCAGGCATCCACCCACACGGCGTGGAGTCCTCGGTGGACATCTACGCGGTGATCCTCACGGTGGACATCTGCACCTCGCCCATGGGCTGCAGGGGGACAACCCGCTTCACCATGGTCTTCACCACAGACCCGGGGGACTCTCTCTGCTCCGGCGCCTGGAGCTCATCCCCCCCCTCTCCTTCTGACCTTGGTGTCTGCACAGATTCTCACTCCTCCATCTCTGTGCCAGCTGTTATGGCACAGTTCTTTTCCCCGTTCTTAAATATGTTTTTCACAGAGGCGTTCCTCTCCTATCACCTTACTGATAGGCTCAGCCTTGGCCAGCGGCGGGTCCCTCTTTGGAGCCGTCTGGCATTGGCTCTATTAAACTCAGGGAGTTTCTAGCAGCTTCTTGCAGAAGCCACCCTGCAGCTCCCCACCCCCCCCCCCCGCCACCAAAATCCAGCCAGGCCAAACCAAAACAAGTACTGAGAACCACTTTTGGCTGTCACCCAGAGCAGTTAAAAGAGTATAAGCATTTGCCACAACTGGGAGGAGGTCCTCTGTTATTTTATTTATAGCCCTTAAATCCCATACCATTCTATAACTCCCATTGGATTTCTGAACAGGTACTATAGGAGTATTAAAAGGGGATTCACATTCTACCAGGAGACCATATTTAAGAAATTTCTCTATTAACTCCCGTTACCCTTCTTTAGCTAGCCTAGGAATGGGGTACTGTCTCAATCTTACCAGTCTGGCTCCTGGCTTCAATTTAATTGTTACCGGATGTGCTTTTCTCGACTTTCCTGGGATCTGGGTTGTCCATACTTCAGGATTTACTTCTTTTTCCAGTCCTGAAGATACATCTGTCTGTATTTCTTCCTGTAACATAAAAACTCTGGCCTCAGCCCAATTTATTTCAGATACTTCTACTGATATTTTTCCTTTTGTGAATGAAATTTGTGCATTCAATTTTACAAGCATGTCCCTTCCCAGCAAATTCACTGGGCATTCCGGGACATACAGAAATTGATGCATCACTGCATTGGGTTGGCCTGGTCGGATTTTGGCGGCGGGGGGGGAGCTGCAGGGTGGATTCTGCAAGAAGCTGCTAGAAGCTCCCTGAGTTCGATAGAGTCAATGCCAACCGGCTCCAAAGAGGGACCCGCCGCTGGCCAAGGCTGAGCCTGTCAGTAAAGTGATACGGGAGGAACGCCTCGGTGAAAAACATTTAAGAACGGGGAAAAAGAACTGCGTCACAGCAGCTGGCACATAGATGGAGGAATGAGAATCTGTGCAGACGCCAAGGTCAGTGAAGACGGAGAGGGGGAGGATGAGCTCCAGGTGCCGGAGCAGAGAGTTCCCTGGGTCCGTGATGAAGACCATGGTGAAGCAGGTTGTCCCCCTGCAGCCCGTGGGTGGGGTGTAGATGTCCACCGTGAGGATCACCGCGTAGATGTCCACCGTGTAGAAGACTCCACGCCATGTGGGTGGATGCCTGAAGGGGGACTGTAGACCGTGGGAAGCCTGCATCGGAGCAGGTCGCTCCCAGAACCTGTAGCCCGTGGAAGAGTGAATGCCCACGCTGGAGCAGGTTGGCTGGTGGGACTCATGCTGAAGCAGCCCCTCGTGAGGTGTCTCACGTTGGGCAGTTTGTGATGAATTGCCCTTCGTGGGACGACTCACGCCGGAGAAGAGAGCGTGAAACTTGTCTCCCGTGAGAGGGACCCCACAATGGCCCTGGGGAAGAGTGAAGAGTCCTCCTCCGGAGTGAAGAAGCAGCGGTGGAACCAACGTCGGATGAACTGACTGCAACCCCATTCCCTGTCCCCCTGTGCTGCTCGGGGAGAGGAGGTGGAGAAACCGGGATTGATGTTAAGCCTGGGAAGAAGGGAGGGATGGGGTAAGTTGTTCTGTTTTTAAGATCTGTTTGCTTTTTTTTTTATTTCTCACTACTCCTCTCTGATTGTTTCTCTTAATAAATCTAAGTAATTTCCCTAAAATCGAGTCTGTTTTGCCCAGGACGGTAAATGAGAGTGATCTCCCTGTCCTTATCTCAAAGCTTGAGCCCTTTGAATTATTTTCTCCCTCTGTCTAGCAGAGAAGGGGGAGTGAGAGAGCGGCTGTGTGGGTACCCGGCTGCCGGCCAGGGTCAAACCACGACAATCACCCATTGTTTACCTACTTGTAATTTCAGAGGCTCTAAAAAGAATTTTGTTTGAGTTTTCCCAGTAGCACCAACAACACTGGTCTTGTTTTTACTGAGTGCTCCCTTCCATGTATTAAGTACTGAATATGCATTCCCTGTATCAATTAAAAAAATTCTCATTGCCCAGCTTCAAAGTAACCAGGGGGTTAGCTGAGGATAATACACCTCCACACCTCCCCCCTCCACCCGCTCCAATGCTCTTCAGTCTTCGTCCTCACTCCCAGTCATCATCAACTTCACAGCTGTCGCGGGTTAGGGCTGGGCTGGCCACTAACGCGGACAGACGCTCTCTAACCCCCTCTTCCCCCCCCCCAAAACGGGAAGAGAAAAGGGAATGAGGCAGAGAGACTTACGGATGAGAGAAGAAAAAAAACGAACTAGAACAGCTTTAATGAAAGTAATAGGAATAATGGTAAAAAGATAAAAGTAAAGAACTATATACAACTATAGATAGTAGCCCGATATCAAACCCGACTCCCTCCCCCGATAGAAATCACCACTGGTGCTGCAGAGCAGGAGGCACTGGGGAAACCCCAGGCTCAGCGGCGGCGGGAGCTGGATACAGGGAGCTGGATTCGGGAACTCAGGATCCGGATCAAAATCAGGAGGTCAGATGGAGTCCTCTCTGGACACCGGCCATTGCAGAAAAGGAGGGCGAAAAGAAGGGCAAAAGGGGCAAAAGGGCCGAAAAAGGGCCGAAACTCTCGTGATCGCTCAATTTATACTAAATATGACGTATATGGGATGGAATACTCTCGTTGGTCACCTGTCCTGTCTGTTACCCCCCGGAGGTGCCACCTTTTACTTCCTTGTGCCCCCCTCTTACTACCCAGCACCCCCCAGCGTGGCACACAAGAGCCAGCAGTGGCCTTGGTCACTATAGGAATAAGTATAAGCAAGAGCCTTTCTACATACCAGTCCCAGGCAGTGACTGTAAACATCAGGTGTTATCACTGCCAGTAGCACACACTGTCTGCAAAAACATGCTGCTGACTTCAGAACGTGCAGCCTTTTAGAAGACACTAAACTGAAAAGTAAAATTCACTAAACAGGACTGGGTTTTTAGCTAAACCCAGGACATTCCACCCCTTATTCCATACCATTTACGTCATACTGATCACGAGCTAATGATCTACTTATAGGAAAAGTTCAGTAAGTTCATAAAGAAGTTCATAATCGTGGGTTCTATCCATCATAGCAGTCTCTACAGCTGCTACACCAAAAGCCCATCGATACCCTCTTGGATCCTTATAATACCCTTTCTTGAGGAAGTCTATGCCAAGAATGCATGGGGCATTTGGACCAGTCACTATGGGGTGCTTTTTCCACATATTCCCAGTAAGGCTCATTTCGGCCTCCAATACAGACAGTTGTTGAGAACCACCTGTCACTCCAGAAATAGTAACAGTTTCAGTACCTGTATGATTCGATGGCATTAGAGTGCACTGTGCACCAGTGTCCACCAGAGCTCTATATTTTCGGGGTTCTAATGTGCCAGGCCACCGAATCCACACGGTCCAATAAACTCGGTTGTCCCTCTCCTCCACCTGGCTGGAGGCAGGGCCCCTCTAATTTTGAGGCTGATTCACGGGGTTTACCTGATTCACAGTATTAACTACATTTACATTCCGATTATTCCTTCTCGTGGCAGATTGTTGTCTTCTGTTGGTGTTTCGCAAATTGGATACTCGTTCTCGTAGAGCAGAAGTAGGTTTTCCATCCCAGTTTCTCATGTCCTCACCATATCCACGTAGGAAAATCCACAAGTCATTCCGTGACAAGTTGCCATCATTTTTAGTTGATCTTGAAGGTCTGTATTTTCTAACAGCATCAACGCGGCTCCATTGAGGTCTGTCATCTCTCTTGGACAATGTTTCAATCAGCTTCTCTAATGATTTATTGTTTTTCTCAAATGATTCACTATTTTTCTCAATTGCTTGATTGGTTTTCTCCATTGCTCTCTCAATTGATTCATTGGTTTTCTCCATTGCTTTCTCAATTAATTTCTCCAGTGATCTGTTGTTTTCCTCGATTATTTTTTCCATGGCAGCAATCTGAATTTGTTGGGGATTGGCAGTACTGTCTTCATACTGTCGTGCTTTGTTGGCCACTTCACTCACTGTTGGTACCTGACCATCTCCATCTAATGCCCAGACCATTGTTGACAAGGTGTGCTTATACACTGGTGGGGCACTCCTCACAAACATCTGAATAACGTGTTTGTGGCAGGGCATTTGATCAGGGTTTAAAATTGTTTGTGGATCGCTGTAAATCACCTCTCTCACTGCTAGTTCTCTCAGGAACTTAATGCCTTTCTCCATACTGGTCCAGTTGGTTGTGTGGATAGGAATATCGTCCTTGTGTGTATACCGGTTCTTAATAGCTGTCAAGAGTCTTCTCCAGAGGCTGAGACTGTTGTCGTCTTTTGCAAGTTCCGTGTCAACGCCTGCGTTTCCAGACAGGGATCCCAGCTGTTTGGCTTCTTTACCGTTCAGATTAATGGTCTCGGCTCCTTTATCCCAGCACCGGAGTAACCACTTGTAATATGATTCACCCTCACGACGGCCAAAGTCCTTTCTCACATCTCTCATGTCCCTCAGAGTTAAAGGTTTGACAACTGCGTCCGTTTGTGGCTTCGAACCATCTGATGACTTCGGTTGGGAAGGACCCTGTCCTGGATCAGAATCATCTGATGATGGATGACTTGCCTTCCAGGCCGTAACTAACCTTTCTAATACTGAATCTGTTGGGGGACCAGCCTTCTTTTTTGAATCTGAATCTGAGTCATCTGATGGTGCTACTTTAGAAGGACTTTGTCCTGGAGTTGTGTTATCTGTTGTTAGGGCAATTGACTTTCTCCGATGTTTCTTTCTAGTCACAGGGGCGACATTTGCTGATACACACTGAGTGTTAAAGGACACAGTGATACTCAATGACTTGCACAAATTCCTACAGAAACGCCACAATGCCAAGAGATTCATGGGCATTAACATCAGAATCAATAGCAATTCAATCTTTCGATTAAAATAACTGCATTCACAATCACAATCCTCAAAACCTGGTATACTCAGATTAGCAAACAAATTAGTATAATTTCCTAAGGTGAAATTGAAAGTGTAGTTAAAAACAAAATTCATCATTGTGCTCTTAAGGTATTCAGGTATGCCGATCACCCAAAATACTGCAGAATACACCGACACAAAAAAACCCAACACTGTGAAAATTCTCATTTTTAAATCAGAGCAGGCAAACCACAGACAGATATACCAAATCACCCTCGAGAGTTTGGACAAAATTTTGACACCCAGGGAGGAACCCACATTTAAAAGAACATGACATAACATTTCACCGACCGATAACATGATGTGAGCTGTCTAGTTTTTCTCCTCTAACCCTTCAGAACTCTCAAAGAAAAGATCTGATACCCTCTCAACTGCGCCGGATGGAATTTAAACTATGCGGGCAATATATCAGAGCCCAGTTGTGTCTAAGTAACTGGTAAAATAGTCTGAGCCTGATTGGTGTTTGTTTTCGTGCCCCACGTTGGGCGCCAATAAATCTGTCGCGGGTTAGGGCTGGGCTGGCCACTAACGCGGACAGACGCTCTCTAACCCCCTCTTCCCCCCCCCCAAAACGGGAAGAGAAAAGGGAATGAGGCAGAGAGACTTATGGATGAGAGAAGAAAAAAAACGAACTAGAACAGCTTTAATGAAAGTAATAGGAATAATGGTAAAAAGATAAAAGTAAAGAACTATATACAACTATAGATAGTAGCCCGATATCAAACCCGACTCCCTCCCCCGATAGAAATCACCACTGGTGCTGCAGAGCAGGAGGCACTGGGGAAACCCCAGGCTCAGCGGCGGCGGGAGCTGGATACAGGGAGCTGGATTCGGGAACTCAGGATCCGGATCAAAATCAGGAGGTCAGATGGAGTCCTCTCTGGACACCGGCCATTGCAGAAAAGGAGGGCGAAAAGAAGGGCAAAAGGGGCAAAAGGGCCGAAAAAGGGCCGAAACTCTCGTGATCGCTCAATTTATACTAAATATGACGTATATGGGATGGAATACTCTCGTTGGTCACCTGTCCTGTCTGTTACCCCCCGGAGGTGCCACCTTTTACTTCCTTGTGCCCCCCTCTTACTACCCAGCACCCCCAGCGTGGCACACAAGAGCCAGCAGTGGCCTTGGTCACTATAGGAATAAGTATAAGCAAGAGCCTTTCTACATACCAGTCCCAGGCAGTGACTGTAAACATCAGGTGTTATCACTGCCAGTAGCACACACTGTCTGCAAAAACATGCTGCTGACTTCAGAACGTGCAGCCTTTTAGAAGACACTAAACTGAAAAGTAAAATTCACTAAACAGGACTGGGTTTTTAGCTAAACCCAGGACAACAGCCCACAGGCTGGGTTCTAATTCTTTGTGAGGACATTCCCCTTTCCAGTGCCCTCGCTTTCTAGAAATAGCACATTGATCAGCGGCAATCCGGGACCCTCTGAAAGGGAGTCGAGTCTTGTCTTGAGGCTTGAGGCTAGTGTCCTCCCCTCCCCCTCAGCGCGGCTAAGACCCGAACTTCCCTCTGATTTTCTCTCCTGACTTGTTTTACTTCTTTTATCTTCTCTCTATTGTTCTATACTGTCCAAGCTACCTCCAGCATTTTACTTAAATTCCTAGAATCCTCCCCTTGTAACTTTTGCAATTTTCTCCTGATATCAGGTGCTGATTGTCCCATAAAGATCAGTGCCAATTTTATTTTATCTTCCTGTTTTTCAGGATCAAGGTTAGTATATTTTTGAGCAGTTGTTTTAAGTTTTTCCAAAAAGGCAGAAGGGGATTGCTGTGGTTCTTGTTGTATTTCATATATTTTAGAAAAATTTATTGCCTTTGGCATCGCATGCCTTACCCCATATGTGAACCAATTTTGATATTGTTACCAGAATCCAATCAATGAAGAACTCTCTAACACTCAGTTTAGCATTAGAAAGCAGGCATTTCTTTATTGTGGCCGGATGCATGGGGGGATGATTACGCCTACCATGCATGCGGTGTCTGTTACCTGTCCAAGCTTATATTCCCCCTGTTACATATAGAGGCATCAATTTTCCCAGAAAGATTATACATATCCATTCTATCTCCAGGAACTAATTATCCTATATACAGAGTTTTTATGCATGCAACCTCAATTTCTGAAAGGCTTCCCTGGAGATCTTCGGTGGTCTCTGGTGATCCTTTGTGGCTGCTGGAGGTGTTTCTTCTTTGTGGAGTCCTTCTTAACTGGCATCTGTCAAGTTTCTGCTAATCTATGCGTTTCTCCAAGGTACCTGCCACGTTTGATGGTCCTTGATGACACACTTGATGACCATTAATACACAATGTACGGAAAATCACGTTGCCAGAGGTCAGTGTTCACAAAGAAGACAGAGGAGTCTTAACTTTATTCGAATAAAGGGAGAGTTCACCGGGGTTACCAAGTCCCTGTGAGATCTCCCCAATTGCCAGAGGACGCAACCTCCTTTTATCCTAATTTCCCAGCCACATGAAACTCTTTCCCTTTCCCCATTGGCTGAAGCACTCAGGAGGTACAGACTTCCCGATCCGCCTGTTACATGTTTCCCCTTAACATGTACCCCGCTTAACAACACACATCTCGTTTCATTAACTCCAACTTTATGCCACCCAGGGCGGAGAAGTTAATATTCATAGGCCTCTTAAGCCTGCGCACTATTTCTCAAAGTTCAAAAGTTTAGAGCATCCTTGCTGTTGACTTAATTAACAGCCCTACTGGTCCAGGTGTCTTGTAATCTTCTCCTCACAGACTGCATCCTGAGACTCCCTCGTTCATGAAGGACACTCTCCTCTTTGTTCCATCACCCTTAGTAAGTTTGCAGATGACACAAAATTGGGAGGAAGTGTTGAACTGCTGGAAGGTAGAGAGGCTCTTCGGAGAGATTTGGACAGGCTGGATTGGTGGGCCAAGGCCAATCCCATGAGTTTCAATAAGGCCAAATGCCAGGTCCTGCACCTTGGCCACAATCACCCCCAGCAGCGCTACAGGCTTGGGGAGGAGTGGCTGGAGAGCTGCCAGGCAGAGAGGGACCTGAGGGTGTTGATGGACAGCCGGCTGAACATGAGTCAGCAGTGTGCCCAGGGGGCCAAGAAGGCCAATGGCATCCTGGCCTGTATCAGGAATAGTGTGGCCAGTAGGACCAGGGAAGTGATTGTGCCCCTGTACTGGGCACTGGTGAGGCCACACCTCGAGCACTGTGTGCAGTCCTGGGCTCCACAGTACAGGAAGGACAACGAGGTGCTGGAGAAGGTACAGAGAAGGACAACCAGAATGATTAGGGGCCTAGAGGGTAAGTCTTCTGAAAAGAGGCTGAGGGAGCTGGGGCTGTTCAGCCTGGAGAAGAGGAGGCTGAGGGGAGACCTTATCACTCTCTATAGCTACCTGAAATGCAGCTGTAGTGAGACAGGTGTTGGGCTCTTCTCCCTAGTGAATAGCGATAGGACAAGAGGGAACGGGTTCAAACTGCACCAGGGGAAGTTTAGATTGGATATTAGGAAAAACTTCTTCACCAAAAGGGTGGTGAAGCATTGGAACGGGTTGCCAAGGGAGGTGGTGGAGTCACCATCCTTGGCCGTGTTTAAAGAACAGCTGGATGTGGCACTTCAGAAGATGGTTTAGTGTTAGGGTGGTGTAGGGCTGTAGGTTGGACTTGATGATCTTAAAGGTCCTTTCCAACCTTTATGATTCTAACATGAAAAAACCCCCACACACCCCTTCTTGTTTTATCACTCATTTGTAAAGACACTCTACTTTCTTATTCTCTCAAAAACAATTCCATCCTCTAGGGTGCCAACCACAGTCGCTATCTTTGCTTGCATTCCTGCCTGAGGCCCATTTTACACATTCTGTCTACGGTATGTAACATCGTGATACGCAGAAGATCATAGTTTGGGATATAAATTTCAGAGCTGTTTGTATTCTGTAGTTCAGGGTGTGAATTTCAGAGTTGCCTGGTCTGTCCGGAAGGGGGGGGATGTGTAAGCCACAGGAGAGTGCAGGGTGGGGTCTAGGAACTCTGACTGCAGAGCTGCACAGGGATTGGTTGGTGCTGGATCCCAGGCACTGGGCGGGAGAGGAGGTCAAAAGTTCATGGCTGAGCAAGACTTGGAGTCTTCCTTGGAGAGATCATCAGAGCGCACCTGAGGACCACCGGGGAGATACAGTGAGCATGCAAACTGGACAGGGACTTACGTTAATGAAGCCATGAACATGCATATAGGCAACCCACATATGCCAAAGTTTACTCATTTTCCAGTGAGCGTATATTTGGTGGAGATATCCCCTACGTGCCTAGGACCGTAATAAAGGATACCTGCTTAATAACTTAAGTTATTGAGTTTTCCACATCAATAGTGAGAGTGTCGCGGGTTAGGACTGGGCCGGCCACTAACGCAGACAGACGGTCCCTAACCCCCTCTTCCCCCCACAAACAGGAAGAGAAAAGGGAATGAGGCAGAGAGACTTATGGGTTAGAGAAGAAAAACTAGAAGTCTCGTGATCACTCAATTTACACTAAATATGACGTATATGGGATGGAATACTCTCGTTGGTCACCTGTCCTGTCTATTACCCCCTGGAGGTGCAACCTTTTACTTCCTTGTGACCCCTCTTAATACCCAGCACCCCCAGTGTGGCACACAAGAGCCAGCAGTGGCCTTGGTCACTACAGGAATAAGTATCAGCAAGAGCCTTTCTACATCCCAGCCCCAGGCAGTGACTGTAAACAGCAGGTGTTATCACTGCCAGTAGCACACACTGTCTGCAGAAACATGCTGCTGACTTCAGAACGTGCAGCCTTTTAGAAGACACTAAACTGGAAAGTAAAAATCACTAAACAGGACTGAGTTTTTAGCTAAACCCAGGACATTCCATCCCTTATTCCATACCATTTATGTCATACTGATCACGAGCTAATGATCTACTTATAGGAAAAGTTCAGTAAGTTCATGAAGTTCAGAATCGTGGGTTCTATCCATCATAGCAGTCTCTCAGGGCAGGAAAGGTCATGTGAGATTCAGTACAGATCGTGTCCATAGGTTATAGCTTCATTTCGAAGAAGTTACTGGACGTCACTCGATGAGGCTAGCTCAGTTGCTGGATGTCACTCGATGAGGTCAGCTCTGGTCATCACTGGTTATTATTCTGAAAAACGCTTATTGGACACTGTTAGTATTATATAACAACATCATACAGTATTAAATCGAGTAATCTCACCCAGAGTTAAATTTCCTTGAGGTACACATTGAACTTCACCATCTTTCATCATCACCCACCAAGTAGTCCCAGGACCTTGAGCGAAAGCAACCCCACGAATGGGTTTGCCTTTGCCCGAAGCAGGAAATACCTAGAAAGTCTTCCCCAACAAATTCCTTTCATACACCACAGGGACTTTATCTCCCTCTACTGTATGTAAAGGGTCTGAATGAGCAGGACCAGCACGATGGATGGATCCTCTGGTGTTAACTAACCAGGTGGCATGTGCTAAATGCTTGTCCCAGTTTGTAAAAGTTCCACCTCCCATTGCTTTCAGGGTAGTTTTTAACAGTCCATTGTATTGTTCAGTTTTACCCGAGGCTGGTCCATGATAAGGGATACGATATACCCATTCAATACCATGTTCTTTAGCCCAGTTGTCTATAAGATTGTTTTTGAAACGAGTCCCATTATCTGGTTCAATTCTTTCTGGAGTGCCGTGTCGCCACGAGGTCTGCTTTTCTAGGCCCAAGATAGTGTTTTGAGCAGTGGCGTGAGGCACAGGATACGTTTCCAACCATCTGGTGGTTGCTTCCACCATAGGGAGCACATAGCGCTTATCCTGGCGAGTTAGAGAAAGTGTGATGTAATCAATCTGCCAGGCCTCCCCATACCTATATTTTAACCATCCTTTCCCATACCACAAAGGTTTTAATCGCTTAGCTTGCTTAATTTCGGCGCATATTTCACAATCGTGGATAACCTGCGCAATAGCATCCATAGTTAAATCCACCTCTCGGTCACAAGCCCATCTGTATGTTCCATCTCTTCCCTGATGTCCTGAAGTGTCATTGGCCCACCGAGCTAGAAACAGTTCACCTTTGTGTTCCCAGTCCAAGTCTATTTGGAACACTTGAGCAGCCTGATCCACTTGCTGGTTGTGTCAATGTTCCTCAGTGGCACGACTTTTGGGCACATGAGCATCTACGTGACGTACCTTTACAACTAAGTTCTCTAGCCGAGCAGCAATGTCTTGCCATAGTTCAGCAGCCCAAATAGGCTTACCTCTGCGCTGCCAGTTATTGTGCTTCCACTGTTTTAACCAACCCCAAAAAGCATTTGCCACCATCCATGAGTCAGTATAGAGATAGAGCGCTGGCCATTTATCCCATTCAGCAATGTCTAAGGCCATCTGGATGGC
The DNA here is from genome assembly GCA_020746105.1 of Trogon surrucura. Taxonomy (NCBI): domain Eukaryota; kingdom Metazoa; phylum Chordata; class Aves; order Trogoniformes; family Trogonidae; genus Trogon; species Trogon surrucura. The sequence continues at coordinate 5,228,773 of CM036657.1, forward strand.
TTTTACCTCTGCAAACTGACTCGATCCACCTTGTCCCTCAGTTGCCTCTGCAACGCGTCGTGTGGGACTCCACACAGCAGCTTTCCACCTACGACGATTTCCTACAAGGCGGCAAGATCCATCAGTAAATAGGGCGTACTGCTTCTCATTGTCTGGTAACTGATTATATGGTGGAGCTTCTTCAGCACATGTCACCACCTCCTTAGGGGGCATTGCAAGGTCTTTACCTTGTGGTCAGTCTGCGATCACCTCTAAAAGTCCTGGACAATTGTGATGACCCATTCGAGCTCTCTGTGTAATTAGGGCAGTCCATTTACTCTATGTAGCATCGGTGGCATGATGTGTGGAAGGAACTTTACTCTTGAACATCCAGTTTAGGACTGATATTCGTGGTACTAGGAGAAGCTGTGCCTCAGTACCAATCACTTCCGAAGCAACTTTAACCCCTTCATATGCGACCAGTATTTCTTTTTCAGTTGCAGTATAGTTGGCCTCAGAGCCTCGATATTTTTGGCTCCAAAATCCTAAGGGTCGACCTCGAGTTTCTCCTGGTGCCCTCTGCCAGAGGCTCCAGGCAGGACCATTGTCCCCAGCTGCAGTGTAGAGCAAATTTTTAATATCTTGCCCTGTTCAGATTGGTCCAAGAGCTACTGCCTGTACAATCTCTTGTTTGATTTGTTCAAAGGCCTGTTGCTGTTCAGGGCCCCATTGAAATTTGGTTTTCTTTTGAGTCACATCAAAAAGAGGTTTCACAATCTGACTATAACCAGGAATATGCATTCTCCAGAAACCCACAGTACCTAAGAAGGATTGTGTTTCTTTTTTGTTAGTTGGTGGCAACATAGCTGATATTGTGTCAATCACGTCTATTGGGATCTGGCGACGCCCATCTTGCCATTTCACTCCCAAATACTGGATCTCTCGTGCAGGTCCCTTGACCTTGCTTCTCGTTATGGCAAAACCAGCATCCAAAAGAATCTCAATTATTTTCTTACCTTTCGTGAAAACTTCTTCTGCTGTGTTACCCCATACGATGATGTCATCAATGTACTGCAGATGTTCCGGAGCTCCACCCCTCTCCAGGGCAGTCTGGATCAGTCCATGGCAGATGGTAGGGCTGTGTTTCCACCCCTGGGGCAGTCGGTTCCAGGTGTACTGGATATCCCTCCAGGTGAAATCAAACTGTGGCCTGCACTCTGCTGCTATAGGCATAGAGCAAAACGCATTAGCAATGTCAATTGTGGCATACCACTGAGCTGCCTTTGACTCCAGCTCATACTGAAGGTCTAACATGTCCAGCACGGCAGCACTCATGGGTGGTGTAACCTCATTTAGGCCACTATAGTCTACAGTCAATCTCCGTTCTCCATCAGACTTTCGCACAGGACAGATAGGACTGTTAAATGGTGAGCGAGCTTTGCTGATCACTCCTTGGCTCTCTAGTTGAAGTATCAGCTTATGGATGGGGACTACAGAGTCTCGGTTGGTACGATATTGTCGTCGATGCACTGTTTTAGTAGCGATTGGTACCTGTTGGTCTTCAGTTTTCATCAGCCCTACGACACTAGGCTCCTCTGACAGTTTGGGCAAGCGAGACAGCTGATCAGTGTCCTCAGTCTCTACAGTTGCTATGCCAAAAGCCCATCGATACCCTCTTGGGTCCTTATAATACCCTTTCTTGAGGAAGTCTATGCCAAGGATGCATGGGGCATTTGGACCAGTCACTATGAGGTGCTTTTTTTTCCACATATTCCCAGTGTTGTAATCAAATTTAAGTTTTAAAGAGCTAATTGCTTAATGAATACTAATCACTATTTTAATTAGTTTGTTGATAAGGATAAGGAATACACAAAACCTCACTTATGCTAAGAAATCACAGATGCAGGCCTTATGAAAATGGTTGGAACTAGAGCTGCTCCAAGTTGCAAAACTGGCAAGGAATGTTTTGTACTTAGCAAAGCCAGATCTGTAGCCCTGCACCTGCACCTTAATAATACCAGCATATTTCACTTAGACAGATCAATATACATGGGTATGCCTCACTGTCTCTGGTGTGCTTTGTGATCAAATGTGGTCTCACGGCAACGACCAATGATTGTATGGAAATAAGATACATGAATATTAACAGGGGCTGAACCAATCATTATAAAGGTCAAAATTAATAGCGGGCATTGTGTGCATGTTTATGTTAAAATATGTTAAAGATCCTAATTTTACATAAAAAGTGTATAAATAGGCTGAATTTTTGTGATATATCCGAAGCATCAGATGGTTTCCATGCTTCCCAGTGCTGCAATAAAGAAGTGCCTGCTTATCTATGTGTAGATAAGTTTTGTCGTTTTTGTGACCTTCCCTTTGAAAACCACAACACCAATAAGGCTCGTTTTGGCCTCCAATACAGTCAGTTTTTGAGAACCACCCATCATTCCAGAAATAGTAACAGTTTCAGTACCTGTATGATTCGATGGCATTAGGGTCCACTGTGCACCAGTGTCCACCAGAGCTCTATATTTTCGTGGTTCTAACGTGCCAGGCCACCAAATCCACACAGTCCAATAAACTCGGTTGTCCCTCTCCTCCACCTGGCTGGAGGCAGGGCCCTCTAATTCTGAGGTTGATACATGGGGTTTACCTGATTTACAAGATTGGTATTAGCTACATTTACATTCTGATTATTCCTTCTCGTGGCAGATTGTTGTCTTCTATTTGTGTTTCGTAAATTGGATACTCGTTCTCGTAGAGCAGAAGTAGGTTTTCCATCCCAGTTTCTCATGTCCTCACCATATCCACATAGGAAAATCCACAAGTCATTCCGTGACAAGTTGCCATCATTTTTAGTTGGTCTTGAAGGTCTGTATCTTCTAACAGCATCAACGCGACTCCATTGAGGTCTGTCATCTCTCTTGGACAATGTATCAATCAGCTCCTTTAATGACTGATTGGTTTTCTCAAATGATTCACTGTTTTTCTCAATTGCTTGATTGGTTTTCTCAATTGCTCTCTCAGTTGATTCATTGGTTTTCTCCATTGCTATCTCAATCGCTTTCTCAATCGATTTCTCCGGTGATCTGTTGTTTTCCTCAATTATTTTTTCCAGGGCAGCAATCTGAATTTGTTGGGGATTGGCAGTACTGTCTTCATAGTGTCGTGCTTTGTTGGCCACTTCACTCACTGTTGGTGCCTGACCATCTCCATCTGATGCCCAGACCATTGTTGACAAGGTGTGCTTATACACTGGTGGGGCACTCCTCACAAACATCTGAATAACGGGTTTGTGGCAGGGCATTTCATCAGGGTTTAAAATTGTTTGTGGATCACTGTAAACCACCTCTCTCACTGCTAGTTCTCTCAGGAACTTAATGCCTTTCTCCATGCTGGTCCAGTTGGTTGCGTAGATAGGAAGATCGTCCTTGTGGGTATACCGGGTCTCAAGAGCTGTCAAGAGTCATCTCCAGAGGCTGAGACTGTTGTCGTCTTTCGGAAGTTCCGTGTCGATGCCTGCGTTTCCAGACAGGGATCCCAGCTGTTTGGCTTCTTTACCGTTCAGATTAATGGTATCGGCTCCTTTATCCCAGCACCGGAGTAACCACCTGTAATATGATTCACCCTCACGATGGCCAAAGTCCTTTCTCGCATCTCGCCACTCTCTGAGAGTTAAAGGTTTGACAGCTGCCTCCGTCTCTGGCTTCAAACCACCTGATGAATTCATTCTGGAAGGACCCTTTCCTGGATCAGAATCATCTGATGTTGGATGACTTACCTTCCAGGCCATAACTAACCTTTCTAATACTGAATCTCTCGGGGGACCAGCCTTCTTTTTTGAGTCTGAATCTGAGTCATCTGATGGGGCTACTTTAGAAGGACCTTGTCCTGGAGTTGTGTCATCTGTTGTTAGGGCAACTGACTTTTTCCGATGTTTCTTTCTAGTCACAGGGGTGACTTTTGCTGATACAGACTGAGTGCTAAAGGACACAGTGATACTCAATGACTTGCACAAATTCCTACAGAAACGCCACAATGCCAAGAGATTCACGGACATTAACATCAGAATCAATAACAATTCAATCTTTCGATCAAAATAACTGCATTCTCAATCACAATCACAATCCTCAAAACCTGGTAGACTCAGATTAGCAAACAAATGAGTATAATTTCCTAAGGTGAAATTGAAAGTGTAGTTAGAAACAAAATTCATCATTGTGTTCTTAAGGTATTCAGGTATACCAACCACCCAAATTACTGCAGAATACACCGACACTAAAAAAACCAATATAGTGAGAAGTCTCGTCACATAACCAAACCAGGCAAACTACAGAAAGATATACCAAATCACACTCGAGAGTTTGGACAAAATTTTGACACCCAATGAGGAACCCACATTTAAAAGGACATGACATAACATTTCACCGACCAATAACATGATGTGAGCTGTCTGGTTTTCCTTTCTAACCCTTCAGAACTCTCAAAGAAAGGATGTGATACACTCTCAAATGCGCCGGATGGAATTTAAACTATGCGGACAATATATTAGAGACCAGTCGTATCTAAATAGCTGGTAAAATATTCTGAACCTGATCGATGTTTGTTTTCTTGGCCCCACGTTGGGCGCCAATAAACCTGTCGTGGGTTAGGGCTGGGCCGGCCACTAACGCGGACAGACACTCTCTAACCCCCTCTTCCCCCCCAAACGGGAAGAGAAAAGGGAATGAGGCAGAGAGACTTACGGGTGAGAGAAGAAAAACTAGAACAGCTTTAATGAAAATAATGGAAATAATGGTGAGAAGATAGAAGTAGAAAACTATATACAACTATAGATAGTAGCCCAATATCAAACCCAACTCCCTCCCCCAATAGCAATCACCACTGGTGCTGCAGAGCAGGAGGCACTGGGGAAGCCCCAGGCTCAGCAGTGGCAGGAGCTGGATACGGGGAGCCGGATTCAGGAACTCAGGATCTGGATCAAAAGCAGGAGGTCAGATGGAGTCCTCCCTGAACACCGGCCATTGCAGAAAAGGGGCGAAAGAGGCGAAAAAAAGGGCTGAAACTCCCGTGATCACTCAATTTATACTAGATGTGACGTATATGGGATGGAATACTCTCGTTGGTCACCTGTCCTGTCTATTATCCCCCGGAGGTGCAACCTTTTACTTTCTTGTGACCCCCTCTTACTACCCGACACCCCCAGCGTGGCACACAAGAGCCAGCAGTGGTCTTGGTCACTATAGGAATAAAGTATAAGCAAGAGCCTTTCTGCACACCAGTCCCAGGCAGTGACTGTAAACAACAGGTGTTATCACTGCCAGTAGCACACACTGTCTGCAGAAACATGCTGCTGACTTCAGAACGTGCAGCCTTTTAGAAGACACTAAACTGGAAAGTAAAAATCACTAAACAGGACTGGGTTTTTAGCTAAATCCAGGACAGAGAGGAATACATAGATAAATACAACCCGATCTTAAATACACTTCCCCCCCCTACACACCTCTCTCATCTTCTCAGCTACTTCCTCCCCGCATTGGCACAAGGAGAAGCAAGGAGTAGGGAGTGCAGTCCATCTGGTCATTACTCATTGTCCATAGCAATCCTTCCTTCTTGAGAAACAGGGCTCTGTAGAGGAGCTCCTGGTCTCACGAGGCCACAGAGTGTTGTCCGAGGCCTACTTGCACAATTCAGTCCTTGACTATAGTAACGGAGGCAGTACAGTGAACTGTCCTTGAATGGCAAGATATAAGAAAGTCAGCAGTTTTGCCAGCAGCAAAACAGGATGCCTGTCCAGGAGAGAAGCAGCAAAACAGGATGCAGGCCCAGGAGAGAAGCCGCAAAACAGGAAGAACCGACAAACGGCGTGCCGCATGAACAGTTGAGATAAGCCTATTAGCCTGAGGCAGGGGGCGTGTGGACAAGGCTATGTAACCAATGACTGTAAGCTTGTAGCCGCGTGTATAGCTTGTAAAAGTACATAAACTGTGCTATCCTGGCAATAAACGAACAATACCTTACTCCCATGGAGACTGTGTATTGATTCCGAGTACGGTTCCTACAGGGCTCCTCACAGTCTTTACCTGATGCCACATGGTATCTATCTCCTGGGGGACAACCTTCTCTTTCCTCTGGAGTCCTTCCCACCAGTGCAGAACCAACCTTGGGCCTGCAGGCCACTGTAGACATATCCTCTCTTACTGTATGGTCTCTCTTCCCCTCCCTAGTATGGAGTCCTTCTTAAAGCAGTATGTCTACAGTCAGGGATTCTCCCCTTGCATTGAGATACTGCCTAAGGAAACTTCCCAGGATTGGGAGTACTCACCCAACCCCACCATGGTGAGTCATACTATTGGATATATTCTTAAGAGAGCTCTTTGCCCTCTTGTTGGTGAGTGATTCCTTTTTTGGGTACCCTTAAGGGAAAGGTTTTTCTCCTCTTTTGTAAGTGTGTGTGGTTTTTAGGTTATGTTTCTAGAGGAATTATTGTGAGTTCCTAAGCTAAGTCATGTAGTGATAATTCTCAACTTGCATCTGACTCTATAACATGCTTTGTCTGTCAGAGTGCATGGTGATTTTTGGGTTGTGAAGCAGTGGTTTTTAGCTGGAGCCATAGTTATAGCCAGAATTGTAACTTTAGCTGATATATAAAAGACTTAATAAGCTTGGGCAAACAGAATCAGTGGGAGAGTGGAGGTGTGAGACAGATATTCCACAAGCAGAGCTTTTCCTGGAACTTTTCCTCAAGGACAGTATGCTCTTATCTTCAAAGATGGAATGCCCCAGGACTCCCAAATGCCATTAAGATATGCAGGGCCAGCCTAGGCCAGCCTTGGAGTCTCTTAACAAAGACAAGGAGTTAACTCAATAGAGCTCATCAACAAGTCACCTTGATGAAGACTATGATGATGAAGTAAAACCACCACCAGAGACCCTGACAGCCACCAAAAGACTGTATTATGCATGCGGGAGTGGGCAGCAACATGTTAATGAGTTTTCAGAAATTGCATGAATATGGATGTCTAAACTGTATAAAAGTTGTACGTCTGGCCTTTCATAGAATCATAGAATCATAGAATGTTAGGGATTGGAAGGGACCTCGAAAGATCATCAAGTCCAATCCCCCTGCCAGAGCAGGAATGCCTAGACTATGCCACACAAGAACGTGTCCAGGGAGGTCTTGAATGTCTCCAGAGAAGGAGACTCCACAACCTCTCTGGGCAGCCTGTTCCAGTGTTCCGTCACCCTCACTGAGAAGAAGTTTCTTCTCGAGTTTAAGCGGAACCTCTTATGTTCCAGTTTCAGCCCATTACCCCTTGTCCTATCAGTGGTTGTCACCGAGAAGAGCCTGGCTCCATCCTCGTGACACTCACCCTTGATATATTTGTAAACATTAATGAGGTCACCCCTCAGTCTCCTCTTCTCCAAACTAAAGAGCCCCAGCTCTCTCAGTCTTTTCTCATAAGGGAGATGCTCCACTCCCTTCATCATCCTAGTTGCCCTGTGCTGGACTCTCTCCAGCACTTCCCTGTCTTTCTTGAACTGAGGGGCCCAGAACTGGACACAGTATTCCAGATGGGGTCTCACCAGGGCAGAGTAGAGGGGAAGGAGAACCTCTCTCGACCTACTAACCACCCCCCTTCTAATACACCCCAGGATGCCATTGGCCTTCCAGGCCACAAGGGCACACTGCTGGCTCATGGTCATCCTGCTGTCCACCAAGACTCCCAGGTCCCTTTCCCCTACACTACTCTCTAATAAGTCATTCCCCAACTTATACTGGAACCTGGGGTTGTTCCTACCCAGATGCAAGACTCTACATTTACCCTTGTTATATTTCATTAAATTTTTCCCCGCCCAACTCTCCAGCCTGTCCAGGTCTCGCTGGATGGCAGCACAGCCTTCTGGTGTGTCAGCCACTCCTCCCAGCTTGGTGTCATCAGCAAACTTGCTGATAGTACTCTCTAGTCCCTCATCCAAGTTATCGATGAATATATTGAATAATACTGGTCCCAGTACCTACCCTTGAGGGACTCCACTGGATACAGACCTCCAACTAGACTCCGCCCCATTGACCACAACTCTTTGTCTTCTTCCCCTCAGCCAGTTCACAGTCCACCTCACTACCCGAGAGTCTAGACCACACTTCCTCAGTTTAGCAGCAAGGATGCTGTGGGAGACTGTGTCAAATGCTTTACTGAAGTCAAGGTAGACCACATCCACCACTCTGCCATCATCTATCCACCTTGTTATATCCTCATAAAAGGCTATGAGATTAGTCAAGCACGACTTCCCTTTGGTGAAGCCATGTTGACTGTCTCTAATGACCCTCTTATCCCTGATATGCCTTGAGATGGCACCAAGGATAAGTCGTTCCATCACTTTCCCAGGGATGGAGGTGAGACTGACCGGTCTATAGTTTCCCGGGTCCTCCTTCTTGCCCTTTTTGAAGACTGGAGTGACATTTGCTTCCCTCCAGTCCTCAGGCACCTCTCCCGTCTCCCAAGACTTGGTAAAGATGATGGAGAGTGGTCTAGCACTTTCTTGGGGCACACACTAGGTGGAACCATCCATGGTGTGCCCAGCGCTACAGTAAAGAATACCTGCTGTTTTGGTTTGGCCTGGCCGGATTTTGGCGGCGGGGGGGGAGCTGCAGGGTGGCTTCTGCAAGAAGCTGCTAGAAGCTCCCTGAGTTTGATAGAGTCAATGCCAGCCGGCTCCAAAGAGGGACCCGCCGCTGGCCAAGGCTGAGCCTGTCAGTAAAGTGATAGCAGAGGAACGCCTGTGTGAAAACATATTTAAGAACGGGGAAAAAGAAGTGCGCCATAACAGCTGGCACAGAGATGGAGGAATGAGAATCTGTGCAGACACTAAGGTCAGTGAAGAAGGAGGGAGTGGGGAGGATGAGCTCCAGGCGCTGGAGCAGAGAGAGTCCCCCGGGTCTGTGGTGAAGACCATGGTGAAGCGGGTTGTCCCCCTGCAGCCCATGGGCAAAGTGCAGATGTCCACCGTGAGGATCACCGCGTAGATGTCCACTGTGCAGAGGACTCCATGCCGTGTGGGTGGATACCTGAAAGGGGACTGTAGCCCGTGGGAAGCCCGCATCAGAGCAGTTTCCCCCGAAGGACTGCGCCTCAGACTCATGAGGGTTGGGCTACCCCTCGTGAGGTGTCTCCCGTTGGGCAGTTTGTGATGAATTGCCCTTCGTAGGACGACTCACGTCAGAGAAGAGAGCGTGAATCTTGTCTCCCGTGAGAGAGACCCCACAATGGCCCTGGGGAAGAGTGAAGAGTCCTCCCCCGGAGTGAAGAAGCGGTGAAACCAACGTCGGATGAACTGACCGTAACCCCCATTCCCTGTCCCCCTGCGCCGCTCGGAGGGGGGAGGAGGTGGAGAAACCGGGATTGATGTTAAGCCCGGGAAGAAGGGAGGGATGGGGGGAAGGTGTTCTGTTTGTTAAGATCTGTTTGTTTTTTCTTTCCCACTTCTCACTACTCCTCTTGATTAGTTCTTTTAATAAATGTACCTCATTTCCCCAAAACTGAGTCTGTTTTGCCCGGGACGGTAAATGAGAGTGATCTCCCTGTCCTTATCTCAAACCCTGAGCCCTTTGAAATATTTTCTCCACCTCATACAGATACCCGCTTACCCTCATGGCCAGTGATGCAATCATATCATAAGCTGTCAGCACCCCGTACAAAAGAATTATGCTTTTGACCACCTTTCCACAGTTGATAAATAATATCGCAGTAAATATATAGGATACATAAGGATTCAGCCAATGCCACAGTGTAAATAAATAAATCAACATTATGACCACCAACTACTTGACTAATGTGCAGAATCAATCTAACAAAGTTATCTTTTGAACATTCTTTTGTCAAATCTGCTGTTATCTCAAACCCCTCGTGCCCCATGTTGGGCGCCAAAGATGTCATGGTTGGAGTCGAGTTACGGCGGGAAGGAAACAAAGGAACCACATGGTCGCTCCCTCGCTCGCTCCCCCCTACCGAGAGTGAGGGGAAGAGCCCAAAAGGAGCTGCAGGTAGAGCCTCGTGGGGTTGAGATAAAAACAGTTTGTATCGAATATCCCTTTGACTAGTGACTAGTTTGGTTCAGCAATTCCTGACTAGCCCCTCCCCTATTTAAAATTAACCCTATCCCAACTGAACCCAGTACACGTGGCCTTTGCTGTTGCTACATTAAACTGCTTTTTATCTTAACCCCCAGGTCTCTTGTTACATCTTCCCTCTCCCCTGTTCATCTAAAAAAAGGGAGTGATAGAGCGGCTTTGGTGCGCTCCTGGCCAAACCACCACACCTTGTTAAACTTCATGAGGTTGGCCTGGGCCCACCTCTCAAGCCTGTCGAGATCCCTCTGGATGACAAATGTAGAGGCAAGTGTAGAGTCTTGCACTTGGGAAAGAATAACCCCATGTGCCAGTACAGGTTGGGGACTGCCCTGCTGGAGAGCAGCGCAGGGGAAAGGGACCTGGGGGTTCTAGTGGACAGCAGGATGACCATGAGCCAGCAGTGTGCCCTCGTGGGCAAGAAGGCCAAGGGCATCCTGGGGTGTATTAGAAGGGGAGTAGCAAGAAGGTCGAGAGAGGTCCTCCTGCCCCTCTACTCTGCCTTGGTGAGGCCACATCTGGAATATTGTGTCCAGTTCTGGGCCCCTCAGTTCAAGAAGGACAGGGAACTGCTGGAGAGAGTCCAGCAGCAGAGCCACAAAGATGATGAAGGGAGTGGAACATCTCCCTTATGAGGAAAGGCTGAAGGAGCTGGGGCTCTTTAGTTTGGAGAAGAGGAGACTGAGGGGTGACCTCATAAATGTTTATAAATATGTCAAGGGGGAGTGTCAGGAGGATGGAGCCAGGCTCTTTTCAGCAGCGTCCATTGACAGGACAAGGGGCAATGGGTGGAAGCTGGAACATAGGAGGTTCCATCAAAATATGAGAAAAAACTTTTTCCCTGTGAGAGTATCAGAGCACTGGCACAGGCTGCCCAGGGAGGTTGTGGAGTCTCCTTCTTTGGAGACATTCAAAACCCGTCTGGACGTGTTCCTGTGTGACCTACTGTAGGTGGTCCTGCTCTGGCAGGGGGGTTGGACTAGATGATCTTTGAGGTCCCTTCCAACATCGAACATTGTGTGATTCTGTGATTCTATGACATCCCTACCCTCCCGTGTGTTGACCGCACCATACAACTTTGTGTTGTCGGCAAACTTGCTGAGAGTGCATTCTATGTCACTGTCCATGTCGCCAACAAAGATGTTAAATAGTACTGGTTCCAGTACTGATCCCTGAGAGACACTGACACGTCCCACCCAGGAGAGGGGGGGACTAGTGACTTAGGTTCGTAATTACCCAGTGGAGTGGACAACGGTGAGATAAGTCTCAAGGTCCATACACAAACATTTATTAATTTCTCACAACGTATAGCTTGGACTCACGATAATTGGTTTTAGTTAAATGACACATTAAGGGCAGACAATATACTACAACATAATGATAACCAGGAAAAGACTAGGTATACAATAAATTACAGCAAGCTGCATGTTACTTAATGATAACAAGGAAAAAAGGACATATAACAACTTCTAACAGGCAGTATTATACTTAATGATTACAAGACAGAAACTAAGTATAAACTAAGCAAGCAGTATGATAGGCTTTGCATTACTCTCAATTTGTACATGCTTTATCTATATTTGGATGCACAGTAGGTCTGGTAGTGATACACACTCTTCCTATATGCGGATGTATAGCATGTTTGGTAGGAAAAAAGGGCTTATCCTTGTTTACGACCATATACAATTGCCTTCTCTCCATGGGATGTATGCTACATGGCAGGACAGGTGACCAACGAGAGTATTCCATCCCATATACGTCTGTGGGGTTCCGTGCGAGGACGGACGACATGACACCAATATGATGCTCCGAAGATCGCCGCTTTATTGCAGAAGTAGCACACATTTATACTGTTCTCGCTTCCCTTATCACGCGCCACGCACATTGTAATTGGCTACAGGCAGCTTAGCACGAGTTGTTCACACGCCGTTCTGACTCCACTGACTGGTAACTGCCTGACAAGCATACGTCTCCTGTTTTTCTAACAAAGTTCTGTGTTTTGTACAGCTGCCTCCTTGAAGTTGCTGATTCTGCAGTTTCAAGGTCTCATGGTATCAACGCTTTGTCCTTCGCATAACTCCTGCTCCCCGTCCCACTCACTGACTCGTTTAGTTCTTTACCAGCATATCCAAATAGCAAAACCCGACATCTCCCCCTTTTCTTTTAAAAATGCTTAATACAAACTATCCCAACAACCCTCTTGAACACTGTAACATACGTAATATTAAAACACACGACGCTAACAAAATATAACTACTGGCACAAGCTATTTTACAATCCGCATGAGCCATGGTCCTAGTCCTAGTTTTGCTAACCATTCATTAAAGAGACTACGATTATATATAATAAGATTAAAACGTTCTTTCAAGCTACTTATGAATGCCGTCGGAATGATCAGACAAGTTCACACGACACATGCCTTCAAAACTTGTCACAACCATGTCCCTGAGCTAGCAACAACAAAACAAACAAACAAACAGCAAAACAAAAAAATCTATAACAGCCTAACTTTATAACACAGCATGTCAAATACTACCTACATTAGTCAATAACTCAGAAATTATTCGCACCACATATGAGTATTCATTTTTTGAACATACAGTATTCTAAACCTTTAAACACTGATATGATAGCTGTAAGAGGTTAAGCACAATCCCTCTCTGAGTTCATTTGACTTGATCTTGGTCCACCAGATCTGTGTGATCCTTTGAGTCTGAAACGGTCGTCTCTATTCGACTTTCCGGGGCAGTCGTCGTGGTGTTGTCGTAGATTGCATGTTGTACCCACTTGGCAGGAACCCACCGCGGTGCTGCAGTTCCTGTGGAGATACAAGCATATCCTCTTCCCCAAGTTAGTAAATCACAGGAACCTTCCCAAGCATTGACCATGGGATCAAATACCTGAACCTGTGGTTTTTCTTTAACTTTTGACTTGTCTTCTCCTGATATTGCCTGTGAATGTTTCAAAGCTGCTATTTCCGAGTCAGCTCCCCTGGGGTCAAGCCAATTTAAAACATACAATGTCTTATTCAGGATTTCTTGTGGCGATACACCCCTCATATCTCCCCCTGTTTTAATAATAGATAAAAGACGTTTCAGTGTCAAATGTGCTCGCTCAGTAATCACTTGACCAGTTGAATTATGTGGTATTCCAAAAAGATGATGAATTTCCCACTTAGTTAAAAACTTGTTCGTAGAATGGACTTTGTACCCTGGCCTGTTGTCGGTTTTAATAGTACGAGGCACTCCCATGACTGCAAAGGCATTAAGCCAATGTTTTTTAACGTCTCGTGCACTAGCAGAGGTATGTAGGGTGGCCCATAAAAATCCAGAATAAGTGTCAATAGAAACATGAATATACTTTAGATGCCCAAAAGAAGGAAACTCTGTCACATTGGTTTGCCAAAGCTCAAGAGCTGATAATCCTCTTGGATTAACAGCTTCTTGTTGTATATTTGGTACCTTAACACATTCGGGACAAGCAGCTATAAGCGCGCACGCATCAACTAAAGAAATACCGAACTGTCGTTTTAATGCTCTTGCAGACTGATGATAAAAGTCATGAGATAGTTTAGCTTGTCCTAACAAATCAGGCACAGGAAGATTTTTCAGAGTTAAGTGAAAGGCAGATACTAAGTTATCTGCTCACCTATTTCCTTCTACAAAAGGACCAGGTAAAGTAGTATGACTTTTAAGGTGAGTAATAAAAAAAGGCTGTGTACGAGCATCCAATAAGTGTCATAATTGGCATAAGGTTTGAAATAACTTCTTATTGCTCACCTCTTTGATTAATGCTCTATGAATCCTTTGTACAATCCCTACTACATATTTAGAGTCAGAAACAATATTTAATGCTATGTCGGTCCATTTTGCAAATACCCTGATCACTGCAACAAGTTCTAAAACCTGGACTGATCCTTCTGCTATAACAGTCTCTGTTAACCATTGTGATTCTTCTCGCCACACAAAACCGGCTTTTCCTGTTTTACTACTTGCATCTGTAAACACAGTAAGTGTATTTAGAGGTTCATAAGATAACAAAGAACCAGGTTCTATTTTAAGTGCAGTCTTAAACAATGGGTGTGGCGAGTAATGGTTATCAATAACAGCAGAGCTTTGTATTACTGCCATAGCAAAAGTATCATTTACTTGCATTGCCCGCGCAACTTGATCCATTTGCAAAGGAATTATTACTTTATCAGGTAATTTGCTGCTTATTTGTAGGCAGCGGTCTATGGCCTTTTGAACACATAAGCCTAGTGCTTCAATTCTTGTGACCAAGGTTCGATGAAACTGTGACGGGAGGAAAATCCGTTCTATGATTAACAAAGGATTTAAGTGATCTGGATCCCATTGGCAAATTAACCCAGCCACTTCTCTGTCAGTGTTATAAATGCATATTTGGAAAGATAGTTCAGGATCAATTCGACCAGAGAAGACAGTTGCGATTTTTTGCTGAATTTTCTCAAGGCAGTCTTTTTCCTCTGGTCCCAGATGTCTGAGTGTTGTGATGGAAGTGGCATTGCGTAAATAACGCAAGAAGAGGTTTTAAGTCCTCATTTGCTATACCACAGTAGGGTCGAATCTATTGTATATCTCCTACCAGTTTCTGAACATCGTTGACAGTTTTAACATCTCTGTATAATGCAAGTTTCTGAGGTCGCACTGTAGTTAATGTAAGTTCCAAGCCTAAGTACCTCCAAGGAGAGGTCAACTGAATCTTTTCAGGGGTGATGATCAAACCGTACGATTTCAATGTCAAAGTTAGAGCATTTAAAATTCTTTCTTTATCAAGGTGTTTTGCTGTAATCAATAGATCATCCATATAATGATAAATTATGTGATCAGAAAATTGTTTTCTTATAGGTTGTAATGCGATGTCAACATACCATTGACAAATAGTCGGAGAATTTTTCATACCTTGAGGTAAAACAACCCAATGGTATCTTTTTGCAGGAGCTTGTCGGTTTATAGAGGGAACGGTAAAAGCAAATTTCTCACAATCTTCTGGATGTAGAGGTACGGAAAAAAACCAGTCTTTTAAATCTACAACAACTAATTCCCATTGTTGTGGCAACATCGTCGGGGTTGGCATGCCAGGTTGTAATGTTCCCATGTCCTGCATAACATTGTTAACTGCCCTCAGATCCTGTAACAGTCTCCATTTTCCTGACTTTTTTGGAATAGTAAAGACAGGTATATTCCATGGACTAGTGGAAGGTACTAAATGTCCTGCTTGCACCTGTTCATCCACCAGTCTTTCCAGGTGAACGACCTTTTCTGCAGGTAGCGGTCATTGATCTACCCAGACAGGCGTTGTTGTTAACCATGTTAACTTCAAGGTAGGTCGCTCTTCAATGGCCGCACTTAAAAAGGCATACTCAAACGAAGTCCCCATTGACATAGAGTATCACGGCCTAACAGCCATACTGACGTGTGTAACACATAGGGTCAAACATGAGCTACATAACCTTCTAGTTTATCTGTAATTGCAACAAAACTTCTGCTTAATTGTGTCGGTTGTGCCCCGCCAATTCCAGTAACCGTTGTGTTAACTGCATCGAGAGGCCATTGTTGCGGCCAAGCATTTCTTGGTATAATGGTTACATCAGACCTGGTATCTATCATCATTTGTTTAGCTGATAGGATAATGTTGTAAGGACCTGCAATATTCACTTCTCTAATCGATTTTTCATGAGAAATGGTTTGTGAAAATGCCACTAATGGCATTCCTGTAGACCCAAATCCTTTCTTGCCCCTGTCCATATTATGGGCAGACGCAACACAAACTTTAAATGGTACTAATTGGGCAATTCGACTTCCAGCTATCAATGTGATGGAAGGAGATAATATCTGAACCATTATCCCTATATTTCCTTTATAATCAGCATCAATCACACCCGGTATGATAATAATGCCCTGCTTTGAGGCAGAAGATCAACCTAACAACAAAGCACTTAAACCATGGCCTAACGGACCATTTACTGTTGACGGGACTACATGTATTTGAGTATCTTTTATTGTTGTATTGGAGGCCACAGTCACGTCAAGTCCTGCACTTCCTCGGGTGGCTGCTCACAATTCATCGAGGCAACTGGGTAAGTGCTCAGTTGAGATGGGGTCATTTGTGTCTTCACGCCCCCCATCCATGCGCTCCTCTTCCCGTTTCCCGACAATGGCGTCCCATCCTTCTTGAATCGTGAGTGACATTCAGAGGCTCGGTGTCCGAATTTTTCGCATTGGCTGCAGGTTCCCCGAATGGTTGGCGATGGTAGAGTCGGAGGGCGTTGATTTGAAGCATTATGATTTGGTATTCCTTTTCGAGGGCAATCCCGTTTCATGTGACCTATCTGTCCACATTGATAACATATCATTTTTCCTCGATTTCTCCCTTGGTCTCCTTGCGGTTGTTTCATCAAAGGTTTTAATGCCACTGCAAGTGCAGCAGCGTTAGCTGGGCTTGAATATTTGCTTTTTGTTGCTCCAACTCCAACACTGGTGTTCTTGAGCAGGCCTCAATCATATCCACTAAAGTCGCTGACTGTGGCATTGATAAAATTATCCTTTTACATTGTTTGTTCGCATTTTGTATCGCCAAGTCTTTGCCAACAGCTATTCGTGCCTCAGGTGTTAAATTAGGGGAGGCATCTATGGTTTCCCTAAGGTGATTTATAAAGTCCATATATGATTCCGTGGGCCCTTGCATGATTTTGCTATATGGTGGAATTAGTTTTCCTATTTGTGACACTTCTCTTTCTAATTTTATCTTCCCTCCTTCCATTTCTGGGTGAAGACGTCAGATGGAATAGAAAAATTCAATCCACTAATGATAGACTCGAAAACTGGTGCTACAGACAGGGCTTTGGCTTCTTTGATAACGTCTGGTTTCATAAGACACCAGTCCACATAGTGATGTGTGGGAACAGTTTATCTCGCAGGGGCAAAAGGATGCTGGGTCAGGAATTAGTAGGGCTCATTTGGAGAGCTTTAAACTAGATTTGAAGGGGGATGGGGTTATAGCTGGGGTTGCAGCGGGGCAGTGCTCTAGAAATTATGAGGACCAGGTGGCCTCCCATCCCCCTAGGGTGAGATCAGTGTGCTCAGCTTGCTCCCTGAAATGCTTATACACCAATGCACGCAGCATGGGGAATAAGCAGGAGGAGCTAGAAACCTGGGTTCGGGCAGGAGATTATGATCTGGTGGCAATTACAGAGACGTGGGACAGCTCACATGACTGGAATGTGGTCATGGGTGGCTATGTCCTTTTCAGGAAAGACAGGCCAGCCAGGCGAGGTGGTGGAGTCGCTCTTTACGTGAAAGAGCAACTACAATGTCTTGAATACCATCCAGGCATGGATGAGGAGCAAGTTGAGAGTGTATGGGTTAGAATTAGGGGGCAGGCTGGCAGGAGAGATACTGTCGTGGGTGTCTATTACAGGCCACCAGATCAGGGTGAGGAAGTTGATGAGGCCTTCTACAGGCAGCTGAGAGCAGTCTCACAATCACAGGCCCTGGTTGTCATGGGGGATTTTAACTTCCCTGATATTTGCTGGAAGGACAACTCAGCCAGCCAGCCACAGTCCAGGAGGTTCCTCCAGTGCATCGATGATAATTTTCTGATGCAAATGGTGGAGGAGCCGACTAGGAGAGGAGCACTGCTGGACTTCATCCTCACTAACAAGGAGGATCTGGTTGAAGCAGTAAAGGTTGAGGGCTGCCTTGGCTGCAGTGACAATGAAATGGTGGAGTTCAGGATCTCGTGTAGCAGAAAGAAAATAGCAAGCAGAATTGCAACCCTGGACTTCGCCAAGGCAAACTTTGGATTTTTCAAACAATTACTAGAGAAAATCCCATGGGCAAGGCTGTTTGAAGGTAAAGTGGCCCAAGATAACTGGTTAGAGTTCAGGGACTGCTTCTACCGTGCTCAAGATCAGAGCATCCCGACACGTAGGAAGTCAAGGAAGGGAGCCAGGAGACCTGCGTGGCTAAACAGGGATCTGCTGGGTAAGCTCAAGTGCAAGAGGAGAATTTACAGATCCTGGAAGGCAGGGCTGGCACTTGGGAAGAATATAAGGCTGTTGTCCGACGATGTAGGGAGGCAACTAGGAAAGCAAAGGCCTCCCTAGAATTGAACCTGGCGAGAGGGGTCAAGGACAACAGGAAGAGCTTTTTCAAATACGTGGCAGATAAAACTAACACCAGAAGCAATGTAGGCCCACTGATGAATGAGGTGGGTGCCTTGGTGACAGAAGATACAGAGAAGGCAGAGTTACTGAATGCCTTCTTTGTCTCTGTCTACTCTGCCGGAGGCTGTCCTGAGGAGCCCCGTTCCGCTGAGGCCCCAGAGGAAGTCAAGGCAGTGGAGGAGTTTGCTTTAGTCGATGAGGACTGGGTTAGGGACCAATTAAGCAATCTGGACATCCATAAATCCATGGGTCCAGACGGGATGCATCCACGGGTGCTGAGGGAGCTGGCTGATGTCATTGCTAGACCACTCTCCATCATCTTTGCCGAGTCTTGGGAGACGGGAGAGGTGCCTGAGGACTGGAGGGAAGCAAATGTCACTCCAGTCTTCAAAAAGGGCAAGAAGGAGAACCCGGGAAACTATAGACCTGTCAGCCTCACCTCCATCCCTGGGAAAGTGATGGAACGACTTATCCTTGGTGCCATCTCAAGGCATATCAGGGATAAGAGGGTCATTAGAGACAGTCAACATGGCTTCACCAAGGGGAAGTCGTGCTTGACTAACCTCATAGCCTTTTACGAGGATATAACAAGGTGGATAGATGATGGCAGAGCGGTGGATGTGGTCTACCTCGACTTCATTTGTGGACACACTACGTTTTAGTTAGCTGTGCTGGTAACCCTGCATTGCAGAGTTAAGACTTTGTCCTTGAGCTCTTTTCTAAACAAGTGCATAACTCTTTTTTGCTAATTATGAAAAGAGACCTTGACCAGCCAAGTACAGCTCATGTTGAGAGCTTGTCCGTGAGAATGAACAGATAAGGTGCTTCTTGTACACAAGATGTGCATGGGAGTGAACGGGAGAGTACGATCAAAACAGAGCTGGAAAAGTCTGTTTTCCCTGTGTGATAAGAGAGTGATTGAAGGAATACATGAGCTAATAACAACCCTGGCTGTGTAGTCTGATCTCTTGTTTGTAACCCAAAAATAGTGCTTCATGCTAGTAGGTATAAATATGTTTGTCTGCTTGCAATAAAGTGAATTCCGTTTTCCACCATCTCAGAGTTCGTGCGTGCTTCTCAACATTCAGTAAAGCATTTGACACAGTCTCCCACAGCATCCTTGCTGCTAAACTGAGGAAGTGTGGTCTAGACTCTCGGGTAGTGAGGTGGACTGCGAACTGGCTAAGGGAAAGAAGCCAGAGAGTTGTGGTCAATGGGGCAGAGTCTGGTTGGAGGCCTGTATCCAGTGGAGTCCCTCAAGGGTCAGTACTGGGACCAGTATTATTCAATATATTCATCGATGACTTGGATGAGGGACTAGAGAGTACTATCAGCAAGTTTACTGATGACACCAAGCTGGGAGGAGTGGCTGACACACCAGAAGGCTGTGCTGCCATTCAGCGAGACCTAGACAGGCTGGAGAGTTTGGCAGGGAAAAATTTAATGAAATATAACAAGGATGAGTGTAGAGTCTTGCATCTGGGTAGGAACAACCCCAGGTTCCAGTATAAGTTGGGGAATGACTTATTAGAGAGTAGTGTAGGGGAAAGGGACCTGGGAGTCTTGGTGGACAGCAGGATGACCATGAGCCAGCACTGTGCCCTTGTGGTCAAGAAGGCCAATGGCATCCTGGGGTGTATTAGAAGGGGAGTAGCAAGTAGGTCGAGAGAGGTCCTCCTTCCCCTCTGCTTTGCCCTGGTGAGACCCTATCTGGAATACTGTGTCCAGTTCTGGGCCCCTCAGTTCAAGAGAGACAGGGAACTGCTGGAGAGAGTCCAGCACAGGGCAACTAGGATGATGAAGGGAGTGGAACATCTCCCTTATGAGAAAAGGCTGAGGGAACTGGGGCTCTTTAGTTTGGAGAAGAGGAGGCTGAGGGGTGACCTCATTAATGTTTACAGATATATCAAGGGTGAGTGTCACGAGGATGGAGCCAGGCTCTTCTCAGTGGCAAACAATGATAGGACAAGGGGTAATGGAATCAAGCTGGAACACAAGAAGTTCCACTTAAATTTGAGAAGAAACTTCTTCTCAGTGAGGGTGACGGAGCACTGGAACAGGCTGCCCTGGGAGGTTTTGGAGTCTCCTTCTCTGGAGACATTCAAAACCCACCTGGACACGTTCCTATGTAGTATTATCTAGGCATTCCTGCTCTGGCAGGGGGATTGGACTTGATGATCTTTCGAGGTCCCTTCCAATCCCTAGCATTCTGTGATTCTTTGAAAGCACTCAGTGCCAGGCTCTGAGGTTGTTGCAAAATCGCAGGATGTAATGCAGCCTGTACTGCAGGGTCAAAATATGCCCCCTGGCCCAATAACTGATTGGCATCAACTAGCTGCAATGGGTCTCCCAGCGGTTGCTGTAAACCCTCAATTTGGGCCAATTCTACCTTTTTTCTCCATCTGTCATAAAACAACAATTGCTGGGTAGGGCTTAGAAACATTTCCACAAGACCTCCAATATCAGATTGAGTCAGCACCAGTCTCTTAAATAGCTGTTCCACCATCTGTTGCACATGTTTATTGTCAAGTCCATAAGCCATAATAGCCTTTTGGGCTTCCCTCACAGTTTTCCAGTCTAATGGCTCCCTTTTACGACCTCCTTGATTGTCCACAGTCACTGGATATGCTCCAAGGTCTGCAGGTAGCATCACTCCTTCTATCACGGCTTGCTCTGTGATACCCTTCCATTGTTTTCCTTCAGAAAAGGTAGGATCCCGAGGAGGTGGCAGCCCTTGGGTGTTACTAGATGTACATGATCGGGTTGACTCCTGTATTCCAGGCGGTTCAGTGAGTCACCTCATTCCACTACGTTGGGTTTCACCCTCTCTCGGTTGCACGGCTCCATACCGTTTAATTTCATACTGTATGCGATCCTCATTAGTCCACAGTCCGTCCTGCACACATGTATTGAACCTTTCCAGTTCCTTTTTTCTCCGATATATCTCCTCTGGTGTTGTTGGCTCCCATTTCTTCAATTACTTTATTTTCTCATCAGGTTGTTCTTGGGAGTTTGTGAGGTCAGCTACCGGCGCTGCTAGATCAACAGGTGGCGCAGGCACATCAATTGTTGTAATTTTAGTAAACATTTCCAAGCCTTCTTTTATGGCTTTTTGGGCATTTTTATATTGTAGAGGAATTTCTTGTGGAGCAGAGGCGTGGTATCCCTTTAAAAGTTCGGACAATCCAGGCTCTATCCTTGGAGCTATCCAATAAAACGCTGACACGTGTAAACCTGTAACTGACCAACTCTGTTAAGGGGCAGGTGCGTGGACACTGCTTAACTGTATATATTGAGCTGTCCGGATGTTTTGGTTTGGCCTGGCCGGATTTCGGCGGCGGGGGGCGAGCTGCAGGGTGGCTTCTGCAAGAAGCTGCTAGAAGTTCCCAAAGATTGATAGAGCCAATGCCAACCGGCTCCAAAGAGGGACCCGCCGCTGGCCAAGGCTGAGCCTATCAGTAAGGTGATATGGGAGGAACGCCTCTGTGAAAAACATATTTAAGAATGGGAAAAAGAACTGCACCATAACAGCTGGCACAGAGATGGAGGAGTGAGAATCTGTACAGACACCAAGGTCAGTGAAGAAGGTGGGGGGGGAGGATGAGCTCCAGGCGCCGGAGCAGAGAGAGTCCCCCGGGTCCGTGGTGAAGACCATGGTGAAGCGGGTTGTCCCCCTGCAGCCCATGGGCGAGGTGCAGATGTCCACCGTGAGGATCACCGCGTAGATATCCACTGTGTAGAGGACTCCATGCCGTGTGGATGGATGCCTGAAGGGGGCTGTAGCCCGTGGGAAGCCCACATCAGAGCAAGTCGCTGCCGGAACCTGTAGCCCGTGGAAGAGAGGAATGCCCACGCTGGAGCAGGTTGGCTGGTGGGACTTTTGGGATGCTGCGGAAGACTCACGTTGGAGCATTTTTCCCCTGAAGGACTGCGCCTCAGACTCACGAGGAGTGGGCTGCCCCTCGTGAGGTGTCTCACATCGGGCAGTTTGTGATGAATTGCCCTTCGTGGGACGACTCACGTGGAGAAGAGAGCGTGAAGCTTGTCTCCCGTGAGAGGGACCCCACGATGACCCTGGGGAAGAGTGAAGAGTCCTCCTCTGGAATGAAGAAGTGGTGGAACCAACGTCGGATGAACTGACCGCAACCCCCATTCCCTGCCCCCCTGCGCCGCTCGGGGGGAGGAGGTCGAGAAACTGGGATTGATGTTGAGACCGGGAAGAAGGGAGGGATGGGGGGAAGGTGTTCTGTTTAAGATCTGTTTGCTCTTTCTCACTTCTCACTACTCCTCTCTGATTAGTTCTTTTAATAAATGTACCTAATTTCCCCAAAACTGAGTCTGTTTTGCCCGGGACGGTAAATGAGGGTGATCTCCCTGTCCTTATCTCAAACCCTGAGCCCTTGGAGATATTTTCTCCCCCTGTTCAGCAGTGAAGGGGGGAGTGAGTGAGCGGCTGTGTGGGTACCTGGCGACCGGCCAGGGTCAACCCACGACACCGGAGCAATAAAGGGAGGATGACTTGTAGCCGTATCGGTGGGATTGTCGTTACTTGGCCAGCTCTCCGAAGGGACCCTTCATTATATGCCTGTTTGATGTGAGTTTTGTTGGAATCTCTGTCCAGGCGTCTCATCTCATTCAACAAGTCCTGCATTAGTCGACTCTCAATTTCAGCTATGAACCCCTTCTCATTTAAATCTGGGTATAGTTGACTTTGGGTTGCTGCAGTATCCTTCTGATTAAGTGTACCATCATCAAAGTCCATAAGATCATCATCCAGAGGCAATGGTATGTCCTCCGGACAAACTTGAGGTGATGTTACAGCCTTGGGATTATCCTCGGAAAGTTCAGGCTTATCAAACGGGCCCAAAGGAGTGGATGGTACAACAGAGTTAGCCTTTTGGAACGGGGGTATCTCCTCAACGGGAATGATTTTGGCGCTGAATACAGTGGCGGAATAGTTGGTTCACCTGCTTCCGTCGCAGTGAGAACTTGCTTAAAAGCAGCACGCACGGATATTTCTGATGCTGCTTGATCCATCATCTCATAGCATTTTTTCCATACAGGCACAAGTCGGGTGGCTGATTTATGCCCCGTACTAATAGAGTCCCGTAAATTCTCTTTCAAACGTTGCCATACAGTTAATTCGAAAACTGGTTCCGGGTCTTTAAAAAAAACCCTCCGTTGCCCCCATGACAACAGATCTTCCACGTCTATGTCTACTTGCCTTATATCTGTGCCTGTCTCCTTAGCAATTTGCATCAGGCACTTAACTGTTGCTTTCTCTTTCGAGGATGCCGCATTTCCCATGCTGCCGCTTTACCTAAGCTTACACTTCCTGCCTCTCTCGAGCAGCCCGGCGCCCGCGACTCAGGTACCACCGGCTCGGCAGTCTTCCCTCGCCTTCTTGCTAAGCGATCCCTGTTTAGTTCCTTACCAGATCATGTCGGGGTCACCAGATGTGGGGTTCCATGTGAGGAGAGACGACACGACACCAATATGATGCTCCGAAGATCGCCGCTTTATTGCAGAAGTAGCACACATTTATACTGTTCTCGCTTCCCTTATCACCCGCCACGCACATTGTAATTGGCTACAGGCAGCTTAGCACGAGCTGTTCACACGCCATTCTGACTCCACTGACTGGTAACTGCCTGACAAGCATACGTCTCCTGTTTTGCTAACAAAGTTAGGTGTTTTGTACAACTGCCTCCTTGAAGTTGCTGATTCTGCAGTTTCAAGGTCTCATGGTATCAACGCTTTGTCCTTCGCATAACTCCTGCTCCCTGTCCCACTCACTGACTCGTTTAGTTCTTTACCAGCATATCCAAATAGCAAAACCTGACATACGTCATATTTAGTATAAATTGAGTGATCATGAGAGTTTAGTCCTTTTCTGCAATGGCCGGTGTTCAGGGAGGACTCCATCTGACCTCCTGCTTTTGATCCAGATCCTGAGTTCCTGAATCCGGCTCCCTGTATCCAGTTCCTGCCACTGCTGAGCCTGGGGTTTCCCCAGTGCCTCCTGCTCTGCAGCACCAGTGGGGATTGCTATGAGGGGAGGGAGTTGGGTTTGATATCGGGCTACTATCTATAGTTGTATATAGTTCTCTACTTGTATCTTCTCACCATTATTTCCATTATTTTCATTAAAGCTGTTCTAGTTTTTCTTCTCTAATCCGTAAGTCTCTCTGCCTCATTCCCTTTTCTCTTCCCGTTTGGGGGGGGAAGAGGGGGTTAGAGAGCGTCTGTCCGCGTTAGTGGCCGGCCCAGCCCTAACCCACGACAGGTTTATTGGCGCCCAACGTGGGGCCAAGAAAACAAACATCGATCAGGCTCAGAATATTTTACCAGCTATTTAGATACGACTGGTCTCTAATATATTGCCCGCATAGTTTAAATTCCATCCGGCGCATTTCAGAGTGTATCACATCCTTTCTTTGAGAGTTCTGAAGGGTTAGAAAGGAAAACCAGACAGCTCACATCATGTTATTGGTCGGTGAAATGTTATGTCATGTCCTTTTAAATGTGGGTTCCTCATTGGGTGTCAAAATTTTGTCCAAACTCTCGAGTGTGATTTGGTATATCTTTCTGTAGTTTGCCTGTTTTGGTTATGTGACGAGACTTCTCACTATATTGTTTTTTTTAGTGTCGGTGTATTCTGCAGTAATTTGGGTGGTTGGTATACCTGAATACCTTAAGAACACAATGATGAATTTTGTTTCTAACTACACTTTCAATTTCACCTTAGGAAATTATACTCATTTGTTTGCTAATCTGAGTCTACCAGGTTTTGAGGATTGTGATTGTGATTGAGAATGCAGTTATTTTGATCGAAAGATTGAATTGTTATTGATTCTGATGTTAATGTCCATGAATCTCTTGGCATTGTGGCATTTCTGAAGGAATTTGTGCAAGTCATTGAGTATCCCTGTGTCCTTTAGCACTCGGTCTGTATCAGCAAAAGTCACCCCTGTGACTAGAAAGAAACATCGGAAAAAGTCAGTTGCCCTAACAACAAATGACACAATTCCAGGACAAGGTCCTTCTAAAGTAGCCCCATCAGATGACTCAGATTCAGACTCAAAAAAGAAGGTTGGTCCCCCGAGAGATTCAGTATTAGAAAGGTTAGTTATGGCCTGGAAGGCAAGTCATCCAACATCAGATGATTCTGATCCAGGAAAGGGTCCTTCCAGAATGAATTCATCAGGTGGTTTGAAGCCAGAGACGGAGGCAGCTGTCAAACCTTTAACTCTCAGAGAGTGGCGAGATGCGAGAAAGGACTTTGGCCGTCGTGAGGGTGAATCATATTACAGGTGGTTACTCCGGTGCTGGGATAAAGGAGCCGATACCATTAATCTGAACGGCAAAGAAGCCAAACAGCTGGGATCCCTGTCTGGAAATGCAGGCATTGACACGGAACTTGCGAAAGACGACAACAGTCTCAGCCTCTGGAGATGACTCTTGACAACTCTTGAGACCCGGTATACGCACAAGGACGATCTTCCTACCTATGCAACCAACTGGACCAGCATGGAGAAAGGCATTAAGTTCCTGAGAGAACTAGCAGTGAGAGAGGTGGTTTACAGTGATCCACAAACAATTTTAAACCCTGATGAAATGCCCTGCCACAAACCCGTTATTCAGATGTTTGTGAGGAGTGCCCCACCAGTGTATAAGCACACCTTGTCAACAATGGTCTGGGCATCAGATGGAGATGGTCAGGCACCAACAGTGAGTGAAGTGGCCGACAAAGCACGACACTATGAAGACAGTACTGCCAATCCCCAACAAATTCAGATTGCTGCCCTGGAAAAAATAATTGAGGAAAACAACAGATCACCGGAGAAATCAATTGAGAAAGCGATTGAGATAGCAATGGAGAAAACCAATGAATCAACTGAGAGAGCAATTGAGAAAACCAATCAAGCAATTGAGAAAAACAGTGAATCATTTGAGAAAACCAATCAGTCATTAAAGGAGCTGATTGATACATTGTCCAAGAGAGATGACAGACCTCAATGGAGCCGCGTTGATGCTGTTAGAAGATACAGACCTTCAAGACCAACTAAAAATGATGGCAACTTGTCATGGAATGACTTGTGGATTTTCCTATGTGGATATGGTGAGGACATGAGAAACTGGGATGGAAAACCTACTTCTGCTCTACGAGAACGAGTATCCAATTTACGAAACACAAATAGAAGACAACAATCTGCCACAAGAAGGAATAATCAGAATGTAAATGTAGCTAATACCAATCTTGTAAATCAGGTAAACCCCATGTATCAACCTCAGAATTAGAGGGCCCTGCTTCCAGCCAGGTGGAGGAGAGGGACAACCGAGTTTATTGGACTGTGTGGATTTGGTGGCCTAGCACGTTAGAACCACGAAAATATAGAGCTCTGGTGGACACTGGTGCACAGTGGACCCTAATGCCATCGAATCATACAGGTACTGAAACTGTTACTATTTCTGGAATGATGGGTGGTTCTCAAAAACTGACTGTATTGGAGGCCAAAACGAGCCTTATTGGTGTTGTGGTTTTCAAAGGGAAGGTCACAAAAACGACAAAACTTATCTACACATAGATAAGCAGGCACTTCTTTATTGCAGCACTGGGAAGCATGGAAACCATCTGATGCTTCGGATATATCACAAAAATTCAGCCTATTTATACACTTTTTATGCAAAATTAGGATCTTTAACATATTTTAACATAAACATGCACACAATGCCCGCTATTAATTTTGACCTTTATAATGATTGGTTCAGCCCCTGTTAATATTCATATATCTTATTTCCATACAATCATTGGTCGTTGCCGTGAGACCACATTTGATCACAAAGCACACCAGAGACAGTGAGGCATACCCGTGTATATTGATCTGTCTAAGTGAAATATGCTGGTATTGTTAAGGTGCAGGTGCAGTGCTACAGATCTGGCTTTGCTAAGTACAAAACATTCCTTGCCGGTTTTGCAACTTGTAGCAGCTCTAGTTCCAACCATTTTCATAAGGCCTGCATCTGTGATTTCTTAGCATAAGTGAGGTTTTGTGTATTCCTTATCCTTATCAACAAACTAATTAAAATAGTGATTAGTATTCATTAAGCAATTAGCTCTTTAAAACTTAAATTTGATTACAACACTGGGAATATGTGGAAAAAAAAGCACCTCATAGTGACTGGTCCAAATGCCCCATGCATCCTTGGCATAGACTTCCTCAAGAAAGGGTATTATAAGGACCCAAGAGGGTATCAATGGGCTTTTGGCATAGCAACTGTAGAGACTGAGGACACTGATCAGCTGTCTCGCTTGCCCAAACTTTCAGAGGAGCCTAGTGTCGTAGGGCTGATGAAAACTGAAGACCAACAGGTACCAATCGCTACTTGTAGAGGAATTTCTTGTGGAGCAGAGGTGCGGTATAACTTTAAAAGCGTGGACAACCCAGCTTAGGCCTAAACAGAGGCTCTGTCCTTGAAGCTGCCTTGGAACACGGGGAGGAGGAGGTTTTATCTGTTTTGTGAAGAGCCTTGCCAGGGGGAGAAAGGGGGGGTGAGAGCCGCTTGCATAGTGGAATGGCACTACCCAATAAAACGCTGGCGCGTGTGAACCTGTAACTGACCAACTCGGTTAAGGGGCAGGCGCGGGGACACTGCTGAACTGTATATCTTGAGCTGTCCGGAGCAATAAAGGGAGAACTACTTGAAGCTATATCGGTGGGATTCGTCTTTGTCTTGACCGGCTCTCCGACAGGACCCTCTTCATCTGGCACCCGAACAGGCTGAAAATGGGGAATTGCTTAAATGCGGATTGCTTGAATATGGAAAGACTCCAAAGCATCGGACGTGAGCCGATTTGGGAGCTGGAGAGCCGGAGGCAGGAGAATTCCAGGTGTGACCAAAAGGGCACCGGAGACCAGACTTTGAGTGGCCGATCAAGCCCCTGCCAAGGTAAGACCGCGATGGAAACTGACGCGGCAACTCGCCTCCTTGTTGATATACTCTCTAAGAGAGGAGAAAAAGTGAAGGAGCGAGCTATACTGGCCCTGATCCAATGGGCTCGGAAGCAGGAGAAAATGAACGACCCGTCGTTAATCTTTAGCTCAACGGAATGGCGTGAAGTAGGAAATCTATTGTGGGACTGTACTTTAGAGGGAGGAAAAGAAGGAAAAGAAGCGAAAGGACTAGGAACTGTTTGGAAAACCGTAATACGCACTCTAGAAATCATGCAAACAGAAAATAAAGTTGCCGCGGCGGCGATCGAAGCGTTGGGGGGAGAGCAGGAAAGGAAAAAGGCAAAGGAAGAAAGCCCCTGCTCGTCCCGACTGGCGACATTTTTTCGGCTAGGACAGACACGCCCCATGAAGGGTACAGCGGCCCCGGTGTGCTCCTCTCTAAAAGACTTGTTACAGAAGCCGGTTGTAACTGAGCCAAACCCGGAAGCGGCGCTGCCGCGGGACTCGAGAGGCGCGGCCCAGCCGAAAGAGGAGGCACAGGGCGGAGCCGACTGTCGCCCGAAAATTAACCCTTTGATACCCTTTTCCGACGAGGATTCTGAATCGGAACTGAGTCCTGACAAATCCGTCAGAGGTAATGATCACGTTATGCAGCGAACGGAGAGGCCTCGGACCAAGAAGGAGGAAGATCAAGATGAACCTCTGAAAGAGATCCTGAACAAGCTCGCTGAATTATCAATTAGACAGCAAGAAATGGAAGAAACCCTTAAACCAGTTTCATCGTCACTTTGGAGACAACCAGAAACCATTTCTAAGGTCCCGCGAGAGATTCAACCGTTATCCCATATAGTACCACCGGTTGAACCCTCAGCTCCCCCACTACCATCAGCTCCCTCATTCAAGCCTGACTTTCAAGCTCGAACCATAAAAGATCCTTTGCAACAGCGATGGAGCGGTGTCATCAGAGACGCTATAATAGAGGGAGATTGGGAAGCAGCCAGTTCGATTGCGTGTCCTGTTACTATTAATAATGGACACGGGACCTGGGAACCGCACGATTGGAAGATCTTACAGCAAGCAAAACAGACTGTCACCACACATGGCATCCGATCAGAAGCTGCACGAAGTATTATACAATTCATTTTTACAGCAGACGTATTGTGCCCAAATGACTGCACTAATATTGCTTCGTTATTATTAAGCCCATCACAGTATTTACTGTGGGAGAGAGAATGGAAAAGATTGGCTCTGGAAGAGGCCAACAAACACCGTGAAATTAACGATCCTTTATATGGGCTACAAGCAGATATGTTGACTGGTAGCGGAAATTATGCCACCACTGCAACCCAAGTGACGTATCCGACAATCATGCATCAAGTTTCTCAGACTCTGGCTCATCGAGCCCTGTTATCAGTCCCAGAAAAGAAAAAATCACCCCCGTATGCAACGGTACGACAAGGGACGACCGAACCATTTAATCAATTTGTTGATCGATTGTCTGCTGCCATAAAGGACGCTACCGAGTTAACTGAGCCATTGCAAGAACACTTGTTCCGTACACTTGCTTTTGAAAATTCCAATTCAAGTACTAAAGCCATTTTGGCCACCTTACCACAGGGCGTGGGAGTGGATGAAATGTTATTACGAGCATCACGAGCAGAACAAAGCAGCCAAGCTGCAGCCTTTACTGCAACCATGCAAGGTGCCATTGAAAGGCAAGGACACGTGATCGCAGCCGCTTTATCCAGAAGGAAAAACAGCCGGCGTGGTAATCCAAAGAAAAAAGCAGCCAGTGGGCCAGCAGCAGGACTGTGCTTTCGCTGCGGAGAATCCGGACACTGGAGAATAACATGCCAAAAGACTGTGTGGTGTCACATATGTAATAGTGACACCCATGCTACTGTGGCATGCTGGAAGTCGGAAAACTACAAGCGCAGCGCGCAGGGGCCGCGCGCCAAGACACAAATCAGCGCCCAACCTCAACTGAAGCCACAGACGGTTTCCTACAACGAAACAAACCCGCTACCTGGGGAAGCCTCGGCGTGGATGTGGCAACTGCAGTAGAAGTTACACTGCAAGACAAACAAGTAGCGTTAATCCCGACAACTGCATTTGGCCCATTATTTTCAACTGACTCTTTTGTTGGAGGGTTGCTGCTGGGACGGTCATCTACCAGCAAACAAGGAGTTGTAGTATTACCAGGAGTTATTGATGCCGACTATACAGGTCAAATAAAGATTATGGCTTATGCATTACAACCACCTGTCACCATTCCAAAAGGAAGCAAGATTGCCCAGATTGTTGCCCTTGAAGCACCCCATCTACATCAGCCACATCCAAAAGAGGGACAAAAGCAAAGAGGAGATGAAGGCTTTGGGTCATCGGGATTTGACATCTTCTTGACACTAGACATGAATTCCCGGCCACAAAGAAGAGTCACCCTACAACGAGGGGAAAGTCAAGTTCAGTTAAGACCAATGCTTGACACCGGAGCGGATGTCACCATCATTAATCAAACATACTGGCCACCCACATGGCCCCTGCAGGCTCCCATGACACAAATTGTGGGAGTGGGAGGAATGAAAACTCCTCAATCCAGTAGAGACCCTGTGACTATAGTTTTTGAAGATGGACAACAAATAGTCTTTCGGCCATATGTAATGCAGTTACCTTCAACTCTTCAAGGCCTGATAGGCAGAGACTTGCTGTCTCAACTCGGAATGGTATTAACCACTGATTAGCATTTATCATGACGGCCACTGCCGAACAGCCGCCCATACAAAAGATTACCTGTATGGGTGGAGCAGTGGCCGATGACTAGAGACAGGCTGCGAATAGCAGAACAAACAAAAGTGCTTGAACAAGTAACTGCTAAATTACAAACAGGATGGAGTGCACGCCATCTTGAGAATCACCCCCTGTCATTGCTTATCATCAATACAGATTCCAATCCTCTTGCCATTGTGCTTCAATGGCAAAAGAAAAAGGGGGAAGAATCCCCTGGAGAGTCAGCAAGAATAATAGAATGGGTATTCTTACCGGTGCAACCTAAATTTCGCCTAATGAAAAGAACAGAAGCCATCGCCGCGTTGATCCGAAAGGGCCGATCTCGAATAATGGAAATAGATGGGTTGGAGCTGGCAGACATTAGTATTCCCATTAGAAATGAAGACTTGGAATGGCAACTGCGGCACTCCATCGAAATCCAGGAAGCATCGCTGGGCTACTCTGGTCTGGTTCACAACAAGCGTCCTAAGGGCCCACTATGGCAAGTAATTGAGCAACACAAATGGCTAGAAAAACCCCTGTGCTCAAAGCAACCAGTGGATGGAAGGACGATCTTCAAAGACGCAGGGCAGAAGACGAGAAGCGCAGCAGGTGTCTGGCAACAACAGGGAGCGTGGAAGCAACATACAATCCAGGGTGACGTTGCAGATAGCTTACAAGTACTCGAACTGAAAGCTGTACGTTGGACTTTCCAGAATTGGAGCAGAGAGCCTCTCAATGTGGTTTCTGATTCCTTATATGTTGTTAGGGTTGATAGTAATAACCAGCAAAGTGAGCTTTCTTTAGCTAAAAGCAAGGTGGGGGAAACCAGCTGCCTTTTGCTTTGTTAGAAGTGTGTGATTAAGGACCAAAGTAGATAGGGAGACTCCCTTGTATTCTTCTTTCAGCCCTGGCCAAGCTGTGGGAAGAATTCAACGGGGCAAACAACACCAGATGTTCCCGCATTCAACGTATGTAAGGTTGTTTATTTAATAGTATAAGTGCTGGACCCTCTTGCAGCGACTTCGGAAACCTCACCTACGGGTGGATGCACTGCGTAGGACTTCCCAATTGTCGGGAGGGTTCTCCAGAAACCTCGCTGCAACAGGGGCTCCCCAGCGACTGCGGGTCTGGATGATTTAGGGTGATGGGTGTGAGAACTTTGACAGGATGAATTAAGAGTTTAGTTAAGACATTTTTGGTTATTGCAGTTTTAATTGTTATAGGCTTAGTTATGTTTAGTTGTTTGAGAAATATAATCAAGAAAATGATAAGCAAGCTAGCGGATGAAGCCTGGGTTGTCCAAAAAGAAAAAGGGGGATATGTAGAGGAATTTCTTGTGGAGCAGAGGTGCAGTATAACTTTAAAAGCGTGGACAACCCAGCTTAGGCCTAAACAGAGGCTCTGTCCTTGAAGCTGCCTTGGAACACGGGGAGGAGGAGGTTTTATCTGTTTTGTGAAGAGCCTTGCCAGGGGGAGAAAGGGGGGGTGAGAGCCGCTTGCATAGTGGAATGGCACTACCCAATAAAACGCTGGCGCGTGTGAACCTGTAACTGACCAACTCGGTTAAGGGGCAGGCGCGGGGACACTGCTGAACTGTATATCTTGAGCTGTCCGGAGCAATAAAGGGAGAACTACTTGAAGCTATATCGGTGGGATTCGTCTTTGTCTTGACCGGCTCTCCGACAGGACCCTCTTCAGCTACTAAAACAGTGCATCGACGACAATATCGTACCAACCGAGACTCTGTAGTCCCCATCCATAAGCTGATACTTCAACTAGAGAGCCAAGGAGTGATCAGCAAAGCTCGCTCACCATTTAACAGTCCTATCTGTCCTGTGCGAAAGTCTGATGGAGAACGGAGATTGACTGTAGACTATAGTGGCCTAAATGAGGTTACACCACCCATGAGTGCTGCCGTGCTGGACATGTTAGACCTTCAGTATGAGCTGGAGTCAAAGGCAGCTCAGTGGTATGCCACAATTGACATTGCTAATGCGTTTTGCTCTATTCCTATAGCAGCAGAGTGCAGGCCACAGTTTGATTTCACCTGGAGGGGTATCCAGTACACCTGGAACCGACTGCCCCAGGGGTGGAAACACAGCCCTACCATCTGCCATGGACTGATCCAGACTGCCCTGGAGAGGGGTGGAGCTCTGGAACATCTGCAGTACATGGATGACATCATCATATGGGGTAACACAGCATAAGAAGTTTTCATGAAAGGTAAGAAAATAATTGAGATTCTTTTGGATGCTAGTTTTGCCATAAAGAGAAGCAAGGTCAAGGGACCTGCACGAGAGATCCAGTATTTGGGAGTGAAATGGCAAGATGGGCGTCGCCAGATCCCAATAGACGTGATTGACACAATATCAGCTATGTTGCCACCAACTAACAAAAAAGAAACACAATCCTTCTTAGGTACTGTGGGTTTCTGGAGAATGCATATTCCTGGTTATAGTCAGATTGTGAAACCTCTTTTTGATGTGACTCAAAAGAAAAACAAATTTCAATGGGACCCTGAACAGCAACAGGCCTTTGAACAAATCAAACAAGAGATTGTACAGGCAGTAGCTCTTGGGCCAATCCGAACAGGGCAAGATATTAAAAATTTACTATACACCGCAGCTGGGGACAATGGTCCTGCCTGGAGTCTCTGGCAGAGGGCACCAGGAGAAACTCGAGGTCGACCCTTAGGATTTTGGAGCCGAAAATATCGAGGCTCTGAGGCCAACTATACTGCAACTGAAAAAGAAATACTGGTCACATATGAAGGGGTTAAAGTTGCTTCGGAAGTGATTGGTACTGAGGCACAGCTTCTCCTAGTACCACGAATATCAGTCCTAAACTGGATGTTCAAGAGTAAAGTTCCTTCCACACATCATGCCACCGATGATGCTACATAGAGTAAATGGACTGCCCTAATTACACAGAGAGCTCGAATGGGTCATCACAATTGTCCAGGACTTTTAGAGGTGATCGCAGACTGACCACAAGGTAAAGACCTTGCAATGCCCCCTAAGGAGGTGGTGACATGTGCTGAAGAAACTCCACCATATAATCAGTTACCAGACAATGAGAAGCAGTACGCCCTATTTACTGATGGATCTTGCCGCCTTGTAGGAAATCATCATAAGTGGAAAGCTGCTGTGTGGAGTCCCACACGATGTGTTGCAGAGGCAACTGAGGGACAAGGTGGATCGAGTCAGTTTGCAGAGGTAAAAGCCATCCAGCTGGCCTTAGACATTGCTGAACAGGAAAAATGACCAGTGCTCTATCTCTATACTGACTCATGGATGGTGGAAAATGCTTTTTGGGGTTGGTTAAAACAGTGGAAGCACAATAACTGGCAGCGCAGAGGTAAGCCTATTTGGGCTGTTGAACTATTGCAAGACATTGCTACTCGGCTAGAGAACTTAGTTGTAAAGGTACGTCACGTAGATGCTCATGTGCCCAAAAGTCGTGCCACTGAGGAACATCGACACAACCAGCAAGTGGATCAGGCTGCTCAAGTGTTCCAAATAGACTTGGACTGGGAACACAAAGGTGAACTGTTTCTAGCTCGGTGGGCCCATGACACTTCAGGACATCAAGGAAGAGATGGAACATACAGATGGGCTCGTGACCGAGGGGTGGATTTAACTATGGACGCTATTGCGCAGGTCATCCATGATTGTGAAATATGCGCCGAAATTAAGCAAGCTAAGCGATTAAAACCTTTGTGGTATGGGGAACGATGGTTAAAATATAGGTATGGGGAGGCCTGGCAGATTGATTACATCACACTTCCTCTAACTCGGCAGGATAAGCGCTATGTGCTCCCTATGGTGGAAGCAACCACTGGATGGTTAAAAACGTATCCTGTGCCTCACGCCACTGCTCAAAACACTATCTTGGGCCTAGAAAAGCAGATCTTGTGGCGACACAGCACTCCAGAAAGAATTGAACCAGATAATGGGACTCGTTTCAAAAACAATCTTATAGACAATTGGGCTAAAGAACATGGAATTGAATGGGTATATCATATCCCTTATCATGCACAAGCCTCGGGGAAAACTGAACGATACAATGGACTGTTAAAAACTACCCTGAAAGCAATGGGAGGTGGAACTTTTACAAACTGGGACAAGCATTTAGCACATGCCACCTGGTTAGTTAACACCAGAAAATCCATCAATCATGCTGGTCCTGCTCATTCAGACCCTTTACATACAGTAGAGGGAGATAAAGTCCCTGTGGTGTATGAAAGGAATTTGTTGGGGAAGACTGTCTGGGTATTTCCTGCTTCGGGCAAAGGCAAACCCATTCGTGGGGCTGCTTTCACTCAAGGACCTGGGACTACTTGGAGGGTGATGATGAAAGATGGTGAAGTTCAATGTGTACCTCAAGAAATTTAACTCTGGGTGAGAATACTCGATTTAATCCTGTATGATGTTGTTACATAATACTAACAGTGTCCAATAAGCGTTTTTCAGAATAATAACCAGTGATGACCAGAGTTGACCTCATCGAGTGACATCCAGCAACTGAGCTAGCCTCATCGAGTGACGTCCAGTAACTTCTTCGAAATGAAGCTACAACCTATGGACACGATCTGTACTGAATCTCACATGAACTTTCCTGCCCTGAGAGACTGCTATGATGGATGGAACCCAGGATTCTGAACTTCATGAACTTACTGAACTTTTCCTCTAAGTAGATCATTAGCTCGTGATCAGTATGACATAAATGGTATGGAATAAGGGGTGGAATGTCCTGGGTTTAGCTAAAAACTCAGTCCTGTTTAGTGATTTTTACTTTCCAGTTTAGTGTCTTCTAAAAGGCTGCACGTTCTGAAGTCAGCAGCATGTTTTTGCAGACAGTGTGTGCTACTGGCAGTGATAACACCTGATGTTTACAGTCACTGCCTGGGGCTGGGATGCAGAAAGGCTCTTGCTGATACTTATTCCTGTAGTGACCAAGGCCACTGCTGGCTCTTGTGTGCCACGCTGGGGGTGCTGGGTAGCAAGAGGGGTCACAAGGAAGTAAAAGGTTGCACCTCCGGGGGGTAATAGACAGGACAGGTGACCAACGAGAGTATTCCATCCCATATACGTCATATTTAGTGTAAATTGAGTGATCACGAGAATTTTGTCCCTTTTCGCCCTTTTTCACCCTTTTCTGCAATGGCTGGTGTCCAGGGAGGACTCCATCTGACCTTCTGCTTTTGATCTGGATCCTGAGTTCCTGAATCCAGCTCCCTGTATCCAGCTCCCTTTAGTCGCTGAGCCTGGGGCTTCCCCAGTGCCTCCTGCTCTGCAGTATCAGTGGGGATTGCTGTCAGGGGAGAGTCGGGTTTGATATCGGACTTCTATCTATAGTTGTATATAGTTCTTTACTTTTATCATTTCACTATTATTTCTATTATTGTTTCATTAAAGCTGTTCTACTTTTTCTTCCCTAACCAGTAAGTTTCTCTGCCTCATTCCCTTTTCCTTCCCGTTTTGGGGGGGGAAGAGGGGGTTAGAGAGCGTCTGTCTGTGTTAGTGGCCAGCTCAGCCTTAACCCGTGATAGGTTTTGTTTTTTGACTAAGCTGGGGGTTTGTAAAATGCCAAGAAATGTTTAAGACAAACATTCATGCATCTGTCCACTACAGACACCACTTGTCACTGATCTCCACTTGGACATTGAGCCATTGACCACAACTCTTTGAGTGCAATCTTCCAGCCAGTTCCTTATCTACCGAGTGGTCCAGTCATCAAATCCATGTCTTTCCAACTTGGAGACCAGGATGTCGTGTGGGACAGTGTCTAAGGCCTTGCACAATTCCAGGTAGATGACATCAGTTGCTTTTCCCTTGTTAAATGCTTGTGTTACTCCATCATAAAAAGCCACACAATTTGTCAGGCAGGATTTTCCCTTGGTAAAGTAATGTTGGTTGCCACCAATCACCTCCACGTTTTCCATGTGCCATAACAGAGCCTTCAGAAGGATCTGCTCCATGATCTTGCCAGGCACAGAGGTGAGACTGACTGACCTAAGCGATTCCAGCAGAAACCAGGCGAATCTTTGCTCACTTGGACGGTGCGGCTGTATGATTGGGAACGTCTGGAATGACATTGGATGCTGTGGATAGCAAGAAGTTTGTAATGTTGAGTTCTGATTCTTTTGTGCAAGATGTTTTCCAAAGTTATGATCAGGGAGATACTGTTTTATTAGCCCTAGCAGTTGTAGGTTGCAACTGCAAATACCCCATGGAGGGGGATTGGCCGGGAGGAGACCATCCCTGGTGCACATTACGAGACTGCATACAGCATCTCAAAGAGGAAGGGATGAAAGCTGCCATTTTCACAGGAGATGAGGACACTATGTTACAGAATGGGTTAACTGCACCCATTAGGAATAAAATCATTAAAACTGTTCTGCCTGCATATAACAGTGTAAATGAAACAGGGAATCCCATAGTGGCAGTAATTGAGAAAGTACAACAGCTGGAAGATTTAGAGGAGTGGGATCCAAAGCAAAATGCAGGGCATAGTGATAGGAATGAAAATAATAAAGCTGAAAATAACAGAATCTCACAGAAAGACATGTTTGTTGCCTTGTTAAAAGATGGGGTGAGTTGAGATTGATGGAATTCCTACAAATGAGATGTGGAGGTTATATAAACAGCAAGGACTAAATAAGTAAGAAGGTAAATAGTCATAGCCAGTAAAGGTTCATAGAAGCACCAGAGAGTGCAGCTCAACCTTCTGCCCCACCTCTTGAACCTCGATGGGATGCCGCACTCCCCAGCAGAGGGCCCCCCGCTGGAGAGTCAAACAATCCAGGGGGTAAGGAGGATTGGGGCAGTTTGATGATATGTATCCCTGGCGTGTTGTTAAAACCCTCCTTGGACAGTTAGAAGAGATAAAGACGGATTGAAAGGAGGGCCAAGCTCTGATATAAGGGTGGTTGCTTATATGTGGAGCTGCAAATTTATTGGAGAAATCAAACCTCTCATCAAGTTAGAGCCCTTGTAGATAATGGAGCAGAGGCCTCTCTGATTTATGGAAATCCAAAACAGTTTAAAGGTCAGAAAGTTATTACTGAGTTAGGAGGGAAACAAATTGAACCTGTTCATACTAAAATTGAAATGAAAATAGGAAATTTACCAAAAAGAACCTATCCGGTTATGATTGTCCCAATCCCTGAATATATTGTTGGAATTGATATTTTGACAGGAATGACTTTACATTTACAAGACGAACAATATCAGTTTGGAATAAAGCCATATATTATGACCAGACCTGTACTTGTGGGAAAAGTAAAAATGACCCCATACAGATTCCTTCTGCAACAAAACTTGTCACAATGAAACAATATAGAATCCCAGGAGGACATGAGGAAATTTCACAAACAATAAAGGACAGGAGTTTTAAAACCTACAACTACTGCCTGGAATAATCCAGTGTGGCCGGTAAAGAAAAGTAATGGGACCTGGTGAATGACAGTTGACTATTGGCCCAGTGATCCAGCCTGTCCAAATCTCTCTGAAGAGCCTCTCTACCTTCCAGCAGATCGACACTTCCTCCCAGTTTTGTGTCATCTGCAAACTTACTAAGGGTGCACTCCATCCCCTCATGCAGGTCATTGATGAAGATGTTAAACAGGAGTGGTCCCAGCACTGAGCCCTGGGGGACACCACTCGTGACCAGTCACCAGCTGGATTTAACTCCATTAACCACAACTCTTTGGACCTGGCCATCCAACCAGTTCCTAATCCAGGCAAGAATATGCCCATCCAGGCCATGGGCAGCCAGCTTTTCTAGGAGAATGCTGTGGGAAACTGTGTCAAATGCCTTGCTAAAGTCAAGGTAGACAACATCCACAGGCTTTCCCTCATCCACTAAGCAGGTCACCCTGTCCTAGAAGATCAGATTAGTCAAACAGGACCTGCCCTTCATGAACTCATGCTGACTGGGCCTGATCACCTGGTTGTCCTGCATGTGCCTCATAATACAGTTCGAGATGACCTGCTCCATCAGCTTTCTCGTGACCAAAGTTAAACTGACAGGCCTGGAATTCCCTGGATCGTCCTTCCGTCCCTTCTTATATATGGGGGTAACATCAGCTGACTTCCAATCTGATGGGACCTCTCCAGTCAGCCAGGACTGCTGATAAATGATGGAGAGTGGCTTGGTGATCACTGCTGCCAGCTCTTTCAGCACTCTTGGGTGCATCTCATCTGGCCCCATAGACTTGTGTACATCTAAATGTTGCAGCAGGTCAGTGACCATTTCCTGCTGGAATGGGGGGATCTTCCTGCTCCCGGTCCCAGTCTCCCAGCTTAGGGAGTTGGATTCCCTCTATAGAACTGTCCTTGTTGAAAAAGACTGAGGCAAAGAAGTCATTAAGCACTATTCGTCCTCCTGCATCGAACAGGGGATGGAGGCTCTCCTTGACCTTTCTTTTGTTGATGACATATTTATAGAAACTTTTCTTATTATCCTTAACCATAGAGGCCAGATGAACTTCAAGCTGGGCTTTGGAGCTTCTAATTTTTTTCCTACATAGCCTCATAAAATTTTTATAGTCGTCGTGAGTTGCCTGCCCTTCTTTCCAAAGGCCATAAATCCTCTTTTTCTCCCTGAGTGCCAGTCAAAGCCCCCTGTTAAGCCAGGCAGGTCTTCTATGCCTCCAGCTGGATTTACGGCTAACAGGGATGACCTGCTCCTGAGCCTTCAAGACCTCTTTCTTAAAGAGCATCCAGCCTTCCTGGACTCCCAAACCCCTCAGTACCGATTTCCAAGGAATTCTGGCAATAAGACTGCTAAACAAGTTAAAATCAGCCCTACTGAAGTCCAAAATGGCAGCTTTGCTGCACCCCTTCCTGTCATCTCCAAGTATAGAAAACTTTATCAGTTCATGGTCGCTGTGCCCAGGACACCCTCCAGCCATCATATCTCCTACCAGACCTTCCGTTTGTAAAGAGCAGCTCCAGCAGGGCTCCTGCCCTGGTTGGCTCACTCACCAGCTGTGTCAGGAAGTTATCCTCAACACATTCCAGGAACCTCTGGGACTGTTCCCTCTCTGCTGTGTTGTAGTTCCAGCAGACATCAGGGAAGTTGAAGTCCCCCACAAGAACAAGTGCCAGCAACCGAGAGACTTCACCCAGCTGTTTATAGAAAAATCTCGTCCATGTCACGTCCCGACCTTTCAGGATGTTGACCCAGGTTCGCTGATTCCCAGACCAGGATTAAGGTGACTTACACCAAGGATCCGAAACAGCAATTTTATTTATCAATCACCCGACAACGAGGTATTTCAATTGCCCGCTGGGCACAATCAACACACTTCACAGCAACGGGTTATTAATAAGCAAAAGAAAGCAGCCTTGCCATAGAGAGCTTCCTGTTAAAGCTAGAAAGAGAGAGAGAAGAAAAGTGATAGAGAAAGGAAAGATCACCACCCCTGGATCCAGCGACAACCATGGCACTCGCAGCAATCCTCTAGTGGCAGGCGAAGAGCGCCCAACTGCCCGGGGTGATGGCCTTTTATACAGTCAAGTTCCCACCACAGACCGGCAACTGTTTTGGGGGATGGTGGGGGCTTCTGAGGGGGGATGTGTTACCCCTCCCTCTCCCGGCTTCTTGCAGCCACAGCTCCAAGCCCTGTCCACCCCCACAGCTCCACCGGTGCAGGGCTGGGGCAGGGGGCTCAGCAAAGCGCTGAGTCACCCCCACACAAACACAGACAGGCGCCAGGCAGATGGCCAGGCGGCTCTGGCTTGTTTACTGTTTGAGACATCTATCTAGTCCCTCACAGTCCACCTCATAATCCTGGCTGGGAGGCCTCTAATAGACTCCAACAGTCACATCAGCCTTGTCAGCTTTGCCCTTAATCCTAATCCAGACTCAACCCTGTCATCACTATACTCCAGTTCAGCACATGCATAGCTATTCTTTATATACAGGGCCACACCACCCCCCCCCCACCCCCCCTCTCCTTCCCTGTCTATCCCTCCTGAAGAGCTTGTAGCCATCAGTTGTGGCACTCCAGTCGTGTGAGGCATCCCACCACGTTTCTGTGATAGCCACTATGTCAAAGTTTTCCTGTTGCATCATGGCTACAAGTTCCTCTTGTTTGTTGCCCAGGCTGTGTGCATTGGTATAGATGCACTTCAAGTGAGCTAACGATCCCAACACCTTTTTGTGGGAGGGAGTACTAATTCCTACCTGAAACTTCTCAAATGTTTTCAGGGTTTCTAAAGCATCACTGCCTCTTGCCCCTTGGTTTCCCATTGCATCTCTATTCCACATCTCTACTGAAATGGGGGAATGAGAGTTTTTGCTAGCATGCCATCCTACAGACTCTGGCATGTTTTCCCTGGACTTATTCTCAGTGGGCCCAGTTTTAACCCCTTCCCCCTTCAAACTTAAAGAAAAAGACAAGAAATCTTTCTATAAATACATTAGCAGCAAGAGAAGGATCAGAAAGAGCCTCCATCCTCTGTTAGATGCAGGAGAAAACATAGTGAGTAAGAATGAGGAAAAGGCTGAGGTTTTAAATGCCTTTTTTTTGCCTCAGTCTTTAGTAATAGGACCAGTTGTATTCCGGGAATCAAGCTCCCAGAGCTAGAAAACAGAGACCGGGAGCAGAATGATCCCCCCGCAATACAGGAAGAGATGGTCAGCAACATGCTGCACCACATAGACATACACAAGTCTATGAAACAGGATGGAATCCACCCAAGATTTCCAAGAGAGCTGGCAGAGGTGCTCACCAAACCACTTTCCATCATTTGTCATCAGACCTGGCTGACCAGGGAGGTCACAGCAGACTGAAAGTTGGCCAATGTGACACCCATCTATAAGAAGGGTCAGAAGGAGGATCCGGGAAACTACAGGCCTGTCATTTTGGCTTCAGTGCCAGGGAAGCTGATGGAGCAGATCATCCTGAGTACCATCAAGAAGTACATGCAGGACAACCAGGTGACCAGGCCCAGTCAGCATGGGTTTGTGAAGGGCAGGTCCTGCTTGACAAACCTGATCTCCTTCTACAACATGGTCACCTGCTTAGTGGATGAGGGAAAGGCTGTGGATGTTGTATATCTGGAATTTAGTAAAGCCTTTGACATTTCCTACAGTATTCTACTGGAGAAACTGGCTACTCATGACTTGGATGGGCATAGACTTTGCTGGGTAAAAAACTAGCTGGACAGCCATGCCCAAAGAGTGGTGGTGACTGGAGTTAAATCATAGAATCATAGAACCATAGAATGGCCTAGGCTGGAAGGGACCTTAGAGATCATCTAATCCAACCTCCCTGTCATGGGCAGGGACGCCTCTCTACTAGATCAGGCTACTCAAGGCTTCACCCAACCTGGCCTTGAACACCTCCAGGGAGGGGGCAGTCATAACTTCTCTGGGCAATTGTTTCCAAAGTCTTACCACCCTCGGACTGAAGAATTTCTTCCTAAGATCTAACCTAAATCTATTCTCCTTCAACTTAAACCCATTTCCCCTTGTCCTATCAGTGGACGCTCTTGTAAAAAGTCCCTCCCCAGCCTTCCTGTAGGTTCCCTTCAGGTATTGGAAGGCAGCTATTCGGTCCCCCCGAAGTCTTCTCTTTTCAAGACTGAACAATCCCAGCTCCTGCAGCCTGTCCTCATAGATGAGGTGCTCCAGCCCCTGGATCATCTTTGTGGTCCTCCTCTGAACGCGCTCCAACAGTTCTATGTGCCTCTTATGGTGGGGACACCAGAACTGGGCGCAGTATTCGAGGTGGGGTCTCATAAGAGCAGAGTAAAGGGGGAGAATCACCTCTCTTGACCTGCTGGCTACGCTTCTCCTGATACATCCCAGCATGCAGATGGCCTTCTGGGCTGCACGAGCGTCCTACCGGCTCATGTTGAGCTTCTCATCTATCAACACCCCGAAATCCTTCTCTTCAGGGCTACTCTCAACCCACTCTGTGCCCAGTTTGTGTTTGTGCCTGAGATTGGCCCGACCCAGGTGAAGGACCTTGCACTTTGACTTGTTGAAGCTCATGCAGTTTGCACTGGTCCATTTCTCAAGCCTGTCCAGGTCCCTCTGGATGGCATCTCTTCCCTCAAGTGAGTCCACGGCACCACACAGCTTGGTGTGGTCAGCAAACTTGCTGAGGGTGCACTCAATGCCATCGTCTGTGTCGCTGACAAAGATGTTGAACAGCACTGGACCCAGAACAGACCCCTGGGGAACACCACTTGTCACTGGTCTCCATGTGGACATCGAGCCATTGACCACAACACTTCGAGTGCAACCATCCAGCCAGCTCTTTATCCACCAAGTGGTCCATCTGTCAAATCCGTGTCTCTCCATTTTAGAGACAAGGATGTCATGTGGGATAGTGTCAAACGCCTTGCAGAAGTCCGTTGCTTTTCCCATGTTAAACAGCACTGTAGCTTTGTCGTAGAAGGCCACTAAATTAGTCAGGCACGACTTGCCCCTGGTGAAGCCATGTTGGCTGTCACCAACCATTTGATTATCTTTTATGTGCCTTAGTACAGTTACCAGGAGAATCTGTTCCATGATTTTACCTGGCACAGAGGTAAGGCTGACTGGTCTGTAGTTCCCTGGGTTGTCTTTGGTTCCTTTTTTAAAGATGGGGGTTATGTTCCCCCTTTTCCAATCTGTGGGAACCTCACCAGACTGCCAGGACCTCTCAAATATGATGGTTGGTGGCCTAGCAACTTCAGCTGCCAGTTCCTTCAGGATCCGTGGATGTATCTCATCAGGTCCCATGGACTTGTGCACCTTCAGGTTCTCTAGGTGTTCCCAGACCTGATCTGCTCCTACCCTGGGTGGTTCTTCACTCTCCCAGACCCAGCCAGCACTCTCTGTGATTTGGGGGGTGTGGTTCGAGCGGCTGCCAGTGAAGACTGAGGCAAAAAAGTTGTTGAATACTTCAGCCTTCTCCACGTCCTCGGTAACCAGGACACCTGTATCATTCCGGAGAGGCCCCACATTCTCTCTCATTTTTCTTTTTTCTCTTACATATCTGTAAAATGCTTTTCTGTTATTTCTAATATCGCTGGCCAGATTTGACTCTGGCAGGGCCTCGGCTTTTCTAACCTGGTCTCTGATTGCACAAGCAACTTTCTTGTAATCATCCCAGGTTACCAGTCCCTGCTTCCATGCTTTGTGAGTTCCCCTTTTGTATTTGATTTTCGCCAGGAGTCCTTTGTTTATCCATATAGGTCTCCTGGTGTTTTTGCCTGATTTCTTCCTTTTAGGGATGCAGTGCCTTTGAGCTTGGAGGAGACGATCCCTGAAATTCAATCAGCTTTCTTGGGCTCCCAGTCCTTCCAGGGCTTTATCCCATGGCATGCTACCAAGGAGGTTCCTGAAGAGGTGAAAGTCAGCTCTTCTGAAATCAAGGGTATCAAGCTTGCTGAGCTTTCCTCTCTTAGCTGCCCTTCGGATCTCAAACTCCACGATCTCATGGTCACTGCAGCCGAGGCTACCCACAAGTTTAACATTACCCACCAGCCCTTCCCTGTTGACGAGAACAAGGTCTAACATGGCA
This sequence comes from Trogon surrucura, assembly GCA_020746105.1. NCBI lineage: Eukaryota > Metazoa > Chordata > Aves > Trogoniformes > Trogonidae > Trogon > Trogon surrucura. The sequence continues at coordinate 5,273,319 of CM036657.1, forward strand.
CCTCTCCTCTTTGGTTCCTCTATCACTTGGAGAAGGAAGTTATCATCAATGCATTCCAGGAATCTCCTGGATTGCTTGTTCCCCGTCGTGTTGTTTTTCCAACTGATGTTGGGGTGATTAAAATCCCCCATGAGGACCAGGGCTTGTGAACGAGCAGCAACTCCTATCTGCTTATGAAGGGCCTCGTCCACTTGGTCCTCCTGATTGGATGTTCTGTAGCACACCCCCACTGTAAAGTCTCCTACCCTTCCTTTGACCCTGGTCCACAGGCACTCGGTTCTTTCGTCATCACTTGCCAGGTGGAGCTCCGTGCATTCGAGCTGCTCATTGACATAGAGGGCAACACCCTCTCCTCGTTTCCCCTCCCTGTCCTTCCTGAACAGTCCAACACACCAATCGCAGGAGTCATTCCATCATGTCTCTGTGATGCCGATCAGGTCATAGTGCTGCAGACTCACAAACATCTCCAGCTCCCCTTGTTTATTGCTCAAGCTGCGGGCATCTGTGACTCTGCCTCAGATGTCACTATGTTTGTCTCAGGGTCGTTTTCATTTGACCCGATTGTCACCTCTTCCCCCTTTTCAGTGATCTTGATTTCACCCCACCCCCTTTCATATCTAGTTTAAAGCTCTGTCTACGAACCCTGACAACTCCTTTCCCAAAACCCTTTTCCCTCTGTGGGATAGGCTATTTCCACTCGTTTCTAACAGACGTGGCCTCTTGTAAATCCAGTCACTGTCAAATAACCCAAACCCATTTGATGGCTAATCACAAGCAGTGTTCCTCAGAGCTCAGTAGTGGGGCCAGTTCTGTTTCACATCTTTATCAATGATCTGGACAAGGGGATCAAGTGCACCCTCAATAAGTTTGCAGACGACACCAAACTGGGTGGGAGTGTTGATCTACTTGAGGGTAGGGAGGCTATGCAGAGGGATCTACACAGACTAGGTAGATGGGCCAAGACCAACTGTGTGAGTTTCCAGAAGGCCAAATGCCGGGTTTTGTACTTTGGCCACAATAACCCCCGGTAGTGCTGCAAGCTTGGGGAGCAGCAGCTGGAGAACGGCCAGGCAGAGAGGGACCTGGGGATGTTGATGGACAGCCGGCTCAACAGGAGCCAGCAGTGTGCCTAGGTTGCCAAGAAGGTCAATGGCATCCTGGTCTGCATCAGGAATAGTGTGGCCAATAGCACCAGGGAAGCGATTTTACCACTGTACTCGGCACTTGTGAGGCTGCATTTTGAGTATTCTGTTCAGTTTTGGGCCCCTCACTACTAGAATCATAGAATTACAGAACCATAGAATCATAGAATCATAGAATATTAGGGATTGGAAGGGACCTCGAAAGATCATCAAGACCAATCCCCCTGACAGAGCAGGAATGCCTAGATTATGCCACACAGGAACGTGTCCAGGCAGGTCTTGAATGTCTCCAGAGAAGGAGACTCCACAGCCTCTCTGGGCAGCCTGTTCCAGGGCTCCGTCACCCTCACTGAGAAGAAGTTTCTTCTCGAGTTTAAGCGGAACCTCTTATGTTCCAGTTTCAGCCCATTACCCCTTGTCCTATCATTGGTTGTCACCGAGAAGAGCCTGGCTCCATCCTCCTGACACTCACCCTTGATATATTTGTAAACATTAATGAGGTCACCCCTCAGCCTCCTCTTCTCCAAACTAAAGAGCCCCAGCTCCTTCAGTCTTTTCTCATAAGGGAGATGTTCCACTCCCTTAATCATCCTAGTTGCCCTGTGCTGGACTCTCTCCAGCAGTTCCCTGTCTTTCTTGAACTGAGGGGCCCAGAACTGGACACAGTATTCCAGATGGGGTCTCACCAGGGCAGAGTAGAGGGGAAGGAGGACCTCTCTTGACCTATTCACCACCTCCCTTCTAATACACCCCAGGATGCCATTGGCCTTCCTGGCCACAAGGGCACACTGCTGGCTCATGGTCATCCTGCTGTCCACCAAGACTCCCAGGTCCCTTTCCCCTACACTACTCTCTAATAAGTCATTCCCCAACTTATACTGGAACCTGAGGTTGTTCCTACCCAGATGCAAGACCATACATTTACCCTTGTTATATTTCATTAAATTTTTCCCCGCCCAACCCTCCAGCCTGTCCAGGTCTCGCTGAATGGCAGCACAGCCTTCTGGTGTGTCAGTCACTCCTCCCAGCTTGGTGTCATCAGCAAACTTGCTGATAGTACTCTCTAGTCCCTCATCCAAGTCATCGATGAATATATTGAATAATACTGGTCCCAGTACCGACCCTTGAGGCACTCCACTGGATACAGGCCTCCAACCAGACTCCACCCCATTGACCACAACTCTTTGGTTTCTTCCCCTTAGCCAGTTCGCAGTCCACCTCACTACCCGAGAGTCTAGACCACACTTCCTCAGTTTAGCAGCAAGGATGCTGTGGGAGACTGTGTCAAATGCTTTACTGAAGTCAAGGTAGACCACATCCACCGCTCTGCCATCATCTATCCACCTTGTTATATCCTCATAAAAGGCTATGAGGTTAGTCAAGCACGACTTCCCTTTGGTGAAGCCATGTTGACTGTCTCTAATGACCCTCTTATCCCTGATATGCCTTGAGATGGCACCAAGGATAAGTCGTTCCATCACTTTCCCAGGGATGGAGGTGAGGCTGACCGGTCTATAGTTTCCCGGGTCCTCCTTCTTGCCCTTTTTGAAGACTGGAGTGACATTTGCTTCCCTCCAGTCCTCAGGCACCTCTCCCGTCTCCCAAGACTTGGCAAAGATGATGGAGAGTGGTCTAGCAATGACATCAGCCAGCTCCCTCAGCACCCGTGGATGCATCCCGTCTGGACCCATGGATTTATGGATGTCCAGATTGCTTAATTGGTCCCTAACCCAGTCCTCATCGACTAAAGCAAACTCCTCCACTGCCCTGACTTCCTCTGGGGCCTCAGGGGAATCACAGAATCACAGAATGTTAGGGGCTGGAAGGGACCTCAAAGATCGTCTAGTCCAGCCCCCTGCCAGAGCAGGATCACCTACAGCAGATCGCACAGGAACGCGTCCAGGCAGGTTTTGAATGTCTCCAAAGAAGGAGACTCCACAACCTCCCTGGGTAGCCTGTTCCAGTGCTCTGGCACCCTATTAGTGAAAAAGTTCTTTTCTAATATTTTTGTGGAACCTCCTATGTTCCAGCTCGTATCCATTGACCCTTGTCCTGTCATTGGACGTCCCTGAAAAGAGCCTGGTACTGTCCTCCTGACACTCACCCTTGACATATTTATAAACATTAATGAGGTCACCCCTCAGCATCCTCTTCTTCAAGCTCGAGAGACCCAGCTCCTTCAGCCTTTCCTCATAAGGGAGATGTTCCACTCCATCATCTTTGTGGCTCTGTGCTGGACTCTCTCAAGCAGCTCCCTGTCCTTCTTGAGCTGAGGGGCCCAGAACTGGACACAATATTCCAGATGTGGCCTCACCAGGGCAGAGCAGAGGGGCAGGAGGACCTATCTCGACCTACTTGATACTCCCCTTCTAATACATCCCAGGATGCCACTGGCCTTCTTGGTCACGAGGGCACATTGCTGGCTCATGGGCATCCTGCTGTCCACTAGAACCCCCAGGTCTCTTTCCCCTACGCTGCTCTCCAGCAGGTCAGTCCCCAACCTATACTGGCACATGGGGCTATTGCTTTCCAGGTGCAAAACTTGCCCTTGTTGGACTTCATCAGATTTCTCCCCGCCCAGCCCTCCAGCCTGTCCAGGTCTCTCTGAATGGCAGCACAGCCTGCTGGGGTGTCAACCACTCCTCCCAGTTTCGTGTCATCAGCAAACTTGCTGACAGCGCTCTCCAATCCCTCATCCAGGTCACTGATGAATATATTGAACAGCACTGGCCCGAGCACTCACCCCTGAGGGACCCCACTAGACATAGGCCTCCAACTAGACTCTGCCCCATTGACCACAACTCTCTGACTTCTTCCCTTCAACCAGTTAGCAACCCACCTCACTACTTGGTCATCCAGACCATACTTTCTCAGTTTACCTATGAGGATGCTGTGGGAGACGGTGTCAAAGGCCTTGCTGATGTCCAGGCAGACCACGTCCACTGCATGGTCACCATCCATCCACCTGGTTATGTCTTCGTAAAAGGCCATCAGGTTGGTCAACCATGACTTCCCCTTGGCAAAACCATGTTGACTGCTCCTAATGACCCTCTTATCCTTGATATGCCTAGAGACAGCGTCAAGGATAAGATGTTCCATTACCTTTCCAGGGCTGGAGGTGAGGCTGACCGGTCTGTAGTTACCCGGGTCATCCTTCCTGCTCTTCTTGAAGAATGGAGTGACATTTGCTTTCCTCCAGTCCTCAGGAACCTCTCCTGTTGCTCCTGACTTACCCAAGATGATGGAGAGTGGCCTAGCAATGACTTTAACCAGCTCCCTCAGCACCCGCGGGTGCATCCCATCAGGGCCCATGGATTGATGGATGCTCAGATTGCCTAACTGATCCCTAACCCAGTCCTCCTCAACCAGGGCAAACTCCTCCTTTATCCTGACTTCCTCTGGGGCCTCAGGGCTCTGGGGCTCCTGAGGACAGTCTCCAGCAGTGTAGACAGAGGCAAAGAAGGCATTCAGCAACTCTGCCTTCTTTCTGTCCTCTGTCTCCAGGGCACCCACCTCATTCACCAGAGGGCCTACATTGCCTCGAGTGTTAGTTTTGTCAGCAATGCATTTGAAGAAGCCCTTTCTGTTGTCCTTGACCTCCCTTGCAAGGTTTAATTCCAAGGAGGCCTTAGCTTTCCTAGCTGCCTCCCTACATCCTCTGACCACAGTCCTATACTCCACCCAAGTGGCCAGCCCTTCCTTCCACAATTTATACACCCTCCCTTTCCACCTGAGTCTGCCCAGCAGATCCCTGGTTAACCATGCAGGTCTCCTGGATCTCTTTCTTGATTTCCTACCTGTTGGGATGCACTGATCCTGAGCCTGGAAGAAGTGGTCTTTGAATAATGAACAACTCTCTTGGGTCCTTTTACCTTCCAGTTCCCTGTCCCATGGGGTATACCCTAGCAATTGCTTGAAGAGGCCAAAGTTGGCCCTTCTGAAGTCCGGAGTTGGGATCCTGCTTGGGATTCTGTTCCTACCGCACAAGATCCTGAACTACATCATCTCATGGTCGCTGCAGCCAAGATTGCCCTCAACCTTCACTGCTTCAACCAGACCTTCCTTGTTGGTGAGCACAAGGTCCAGCAGCGCTCCCCTCCTGGTCGGCTCATAGAATCATAGAATCATAGAATGTTAGGGATTGGAAGGGACCTCGAAAGATCATCAAGTCCAATCCCCCTGCCAGAGCAGGAATGCCTAGACTATGCCACACAGGAACGTGTCCAGGCAGGTCTTGAATGTCTCCAGAGAAGGAGACTCCACAGCCTCTCTGGGTAGCCTGTTCCAGGGCTCCGTCACCCTCACCCACCATTTGCATCAAGAAGTTATCATCGATGCACTGGAGGAACCCCCTGGACTGAAGATGGCTGGCTGTGGGGGACTTCCAGCAAATATCTGGGTGGTTGAAATCCCCCATGAGAACCAGGGCCTGGGATTGAGAGGCTGCTGTCAGCTGCCTGGAAAAGGCCTCATCAGCTTCCTCCTCCTGATCAGGTGGTCTGTAATAGACACCCACCACAGTATCACCCATGCTGGCCTGCCCCTTCATTCTCACCCACAAACTCTCGACTTGCTCCTCATCCGCCCCTGGATAGATCTCGATATATTCCAGTTGCTCTCTCACGTGAAGAGCAACTCCACCACCTTGCCTTGTTGGCCTGGCTTTCCTAAAAAGGACAGAGCCATCAAGGCCCACATTCCAGTCATGCGAGTTGTCCCACCCTGTCTCTGTAATTGCAATGAGATTGTAGCTCTCCAACCGCACACAGATTTCTAGCTCACCCTGCTTATTCCCCATGCTTCTTGCATTGGTATACAGACACTTAAAAGATTTAATGGAGAAGCATCTCTTACCGTTGCTTGTGCCATCCATGTTGGAGTGGATGCACTTGAGCAGGGTCATTGTTTTCACCCCTAACCCTGGGATACTTCCTCCTGGCCTGTTGTGGCAGGACAAGGGGCAATGGTTTTAAACTGCAAGAGGGCAGATGTAGACTGGTTATAAGGAAGAAGGTCCTTACCATGAGGGTAGTGAAACACTGACGCAAGTTGCCCAGAGAGGTGGTGGAGGTCCCATCCAAGGTCAGGCTTGATGGGGCTCTGAGCAATCTGATCTAGTTAAAGATGTCCCTGCTTACGGCAGGGGGGGTTGGACTAGATGACCTTTAGAGGTCCTTTCCAAGCCAATGCATTCTGTGATTCTTTTCTATGATTCTAATTCCCAAACCTGCACAACAGCTTTCAGCTTGGGTACCTTAACCTTGTCCCCAAGTTAACTGCATAGCTGAGTGTACTGGGTTCAGTTAGGATACGGTTAATTTTAAATAGGGGGAGGGGCTAGTCGGAAGTTGCTGAACCAAACTCATCGCTAGTCAAAGAGATATTCGATACCATCGTGATGTCATATAGCGGGCTGGTGGGGGCCGGGGGCTCTCGCTTTCCGGCTCCGCTGGTTTTCCGGTTGGTGAGATCCGCGTTACATGTTACTCGCGTTATATCTGGTTAAACGTTACTGTTATATCACTGTTATCGTTACCATTTATGTTCACCATTAAAACAAACTGTTTTTGTCTCAACCCCACCAGCCTCCGCCTCCTGCTCTCTCTCCGGGCTCTTCCCCTCCCTCCCGGCAGGGGTGAGCGAGTGAGAGAGCGACCACGTGGTTCTTTGTCTCTCCCTGCCGGTCACTCGGCTTAAACCACAACACTGAGAGAAAAGCAGATGTCCTGGATTTAGCTAAAAACCCAGTCCTGTTTAGTGATTTTTACTTTCCAGTTTAGTGTCTTCTAAAAGGCTGCACGTTCTGAAGTCAGCAGCATGTTTCTGCAGACAGTGTGTGCTACTGGCAGTGATAACACCTCATGTTTACAGTCACTGCCTGGGGCTGGGATGCAGAAAGGCTCTTGCTGATACTTATTCCTATAGTGACCAAGGCCACTGCTGGCTCTTGTGTGCCACGCTGGGGGTGTCGGGTAGTAAGAGGGGGGCACAAGGAAGTAAAAGGTTGCACCTCCAGGGGGTAATAGACAGGACAGGTGACCAATGAGAGTATTCCATCCCATATACGTCATATTTAGTATAAATTGAGTGATCACGAGAATTTCGTCCCTTTTCGCTACCTTTTCACCTTTTTGTCCTTTTCTCCCTTCTTTTCTGCAATGGCCGGTGTCCAGAGAGGACTCCATCTGACCTCTTGCTTTTGATCCAGATCCTGAGTTCCCAAATCCAGCTCCCTGTATCCAGCTCCCTGCCGCCGCTGAACCTGGGGCTTCCCCAGTGCCTCCTGCTCTGCAGCACCAGTGGTGATTGCTCTCGGGGGAGGGAGTCGGGTTTGGTATCGGGCCACTATCTATAGTCGTATATAGTTCTCTACTTTTATCTTTTCACCATTATTTCCATTATTTTCATCAAAGCTGTTCTACTTTTTCTTCTCTAATCCGTAAGTTTCTCTACCTCATTCCCTTTTCTCTTCCCGTTTGGGGGGGGAAGAGGGAGTTAGAGAGCATCTGTCTGCATTAGTGGCTGGCCCAGCCCTAACCCGCAACAGCAGAGCAATAATATTTACAGCTGTGGCCATGATTATACAATCATAGAATCATAGAGTCATAGAATCATTAAGGTTGGAAAAGACCTCTAAGATCATCTAGTCCAATTGTCTACCCAACGCTACCATGACCACTAACACATGTCCGAAAGTGCCACATCTACACGTTTTTTGAACACTTCCAGAGATGGCGACTTCACCACTTCCCTGGGCAGCCTGTTTCAATGATTCACCACTCTTTCAGTAAAGAATTTTTTTCTAATATCTAATCTAGACCTCCCTCGGTGCAACTTGAGGCCATTTCCTCTTGTCCTACCATTTGTAACTTGGGAGAAGAGACCAACGCCCACCTCACTACAACCTCCTTTCAGGCCAAGTGCCAGGTCCTGCTCTTGGGTCACAACGACCTCAGGCAGCGCTACAGGCTTGGGGAAGAGGGGCTGGAAAGTTGTCTGGCACAAAAAAAGATCTGGGGATGCTGGTGGACAGCTGGCTGAACATGAGCCAGCAGTGTGCCCAGGTGGCCGAGGCCAACAGCATCCTGGCCTGTATCAGAAATAGTGTGTCTAGCAGTAGGAAAGTGATCATGCCCCTGTACTCAGCACCGGTGAGGCTACAGCCTGAGTGCTGTGTTCAGTTTTGGGCGCCTCAGTATAAGAAAGACATCAAGGTGCTGGAGCAGGTCCAGAGAATAGCAACGAGGCTGGTGAGGGGTCTGGAGAGCATGTCTTATGAAGAGAGTCTGAGGGAGCTGGGATTGTTTAGTCTGGAAAAGAGGAATCTGAGTGGAGACCTCATTGTTCTCTACATCTACCTGTACGACAAAGCTCACAGAAGTTTCTTGCCCTAAATATGTTCCTGACATCCTTAACGCAATAATAATAATGTCCATCATGTAAAAGGAGGAAATAGGTCTTGGGATATCTAAAACTGTCATTTGGCTTAAAAATTCCCCAACCCTTTTTTCCAACCAAGGAGAGAGACTAGGATGCAAAGTATAGAATTACAAGAGTATTTCTTTTATTCAAGTGTATGAGGCATCCTATCCAAATGTGAGGATTCCAAATGTGGTTTTACACATCATTCTTATACCTTTCAAGCGATCAGGTATAACACAAATAAACTAATTGCTACTTAACACAAACACACACACTACTGTTTACTAATCAAAGTAAAACTGTGCAAAGCAATGATGTTTCTATGATGTCATCATCCAAGTGCTTCTCTGTTGATCTAGACTTTCCTGGAGCTGGTCTTGCTGTTGCCCGTAAACAGAGACACAAACCAACAGAGTGTCAGTTTATGCGGTGCTTTATTCAGGGCCCGGGAAACCTGAGGACTAGCGTCCCAAGTCAGGATTCCGAAGACCCTCATTCTCTGTTCAGTTTTTATACCTTTTACAATTTGGCTTACATGCAGAATTCTACATCTTTGTTTTCTTAATGTAATTACATCTAGTCTCATATTTCATACATATAACAATTGGTAATCACCCCCCAAACTTATAAATTTTCATGCTTGTCTAACCTAAGGATAATGGTTAACTAATTCCCATCACCAGAACCCCTTTTTATACAATACACCTTTCTTATTCCTAAGTAACTGTTCGTTATTTCTGCTAGTTCTGTTTGTCCTATATGCACTACCGATTCCTTTGATCATTGTTCCTTCTTCTTCAGCACACTCCTTCTTGTTTCCCAAGACTTGTTATTCTCATAAGGCCTACCTGGCCAGTCAAAGCCTTAACCTAACTACTTCTACAATTTTAATTCTACTTTATTTGCAACAAGTCCCCCCCTTTTGAGCATTCTTCGATTATCTTCGCAAGGATGCTCAACCATTTAGGTTGTCGTCTCTTGATAAGCGGGTGGGTTGTCTGGATGGGGTTGCAGGTGGTTCTGCGGGAATATCACTTCTCTGCGCGTCATCGCCTTCGTGACTCTCCGAGTATGTTGTCCTTCTCTCATGATCATTCCTAAAAGACACTTATACGTAATCAAGGCAACAATGATAATCACAACAATCATGATTCCATATTGCACAATAGATGATATCCAACCAGAAACTCGAATTCCCAGGGAGCTGAATATTTCTCCTATCCAATTGTGTTCTGCTTCCTTCTGAATTTCATGGACTTTCCCTTCGATTTGTTCCAATTGGCTAACGTCCTTTTCAACTTCTTGAGTAACGTTTGGGATGTGCACACAACAATGATCAATTCTACCATGCAGGTACCCACAAACTCCATGTTCCTTTAATAACATCAGGTCCAAGGCCATTCGATTTTGTATTGTCATTCTAGTGGTTGCTTGTAGTTGTAGATTCAAATCCCTAAATCCCTTCTTAGTTACTGCTGCAAGCCTTTCAGTTTGTCCCAATAATTTAAACAACATTTCCCGATTCCGATATGTTGATACCTGTGCAAATATAGATTCTAACACCCACCCAAACTTAACCCCTGAAGATGGTTTGTGCCACTCGTCATTTCCTAATCCTATGTCGTCGATATCATCACCAATATCCCGTTTTTGCCTTCCCTGCATTTCCTTTGTGGTGAGTTTTGAATATTTCCAGAATGGACAAAGTGTTGGGACTCCCAAGGTAATCTGAGTAGCTGGCCCATCGACAGCCATATGTGTGGTCCAATATCCATGTCCCATTACCCATACCAGATTTCCTGGACTCCTTACTGTGGCTGTTTTGCAATCAACTTGCTTTAAACTTTCTCTGATGGAATGATTATAACCTCTACACTCACAACCCAATTGCAGTAGCATTCGAACTGGCATTAAACCAATATATTCATCAGGAGTGTCACAAGTGTAAATTTGTGTACAATTCCGATCCCCTATTAGCTGTGTCTCTTTTCTCCATTCACTACTTTCCTTATACATCTGGGAATAAGTTTGATTCTTCTTTCCCTTCCAATGTATACACCATTGTACTGGTCCAATATAACTATATGTTTCTAACAGGCTTGGTCCCCAGATTGTTTGCCATTGTTTCATCGTTGTAGAATTGGTGATATTTTGGCACACTTCCTCTCGCTTCTCTTGTTTTTCCCGAGTTCTCATTTTACTACATAAATCAGGGCCTCGAGGGTGCACTACACTGTCTCGAATTAAACAATTTCCTTTAATTTTCGGGTCTTCAATCCATCCATAATATCCTGGTTTTTGCTCACACTGTTTCTTAGTTATTTTTGTTTTGCTAATCAATATACAAACATTTACCCATTCATAAGTTGCGGTAGTGACAAACTTACAATTCCAGGAAACATTCTGTAACATTTTGGGCATTTCGAGAACTGGTATAATTCCCCAGGGTATGGGATCACCTGCTGCATGCGGCATAGGTAAACATGCTGTAATGGTTGTTGCATTCTGAATTTGTCCAAAATCTCTAATTAGTCCTACTATTAAATTTTCTTGACTCCCGACTTTAGCTAGTTTACCATCTTCGATAACCTGTCGAACCACTCTTTTCTTCTTTATATACACCGTCGCCATTCCATTAACCCACCAATCATCCCGGGCTATCCAGCACCAATATCGTCCTATATCAATTTCCCTGCTCACCTTTTTAATGATCAAGACTATCGATTGGAACCTATTTTCAATTCGGTATTTTCCTCCTGTTTCTAAATTCTTTCCCTTATACCACCACCCGTAATCCGAATAACTTAAATTTTGTACAAGACAATTTAGAATCACGTCTTTTCCTTCCACTGCCGGATATACTCCATGTTCTGGCCTTATTTCCTGATGCTGATGGGGTACCGACTCTACGTTTCTAATCCCATAGTTTCCGCTAGCTCCACAAATAACAATGCACAAATATTTCCCTTCTGTCCTCCCAACCCTGGGATTTGTTATGTTTAACCATCCTTTACCTCCCAATTTATTTGACCTCCAGCTTACCCCTGCTGTTTGTGGATCCCACATTTGCTGACTGACATTGAACTTCCACTACTTCACTTGGACCTTTTGACTGCATTGTGTTCCAAATTTAAAGGTACAATTTATTTTCAACGGGGGCCATCCCACATTTCCACCCTCTTGTTTGCTGGGATTATCTGAATTGCATCCCTAGTCTCCTCTTTCTGTGAAGTGTTAGTAACGTATAGATTCATATCCCCATAATCAACACTATACCGTATCCAGATCACACAGGTGTATTTTCCTTCATTGTCTTTTGACACTTTGGGTATCTGCAGGGTAGTTTTCCCTTCCTGACGTGTCACATCCCAGATGGTTTTGATTCCTTTTGTGATTAATTCATCTCCCGTGATCCACCTCCATCTCGCATTAATTTCCTCAAATCCAGCTCCCTGGTCATCAGTAAACAAACAAGTCAAGTTAACATCAGTAGTTTCAGGTACTAACAGATATGGTTCAGATACATCAACTTTTACATAAGTTTCCACCAATGCCAAGAGATGAAAGAGAACCATTACTCCTAATTTTTGCTTCTGAATACCATTCGTGTAGGAGATAAAGGTTCTACCGACCATTGCGTAGGAACTTTCTTGACTCTGGTGTAATGAATCCAGTTGTCTATCCCGCCGACCTTGACAGCCGTATAGGTGGTCATGATCACCTGGTGAGGACCGCCCCATGTTTCTTTCAGGGGTTCCACTGACCAGTTCCTTACATAAACTTGGTCTCCCGGAAGTATGTCGTGGACTGGATTGTCCAGTGATAGAGGTCGATTCCACTGTAGTGCTCCTCTAATAGCTGTAAGAGTCTTATTTAGAGATAACACATAATTTAGTATCATCTGGTCTCCTACCAGATGGGGGTCTCCCTTATAAGTAGCTGCATGGTAGGGTTTGCCGTATAGGATCTCATACGGGCTTACTCCTAACCTTTCCCTTGGTTTAATTCTAATTCTTAGTAGAGCTAACGGCAATGCCTGCGGCCACTGAATTTTTGCCTCTTGGCAGATTTTCTTAATTTGACCCTTTAGAGTCTGATTCATCCTTTCCACTTGCCCGCTTGATTGTGGTCTCCAAGGAGTATGCAAATTCCAGGTTATCCCTAATACTACTGAAACTTGTTGGACAATTCCTGCTGTAAAATGTGGGCCCCTATCTGATGATATCCCTAACGGAACCCCGAATCTGGGGATGATCTCTTTCAGAAGTGTTTTCACCACCTCTTTAGCTTGATTAGTTCTACAAGGGAAGGCCTCAGGCCATCCTGAAAACGTACACACGTACACCAGAAGATATTTATACATTTGGGCTTTTGGTAGCTCAGAAAAATCAATCTGCCAGTAATCTCCCGGTTGAGGCCCTACTTGCAGCTTGCCCATCTGAATCTGTTTTCTAATTACTGGATTGTTTTTAATACATACCGGACACATAGCATTTATTCTCTTCGCTAATGTTAACATCTGGTTTGAGAATATGTCATTTTTCAGGAATTTCACCATTGCTTCTGCACCCCAATGACATTTGTTGTGTTCTGATTCTAGTATTGCTTTCATAATTCTTACCGGCAATATTACTTGTCCCACCGGAGTTACATACCAGCCTTTGATGTTCTTCCTTGCCTGTAACATTTGAGCCAGTTTTTCATCTTCCGGTGAGTAGTGTGGTTTCTCATCCATATATGCAGCAGCCGGTTGATCTCGAACTGGTATTAGTGCCATTTGAGTCCATACCTCTCTTGCCACTTGTCTGGCAACCTGATCAGCTCGCCGATTCCCTTGAAATTCTTTTCCTGGATCATTTTGATGTCCTTTAACATGCATTACTCCCACTGCTAATGGTTTGTAGATAACTTCCAATAGTAAACTAACTTCAGTTTTGTGTTTAACCGTCGATCCTTGCGAATTGAGGAGCCCCCTCTCTTTCCACAGAGCCCCATGCACATGCACTACTCCAAAAGCATATTTAGAGTCTGTCCAAATATTGACTTTCTTTCCTTGGCTCAGGATTAGGGCTCTTATTAGAGCCCAGATCTCGGCCTTTTGTGCCGATGTGCCTGGGGGTAGCGCTTTCGCTTCTACTATTTGCTGTAATGTGACCACTGCATATCCCGCATACCTGGTACCATTTTCCACGAAGCTGGATCCATCCGTAAACAGCTCCCAGTCCGGATTTGGTAGAGGTACGTCCTTCAGGTCCTTCCGGTTGGCATACACCTGCTCAATTACTTCCACGCAATCATGTTCTAATTCTCCTTCTTCCTGTGTGGACCTTAAAAACTCCGCTGGGTTGAGATGGTTAGTTACTTTCAATTCCACATCATCCTGTTCCCTTAACTGGGCCTGGTATTGGAGCATTCTGCTTGATGAGGGCCAATGCCCCCCTTTTTGTTCCAATACTGCTATAACCATGTGGGGTACAAAGACTGTTATGTGTCTTCCCAACGTTAGCTTACGGGCTTCCTGAATCAAGAGTACTGTGGCCGCCACTGCCCTCAAACATCCCGGCCATCCTCCGCTTACCGTATCCAACTGTTTGGAGAAATATCCCACAGGCCTCTTCCAGGATCCCAGCTTTTGGGTAAGCACACCCAGGGCCAGTCTCTGTCTTTCATTCACATATAGTTGAAAGTCCTTATTCAAATCCGGCAAACCCAAAGCAGGTGCCTCCTTGAGTGCCTTTTTCAATTCCTGGAATGCCTTTTCCTGCACCTTTCCCCATCTAAATACAGACTCTTTTGTTGCTTCATAAAGTGGTCTGGCCATCAATCCAAAGTTTGAAATCCACAAGCGACACCAACCGACCATCCCTAGAAAGGATCTTAATTCTTGGTGATTGCGGGGCACGGGGATTGCGCATATTGCTTGGACGCGATTGACTCCCAATCGGCGAACCCCTTGCGAAATTTCACACCCCAAATAGATGACCTTTCGTTTTACTAACTGTGCTTTTTCTTTGGATACCCGGTATCCAGCCTGTCCCAACATATTCAATAATTCAATAGTCAATTGTTGGCAGAGATTTCGATTTGTAGCACCCAGGAAAATATCATCTACATACTGCAACACAACATAGGAAAAAGGTGAGTCCTTTACCTGGGTAGTTTTCCATCCTTCGAGCTCCTTGGCCAGCTGATTTCTGAAAATTGTAGGTGAGTTCTTAAATCCTTGAGGTAACCTGGTCCAGGTGAGTTGGCGCTTACGTCCAGTTTCCGGATTTTCCCATTCAAATGCAAAAATATTTCTGCTCTCAGGTGCCAGAGGGATGCAGAAGAAAGCATCTTTCAAATCAATTACTGTAAACCACTGAAATTTCTCAGACACAGATGTTAACAAAGTATATGGATTGGCTACTACTGGGTGTATATCTTTGGTGATGGAATTTACTGCTCGTAAGTCCTGTACTAGTCTGTATTTACCGTTGGGTTTTCTAACTGGGAAAATTGGAGTATTGAACTCGGATTCACATTCCTGCAAAATTCCTAATACCATATACTGAGTTATCATAGGGGCTATTCCTTTCCGGGCTTCCAGCTTAATAGGATACTGACGTATCCTTACCGGTCGGGCCCCCTCTTTTAATTCCACTATCGCAGGTACTGCTGCCTTCGATTTCCCTGGCGCTCCTGTTTCCCACACCCATGGTACTACAGCCTGCTCAATCTCTGGTGGTATTTCCTCCTTCTCCACCTCCCTAACCATAAAGATTTTCGCTAAATTTTCCTCCGGTATTTCTAATTTTACTCTTCCTTTTTCAAATATGATTTGTGCTTGTAATGCTGAGAGTAAATCTCTTCCCAGTAGACACTCTGGACTGCTTGGCATATATAAAAACTGATGGTCAAACTCCTTTCCCCCAAATTTTATATCGAGTGGCCGCAGGAATGTCCTTTCCTCTACTTCCCCAGTTACCCCAACAACAAGCACTGTAGAATCACTCAGAGGTCCCATTTGTTTATTCATTGCCGAAAAACTTGCCCCGGTATCTACCCTAAATTCCATCGGTTCCCCCCCTATTTCCAAAATAACCTTTAAATCCCGGTCTAGTCAGCTCTGATTCTGATAATTTCTCATCATAAAAGCTTGAGCGACACCTTGTGGTCCTCCTACAAAAGGGTTCATTCCGTTACCAGAATTCATCCCTCCGTCCAAATTCATCCCATTTCCTAATGCATTTCCACCTATGTTACCACCCATTGGTGTTCCCATCCCCAAATTAAGTGGGCACTCCTTTTTCCAGTGTCCCTGGCCCTTACACAGCGCGCATTGATT
This sequence comes from Trogon surrucura, assembly GCA_020746105.1. Classification (NCBI taxonomy): domain Eukaryota; kingdom Metazoa; phylum Chordata; class Aves; order Trogoniformes; family Trogonidae; genus Trogon; species Trogon surrucura. The sequence goes on from CM036657.1 coordinate 5,289,210, forward strand.
AGGTCCCAACTTTTCCCGACCTCCCGGGACTTGATTTCCAAAACCCCCAAACCCGAAGTTTCTTCCTCGTTCATTACCTCTTCCTCTCCCCCGGCCCCTTCCTCTATTATTCACTTGAGAAGCCTGTTGCAGGACTGCCAGCATGCTCGCTTGCTGTTTCTTTACCGATTCCTTTTCCCTACTATTATATACTTTCCAGGCCACCTCTAATAATTTCTCCAAGTTCCGTGTATCTTCCCCTTCTAGCTTCTGCAGCTTTTTCCTAATGTCCTCCTGAGATTGTCCCACAAAAATCAATGCCAATTGTAATTTGCCTGACTCAGCTTCCACATCCAAATCCGTATATCTCCGAGCCGTCTCTTTCAGTCTCTCTAAAAAAGCCGATGGTGACTCCCCTTTGTCTTGTCTTACCAAATACAATTTAGACCAATTCAATGTTTTCGGAATCCCTTCGCGTATCCCATCTATCAATAATTCTTGGTACGCTTTCAGTCTACGATACCCCTCCCCAGAGTTGGGATCCCACTCGGGATCTTCTCTGGGCACCAAATCATTAATAATATCACCTTTAATAACCCGCATCCTAACCATTTCTCGCGCACGATCTGTCATAGCCTTAAACACCATCTCCTTTTCAGTGGAATCCATTATGGTATCTAATAACACCTGTAAATCATTCCAATCTGGATTTTGTGCTTTTATCACCATTTTTATTACCCGAGCCACCTTCTCCAGATTTTCTCTATATGCCCCTGCCGATTGCTTCCAAATCATCAGATCACTCGGAGAAAATGGGACCTTTACTAAAATTCTTTCTCCACTTCCCCCCACAGCCTCCCGTAACGGGACCGTCAAATGAGGTTGTAGCAATCTCTTTTTCCGTTCTAACCTCCCTTTACGAGTCCGCTCTGCAAGCGGCGTTCTCGGCTTATCAGCCAACAATTCTTCAGACTCTGTTTCCTCTTCTGTTAAAACAGGAATAGTGACCTTATGGTCATTCGGTGGTGGTATTTCGGGGGGGCGACGGCGCGCTTGGGGAAACTAACAAAGACACATCCTCCTCCGGTTCCGAGAACCAGACTTTCCGCTCCTTACAACCAGCACATTCCTTATCTATGGATCCCAATACCATCATTCCACATTCTTTCTGCCATTCAGGTTTCCCTTTTAAGTAATAAAATAAGTCAAGGTACGGCACCTCTTCCCATTTTTCATTTTCCCGTAAGAACTGCATTAAGGGGGTTATAATTTCTGAATTCACTGTACCATTTCGTGGCCACTGCATTCCTTCTGTTTCATATTCAGGCCATACGTAATTACAATAATCAATTAAATTTCTCTTTCTTAATTCCTTTCCAAAATTACCATCTTTCCAACGTTTCAATAAACAACCAAGAGGAGAATCCTCAGGGATATCGATTTCATTGCACGATAGAACTCTAAACATTTTAAACGGCATTATACTACTCACACACACACACACTCGTACAACTACAATACTATAACCCTTTTACCTTAATACCAACCAACTTGCCTATTCTCGACGCCGCGAATGGCAAGTGCTGGCTCAGCGCGGCTTTCGCTGCGTCTTACGGCCAGCGCCTAGGCTTCCCAATACCAGAACCTTTGCCCAACCCTGCGAGATGAGTCCTCGTCTTACGGGCAGGCACCCAACCTTAAAAGAATAAAGCACCTTCGGGCTTACCTTACGGTTGTCCGTCCAGCGCGGAGTCGGGCACGGGTTGATGTCTCCCCAGAAATCACCTGGTGCCGGCTTGGAGTGGATCAGCCCGTGAACCGCTCCTGCCGCCTCCGGAGTCCTGCCGCGGTCGCCAGAAAACTGTTGCCCGTAAACAGAGACACAAACCAACAGAGTGTCAGTTTATGCGGTGTTTTATTCAGGGCCCGGGAAACCTGAGGACTAGCGTCCCAAGTCAGGATTCCGAAGACCCTCATTCTCTGTTCAGTTTTTATACCTTTTACAATTTGGCTTACATGCAGAATTCTACATCTTTGTTTTCTTAATGTAATTACATCTAGTCTCATATTTCATACATATAACAATTGGTAATCACCCCCCAAACTTATAAATTTTCATGCTTGTCTAACCTAAGGATAATGGTTAACTAATTCCCATCACCAGAACCCCTTTTTATACAATACACCTTTCTTATTCCTAAGCAACTGTTCGTTATTTCTGCTAGTTCTGTTTGTCCTATATGCACTACCGATTCCTTTGATCATTGTTCCTTCTTCTTCAGCACACTCCTTCTTGTTTCCCAAGACTTGTTATTCTCATAAGGCCTACCTGGCCAGTCAAAGCCTTAACCTAACTACTTCTACAATTTTAATTCTACTTTATTTGCAACATTGCTACAGTTATTATCTCTGATGCCAGAAAATGGGAGGGTTTCACAGAGATGTTAGAGGGTATCTTTTATCTGTCCTGGACAGCTTTAAGATTCCAAGAAGCGAAGTCCTTATCTCCAGGGACCTGTGATGTCAATGTGATAACCTGGAATCCTTTAGTTTGTTTATGCCTGGCTATTCAGCCTACAAAGTAAACTATTGCCAAGGGTTAGGGCTGGGCCTGCCACTAAACCAGTGACAGATGCTCTCTCTCCAAAAGAGAAGGGAAAAGGGAATAAAGCAAAGAGACTTAAGGACTGGAAAGCTAAAACAATTTTAATAAAACAATAACAGTACTAATAAGGAATTAATGACAATAATGGAAATAATTAACTATATTCAAATATATAGAGAACCAATATTGAACTGAAGCACCCCAGCAATCCCCACTGGTGCTGCAGAGCAGGCAGGAATTGGGGAAGTCCCAGGCTCAGCAGCAGAGGGGAACTGGACACAGGAGCTGGATTCGGGAACTCAGGATCAGGATTAAAGGCAGAAGAATGGATGGAGTCCTCCTTGGATGCTGGCCATGGAAGAAGAGAGTTTAACCCCTGTGATCCCTCAGCTTTTTTTTTTAGACTCTCAGGTAGTGAGGTGGACTGTGAACTGGCTAAGGGGAAGAAGCCAAAGAGTCGTGGTCAATGGGGCGGAGTCTGGTTGGAGGCCTGTATCCAGCGGAGTCCCTCAAGGGTCGGTACTGGGACCAGTATTATTCAATATATTCATCGATGACTTGGATGAGGGACTAGAGAGTACTATCAGCAAGTTTGCTGATGACACCAAGCTGGGAGGAGTGGCTGACACGCCAGAAGGCTGTGCTGCCATTCAGCAAGACCTGGACAGGCTGGAGAGTTGGGCGGGGAAAAATTTAATGAAATATAACAAGGGTAAATGTAGAGTCTTGCATCTGGGTAGGAACAAGCCCAGGTTCCAGTATAAGTTGGGGAATGACTTATTAGAGAGCAGCGCAGGGGAAAGGGACCTGGGAGTCTTGGTGGACAGCAGGATGACCATGAGCCAGCAGTGTGCCCTTGTGGCCAGGAAGGCCAATGGCATCCTGGGGTGTTGTCACGGGTTAGGGTTGGACCGGCCACTAACACGGACAGACGCTCTCTAACCCCCTCTTTCCCCCCAAAAACAGGAAGAGAAAAGGGAATGAGGCAGAGAGACTTACGGGTGAGAGAAGAAAAAAAACTAGAACAGTTTTAATGAAAATAATAGAAATAATAGTAAAAAGATAAAAGTAAAGAACTATATACAACTATAGATAGCAGCCTGATATCAAACCCGACTCCCTTCCCCCGATAGCAATCACTACTGATACTGCAGAGCAGGAGGCACTGGGGAAGCCCCAGGTTCAGCGGCGGCGGGGAGCTGGATACAGGGAGCTGGATTTGGGAAGTCAGGATCCAAATCAAAAGCAAGAAGTCAGATGGAATCCTCTCTGGACACCAGCCATTGCAGAAAAGAAGGCGAAAAGGCCGAAAAGGGGTGAAGAAAAGGGACGAAACTCTCATGACCACTCAATTTATACTAAATATGACGTATATGGGATGGAATACTCTCATTGGTCACCTGTCCTGTCTATTACCCCCTGGAGGTGCAACCTTTTACTTCCTTGTGACCCCCTCTTACTACCCGACACCCCCAGCGTGGCACACAAGAGCCAGCAGTGGTCTTGGTCACTATAGGAATAAGTATCAGCAAGAGCCTTTCTGCATCCCAGTCCCAGGCAGTGACTGTAAACAGCAGGTGTTATCACTGCCAGTAGCACACACTGTCTGCAGAAACATGCTGCTGACTTCAGAACGTGCAGCCTTTTAGAAGACACTAAACTGGAAAGTAAAAATCACTAAACAGGACTGGGTTTTTAGCTAAACCCAGGACATTCCACCCCTTATTCCATACCATTTACGTCATACTGATCACGAGCTAATGATCTACTTATAGGAAAAGTTCAGTAAGTTCATGAAGTTCAGAATCGTGGGTTCTATCCATCATAGCAGTCTCTCAGGGCAGGAAAGTTCATGTGAGATTCGTTACAGTTCGTGTCCACAGGTTGTAGGTTCATTTCGAATAAGTCACTGGACGTCACTCGATGAGGCCAGCTCAGTTATTGGATGTCACTTGATGAGATCACCTCTGGTCATCACTGGTTTATTATTCTGAAAAACACTTATTGAACACTGTTAGTATTATGTAACAACATCATACAGGATTAAATCGAGTATTCTCACCCAGAGTTAAATTTCCTTGAGATACACATTGAACTTCACCATTTTGGCGAGGAGGAAGCCGGCAGCCCGCGAAACTCAAAAGCGGCCAGCTATTTGACTCTTGAGAGTGGCGCGAGCGTGGGGGAGGGGAGGACCTGCTGGACTCTGGTGATCCGCGGGCACAGGGGGGTGTTACTGCTGGCTCAGGGAGGGTGAGGATCGCAGACCCTGGGCATAAGAGGTGAAGGAGTGGTTATTGGTCAATTCTTTTCTTTTTTTTTTTTTTTTGATCATTTTTCTTTCCTTTTTTATTTTTCTTCCCCATTATGGTTGCCACCAGACAGAAAGCCACCACGAGGAGGAGTGTGGGGACCCAAACAGTGCTCCAGCACAGGGATGCAGCTGTGCAGGCTGCTGGCTGCAGGGAGTGCCTGAGCCTGTGCTTCCCAGAGGCTGCATCTGACAGTGCCTGTGTGAGGTGCGGTCAGTTGGATGATCTCCTCCATCTTGTGGTAGAGCTAAAAGAAGAAGTGGAGAGGCTGAGGAGCATTAGGTAGTGTGAAAGAGAGATAGATTGGTGGAGCCACTCCCTGATGCACACACAGCACTCTCCACATGCAACAGGGGATCCCCTCCCCTCTGGCCATGAGGTCAAAGGAGGGGACCAAGGTGATGAGGGGGAATGGGAACGAGTCCTGGCTCGGAGAGGAAGGCGGGTCCATGCCCAGCCTCCCTCACCTGCTCAGTTGCCTCTACAGAACAGGTACAGTGCTCTGGAAGAGGAGAGCCATGGAAAAGAAGAGGTGAATGAATGTGGAGACGTAAGGTTGACTTCGCTGAGCAAATCAGACCCATGCATCAGGACTAGTTCAACTAAAAAGAAAAGGAGGGTAGTTGTCATTGGTGACTCCATCCTGAGGGGAACAGAGGGTCCCATTTGCCGTCCAGACCCAGCCCACAGGGAAGTCTGTTGCCTCCCTGGAGCTCGGATTAGGGACATTACTAAAAAACTTCCCAGGCTGGTGAGTCCCACTGATTATTACCCATTGTTGATTGTCCAGGCTGGCAGTGATGAGATCAATCATAGAAGTACTCAGAGAATTAAAAAGGACTTTAAGTTGTTAGGCCAGGTGATCAAAGGATCGGGGGCACAGGTAGTTTTCTCATCTATCCCTTTAGTAGGTGACAGGAATAGTGAAAGGAAAAGAAAAGTACATGCAGTTAATGCATGGCTCAAAGACTGGTGCCTCCAGCAACATTTTGGGTATTATGATCTCGGGGAAGTTTATGCAGTACTGGGCATGAGAGATATAGATGGTGTAGAGCTGTCTAAGAGAGGGAGGAGAATACTTGCTGGAGAGTTGGTGGGATTAATAGATAGGGCTTTAAACTAAGTTGGAAGGGGGAAGGGGATAAAACCCGAGTCTCTACACATGAGCCAAGGGGAAGTATCCCAGGGTTAGGCGTAAAAGGCACAAGCAACAGTAACAGATGCTCCATTAAATCTCTGAAGTGTCTGTATACCAATGCAAGAAGCATGGGGAATAAGCAGGGAGAATTAGAAGTCTATGTGCAGCTGGAGAACTATGATCTTATTGCAATTACAGAGACGTGGTGGGACAGCTCACATAACTGGAATGTGGGCCTTGATGGTTATGTTCTTTTTAGGAAAGACAGGCCGATGAGGCGAGGTGGGGGAGTTGCTCTTTACGTGAGAGAGCAACTGGAGTGTATTGAGATCCATCCAGGGGCAGATGAGGAGCAAGTAGAGAGTTTATGGGTAAGAATTAAGGGGCAGGCTAGCTTAGGTGATACTGTGGTGGGTGTCTACTAAAGACCACCTGATCAGGAGGAGGAAGTTGATGAGGTCTTTTACAGGCAGATGACAGCAGCCTCTCAGTCCCAGGCCCTGGTTCTCATGGGGGATTTCAACTACCCAGATGTTTGCTGGAAGTCCCACACAGCCAGTCATCCTCAGTCCAGGGGGTTCCTCCAGTGCATCGATGATAACTTCTTGATGCAAATGGTGGATGAGCCAACCAGGAGAGGAGCGCTGCTGGACCTTGTGCTCACCAACAAGGAAGGTCTGGTTGAAGCAGTGAAGGTTGAGGGCAATCTTGGCTGCAGCGACCATGAGATAGTGGAGTTCAGGATCCTGTGCGGTAAAAACAGAATAGCAAGCAGGATCGCAACTCTGGACTTCAGAAGGGCCAACTTTAGCCTCTTCAAGCAATTGCTGGGGGAAACCCCTTGGGACAGGGACCTGAAAGGTAAAGGGGCCCAAGAGAGTTGGTTGGCATTCAAAGACCACTTCTTCCAGGCTCAGGATCAGTGCATCCCATCAGGTAGGAAATCAAGAAAGAGATCCAGGAGACCTGCATGGTTAACCAGGGATCTGCTGGGCAGACTCAGGTGGAAGGGGAGGGTATATAAATTGTGGAAGGAAGGGCTGGCCACTTGGGTGGAGTACAGGGCAGCTGTCAGGGAGTGCAGGGAGGCAATCAGAAAAGCTAAGGCCTCCTTGGAGTTAAAACTTGCAAGGGAGGTCAAAGACAACAGAAAGGGCTTCTTCAAATACATTGCTGACAAAACTAACACTAGAGGCAATGTAGGCCCTCTGTTGAATGAGATGGGTGTCCTGGAGACAGAGGACAGAAAGAAGGCAGAGTTGCTGAATGCCTTCTTTGCCTCTGTCTACACTGTTGGAGACTGTCCTCAGGAGCCTCAGTCCCCTGAGGACCCAGAGGAAGTCATGACAAAGGAGGAGTCTGCCCTGATTGATGAGGAGTGGGTTAAGGATCAGTTTGAACACTTGGACATTCATAAATCCATGGGCCCTGATGGGATGCACCCACGGGTGCTGAGGGAGCTGGCGGGAGTCATTGCTAGGCCACTCTCCATCATCTTTGGTAAGTCGTGGGTAACAGGTGAGGTGCCTGAAGACTGGAGGAAAGCAATTGTCACTCCAGTCTATAAGAAGGGCAGGAAGGATGACCCGAGTAACTACAGACCGGTCAGCCTCACCTCCATCCCTGGAAAGGTGATGGAACATCTTATCCTTAACACTGTCTCTAGGCATATCAAGGATAAGAAGGTTATTAGGAGCAGTCAGCATGGCTTTGCCAAGGGGAAGTCATGTTTGACCAACCTGATAGCCTTTTACGAAGACATAACCAGGTGGATGGATGGTGGCCATGCAGTGGACGTGGTCTACCTGGACATCAGCAAGGCCTTTGACATCGTCTCCCACAGCATCCTCATAGGTAAACTGAGGAAGTGTGGTCTGGATGACCAAGTAGTGAGGTGGGTCGAGAACTGGTTGAAGAGAAGAAGCCAGAGGGTTGTGGTCAATGGGGCTGAGTCTGGCTGGATGCCTGTGTCTAGTGGGGTCCCTCAGGGGTCAGTGCTCGGGCCGGTGCTGTTTAATATATTCATCAATGATCTGGATGAGGGATTAGAGAGTGTTGTCAGCAAGTTTGCTGATGATACGAAATTGGGAGGAGTGGTTGACACACCAGAAGGCTGTGCAGCCATTCAGAGAGACCTAGACAGGCTGGAAGGCTGGGCGGGGAGAAATCTTATGAAGTTTAATAAGGGCAAGTGTAGAGTTTTGCACTTGGGAAAAAATAACCCCATGTGCCAATATAGGTTGGGGACTGCCCTGCTGGAGAGGAGCGCAGGGGAAAGGGACCTGGGGGTTCTAGTGGACAGCAGGATGATCATGAGCCAGCAATGTGCCCTCGTGGCCAAGAAGGCCAATGGCATCCTGGGTTGTATTAGAAGGGGAGTAGCAAGTAGGTCAAGAGAGGTCCTCCTGCCTCTCTACTCTGCCCTGGTGAGGCCGCATCTGGAATATTGTGTCCAGTTCTGGGCCCCTCAGTTCAAGAAGGACATGGAGCTGCTTGAGAGAGTCCAGCGTAGAGCCACAAAGATGGTGAAGGGAGTGGAGCATCTCCCTTATGAGGAAAGGCTGAAGGAGCTGGGTCTCTTTAGCTTGGAGAAGAGGAGGCTGAGGGGTGACCTCATTAATGTTTATAAATATGTCAAGGGGGAATGTCAGGAGGATGGAGCCAGGCTCTTTTCAGCGGCGTCCGCTGACAAGACAAGGGGCAATGGGTGGAAGCTGGAACACAGGAGGTTCCAGAAAAATATGAGGAAAAACTTTTTTACTGTGAGGGTGACCGAGCACTGGAACAGGCTGCCCAGGGAGGTTGTGGAATCTCCTTCTCTTGAGACATTCAAAACCCGCCTGGACGCGTTCCTGTGCGCTCTACTGTAGGTGATCCTGCTCTGGCAGGGGGGTTGGACTAGATGATCTTTGAGGTCCCTTCCAACCTTTAACATTCTGTGATTATGTGATTCTGTGATCTTTCATCATCACCCACCAAGTAGTTCCAGGACCTTGAGCGAAAGCAACCCCACCAATGGGTTTGCCTTTGCCCGAAGCAGGAAATACCCAGACAGTCTTCCCCAACAAATTCCTTTCATATACCACAGGGACTTTATCTCCCTCTACTGTATGTAAAGGCTCTGAATGAGCAGGACCAGCACGATGGATGGATTTTCTGGTGTTAACTAACCAGGTGGCATGTGCTAAATGCTTGTCCCAGTTTTTAAAAGTTCCACCTCCCATTGCTTTCAGGGTAGTTTTTAACAGTCCATTGTATTGTTCAATTTTACCCGAGGCTGGTCCATGATAAGGGATACGATATACCCATTCAATACCATGTTCTTTAGCCCAAATGTCTACAAGATTGTTTTTGAAATGAGTCCCATTATCTGGTTCAATTCTTTCTGGAGTGCCGTGTCGCCACAAGGTCTGCTTTTCTAGGCCCAAGATAGTGTTTCGGGCAGTGGCGTGAGGCACGGGATACGTTTCCAACCATCCTGCGGTTGCTTCTACCATAGGGAGCACATAGCACTTATCCTGGCGAGTTAGAGGAAGTGTGATGTAATCAATCTGCCAGGCCTCCCCATACCTATATTTTAACCATCGTTTCCCATACCACAAAGGTTTTAATCGCTTAGCTTGCTTAATTTCACCACATATTTCACAATCATGGATGACCTGCACAATAGCGTCCATAGTTAAATCCACTCCTCAGTCACGAGCCCATCTGTATGTTCCATCTCTTCCCTGATGTCCTGAAGTGTCGTGGGCCCACCGAGCTAGAAACAGTTCACCTTTGTGTTCCCAGTCCAAGTCTATTTGGAACACTTGAGCAACCTGATCCACTTGCTGGTTGTGTCGATGTTCCTCAGTGGCACGACTTTTGGGCACATGAGCATCTACGTGACGTACCTTTACAACTAAGTTCTCTAGCCGAGCAGCAATGTCTTGCCATAGTTCAGCAGCCCAAATAGGCTTACCTCTGCGCTGCCAGTTATTGTGCTTCCACTGTTTTAACCAACCCCAAAAAGCATTTGCCACCATCCATGAGTCAGTATAGAGATAGAGCACTGGCCATTTTTCCCCTTCAGCAATGTCTAAGGCCATCTGGATGGCTTTTACCTCTGCAAACTGACTCGATCCACCTTGTCCCTCAGTTGCCTCTGCAACGCGTCGTGTGGGACTCCACACAGCAGCTTTCCACCTACGACGATTTCCTACAAGGCGGCAAGATCCATCAGTAAATAGGGCGTACTGCTTCTCATTGTCTGGTAACTGATTATATGGTGGAGCTTCTTCAGCACATGTCACCTCCTTAGGGGGCATTGCAAGGTCTTTACCTTGTGGTCAGTCTGCGATCACCTCTAAAAGTCCTGGACAATTGTGATGACCCATTCGAGCTCTCTGTGTAATTAGGGCAGTCCATCTACTCCATGTAGCATCGGTGGCATGATGTGTGGAAGGAACTTTACTCTTGAACATCCAGTTTAGGGCTGGTATTCATGGTACTAGGAGAAGCTGTGCCTCAGTACCAATCACTTCCGAAGCAGCTTTAACCCCTTCATATGCGACCAGTATTTCTTTTTCTGTTGCAGTATAGTTGGCCTCAGAGCCTCGATATTTTTGGCTCCAAAATCCTAAGGGTCCACCTCGAGTTTCTCCTGGTGCCCTCTGCCAGAGGCTCCAGGCAGGACCATTGTCCCCAGCTGCGGTGTATAGCAAATTTTTAATATCTTGTCCTGTTCAAATTGGCCCAAGAGCTACTACCTGTACAATCTCTTGTTTGATTTGTTCAAAGGCCTGTTGCTGTTCAGGGCCCCATTGAAATTTGTTTTTCTTTCGAGTCACATCAAAAAGAGGTTTCACAATCTGACTATAACCAGGAATATGCATTCTCCAGAAACCCACAGTACCTAAGAAGGATTGTGTTTCTTTTTTGTTAGTTGGTGGCAACTTGTCACGGAATGACTTGTGGATTTTCCTACGTGGATATGGTGAGGACATGAGAAACTGGGATGGAAAAGGGGGGTGGTTAGTAGGTTGAGAGAGGTCCTCCTTCCCCTCTACTCTGCCCTGGTGAGTCCCCATCTGGAATATTGTGTCCAGTTCTGGGCCCCTCAGTTCAAGAAAGACAGGGAACTGCTGGAGAGAGTCCAGTACAGGGCAACTAGGATGATTAAGGGAGTGGAACATCTCCCTTATGAGGAAAGGCTGAGGGAGCTGGGTCTCTTTAGTTCGGAGAAGAGGAGGTTGAGGGGTGACCTCATTAATGTTTACAAATATATCAAGGGTGAGTGTCACGAGGATGGAGCCAGGCTCTTCTCGGTGACAACCAATGATAGGACAAGGGGTAATGGGCTGAAACTGGAACACAAGAGGTTCCGCTTAAACTCGAGAAGAAACTTCTTCTCAGTGAGGGTGACGGAACACTGGAACAGGCTGCCCAGGGAGGTTGTGGAGTCTCCTTCTCTGGAGACATTCAAGACCCGCCTGGACACGTTCCTATGTAGCATTATCAAGGCGTTCCTGCTCTGGCAGGGGGATTGGACTTGATGATCTTTCGAGGTCCCTTCCAATCCCTAACATTCTGTGATTCTGTGGTTCTGTGATTCTTTGTTGTCTGAGTTCGTTTCCTGATGTGCAATAAGCTAACCTCACACGCTAAGATCAGATATGCCATTTATTACAAATTTGCGCAAGTTTGGGTACTGGGATGAAACCAGCACACCTTGGGACTTTCTAAAGTGATTTTTTTACATAATCTTATCACCAACAGATTCCCAAAGCCATCCCACTAGTTTCTGATTGGTTAGTGTGTAGGCTGAAACAGGCAGAACACACGAACAACCACAAACCATGGGTGAAATGCAAAGAATAAATTTATTCTCGTTACATGAGAATCTGGAGAATCTCTGAAGCAGCACCCAAGCAGAGACACACAAGCATCGATCACACAAGCAGCTCAACAAGCAGCAGGGCAGGCCTGAGGTGACCTCTCCTTGCTAGAAAGCATGTGGTATTTAACCTGCTGCTTTGTTATGTTTAACCTGTTGCTCTGAGTTCCCAGGACTCAAACAATAGCTTTGCTCTGTTCCTTCTCACAGCAGGGCAGGAGTGTGAAAGATGTCCCCGCATCTATCCCAGGCCTCTGTTATCTAGACGCAGGCGTGCTGCTTGTTGAGCACACAAGGCCAAGCAGTAATCCAGTGGGATGTGTGTGTTTTCTGATACCTCAGGTGCAATTTGCTTGAGCATACCTACAGTCCTCCTGTATGGAAAATCTCATTGCCAGAGGTCAGTGTTCACAAAGAAGACAGAGGAGTCTTAACTTTACTCAAATAAAGGGAGAGTTCACCGAGGTTGCCAAGTCCCAGTGAGGTCTCTCCAGTTGCCAGAGAACGCAGCCCCCTTTTATCCTAATTTCCCGGCCGCATGAAACCCTCTCCCTTTCCCCATTGGCTGAAGCACTCAGGAGGTACAGACTTCCTGATCCACCTGTTCCCTGTTCCCCCTTAACATGTACCCCCCTTAACAACACACATCACGTTTCATTAACTTCAACTTTATGCCGCCCAGGGTGGAGAAGTTAATATTCATATTCATAGGCCTCTTAAGCCTGCGCACTCTTTCTCAAAGTTCAAAAGTTTAGAGCATCCTTGCTGTTGACTTAATTAATAGCCCTAATGGTCAAGGTGTCTCGTTATCTTCTTCTGCAGGCTGCATTCTGTGACTCCCTCATTCATGAAGGACACTCTCTTCTTTGTTCCATCACTAACAAGAAAAAAACCCACACACTCCCCTTCTTGTTTTATCACTATTTGTAAAGACACTCGACTTACTTATTCTCTCACTCCCCATCAATCTTCCGTTATAATTTCACAGTTAGTAATTTGTATATCGTTACACAGTTGTTAGTACAGCTACGCATGTTCCATGAGTAAGGGTCTCTACTTAGTCCAGGGACTCCTGCTCAGTGGGTGTGATTTTTACTGTTATAATGAGGATAGTTTGCTAAGGATAGGGATAATCATCTCTCTAGCTGACTGCTCAGAAATACATATAAACATGATAATGGTGGATTGTCATGGTTTGAGCTGACTGGCTGGGCTGACAACAAAGAACCAGGTGGTCACTTGCTCACTCCTCTCCCCACCTCCCTCCCCACAGGGATGTGGAGGGAGAAAATTCAACTAAAAAGGCCCGAGGACTGAGATTAGAACAGGAAGGGTCCATTCACCACTTATGGTCACAGGCAAAAAACAGAGTAGACTTGGAGAGAAAACATAAATTTAATTTACCACCACCATTTATCGACTAGATCAGAGTAGGATAGTGAGAGGAATATATAAATAAATACAACCTGATCTTAAATACACTCCCCCCCCCTTCCATGTTCCCAGTTACCTTCTCCTCCCTCATCAGTGCAAGGGGGGGCAGGGGGTGGACAATTTGATCTGTCTGGCCATTAGTCATTGTCCTTCCTTCTTGGGAAAGAGGGCTCCTCACAGTCTTCCCCTGCTGCCATGTGGTGTCCATCTCACAGGAGGCAACCCTCTGCTTCCACGTGAATCCATCCCACTCAGTCACGTCCTCCACTCCTCCACGGTCTCTCTCCCCGCTGGTATGGGGTTCTCCACATACCACCACATCCTGGATGTTCTCACCGCTGTCAAACCCCTCAGCTGGAAGGCAGTCATGACACGCGGAATAAAGACTCTATAACCCAGAAGGTTATAAAGTAGGTATGCTTTAATCAGGGTTGGGTGCACGGGGGAAATATTTTCCTCCGAAAAAGCATGCACACGTGAACCATGCAGTTACCTTGGTTATATGCAGTAAAAGTTACATATTCATTAGATGCCTATACATATTCATGAGCTATCCCAAAAAAGGCACTCAGTTCCAGTGGCCAACAGCTCCTCCTCTTCATGCTTGCATGGTGCCTCCTGGTGGTCTTGGGCATGGGTCTTCAGGGATGAAGGCCGTATGTCTTCCTCACAATGAACTTTTTACCCTCGTCCCCAAACTAGTTGTTCTCAGCACTTTTCAAAAGTAATTTTTATCAAATTACTCAAGGGGGTTCGTCACCAGATGATCCTTGTTAGTTGCCCTTATCACTAGTGTCCTTGTCAATTTGTCTTTGTTTTATGTTCTTTTGCAATGGGTACTGAACAAGCTCATCCTAATGGCCTTGGAAGGTTGCTTCCCACTAGATGCTATTTCCCCTATCAGTCATCTCCCTGGCATCTTATTCACTAAGGGACTCCAGGGAAATGCTCTGCTCTGGTGCCTTTCTCCCCCACTTTCCTCACAGACCGCATTCCTTTGCTTTTCTCTCACCTTCCCCTCCTCCCAACAGAAAAAAATTCCCAACACGAAAGATGGGACAGGCCAAGATAAGGAGAGAAAACAAGAAAAAATAATGAAACAAAGAGAAAGAGGAAGTGATTCAATAGGGTCCCCGATCACAGAGGTGCTGACTGGCCTGGCCTTGGTCAGAGGTGGGTTAGACTTTTTACATGGGGTTGGGGGAGGCTCTGGAAGCTTTGCAAGAGTCATCTTCCACATCCCTCTCCCCTGTTACCAAAAACCCTGACAGACTCAAACCCATGACATGGATACATACATTTTACATATTGTCCAGGATGTTTCTTCTCCAAAAATGGCCAACTCTTAATTAAAAAATCTGTTACTAATCATCTTCGACAACTTCAAGGATAATCCTCCTACTCCCAGACATAATGTACATACTTGTATGTCTTCAGTACGTGCAATCCATTTAAGCAGTTTCAGAGCTAATTCAATATAACATTCAACTTTTTATGACCAAATAACAGCTTTATACTGAATATGACGTATATAGAATGGAATAATTTGTTGGTCAGGTATGGTTCAACTGTCCTGTCTGTTCCTCCCCAGAGGTGGGACTTTTTTACTTTCCTGTGACCTTTTTACTTCCTGGCACCCCAAGGTGGTAGACAAGATCTATCAGTGATCTTGGTTACCATAGGAGCAAGTATAAGCAAGAGCCTTTTTGCATACCAATCCTTGACAGTAACTATAAACATCAAGTGTTATCGCTTCTAGTAGGAGATCTCGGTGTACAGGAGGGTTTCCTGAGGTTTACACAAGGCAAGGAGAGACTAGGGAAACAGAGAGACCCCTCAGGTAGCCAGCAGCTCTCTCTAGCAATGCTGATGAGGTATGGGTTTTGCCAGTGCAATAGCAACCTCACTCATGTCCTTAAAAAGAAGGGTAAGGGCGTGCAGCGATTGGTCACTGCATACAGAGCACTGATCAGGCAACCAGATCATGGGCATCATCCAGTGTGTGGTGCAGCAGGGTGTGGGGAAGGGCATGCAGGAAGGAACTGAAGCTCTGCCAGCTTGACAGGTGAGTCATATTGGTCATCACCATCCTCTTGGGAGGAGCTCAGCTATGTTCTCCACCTGGCAGAAGGTTAGGCTCTCAACACTTGCCATGATGGATGTAGGAACTCAGATGGAACTGCCACGGAAACATACAGCCATCCAGGTCACAGGCTGCAAGGAGTCCCAGGGCCTGTCGCTGATAACGGGTGGCAGGTGTGAGAACTGCTGTGTGCGGTGTCAACAGGTGGATGATCTGCTCAGCCTGGTGGCAGAGCTGCGAGAGGAAGTTGAAAGGTTAAGGAGCATCAGGGAGGCTGAAGAAGAGAGAGACTGGTGGAGCCAGGCTCTGCCCTCTTTGAAACAGAAATGGGAGCACCCATCAGAAAGTACCCTGGATCAAGGGGCCTCGGTATCCCACCCTTGTCAGGCCAAAGACAGAAGCCTAAATGGAAAGAGCGAACAGAAGCAAGTTCATGGTCAGGGCAGCAGATGAGCCCCCTCCTTGCCTACCTTGCCCCTCCAGGTGCCTCTGTACAACAGGTATAAGGCTCTGGCTGAGGAAGGCCAGTCAAATGAGGATGTGGACAATGGGCGATCTGCACCAGGGGTGTCTCCACAGTCAGATAGGCCCACTGACCATATCACGACCATATCTGCAAGGAAAAAAAGGAGGGTTACAATTGTAGGTGACTCCCTTTTGAGGGGAACAGAGGGTCCAATATGCCAGGAAGACTCTCAGCATAGGGAAGTCTGCTGTCTCCCTGGAGCCCAGGTTAAGGATATCACTAGGAAACTTCCTAGCTTGGTAAGGCCCTCAGGCCACTACCCATTACTGATTTTCCATGTAAGTGGACAGGAAACTGCAACTTGTAGTTCAAGAGCAATCAAAAAAGCCTTGGGACAGTTGGTGAGGGAATCTGGGGCACAGTCTATTTTTTTCCTCTTTCCTTCCAGTTGTTGGCAGTGACATTGGAAGGAACAGACAAATCCAATCTATTAATACGTGACTCCGTAGCTGCTGTCACTACCACAACTCTGGGGTTTTTGACAATGGAATGGCCTACATGGCACCAGACTTGCTGGCATCAAATGGGAGACACCTTTATCAAAGGGGGAAGAGGGTCTTTGCTGAAGAGATTGTGAGGCTGATAAATGGCTTTAAACAAGATGTGAAAGGGGATAATCATGCAATCATAGAATGGTTAATGTTGGAAGGGACCTTGAAGATTGTCTAATCCCAACCCCCCTGCTGTGGGCAGAGACACCTCTCTCTCACTAGACCAGCATGTCAACCACTCCACAGAGTTTGGTGTCACTGGCAAACTTGCTGAGGGTGTACTCTATCCCACTGTCCTTGTCACTGACAAAGATGTTAAACAACGCTGGTCCCAGCACCAATCCTTGCAGGACACCACTCATCACTGGTCTCCACTTGGACATTGAGCCATTGGTTGCAACTCTTTGAGTGCAACTATCTAGCCAATTCCTTATCCATTGAGTGGCTCATTCAACAAACCTATATCCTTCTAGTTTAGAAACCAAGATGTCATGCAGGACAGTGTCAAATGCTCTGCACAAATGCAGGTAGATGACATCAGTTGCACTTCCCTTATCCACTGACACTGTAACACCATTGTAGAAGGCCACCAACTTTGTCAGGCACGATTTGCCTTTGGTGAAGCCGTGTTGTCTGCCACCAATCACCTCCTCTATATCCATGTTCCCTAGCAGCTTTTCCAAGAGGATCTGCTCCATTATCTTGCCAGGCACAGAGGTGAGACTGACAGGCCTATAGTTCCCCAGATCTTCCTTTTTCTCCTTTTTGAAGATAGGGGATATGTTTCCTCTTTTCCAGTCAGTGGGAACCTCTTCAGACTGCTGCAGTTTCTCAAATATGATGGAAAGTGACAGTTCTTTCAGGACCTGTGGATGGATCTTGTCAGATCCCATGGACTTGTGCACCTTCAGGTTCTTTAGATGGTTCCAAACCTGGTCTTCACTCACAGTGGGGGGTTCTTCAGTACTCCAACCTCTGCCTGTCCTCTCTGCAACTGGCATGGTGTGGCTGGAGCCCTTGCCAGTGAAGACTGAATCAAAAAAAGTCATTGAGTACTGTAGAGGAGTTCCTGGTCTCACGAGGCCATGGAGTGTTGTCTGAGGCCTACTTGCACAATCCAGCCCTTGACTATAGTAATGGAGGCAGTACAGTGAACTGTCCTTGAATGGCAAGATATAAGAAAGTCAGCAGTTTTGCCATCAGCAAAACAGGATGCATGTCCAGGAGAGAAACAGCAAAACAGGAGGAGCCGACAAACGTCACGCCGTGTGAACGGTTGAGTTAAGCCTATTAGCTTAAGGCAGGGGGCGCGTGGACAAGGCTATGTAACCAATAACTGTAAGTTTGTAGCCGCATGTATAGCTTGTAAAAGTACATAAACTGTGCTATCCTGGCAATAAACGAACAATACCTTACTCCCATGGAGACTGCGTATTGATTCCGAGTACAGTTCCTACAGAGTACCTCAGCCTTTTCAATATCCTGCATGATCACCTCCCCTGTTTCCTTACAGAGTGGTCCTACATTTTCCCTAGTCTTCCTTTTGTCACTGACGTATCTATAGAAGCCTTTCTTATTGTCCTTGACATCCGTAGCCAGATTCCCGAATCCAGCTCCCTGTATCCAGCTCCCGCCGCCGCTGAGCCTGGGGTTTCCCCAGTGCCTCCTGCTCTGCAGCACCAGTGGGGATTGCTATCGGGGGATGGAGTTGGGTTTGATATTGGGCTACTATCTATAGTTGTATATAGTTCTTTACTTTTATCTTTTCACCATTATTTCTATTATTTTCATTAAAGCTGTTCTGGTTTTTCTTCTCTAACTCGTAAGTCTCTCTGCCTCATTCCCTTTTTCTTCCCGTTTGGGGGGGGGGAAGAGAGGGTTAGAGAGCGTCTGTCCATGTTAGTGGCTGGCCCAGCCCTAACCCATGACAACACCAAAAGGTGGAAGCGCAATTCTTACCAAGAAGGCGTCCCTGTCTTGGGTGAAGGAGAAGGAGCACAGCCCGTCGACTGCCTCTTCCTCTTCTGGGGTCTTCTCCTCCCAATGACACATACCCTCTATGCTCCTTATATACTATCTTTTCACACACACCCCCACCCCCCACCCCGGGGTGGCATTCAGCATGATTTGAGTGAAGAGTGGGTGACTATAGTCATATAGGGATATTAAGGTAAAAATTTCCACTCTGGGCCCTGTGACCTTCAGGATTTTGTTTTGAAGCAGCTTATCTTTTTGCAGGATGATGTTCACACCGTTAGTCTCCGTGTGGCCTTGCTCCTTAGCCAAAACAGGGCCATCCTGGCACCACAAGACTCCCTCCTTCGGCTGGTTCTCACTGTGTAGGCCTTGTTTTTCTCCATTCTCAGGGTCTGCACAACAGATAAGCGAACATCTGCGTTCAGCAAGTCTGAAACCCTCAGTCACCAATGTAAGTGGACTCATCAGGGATGTCAGGATCAGAGGTAGCCTGGGCTGCAGTGATCATGCACTGGTGAAGTTCATGGTCCTAAGGGGCATGAGTCAGATGAGGAGCATAGTCAGGATCCTGAATTTTAGGAAAGCAAATTTCCAGCTTTTCAAGGAGTTAGTCAATAGGACCCCCTGGGAAATGATCCTCAGGGGCAAGGGAGAAGAACAGAGCTGGCGGGTTTTTAAGTATGCTTTTGATAGAGCACAAGAGCTCTCAATCTCCAGGTGTAAGAAATCAGGCAAGAGATCAACGTGGCTGAATTGAGACCTGCTGGACAAACTAAAAGGCAAGAAGGAACTTAAGTGGAAGCAGGGACGGGTATCTTGGGAAGAGTATAGGGACGCTGCCTGGTTGTGTAGAGATGAGGTCAGGAAGACTGAGGTGTGACTGGAGCTGAACATGGTAAAGGATGCAAAGAATAACAAGAAGGGCTTCTACAGGTATGTCAAGGGGAAAAAGAAGATCAAAGAAAGCGTACCCTCCCTAATGACCATGAATGGCAAGCTAGTAACAACAAATGAGAAGGCCAAGGTTCTCAATAGCCTTTTTGCCTCAGTCTTCACTGGTAACCTCTCTCCTCACACCTCCCAAGCTGAAGGACCACAAGATGGGGACCAAGCGGAAAAAATCCCTCCCACTGTAAGTGAAGATCAGATTCATGACCACCTGAGGAACCTGAACATACAGAAGTCTATGAGATCTTATGGAATGTATCCCAGAGTCCTGAGGGAATTGGCTGATGTAGTTGCCAAGCCACTCTCCATGATATCTGAAAAATCATGGCAGTCAGGTGAGGTCCCTGGTGACTGGAAGAAGGGAAACATTACAGACATCTTTAAAAAGGGTAGAAAGGAGGACCCTGGGAACTATTGACTTGTCAAGTCTCACCTCTGTGCCTGGGAAGATCACGGAACACATCCTCCTAGAAGCTCTGCTAAGGGACCTTAATGATCATCTAGTTCCACCCCCCCCCGCCATCTCATCCGGACCCCGTGTCCTCAGTTTAGCTATGAGGATGCTGTGGGAGATGGTGTCAAATGCTTTACTGAAATCCAGATAAGCCACGTCCACTGCACTACTATCATATATCCACCTGGTTATGTCTTCATAAAAGGCTATCAGGTTGCTCAAACATGTCTTCCCCTTGGCAAAACCATGTTGACTGCTCCTAATGATCCTCTTATCCTTGATATGCCCAGAGACAGTGCCAAGGATAAGTTGTTCCATCACCCTTCCAGGGCTGGAGGTGAGGCTGACCGGTCTGTTGTTACCCGGGTCATCCTTCCTGCCCTTCTTGAAGAATGGAGTCACATTCACTTTCCTCCAGTCCTCAGGCACCTCACCTGTTGCCCATGACTTACCCAAGATGATGGAGAGTGGCCTAGCAATGACCTCCGCCAGCTCCCTCAGCACCCGTGGGTGCATCCAGTCAGGGCCCATGGATTGATGGATGCTCAGATTGCCTAACTGATCCCTAACCCAGTCCTCCTCAACCAGGGCAAACTCCTCCTTTATCCTGACTTCCTCTGGGGCCTCAGGGCTCTGGGGCTCCTGAGGACAGTCTCCAGTAGTGTAGGCAGAGGCAAAGAAGGCATTCAGCAACTCTGCCTTCTTTCTGTCCTCTGTCTCCAGGGCACCCGCCTCATTCACCAGAGGGCCTACACTGCCTCGAGTGTTAGTTTTATCTGCAATGTATTTGAAGAAGCCCTTTCTGTTGTCTTTGACCTCCCTTGCAAGTTTTAATTCCAAGGAGGCCTTAGCTTTCCTAACTGCCTCCCTACATCCTCTGACCACAGTCCTATATTCCACCCAAGTGGCCAGCCCCTCCTTCCATGATCTATAGACTTTCTTCTTCCACTTGAGTTTGCCCAGCAGTTCCCACAACATCCTTCTCTCTGAATTGGAGACATACAGATTTGATGGGTGGACCATTCAGTGGATAAAGCATTGGTTGGATAGTCACATCCAGAGAGTAATGGTCAACGCCTCTATGTCTAGACAGTGATGGATGTCGCGTGGTGTCACTCAGGGGTTTGTGCTGGGACCAGCGCTCTTTAATATCTTCCTCGATCATATAGACAGTGGGATTGAGTGCACCCTCGGTGAGTTTGCAGGTGACCCCAAGCTGAGTCCTGTGGTTGACATACCAGAAGGACCAGGTGTCATCCAGAGGGACATGGACGAGCTGGAGAAGTGAGCCCATATGAACCTCATGTGGTTCAACATGGCCAAATGTAAGGTCCTGCACCTGGGTCGGGGCAGTCCTCGTTATCAGTATAGAATGTGGGATGACGTGATAGAGAGCAGCCCTGCAGAAAAGGACTTGGAGATATTGGTGGATGAAAAGCTCATAATGAGCCAACAATGCACTCTCACAATCCAGAAGGCCAATTTCATCTTGAGCTGCATCAAAAGAAGCATGGCCAACAGGTCAAGGGATGTGATTCTGTCCCTCTACTCTGCTCTGGTGACACCCCACCTGGAGTGCTGTGTCCAGCTGTGGCACCCTCAACACAAGGACATAGACCTGTTGGAGCTGGTCCAGAGGAGGGCTACAAAAATAATCAAAGGGCTGGAACACCTCTGCTATGAGGACAGGCTGAGAGAGTTGGGGGTGTTCAGCCTGGAGAAGAGAAGGCTCTGGGGAGCCTCCCAGTACCTGACAGAGACCTACAAGAAAGCTGGGGAGGGACTGTTTACAGGGGCATATAGAGATAGGGTGAAGGGCAATGGTTTTAAACTAAGAGAGGAGATTTAGACTGGCTATAAGGAATAAGTTCTTTACAATGAGGGTGGTGAAACACTGGCACAGGTTGTCCAGAGAGGTGGTGGAGGCCCCATCCCTGGATACATTCAAGGTCAGGCTGGATGGGGCTCTGAGCAACCTGATGCAGAGGGGTTGGACTAGATGACCTTTAAAGGTCCTTTCCAGCCCAACACATTCTATGATTCTATGATTCCTGTAACTGTTTTTCTCACCTATCATCTGAGTTCAACTTATAAAATACAGTGTAAAAAGCATAGCTGAACTTCAAAGGAAAATCTACCAATGCTTTTAAAGGAGAGATAGGAGTTCATTACCTGGGAGCTAACAGAAAGTGCTACCTGAAAATAGTGCTTTTTACATGCATTATGAAGAGCATTACAGTTCCACAACAAGCTGCTGGATGGGGAAGAATGTTCCAGAGTCAAACATATACCACTGTAACTGAGCAAGGTCTTGTTACTTTTCTGAAAGCAACTGCCAAGAGCACACAATTAAGGCAACATATAACTGAAAAAAATGTTATCTAATGTGATATCTCAATCAAATTGATATCTAATGATGCAAACAATACTTTTCATATGCATGAATACCAAAATAATCTCTAAGTGGTGCAAATGTAGACTGCATTCAGCAGAGCAGGGCCAAAGTTTGCATAAAAACTTGCCAACTTGTTCAGTGTCATAGCTATTTCATTCTACTGTGGAGGCACAAAGATTCCAGCAGATGTCAGGGTGGTTGAAGTCTCCCAACAGAGCCTGCGAGTGTGATGTTTCCAGCAGCTGAAGGATGAACACTTTGTGAACATCCTCCCCTTGATTAGGTGCCCTATACAAGATCTGCAGCTCTTTGCAGTCAATAGTTTTTTTTCATAGAAGGCAACCCTATGACTTTTTCTTTCTGAACAGTTTATAGCCATCGATTACAGAGCTTCCAGTCATGTCTCTTCCCATCAAGTTTCAGTGATAAGGCCACAGCTTTCCATCTGCACAGTGGCTTCCAAATCCTCCTGTTTATTACCTGTGCTACATGCATTGATATAGAGGCACTTCAGTTGGGGCGGTGACCATATGTTTTGCTAATTGACTGGAGGGGGATCCCCACAGAAAAGGACACAGACATCAACAGAAGAGTCGGCTTATTTTACGGTCTATTTCAAAGTATTACAAGAATAAGGCAATGCCTTTAGTTAAAATAGTAAGCTTATTATATTGTAGTTTTAAGCAGCAAAGAGCATAAGCAAGGTAATGCACCTAATCATTACTTCATAAGATCAGCGATAGTGATTAAGATATATCACCAGTTGCACTCATACTTTACCATCATCCAGATCCGCAGTCGCTGGGGAGCCCCTGTTGCAGCGAGGATTCTGGAGAACCGTCCCGGCAACTGGGAAGTCCTACGCAGTGCGTCCACTCGTAGAGGAGGTCTCCAACCATCACTGCAAGAGGGTCCAGCTTTTATACTATTGAATAAACAACCTTACATAACTTCGAGCGTGGGACCATCGGGTGTTGTCCACTCTGTTGGATTCCTCCCACAGCCTGGCCAGGGCTAAAGGAAGAATACAAGGGAGCCTCCCGATCTATTTCGGTCCTTAATCACATATTTCTCACCCAAGCCAGGCCTCTGGTCTCACGGTCTTGTGACATGCTTCTAAACAAAGCAAGAGGCAGCCAGTTTCGCAGCCTTGCACCTGGCCTTTAGATAAAGAAAGATCATTCTGCTGGTTCCTCACTGCACATCAAGTATTACAGCAAAGCTTTCACAGATTGGCATCAGAATATAGATACATACACACTAAAATATATTATTATATTTTATTATATATTATATATAATATTGTCGTGGTTTGATCCTGGCCAGCCACCAGGTACTCACATAGCCACTCTCTCACTCCCACTTCACTACTAGACAGAGGGAGAAAATATTTCCAAGGGCTTAAGGTTCGAGATAAGGACAGGGAGATCACTCTCATTTACCGTCCCAGGCTAAACAGACTCAGTTTTGGGGAAATTAGGTACATTTATTAAAAGAACCAATCAGAGAGGAGTAGTGAGAAGTGAGAAAAAGCAAACAGATCTTAACAAACAGAACACCTTCCCCCCATCCCTCCCTTCTTCCCGGGCTTAACATCAATCCCGGTTTCTCCACCTCCTCCCCCCGAGCGGTGCAGGGGGACAGGGAATGGGGGTTACGGTCAGTTCATCCGACGTTGGTTTCACCGCTTCTTCACTCCGGGGGAGGACTCTTCACTCTTCCCCAGGGCCATTGTGGGGTCCCTCTCACGGGAGACAAGCTTCACGCTCTCTTCTCTGCGTGAGTCGTCCCACGAAGGGCAATTCATCACAAACTGCCCAACGTGAGACACCTCACAAGGGGCAGCCTACCCTTCGTGAGTCTGAGGCACAGTCCTTCAGGGGAAACTGCTCCATCATGAGTCCCCCGCAGTGGCCCAAAAGTCCCACCAGCCAACCTGCTCCAGCGTGGGCATTCCTCTCTTCCACGGGCTACAGGTTCCGGCAGCGACTTGCTCTGATGTGGGCTTCCCACGGGCTACAGCCCCCTTCAGGCATCCACCCACATGGCGTGGAGTCCTCGGTGGACATCTACACGGTGATCCTCACGGCGGACCTCTGCACCTCGCCCATGGGCTGCAGGAGGACAACCCGCTTCACCATGGTCTTCACCACAGACCCGGGGGACTCTCTCTGCTCCGGCGCCTGGAGCTCATCCTCCCCCCCCACCTTCTTCACTGACCTTGGTGTCTGCACAGATTCTCACTCCTCCATCTCTGTGCCAGCTGTTATGGTGCAGTTCTTTTTCCCCGTTCTTAAATATGTTTTTCACAGAGGCGTTCCTCCCATATCACCTTACTGATTGGCTCAGCCTTGGCCAGCGGCGGGTCCCTCTTTGGAGCTGGCTGGCATTGGCTCTATCAAACTTGGGGAGCTTCTAGCAACTTCTTACAGAAGCCACCCTGCAGCTCCCCCCGCTGCTTCCCAATCTCCCTCTATTATATCATCTCTGATGACACCGCTCCATCGCTGTTGCAAAGGATCCTTTATGGTTTGAGTCTGAAAGTCAGGCTTGAATGAGGGAGCTGGTGGTAGTGGGGGAGCTGAGGGTTCAACCGGTGGTACCATATTGGAGAATGGTTGAATCTCTCCCACGACCTTAGATATGGTTTCTGGTTGTCTCCAAAGTGACGATGAAACTGGTTTAAGGGTTTCTTCCATTTCTTGCTGTCTAATTGATAATTCAGTGAGCTTGTTCAGGATCTCTTTCAGAGGTTCATCTTGATCTTCCTCTTTCTTGGTCCGAGGCCTCTCCATTCGCTGCATAACTTGATCATTACCTCTGACAGATTTGTCAGGACTCAGTTCTGGTTCAGAATCCTCGTCGGAAGGGGGTATCAACGGGTTAATTTTCGGGCGACAGTCGGCTCCGCCCTGTGCCTCCTCTTTCTGCTGGGCCGCGCCTCTCCAGTCCCGCGGCAGCGCGGCTTCCGGGTTTGGCTCAGTTCCAACCGGCGTCGGCAGGGGAATGTTCTCCTTTTCGCTTTTTTGCAACAAGTCTTTCAGAGAGGAGCACACCGGGGCCGCTGTACCCTTCATGGGGCGTGTCTGTCCTAGCCGAAAAAATGTCGCCAGTCGGGACGAGCAGGGGTTTTCTTCCTTTGCCTTTTTCCTTTCCTGCTCTCCCCGCAACGCTTCGATCACCGCTGCGGCAACTTTATTTTCTGCTTGCGTGATTTCTAGAGTGCGTATTACGGTTTTCCAAACAGTTCCTAGTCCTTTCGCTTCTTTTCCTTCTTTTCCTCCCTCTAAAGTACAGTCCCACAATAGATATCCTACTTCACGCCATTCGGTTGAGCTAAAGATTAACGACGAGTCGTTCATTTTCTCCCGCTTCCGAGCCCATTGGATCAGGGCCAATACATCTCTCTCCTTTACTTTTTCTCCTCTCTTAGAGAGCATATCAACAAGGAGGCGAGTTGCCGCGTCTATTTCCATCGCGGTCTTACCTTGGCAGGGGCTTGATCGGCCGCTCAAATTCTGGTATCCAGTGCCCTTTTGGTCACTCCTGGAATTCTCCTGCCTCCAGCTCTCCAGCTCCCAAACCGGCTCACGTCCAATGCTTCGGGGTCTTTCCGTATTCAAGGAATCCGCATTCAAGCACTTCCCCATTTAAGCCTGTTGGGGTGCCAGATGAAGAGGGTCCCGTCGGAGAGCCGGTCAAGACAACGACAAATCCCACTGATATGGCTACAAGTAGTTCTACCTTTATTGCTCTGGACAGCTCAATATATACAGTTCAGCAGTGTCCACGCGCCTGCCCCTTCACAGAGTTCGTCAGTTACAGGTTTACACATGCCAGCATTTTATTGGATAGTGCCATTCAACTGTGCAGGCGGCTCTCGTCCCCCCCTTCTCCCCCTGGGGCCAGCACCTCCAGCCAAGCATCTCGCAAAGCTCTCACAAAACAGATAAAACCTCCTCCTCCCCGTGTTCCAAGGCAGCTCCAAGGACAGAGCCTTTGTTTAGGCCTAAGCTGGGTTGTCCACACCTTTAAAGTGATACCGTGCCTCTGCTCCACAAGAAATTCCTCTACAGATAATCCCTGATTTCTAAGCCTGGTTTCTAAACTGAGGCCAGGTCTCCATTTTCTTAGAGGACAATGGAGAAGCAGACTTCCTTGGAGCCCCTACTGGCAGTGGTGATAACCAACACCTGGACAACAACATCATGGTGAAAATGGCAGTAGAATTTGACTGAATTATGAACTTAGAGTTTTCTACCCAGTGATGACCAAGGGGATGTCCTGTTGGAAAGCAGCCCCATGGAGAAAGACCTTGGAGTCCTAGTGGACAGTGAGTTGTCCATGGGACAGCAATGGGCCCTTGTGGCCAAGAGGGCCAATGGGATCCTGGGGAGCATTAAGAGACAGCTGAGAGGGGATCTTATTAACCTGTATAAATATCTGAGGGATGTGTGTCAAGAGGAAAGAGACAATCTCTTCTCAGTGGTGCCCAGCAACAGAACAAGGAATAATGGGTTTAAGTTAGAACATAGGAAGTTCCACCTCAACATGAGGAACAGTTTCTTTACTGTGAGGGTAACAGAGCCCTGGCACAGGCTGCTCAGAGAGGGTGTGGAGTCTCCTTCTCTGGAGACTTTCAAAACCCACCTGGATGTGTTCCTGTGTGGCTGCTCTTGTGGATCCTGCTCTGGCAGGGGGATTGGACTAGATGATCTCTAGAGGCCCCTTCCAATCCCTAATATTCTGAGATTCTATGATCACGGGATGGGGATAGGAACAGAAAAACTAATGCTGCATACATATCCTGAAATGCATGAAAACCATTTCACACTCAGACTAGCAAAATGAGGAAAGTGGCAAAGTGCTCTGTAGAAGTTGTTACTATAGTGAGAATTAACTGGGTGGATAAAGTTGTAATGTATTTGGATTTTCTTTAATGTTAGCTATGGTTATGACTATTGTAATTTGTATTAAGTGATATTAACCATGATATTGAAACCTGTATTCATGATGAAGGGTATTTCCCCCTTGAAAACATTTGTATATTGCATAGAGTAATTAAGAAATAATGATCACAATGAGCACTAAAACTAACTAAAACTGTGCTCCCTTTTAACTTTGGAGGCAAGAGATGACTGTACCACCACTCCAAGGAAACCAGTCGAGTCATGACTGTGGTCACAGGGTGGATTGTGGCAGTTGCATCCTCCCTGCCTTCCCAAAGATCGAATAACAGATCTGCCCCAAGGACCTGACAAGGATGACCACCGAGGCCTGATGATTTCGTTTACTATGTCTTTTGTGCACTGGCTCCTGTGCTCATTAGAAATTGTTCACAGGCCATATT
The DNA here is from genome assembly GCA_020746105.1 of Trogon surrucura. Taxonomy (NCBI): domain Eukaryota; kingdom Metazoa; phylum Chordata; class Aves; order Trogoniformes; family Trogonidae; genus Trogon; species Trogon surrucura. Next base: position 5,316,777 of record CM036657.1, read on the forward strand.
CAGGTATAAACAGGGCCCCACTGCCAGAGAGCCAAATTGGGTCTGTCCTCCCAGGGCTCAGTGCTGGGACCACTCCTGTTTAACATCTTTATCAATGACCTGGATGAGGGAATGGAGTGCACCCTTAGTAAGTTTGCAGATGACACAAAACTGTTACTGTTATCGAAGGCAAAGGTCGCAAAACCGACAAAACTTATCTACATATAGGTAAGCTGGCACTTCTTTATTGCAGTACTGCGGAAGCATGGAAATCACCTAATGCTTCAGATATATTACAAAAATTCAGCCTATTTATACACTTTTTGTGTAAAGTCATGATCCTTAACATATTTTAACATAAACATGTATACTATGCCTGCTCTTAATTTTGACCTTTATAATGATTGGTTCAACTCTCATTAATATTCTTATACCTTACATCCATACAATCACCGGTCGTTAAGGTAAAACAACCTATGGTGTTTCTATGGTGTTTCTATAGAATCAATCAAAACCTTATCCTAATGTAGATCAATAAACTAATTTAATCAAAATAATGATTAGTCATTCATTAAACAATTAGCTCTTTAAAACTTAGATTTGATTACAACAAAACTGGGAGGAAGTGTCAATCTGCTGGAAGGTAGAGAGGCTCTTCAGAGAGATTTGGACAGGCTGGATCGCTGGGCCAAGTCCAGTCATATGAGTTTCACCAAGGCCAAATGCCGGGTCCTGCACCTTGGCCACAATCACCCCCAGCAGCGCTACAGGCTTGGGGAGGAGTGGCTGGAGAGTTGCCAGGCAGAGAGGGACCTGGGGGTGTTGATGGACAGCCGGCTGAACATGAGTCAGCAGTGTGCCCAGGGGGCCAAGAAGGCCAATGGCATCCTGGCCTGTATCAGGAATAGTGTGGCCAGTAGGACCAGGGAAGTGATTGTGCCCCTGTACTGGGCACTGGTGAGGCCGCACCTCGAGCACTGGGCTCCACAGTACAGGAAGGACATGGAGGTGCTGGAGAAGGTACAGAGAAGGACAACCAGAATGATTAGGGGCCTAGAGGGTAAGTCTTCTGAAAAGAGGCTGAGGGAGCTGGGGCTGTTCAACCTATATGACCTAACTAGATCCTTGTACTCTTCTTGAGCTGCTTGCCCTTTCTTCCAAAGGTGGTAAACTCTTTTTTTTTCCCCCGGAGTTGCAGGCAAAGCTCCCTGTTCAGCCAGGCCAGTCGTCTCCCCCTCCAGTTTGTCTTACGACACATGGGGACAGCCTGCTTCTGCACCTCTAAGACTTCCTTCTTGAAGAAGGTCCAGTCTTCCTGTACGCCTTTGCCCTTCAGGACTGTCTCCCAGGAGACTCTCTCAACTAGTACCCTGAACAGGCCAAAATCTGCCCTCCGGAAGTCCATGGTAGTGGACTGATTCCCCTCCTTACTTCATTAAGAACAAAAATTCTATAATTTCGTAGTCACTAAGCCCAAGACAGCCTCTGACCACTACATCACCCACAGCAGGTCTAGAGAGGCACCTCCCCTGGTAGGTTCACTTACCAACTGTATCAGGAAGTTATCTTCCACACACTCCAGGAACCTCTTAGACTGTTTCCTCTCTGCTGTGTTGTATTTCCAGCAGACACCCGGTAAGTTGATGTCCCCCATGAGAACAAGGGCTGGTGATTTTGAGACTTCTGCCAGCTGCTTGTAGAATGCTTCATCGGCCTCTTCATCCTGGCTGGATGGTCTATAGCAGACTCCCAACAGGATATCTGTCTTGTCCTTCCCTCTCATCCTTACCCATCCACTCAACCTTATCATCACAGTCGTTGAGCTCTACACAATCAAAACACTCCCTAACATACAGAGCCACCCCACCACCTCTCCTTCCCTGCCATTCCCTTCTGAAGAGCTTATAGCCATCCACTGCAGCACTCCAGTCATGGCAGTCATCCCACCATGTTTCTGTGATGGTGACTATGTCATAGCCATCCTGCTGCACAGTGGCTTCCAGCTCCTCCTGCTTATTGCCCATACTGCATGTGTTGATGTAGATGTTCTTGAGCTGGGATAGCAGTTTCACCCCCCAACATTGGCATGCCACCCCTAGGCTCATCTCTAGTGAGCCTGGTTTTATCCCCTTCTCCCTTCAAACCTAGTTTAAACCCTTGTCAGTGAGCCCTGCCAGCTCATGAGCAAGACTCCTTTTCCCTCTTGGAGACAGCTGCACTCCATCTGTTGTCAGCAGGCCCGGTGCTGTGTAAACCTCCCTGTGATCAAAAAACCCTAAAATTCTACCATTGGCATCAGCCTCTGAGCCACATGTTAATCAGATATGTTTTCCTGTTCCTTTCATTATTCTTCCCTGACACTGAAGGGATTGAGGAAAACGCTACCTGTGCGTTCTTCAACCAATCGCCCCAGTGCCCTGAAGTCTTTTTTGTTCACTTTTAGACTTTTCCGTGCAACCTCATCACTGCCAATCTGCATAACAAGTAGCAGATAATAATCAGAGGGCCATACCAGACCAAGGAGTTTCCTAGTAATGTCTCTAACCCAGGCCCCAGGGAGGCAGCAGACTTCCTTGTGGAATGGATCCAGTTAGCATATGGGGCCTGCCGTTCTCCTCGGAAGGGAATTGTCTACAATGATTACCCTCCTTTTCTTCTTAACAGAAGCAGTCCTTATGCATGGGGCTGACTGACTCACCCCAGGCAACCTCCTGAATGGACCTACATCTACAACCTTATTTGCCTGGCCCTCAAGTTCCAGAGTCCCATACCTGTTGTGTAAGAGCAACTGGGAAAGTGAGGAAGGTTGAGAGGGAATTTGTCTACTCCCCCAATCAGGGACCTGTTTTCATTCCCCCCTGTCTCTTAGGCCCCCTCCTTCTCCTTGGTGGCAAGAAGGGAGGGGATCCTCTGCTTTTTGTGAAGCCTCCATTTGCTGCCGTTGCCTCAGGGAGTGGCTCTACCAATCTATCTCCCTCTCACACTCGCTGATACTCCTTAACCTCTCTACTTCATCCTTCAGGTCTGTCACCAGGCTGAGCAGATCGTTCACCTGGTCTCACCGCACACAGGTGTTGTCTCTGCTGCCCTCCGGCATGAATGACAGAATGAGGTACTCTCTGCAACCAGAGACCTGGACAGCCACATGTTTGTGTGGGAGCTCCATCTGGGTTACCACATTCCTTCTGGTGATGGTTTTTGGCCAAGTGGTAGCCATAGCTAGGTCGTCTTCTGGGAGGGCAATAACCACTAATTGAGCTAGCCTCTCCAGCCAGGACAGGGGTCAGTTACCATCAACTGAAATTACATCTTCCACTGGCAGAGCTTTCAGCGCCCTACCCAAGTGTCCTTCTTCAAAAACTGCTGCACCACACCCAAGTGATGTTCCACACATCCTTTACCTGCCCAAGAACCCTGCACTCCCCAAGGGCTGCTTTTAAGAAGCGAGGAGGTCGCTGGTGCTGTGGCAACACCCAGTCCTGCCCTGCCTCTCTTGCTGGAGTTATTGACTCTGGTGGGGTCACTCCACTGCCTGTGTGCCTCCCTGCTTTGGGAAAACCCCTGTACATGAAGATCTGATGCTCTGCCATGGGTTGGACAGGCTCCAAAGCATCTGCTCTTGGTGACTTCCTGTCCAGGAAGACAACATCCACAGCCTTTCCTTCATCCACTAAGCGGTTCACCTTGCAATAGAAGGAGATCGGACTATCACAGAATGACAGAATCATAGAATGCATTGGGTTGGAAGGGACCTTTAGAGGCCATCTAGTGCAACCCCCCTGCAGTGAGCAGGGACAGCTTTAACTGGATCAGGTTGCTCAGAGCCCCATCAAGCCTGACCTTGAATGTCTCCAGGGATGGGACCTCCACCATCTCTCCGGGCCACTTGTGCCAGTGTTTCTGTTCTGGTTTTGTTGGATTTTGGTTCTGTTTTGTTTTTTGGTTGTTTTTTTTTTTTTGATTCTCCCAGTGAGAAAAAAGGATCTATGAAGGAGGAGACAAATATAACAGGTGCACTCCTGACTGCATTTTTGGCATCATAGTCAGGATTTTGGCTTCTATGATCATGGATTTACCATTTAGAAACCGAGTATGTTGGGAGTTGATGGGAATCACCAGACCAAGCCAGGAAAGACTGTCTTCACCAACAAGCTGGCCAGACTTACAAGGAGAGCTTTAAACTAGACTAATTGCAGGAAGAGGACAGAGTTTTGAATAACAGAGTATTATTATATATTATATATAATTAAAAAATATATATAATATATAATATATACAACACTGCATATTAATAATACATACTTATAATATATATTAAATATAAATATATAATTATATATAATATATTTATGTTAATTATATATTGTATATAATATTATATATTAATATATATTTGTTTTGGTTTGGCCTAGCTGGATTTTGGCGGCGGGGGGAGCTGCAGGGTGGCTTCTGTAAGAAGTTGCTAGAAGCTCCCCAAGTTTGATAGAGCCAATGCCAGCCAGCTCCAAAGAGGGACCCGCCGCTGGCCAAGGCTGAGCCAATCAGTAAGGTGATATGGGAGGAACGCCTCTGTGAAAAACATATTTAAGAACGGGGAAAAAGAACTGCACCATAACAGCTGGCACAGAGATGGAGGAGTGAGAATCTGTGCAGACACCAAGGTCAGTGAAGAAGGTGGGGGGGGAGGATGAGCTCCAGGCGCCGGAGCAGAGAGAGTCCCCCGGGTCTGTGGTGAAGACCATGGTGAAGCGGGTTGTCCTCCTGCAGCCCATGGGCGAGGTGCAGAGGTCCGCCGTGAGGATCACCGTGTAGATGTCCACCGAGGACTCCACGCCATGTGGGTGGATGCCTGAAGGGGGCTGTAGCCCGTGGGAAGCCCACATCAGAGCAAGTCGCTGCCGGAACCTGTAGCCCGTGGAAGAGAGGAATGCCCACGCTGGAGCAGGTTGGCTGGTGGGACTTTTGGGCCACTGCGGGGGACTCATGATGGAGCAGTTTCCCCTGAAGGACTGTGCCTCAGACTCACGAAGGGTAGGCTGCCCCTTGTGAGGTGTCTCACGTTGGGCAGTTTGTGATGAATTGCCCTTCGTGGGACGACTCACGCAGAGAAGAGAGCGTGAAGCTTGTCTCCCGTGAGAGGGACCCCACAATGGCCCTGGGGAAGAGTGAAGAGTCCTCCCCCGGAGTGAAGAAGCGGTGAAACCAACATCGGATGAACTGACCGTAACCCCCCTTCCCTGTCCCCCTGCACCGCTCAGGGGGGAAGAGCTGGAGAAACCGGGATTGATGTTAAGCTCGGGAAGAAGGGAGGGATGGGGGGAAGGTGTTCTGTTTGTTAAGATCTGTTTGCTTTTTCTCACTTCTCACTACTCCTCTCTGATTGGTTCTTTTAATAAATGTACCTAATTTCCCCAAAACTGAGTCTGTTTAGCCTGGGACGGTAAATGAGAGTGATCTCCCTGTCCTTATCTCGAACCTTAAGCCCTTGGAAATATTTTCTCCCTCTGTCTAGTAGTGAAGTGGGAGTGAGAGAGTGGCTATGTGAGTACCTGGTGGCTGGCCAGGATCAAACCACGACAATATTATATATAATATATAATAAAATATAATAATATATTTTAGTGTGTATGTATCTATATTCTGATGCCAATCTGTGAAAGCTTTGCTGTAATACTTGATGTGCAGTGAGGAACCAGCAGAATGATCTTTCTTTATCTAAAGGCCAGGTGCAAGGCTGCGAAACTGGCTGCCTCTTGCTTTGTTTAGAAGCATGTCACAAGACCGTGAGACCAGAGGCCTGGCTTGGGTGAGAAATATGTGATTAAGGACCGAAATAGATCGGGAGGCTCCCTTGTATTCTTCCTTTAGCCCTGGCCAGGCTGTGGGAGGAATCCAACAGAGTGGACAACACCCGATGGTCCCACGCTCGAAGTTATGTAAGGTTGTTTATTCAATAGTATAAAAGCTGGACCCTCTTGCAGTGATGGTTGGAGACCTCCTCTACGAGTGGACGCACTGCGTAGGACTTCCCAGTTGCCGGGACGGTTCTCCAGAATCCTCGCTGCAACAGGGGCTCCCCAGCGACTGCGGATCTGGATGATGGTAAAGTATGAGTGCAACTGATGATATATCTTAATCACTATCGCTGATCTTATGAAGTAATGATTAGGTGCATTACCTTGCTTATGCTCTTTGCTGCTTAAAACTACAATATAATAAGCTTACTATTTTAACTAAAGGCATTGCCTTATTCTTGTAATACTTTGAAATAGACCGTAAAATAAGCCGACTCTTCTGTTGATGTCTGTGTCCTTTTCTGTGGGGATCCCCCTCCAGTCAATTAGCAAAACATATGGTCACCGCCCCAACTGAAGTGCCTCTATATCAATGCATGTAGCACAGGTAATAAACAGGAGGATTTGGAAGCCACTGTGCAGATGGAAAGCTGTGGCCTTATCACTGAAACTTGATGGGAAGAGACATGACTGGAAGCTCTGTAATCGATGGCTATAAACTGTTCAGAAAGAAAAAGTCATAGGGTTGCCTTCTATGAAAAAAAACTGTTGACTGCAGAGAGCTGCAGATCTTGTATAGGGCACCTAATCAAGGGGAGGATGTTCACAAAGTGTTCATCCTTCAGCTGCTGGAAACATCACACTCGAAGGCTCTGTTGGGAGACTTCAACCACCCTGACATCTGCTGGAATCTTTGTGCCTCCACAGTAGAATGAAATAGCTATGACACTGAACAAGTTGGCAAGTTTTTATGCAAACTTTGGCCCTGCTCTGCTGAATGCAGTCTACATTTGCACCACTTAGAGATTATTTTGGTATTCATGCATATGAAAAGTATTGTTTGCATCATTAGATATCAATTTGATTGAGATATCACATTAGATAACATTTTTTTTCAGTTATATGTTGCCTTAATTGTGTGCTCTTGGCAGTTGCTTTCAGAAAAGTAACAAGACCTTGCTCAGTTACAGTGGTATATGTTTGACTCTGGAACATTCTTCCCCATCCAGCAGCTTGTTGTGGAGCTGTAATGCTCTTCATAATGCATGTAAAAAGCACTATTTTCAGGTAGCACTTTCTATTAGCTCCCAGGTAATGAACTCCTATCTCTCCTTTAAAAGCATTGGTAGATTTTCCTTTGAAGTTCAGCTATGCTTTTTACACTGTATTTTATAAGTTGAACTCAGATGACAGGTGAGAAAAACAGTTACAGGAATCATAGAATCATAGAATGTGTTGGGCTGGAAAGGACCTTTAAAGGTCATCTAGTCCAACCCCTCTGCATCAGGTTGCTCAGAGCCCCATCCAGCCTGACCTTGAATGTATCCAGGGATGGGGCCTCCACCACCTCTCTGGACAACCTGTGCCAGTGTTTCACCACCCTCATTGTAAAGAACTTATTCCTTATAGCCAGTCTAAATCTCCTCTCTTAGTTTAAAACCATTGCCCTTCACCCTATCTCTATATGCCCCTGTAAACAGTCCCTCCCCAGCTTTCTTGTAGGTCTCTGTCAGGTACTGGGAGGCTCCCCAGAGCCTTCTCTTCTCCAGGCTGAACACCCCCAACTCTCTCAGCCTGTCCTCATAGCAGAGGTGTTCCAGCCCTTTGATTATTTTTGTAGCCCTCCTCTGGACCAGCTCCAACAGGTCTATGTCCTTGTGTTGAGGGTGCCACAGCTGGACACAGCACTCCAGGTGGGGTGTCACCAGAGCAGAGTAGAGGGACAGAATCACATCCCTTGACCTGTTGGCCATGATTCTTTTGATGCAGCTCAAGATGAAATTGGCCTTCTGGATTGTGAGAGTGCATTGTTGGCTCATTATGAGCTTTTCATCCACCAATATCTCCAAGTCCTTTTCTGCAGGGCTGCTCTCTATCACGTCATCCCACATTCTATACTGATAACGAGGACTGCCCCGACCCAGGTGCAGGACCTTACATTTGGCCATGTTGAACCACATGAGGTTCATATGGGCTCACTTCTCCAGCTCGTCCATGTCCCTCTGGATGACACCCAGTCCTTCTGGTATGTCAACCACAGGACTCAGCTTGGGGTCACCTGCAAACTCACCGAGGGTGCACTCAATCCCACTGTCTATATGATCGAGGAAGATATTAAAGAGCGCTGGTCCCAGCACAAACCCCTGAGTGACACCACGCGACATCCATCACTGTCTAGACATAGAGGCATTGACCATTACTCTCTGGATGTGACTATCCAACCAATGCTTTATCCACTGAATGGTCCACCCATCAAATCTGTATGTCTCCAATTCAGAGAGAAGGATGTTGTGGGAACTGCTGGGCAAACTCAAGTGGAAGAAGAGAGTCTATAGATCATGGAAGGAGGGGCTGGCCACTTGGGTGGAATATAGGACTGTGGTCACAGGATGTAGGGAGGCAACTAGGAAAGCTAAGGCCTCCTTGGAATTAAAACTTGCAAGGGAGGTCAAGGACAACAGAAAGGGCTTCTTCAAATACATTGCAGATAAAACTAACACTCGAGGCAGTGTAGGCCCTCTGGTGAATGAGGCGGGTGCCCTGGAGACAGAGGATAGAAAGAAGGCAGAGTTGCTGAATGCCTTCTTTGCCTCTGCCTACACTGCTGGAGACTGTCCTCAGGAGCCCCAGAGCCCTGAGGCCCCAGAGGAAGTCAGGATAAAGGAGGAGTTTGCCCTGGTTGAGGAGGACTGGGTTAGGGATCAGTTAGGCAATCTGAGCATCCATCAATCCATGGGCCCTGATGGGATGCACCCACGGGTGCTGAGGGAGCTGGCGGAGGTCATTGCTAGGCCACTCTCCATCATCTTGGGTAAGTCATGGGCAACAGGTGAGGTGCCTGAGGACTGGAGGAAAGTGAATGTGACTCCATTCTTCAAGAAGGGCAGGAAGGATGACCCGGGTAACTACAGACCGGTCAGCCTCACCTCCAGCCCTGGAAGGGTAATGGAACAACTTATCCTTGGCACTGTCTCTGGGCATATCAAGGATAAGAGGATCATTAGGAGCAGTCAACATGGTTTTGCCAAGGGGAAGACATGTTTGAGCAACCTGATAGCCTTTTATGAAGACATAACCAGGTGGATATATGATAGTAGTGCAGTGGACGTGGCTTATCTGGATTTCAGTAAAGCATTTGACACCATCTCCCACAGCATCCTCATAGCTAAACTGAGGACACGGGGTCCGGATGAGATGGCGGGGGGGGTGGAACTAGATGATCATTAAGGTCCCTTAGCAGAGCTTCTAGGAGGATGTGTTCCGTGATCTTCCCAGGCACAGAGGTGAGACTTGACAAGTCAATAGTTCCCAGGGTCCTCCTTTCTACCCTTTTTAAAGATGTCTGTAATGTTTCCCTTCTTCCAGTCACCAGGGACCTCACCTGACTGCCATGATTTTTCAGATATCATGGAGAGTGGCTTGGCAACTACATCAGTCAATTCCCTCAGGACTCTGGGATACATTCCATAAGATCTCATAGACTTCTGTATGTTCAGGTTCCTCAGGTGGTCATGAATCTGATCTTCACTTACAGTGGGGAGGGATTTTTTCCGCTTGGTCCCCATCTTGTGGTCCTTCAGCTTGGGAGGTGTGAGGAGAGAGGTTACCAGTGAAGACTGAGGCAAAAAGGCTATTGAGAACCTTGGCCTTCTCATTTGTTGTTACTAGCTTGCCATTCATGGTCATTAGGGAGGGTACGCTTTCTTTGATCTTCTTTTTCCCCTTGACATACCTGTAGAAGCCCTTCTTGTTATTCTTTGCATCCTTTGCCATGTTCAGCTCCAGTCACACCTCAGTCTTCCTGACCTCATCTCTACACAACCAGGCAGCGTCCCTATACTCTTCCCAAGATACCCATCCCTGCTTCCACTTAAGTTCCTTCTTGCCTTTTAGTTTGTCCAGCAGGTCTCAATTCAGCCACGTTGATCTCTTGCCTGATTTCTTACACCTGGAGATTGAGAGCTCTTGTGCTCTATCAAAAGCATGCTTAAAAACCCGCCAGCTCTGTTCTTCTCCCTTGCCCCTGAGGATCATTTCCCAGGGGGTCCTATTGACTAACTCCTTGAAAAACTGGAAGTTTGCTTTCCTAAAATTCAGGATCCTGACTATGCTCCTCATCTGATTCATGCCCCTTAGGACCATGAACTTCACCAGTGCATGATCACTGCAGCCCAGGCTACCTCTGATCCTGACATCCCTGATGAGTCCACTTACATTGATGACTGAGGGTTTCAGACTTGCTGAACGCAGATGTTTGTTTATCTGTTGTGCAGACCCTGAGAATGGAGAAAAACAAGGCCTACACAGTGAGAACCAGCCGAAGGAGGGAGTCTTGTGGTGCCAGGATGGCCCTGTTTTGGCTAAGGAGCAAGGCCACACGGAGACTAACGGTGTGAACATCATCCTGCAAATAGATAAGCTGCTTCAAAACAAAATCCTGAAGGCCACAGGGCCCAGAGTGGAAATTTTTACCTTAATATCCCTATATGACTATAGTCACCCACTCTTCACTCAAATCATGCTGAATGCCACCCCGGGGTGGGGGGTGTGTGTGTGTGAAAAGATAGTATATAAGGAGCATAGAGGGTATGTGTCGTTGGGAGGAGAAGACCCCAGAAGAGGAAGAGGCAGTCGACGGGCTGTGCTCCTTCTCCTTCACCCAAGACAGGGACGCCTTCTTGGTAAGAATTGCGCTTCCACCTTTTGGTGTTGTCATGGGTTAGGGCTGGGCCAGCCACTAACATGGACAGACGCTCTCTAACCCTCTCTTCCCCCCCCCAAACGGGAAGAAAAAGGGAATGAGGCAGAGAGACTTACGAGTTAGAGAAGAAAAACCAGAACAACTTTAATGAAAATAATGGAAATAATGGTGAAAAGATAAAAGTAAAGAACTATATACAACTATAGATAGTAGCCCAATATCAAACCCAACTCCATCCCCCGATAGCAATCCCCACTGGTGCTGCAGAGCAGGAGGCACTGGGGAAACCCCAGGCTCAGCGGCGGCGGGAGCTGGATATAGGGAGCTGGATTCGGGAATCTGGCTACGGATGTCAAGGACAATAAGAAAGGCTTCTATAGATACGTCAGTGACAAAAGGAAGACTAGGGAAAATGTAGGACCACTCCGTAAGGAAACAGGGGAGCTGATCATGCAGGATATTGAAAAGGCTGAGGTACTCTGTAGGAACTGTACTCGGAATCAATACGCAGTCTCCATGGGAGTAAGGTATTGTTCGTTTATTGCCAGGATAGCACAGTTTATGTACTTTTACAAGCTATACACGCGGCTACAAACTTACAGTTATTGGTTACATAGCCTTGTCCACGCACCCCCTGCCTTAAGCTAATAGGCTTAACTCAACCGTTCACGCGGCGTGACGTTTGTCGGCTCCTCCTGTTTTGCTGTTTCTCTCCTGGACATGCATCCTGTTTTGCTGCTGGCAAAACTGCTGACTTTCTTATATCTTGCCATTCAAGGACAGTTCACTGTACTGCCTCCATTACTATAGTCAAGGGCTGGATTGTGCAAGTAGGCCTCAGACAACACTCCATGGCCTCGTGAGACCAGGAACTCCTCTACAGTACTCAATGACTTTTTTTGATTCAGTCTTCACTGGCAAGGGCTCCAGCCACACCACGCCAGTTGCAGAGAGGACAGGCAGAGGTTGGAGTACTGAAGAACCCCCCACTGTGAGTGGAACCATCTAAAGAACCTGAAGGTGCACAAGTCCATGGGATCTGACAAGATCCATCCACAGGTCCTGAAAGAACTGTCACTTTCCATCATATTTGAGAAACTGCAGCAGTCAGAAGAGGTTCCCACTGACTGGAAAAGAGGAAACATATCCCCTATCTTCAAAAAGGAGAAAAAGGAAGATCTGGGGAACTATAGGCCTGTCAGTCTCACCTCTGTGCCTGGCAAGATAATGGAGCAGATCCTCCTGGAAAAGCTGCTAGGGCACATGGATATAGAGGAGGTGATTGGTGGCAGACAACACGGCTTCACCAAAGGCAAATCGTGCCTGACAAAGTTGGTGGCCTTCTACAATGGTGTTACAGTGTCAGTGGATAAGGGAAGTGCAACTGATGTCATCTACCTGCATTTGTGCAGAGCATTTGACACTGTCCTGCATGACATCTTGGTTTCTAAACTAGAAGGATATAGGTTTGTTGAATGAGCCACTCAATGGATAAGGAATTGGCTAGATAGTTGCACTCAAAGAGTTGCAACCAATGGCTCAATGTCCAAGTGGAGACCAGTGATGAGTGGTGTCCCGCAAGGATTGGTGCTGGGACCAGCGTTGTTTAACATCTTTGTCAGTGACAAGGACAGTGGGATAGAGTACACCCTCAGCAAGTTTGCCAGTGACACCAAACTCTGTGGAGTGGTTGACATGCTGGTCTAGTGAGAGAGAGGTGTCTCTGCCCACAGCAGGGGGGTTGGGATTAGACAATCTTCAAGGTCCCTTCCAACATTAACCATTCTATGATTGCATGATTATCCCCTTTCACATCTTGTTTAAAGCCATTTATCAGCCTCACAATCTCTTCAGCAAAGACCCTCTTCCCCCTTTGATAAAGGTGTCTCCCATTTGATGCCAGCAAGTCTGGTGCCATGTAGGCCATTCCATTGTCAAAAACCCCAAAGTTGTGGTAGTGACACCAGCTACAGAGTCACGTATTAATAGATTGGATCTGTCTGTTCCTTCCAATGTCACTGCCAACAACTGGAAGGAAAGAGGAAAAAAAATAGACTGTGCCCCAGATTCCCTCATCAACTGTCCCAAGGCTTTTTTGATTGCTCTTGAACTACAAGTTGCAGTTTCCTGTCCACTTACATGGAAAATCAGTAATGGGTAGTGGCCTGAGGGCCTTACCAAGCTAGGAAGTTTCCTAGTGATATCCTTAACCTGGGCTCCAGGGAGACAGCAGACTTCCCTATGCTGAGAGTCTTCCTGGCATATTGGACCCTCTGTTCCCCTCAAAAGGGAGTCACCTACAATTGTAACCCTCCTTTTTTTCCTTGCAGATATGGTCGTGATATGGTCAGTGGGCCTATCTGACTGTGGAGACACCCCTGGTGCAGATCGCCCATTGTCCACATCCTCATTTGACTGGCCTTCCTCAGCCAGAGCCTTATACCTGTTGTACAGAGGCACCTGGAGGGGCAAGGTAGGCAAGGAGGGAGCTCATCTGCTGCCCTGACCATGAACTTGCTTCTGTTCACTCTTTCCATTTAGGCTTCTGTCTTTGGCCTGACAAGGGTGGGATACCGAGGCCCCTTGATCCAGGGTACTTTCTGATGGGTGCTCCCATTTCTGTTTCAAAGAGGGCAGAGCCTGGCTCCACCAGTCTCTCTCTTCTTCAGCCTCCCTGATGCTCCTTAACCTTTCAACTTCCTCTCGCAGCTCTGCCACCAGGCTGAGCAGATCATCCACCTGTTGACACCGCACACAGCAGTTCTCACACCTGCCACCCGTTATCAGCAACAGGCCCTGGCACTCCTTGCAGCCTGTGACCTGGATGGCTGTATGTTTCCGTGGCAGCTCCATCTGAGTTCCTACATCCATCATGGCAAGTGTTGAGAGCCTAACCTTCTGCCAGGTGGAGAACATAGCTGAGCTCCTCCCAAGAGGATGGTGATGACCAATATGACTCACCTGAAAAGCTAGCAGAGCTTCAGTTCCTTCCTGCATGCCCTTCCCCACACCCTGCTGCACCACACACTGGATGATGCCCATGATCTGGTTGCCTGATCAGTGCTCTGTATGCAGTGACCAATCGCTGCACGCCCTTACCCTTCTTTTTAAGGACGTGAGTGAGGTTGCTATTGCACTGGCAAAACCCATACCTCATCAGCATTGCTAGAGAGAGCTGCTGGCTACCTGAGGGGTCTCTCTGTTTCCCTAGTGTCTCCTTGCCTTGTGTAAACCTCAGGAAACCCTCCTGTACACCGAGATCTCCTACTAGAAGCGATAACACTTGATGTTTATAGTTACTGTCAAGGATTGGTATGCAAAAAGGCTCTTGCTTATACTTGCTCCTATGGTAACCAAGATCACTGATAGATCTTGTCTACCACCTTGGGGTGCCAGGAAGTAAAAAGGTCACAGGGAAGTAAAAAAGTCCCACCTCTGGGGAGGAACAGACAGGACAGTTGAACCATACCTGACCAACAAATTATTCCATTCTATATACGTCATATTCAGTATAAAGCTGTTATTTGGTCATAAAAAGTTGAATGTTATATTGAATTAGCTCTGAAACTGCTTAAATGGATTGCATGTACTGAAGACATACAAGTATGTACATTATGTCTGGGAGTAGGAGGATTATCCTTGAAGTTGTCGAAGATGATTAGTAGCGGAATTTTTAATTAAGAGTTGGCCATTTTTGGAGAAGAAACATCCTGGACAATATGTAAAATGTATGTATCCATGTCATGGGTTTGAGTCTGTCAGGGTTTTTGGTAACAGGGGAGAGGGATGTGGAAGATGACTCTTGCAAAGCTTCCAGAGCCTCCCCCAACCCCATGTAAAAAGTCTAACCCACCTCTGACCAAGGCCAGGCCAGTCAGCACCTCTGTGATCGGGGACCCTATTGAATCACTTCCTCTTTCTCTTTGTTTCATTATTTTTTCTTGGTTTCTCTCCTTATCTTGGCCTGTCCCATCTTTTGTGTTGGGAATTTTTTTTCTGTTGGGAGGAGGGGAAGGTGAGAGAAAAGCAAAGGAATGCGGTCTGTGAGGAAAGTGGGGGAGAAAGGCACCAGAGCAGAGCATTTCCCTGGAGTCCCTTAGTGAATAAGATGCCAGGGAGATGACTGATAGGGGAAATAGCATCTAGTGGGAAGCAACCTTCCAAGGCCATTAGGATGAGCTTGTTCAGTACCCATTGCAAAAGAACATAAAACAAAGACAAATTGACAAGGACACTAGTGATAAGGGCAACTAACAAGGATCATCTGGTGACGAACCCCCTTGAGTAATTTGATAAAAATTACTTTCGAAAAGTGCTGAGAACAACTAGTTTTGGGACGAGGGTAAAAAGTTCATTGTGAGGAAGACATACGGCCTTCATCCCTGAAGACCCCTGCCCAAGACCACCCGGAGGCACCATGCAAGCATCAAGAGGAGGAGCTGCTGGCCACTGGAACTGAGTGCCTTTTTTGGGATAGCTCATGAATATGTATAGGCGTCTAATGAATATGTAACTTTTACTGCATATAACCAAGATAGCTGCATGGTTCAGGTGTGCATGCTTTTTTCGGAGGAAAATATTTCCCCCGTGCACCCAGCGCTGATTAAAGCATACCTACTTTATAACCTTCTGGGTTATAGAGTCTTTATTCCGCGTGTCATGACTGCCTTCCAGCTGAGGGGTTTGACAGCGGTGAGAACATCCAGGATGTGGTGGTATGTGGAGAACCCCATACCAGCGGGGAGAGAGACCGTGGAGGAGTGGAGGACGTGACTGAGTGGGATGGATTCACGTGGAAGCAGAGGGTTGCCTCCTGTGAGATGGACACCACATGGCAGCAGGGGAAGACTGTGAGGAGCCCTCTTTCCCAAGACGGAAGGACAATGACTAATGGCCAGACAGATCAAATTGTCCGCCCCCTGCCCCCCCTTGCACTGATGAGGGAGGAGAAGGTAACTGGGAACATGGAAGGGGGGGGAGTGTATTTAAGATCAGGTTGTATTTATTTATATATTCCTCTCACTATCCTACTCTGATCTAGTCGATAAATGGTGGTGGTAAATTAAATTTATGTTTTCTCTCCAAGTCTACTCTGGTTTTTGCCTGTGACCATAAGTGGTGAATGGACCCTTCCTGTTCTAATCTCAGTCCTCGGGCCTTTTTAGTTGAATTTTCTCCCTCCACATCCCTGTGGGGAGGGAGGTGGGGAGAGGAGTGAGCAAGTGACCACCTGGTTCTTTGTTGTCAGCCCAGCCAGTCAGCTCAAACCATGACAATCCACCATTATCATGTTTATATGTATTTCTGAGCAGTCAGCTAGAGAGATGATTATCCCTATCCTTAGCAAACTATCCTCATTATAACAGTAAAAATCACACCCACTGAGCAGGAGTCCCTGGACTAAGTAGAGACCCTTACTCATGGAACATGCGTAGCTGTACTAACAATTGTGTAACGATATACAAATTACTAACTGTGAAATTATAACGGAAGATTGATGGGGAGTGAGAGAATAAGTAAGTCGAGTGTCTTTACAAATAGTGATAAAACAAGAAGGGGAGTGTGTGGGTTTTTTCTTGTTAGTGATGGAACAAAGAAGAGAGTGTCCTTCATGAATGAGGGAGTCACAGAATGCAGCCTGCAGGAGAAGATAACGAGACACCTTGACCATTAGGGCTATTAATTAAGTCAACAGCAAGGATGCTCTAAACTTTTGAACTTTGAGAAAGAGTGCGCAGGCTTAAGAGGCCTATGAATATGAATATTAACTTCTCCACCCTGGGCGGCATAAAGTTGAAATTAATGAAACGTGATGTGTGTTGTTAAGGGGGGTACATGTTAAGGGGGAACAGGGAACAGGTGGATCAGGAAGTCTGTACCTCCTGAGTGCTTCAGCCAATGGGGAAAGGGAGAGGGTTTCATGCGGCCGGGAAATTAGGATAAAAGGGGGCTGCGTTCTCTGGCAATTGGAGAGACCTCACTGGGACTTGGCAACCTCGGTGAACTCTCCCTTTATTTGAGTAAAGTTAAGACTCCTCTGTCTTCTTTGTGAACACTGACCTCTGGCAACGAGATTTTCCGTACAGGAGGACTGTAGGTATGCTCAAGCAAATTGCACCTGAGGTATCAGAAAACACACACATCCCACTGGATTACTGCTTGGCCTTGTGTGCTCAACAAGCAGCACGCCTGCGTCTAGATAACAGAGACCTGGGATAGATGCGGGGACATCTTTCACACTCCTGCCCTGCTGTGAGAAGGAACAGAGCAAAGCTATTGTTTGAGTCCTGGGAACTCAGAGCAACAGGTTAAACATAACAAAGCAGCAGGTTAAATACCACATGCTTTCTAGCAAGGAGAGGTCACCTCAGGCCTGCCCTGCTGCTTGTTGAGCTGCTTGTGTGATCGATGCTTGTGTGTCTCTGCTTGGGTGCTGCTTCAGAGATTCTCCAGATTCTCATGTAACGAGAATAAATTTATTCTTTGCATTTCACCCGTGGTTTGTGGTTGTTCGTGTGTTCTGCCTGTTTCAGCCTACACACTAACCAATCAGAAACTAGTGGGATGTCTTTGGGAATCTGTTGGTGATAAGATTATGTAAAAAAATCACTTTAGAAAGTCCCAAGGTGTGCTGGTTTCATCCCAGTACCCAAACTTGCGCAAATTTGTAATAAATGGCATATCTGATCTTAGCGTGTGAGGTTAGCTTATTGCACATCAGGAAACGAACTCAGACAACAAAGAATCACAGAATCACAGAATGTTAGGGATTGGAAGGGACCTCGAAAGATCATCAAGTCCAATCCCCCTGCCAGAGCAGGAACCCCTCGATAATGCTACATAGGAACGTGTCCAGGCGGGTCTTGAATGTCTCCAGAGAAGGAGACTCCACAACCTCTCTGGGCAACCCGTTCCAGTGTTCCGTCACCCTCACTGAGAAGAAGTTTCTTCTCGAGTTTAAGCGGAACCTCTTCTGTTCCAGTTTCAACCCATTACCCCTTGTCCTATCATTGGTTGTCACCGAGAAGAGCCTGGCTCCATCCTCGTGACACTCACCCTTGATATATTTGTAAACATTAATGAGGTCACCCCTCAACCTCCTCTTCTCCGAACTAAAGAGACCCAGCTCCCTCAGCCTTTCCTCATAAGGGAGATGTTCCACTCCCTTAATCATCCTAGTTGCCCTGTACTGGACTCTCTCCAGCAGTTCCCTGTCTTTCTTGAACTGAGGGGCCCAGAACTGGACACAATATTCCAGATGGGGACTCACCAGGGCAGAGTAGAGGGGAAGGAGGACCTCTCTCGACCTACTAACCACCCCCCTTTTCCATCCCAGTTTCTCATGTCCTCACCATATCCACGTAGGAAAATCCACAAGTCATTCCGTGACAAGTTGCCACCAACTAACAAAAAAGAAACAGAATCCTTCTTAGGTACTGTGGGTTTCTGGAGAATGCATATTCCTGGTTATAGTCAGATTGTGAAACCTCTTTTTGATGTGACTCGAAAGAAAAACAAATTTCAGTGGGGCCCTGAACAGCAACAGGCCTTTGAACAAATCAAACAAGAGATTGTACAGGCAGTAGCTCTTGGGCCAATTTGAACAGGACAAGATATTAAAAATTTGCTATACACCGCAGCTGGGGACAATGGTCCTGCCTGGAGCCTCTGGCAGAGGGCACCAGGAGAAACTCGAGGTCGACCCTTAGGATTTTGGAGCCGAAAATATCGAGGCTCTGAGGCCAACTATACTGCAACAGAAAAAGAAATACTGGCCGCATATGAAGGAGTTAAAGCTGCTTCGGAAGTGATTGGTACTGAGGCACAGCTTCTCCTAGTACCACGAATACCAGTCCTAAACTGGATGTTCAAGAGTAAAGTTCCTTCCACACATCATGCCACCGATGCTACATAGAGTAAATGGACTGCCCTAATTACACGGAGAGTTCGAATGGGTCATCACAATTGTCCAGGACTTTTAGAGGTGATCGCAGACTGACCACAAGGTAAAGACCTTGCAATGCCCCCTAAGGAGGTGGTGATATGTGCTGAAGAAGCTCCACCATATAATCAGTTACCAGACAATGAGAAGCAGTACGCCCTATACACTGATGGATCTTGCCGCCTTGTAGGAAATCGTCGTAGGTGGAAAGCTGCTGTGTGGAGTCCCACAGGATGTGTTGCAGAGGCAACTGAGGGACAAGGTGGATCGAGTCAGTTTGCAGAGGTAAAAGCCATCCAGTTGGCCTTAGACATTGCTGAACGGGAAAAATGGCCAGTGCTCTATCTCTATACTGACTCATGGATGGTGGCAAATGCTTTTTGGGGTTGGTTAAAACAGTGGAAGAACAATAACTGGCAGCACGGAGGTAAGCCTATTTGGGCTGCTGAACTATGGCAAGACATTGCTGCTCGGCTAGAGAACTTAGTTGTAAAGGTACGTCACGTAGATGCTCATGTGCCCAAAAGTCGTGCCACTGAGGAACATCGACACAACCAGCAAGTGGATCAGGCTGCTCAAGTGTTCCAAATAGACTTGGACTGGGAACACAAAGGTGAACTGTTTCTAACTCGGTGGGCCCATGACAATTCAGGACATCAAGGAAGAGATGGAACATACAGATGGGCTCGTGACCGAGGGGTGGATTTAACTATGGACGCTATTGCGCAGGTCATCCATGATTGTGAAATATGCGCCGAAATTAAGCAAGCTAAGTGATTAAAACCTTTGTGGTACGGGAAACGATGGTTAAAATATAGGTATGGGGAGGCCTGGCAGATTGATTACATCACACTTCCTCTAACTCGCCAGGATAAGTGCTATGTGCTCCCTATGGTAGAAGCAACCGCAGGATGGTTGGAAACGTATCCCGTGCCTCACGCCACTGCCCGAAACACTATCTTGGGCCTAGAAAAGCAGACCTTGTGGCGACACGGCACTCCAGAAAGAATTGAACCAGATAATGGGACTCATTTCAAAAACAATCTTGTAGACATTTGGGCTAAAGAACATGGTATTGAATGGGTATATCGTATCCCTTATCATGGACCAGCCTCGGGTAAAACTGAACAATACAATGGACTGTTAAAAACTACCCTGAAAGCACTGGGAGGTGGAACTTTTAAAAACTGGGACAAGCATTTAGCACATGCCACCTGGTTAGTTAACAGCAGAAAATCCATCCATCCTGCTGGTCCTGCTCATTCAGAGCCTTTACATACAGTACAGGGAGATAAATTCCCTGTGGTATATGAAAGGAATTTATTGGGGAAGACTGTCTGGGTATTTCCTGCTTCGGGCAAAGGCAAACCCATTGGTGGGGTTGCTTTCGCTCAAGGTCCTGGAACTACTTGGTGGGTGATGATGAAAGATCACAGAATCACATAATCACAGAATGTTAAAGGTTGGAAGGGACCTCAAAGATCATCTAGTCCAACCCCCCTGCCAGAGCAGGATCACCTACAGTAGAGCGCACAGGAACGCGTCCAGGCGGGTTTTGAATGTCTCAAGAGAAGGAGATTCCACAACCTCCCTGGGCAGCCTGTTCCAGTGCTCGGTCACCCTCACAGTAAAAAAGTTTTTCCTCATATTTTTCTGGAACCTCCTGTGTTCCAGCTTCCACCCATTGCCCCTTGTCTTGTCAGCGGACGCCGCTGAAAAGAGCCTGGCTCCATCCTCCTGACATTCCCCCTTGACATATTTATAAACATTAATGAGGTCACCCCTCAGCCTCCTCTTCTCCAAGCTAAAGAGACCCAGCTCCTTCAGCCTTTCCTCATAAGGGAGATGCTCCACTCCCTTCACCATCTTTGTGGCTCTACGCTGGACTCTCTCAAGCAGCTCCATGTCCTTCTTGAACTGAGGGGCCCAGAACTGGACACAATATTCCAGATGCGGCCTCACCAGGGCAGAGTAGAGAGGCAGGAGGACCTCTCTTGACCTACTTGCTACTCCCCTTCTAATACAACCCAGGATGCCATTGGCCTTCTTGGCCACGAGGGCACATTGCTGGCTCATGATCATCCTGCTGTCCACTAGAACCCCCAGGTCCCTTTCCCCTGCGCTCCTCTCCAGCAGGGCAGTCCCCAACCTATATTGGCACATGGGGTTATTTTTTCCCAAGTGCAAAACTCTACACTTGCCCTTATTAAACTTCATAAGATTTCTCCCCGCCCAGCCCTCCAGCCTGTCTAGGTCTCTCTGAATGGCTGCACAGCCTTCTGGTGTGTCAACCACTCCTCCCAATTTCGTATCATCAGCAAACTTGCTGACAACACTCTCTAATCCCTCATCCAGATCATTGATGAATATATTAAACAGCACCGGCCCGAGCACTGACCCCTGAGGGACCCCACTAGACACAGGCATCCAGCCAGACTCAGCCCCATTGACCACAACCCTCTGGCTTCTTCCCTTCAACCAGTTCTCGACCCACCTCACTACTTGGTCATCCAGACCACATTTCCTCAGTTTACCTATGAGGATGCTGTGGGAGACGGTGTCAAAGGCCTTGCTGATGTCCAGGTAGACCACGTCCACTGCATGGCCACCATCCATCCACCTGGTTATGTCTTCGTAAAAGGCTATCAGGTTGGTCAAACATGACTTCCCCTTGGCAAAGCCATGCTGACTGCTCCTAATAACCTTCTTATCCTTGATATGCCTAGAGACAGTGTTAAGGATAAGATGTTCCATCACCTTTCCAGGGATGGAGGTGAGGCTGACCGGTCTGTAGTTACTCGGGTCATCCTTCCTGCCCTTCTTATAGACTGGAGTGACAATTGCTTTCCTCCAGTCTTCAGGCACCTCACCTGTTACCCACGACTTACCAAAGATGATGGAGAGTGGCCTAGCAATGACTCCCGCCAGCTCCCTCAGCACCCGTGGGTGCATCCCATCAGGGCCCATGGATTTATGAATGTCCAAGTGTTCAAACTGATCCTTAACCCACTCCTCATCAATCAGGGCAGACTCCTCCTTTGTCATGACTTCCTCTGGGTCCTCAGGGGACTGAGGCTCCTGAGGACAGTCTCCAACAGTGTAGACAGAGGCAAAGAAGGCATTCAGCAACTCTGCCTTCTTTCTGTCCTCTGTCTCCAGGACACCCATCTCATTCAACAGAGGGCCTACATTGCCTCTAGTGTTAGTTTTGTCAGCAATGTATTTGAAGAAGCCCTTTCTGTTGTCTTTGACCTCCCTTGCAAGTTTTAACTCCAAGGAGGCCTTAGCTTTTCTGATTGCCTCCCTGCACTCCCTGACAGCTGCCCTGTACTCCACCCAAGTGGTCAGCCCTTCCTTCCACAATTTAAACACCCTCCCCTTCCACCTGAGTCTGCCCAGCAGATCCCTGGTTAATCAAACATACTGGCCACCCACGTGGCCCCTGCAGGCTCCCATGACACAAATTGTGGGAGTGGGAGGAATGAAAGCTCCTCAATCCAGTAGAGACCCTGTGACTATAGTTTTTGAAGATGGACAACAAATAGTCTTTCGGCCATATGTCATGCAGTTACCTTCAACTCTTCAAGGTCTGATAGGCAGAGACCTGCTGTCTCAACTCGGAATGGTATTAACCACTGATCAGCATTTATCATGACGGCCACTGCCGAGCAGCCGCCCATACAAAAGATGACCTGGGTGACGGATACACCCGTATGGGTGGAGCAGTGGCCGATGACTAAAGACAGGCTGCAAATAGCAGAACAAACAAAAGCGCTTGAACAAGTAACTTCTAAATTACAAACAGGATGGAGTGCACGTCGTCTTGAGGATCACCCCCTGTCATTGCTTATCATCAATACAGATTCCAACCCTCTTGCCACTGTGCTTCAATGGCAAAAGAAAAAGGGGGAAGAATCCCCTGGAGAGTCAACAAGAATAATAGAATGGGTATTCTTACCAGTGCAACCTAAATTTCGCCTAATGAAAAGAACAGAAGCCATCGCCGCGTTGATCCAAAAGGGCCAATCTCGAATAACGGAAATAGATGGGTTGGAGCCGGCAGACATTAGTATTCCCGTTAGAAATGAAGACTTGGAATGGCAACTGCGGCACTCCATCGAAATCCAGGAAGCATTGCTGGGCTACTCTGGTCTGGTTCACAACAAGCATCCTAAGGGCCCACTGTGGCAAGTAATTGAGCAACACAAATGGCTAGAAAAACCCGTGCTCACAGCAACCAGTGGATGGAAGGACGGTCTTCACAGACGCAGGGCGGAAGACGAGAAGCGCGGCATGTGTATGGCAACAACAGGGAGCGTGGAAGCAACATACAATCCAGGGTGACGTTGCAGATAGCTTACAAGTACTCGAACTGAAAGCTGTATGTTGGGCTTCCCAGAATTGGAGCAAAGAGCCTCTCAATGTGGTTTCTGATTCCTTATATGTTGTTAGGGTTGATGGTAATAACCAGCAAAGTGAGCTTTCTTTAGGTAAAAGCAAGGTGGGGGAAACCAGCTGCCTTTTGCTTTGTTAGAAGTGTGTGTTTAAGGACCAAAATAGATAGGGAGACTCCCTTGTATTCTTCCTTCAGCCCTGGCCAAGCTGTGAGAAGAATTCAACGGAGCAAACACCACCAGATGTTCCCGCATTCAACGTTATGTAAGGTTGTTTATTTAATAGTATAAATGCTGGAACCTCTTGCAGCGACTTCAGAAACCTCACCTACGAGTGGACGCACTGCGTAGGACTTCCCAATTGTTGGGAGGGTTCTCCAGAAACCTCACTGCAACAGGGGCTCCCCAGCCACTGCGGGTCTGGATGATTTAGGGTGATGGGTGTGAGAACTTTGACAGGATGAATTAAGAGTTTAGTTAAGGCATTTTTGGCTATTGCAGTTTTAATTGTTATAGGCTTAGTTCTGTTTAGTTGTTCGATATAAGCAAGCTAGCGGACGAAGCCTGGGTTGTCCAAAAAGAAAAAGGGGGATATGTAGGGGAATTTCTTGTGGAGCAGGGGCGCGGTATCCCTTTAAAGATGTGGACAACCCAGCTTAGGCCTAAACAAAGGCTCTGTCCTTGGAGCTGCCTTGGAACACAGGGAGGAGGAGGTTTTATCTGTTTTGTGAGAGCTTTGCGAGATGCTTGGCTGGAGGTGCTGGCCCCAGGGGGAGAAGGGGGGGGCGAGAGCTGGTTGCATAGTGGAATGGCACTACCCAAAAAAAACGCTGGCACGTGTAAACCTGTAACTGACCAACTCTGCTAAGGGGCAGGCATGGGGACACTGCTTCACTGTATATATTGAGCTGTCCGGAGCAATAAAGAGAGAACGACTTGTAGCCATATCGGTGGGATTTGTCGTTGTCTTGACCGGCTCTCCGACGGGACCCTCTTTGGATGGCATTTTGACTGTCAGCACTGATACTGACTCCGGGATATGATTTTGCATATTGACGTGTAGTTGCTGTGAAACTTTTGTGGAGCGAGTGACGTGAGTGAGACGCAGTGGAACTGTGGAGCGAGGGCGGAGCTCTGACCCGCGGTTCCATTGTCCCACAAGGGGCGCGGCGAAGAGGAGTAAAGGGAGTGATATGGGACTGGTGATGAGCTGAGAATGGGGAAAACAAAGCGGAGGTGTATTGAGAAAGAGTCCTTTGGGATGTATTCCTGCACACTGGAGAGATATAGGGGGACCTCCCGGGGAAAATGTGAATCAGAATTAGGTATTGTAATCAGTGGTGGCCTCTGTATACTTTAGATGTTTTTTTAAGGAGAGAAGGAACAGTTGTGGAATCACCCTGAGGGGCAGAGAGATTGTAGACACAGGATCCTTTAGTGTTGGCTTTAGAAAAGGAACAAACCATCTAGACTTAAGAGGTGTCATCCAGCCTGTAGTACTGGGCAAAGGTAAACAAGGGAATAGACTGTTTGGGATGTATCTCACACCCCCGCCTCCCTTTTCCCTTGCCACCGCTCCACCTGCTAAGGGGGCAAAGAGCGGCTGGGGGCTCTCCAATTGAGGGCAGGACACGCAGCAGGACCCAGGGAGGCCCCGACTGCTCGCTCCTCTGCTGAAGGAAAACTCGTGGGGCCAACCACGTGCTGATGAGCAGGTCGCAATGTCTGTGGCGTGTCTAAGTGGTGGCGTGTCTCTGTAAGTGGCGGGGATCGCACACGAAACGGCTGGTTTCTGGGCTCTGGGAGTGTTTCTGACTGACGGACCAGCAGGTGATCAGTCGGTAACGTCCCGCGTGCCCGATGGCCGCACCGGTGGAACCCCGTCACCTTAAGCCCCTGAGCAGAGGGTTACCGGACGCCTTAAAAACCCACGTGAATGCCCTCAGAGAAAGGGTTCAGAGCACAATAGACAGGAACAGACAGAATTCCCGCGGCCGGGGCCGTGTGCTCAGCTGGGTGGAGCTGTTACACGATCTCGTTCAGACGTGAGATGGGCTGGGCTGACCCTGGAGGCCGGGGGGCCCGACGGGAACAGGTGGTTCCGCCGAGCCCGAGCCAGCCCCGTCGAGTGGTTGAGCTCCGGAGCGCCCGGCCCGGCCCGGGGTGGGCCCGACCGGCCCCAGGACACCACCAGGCCCCGTGCCTGGCGAAAGGCTCAGCCATGGGGGTGCCCCGAGCCCTGCTGCGCCGGCAGGCTGTTGAGCACGTTGGGAGGCTGGTGGGATTGCTGGAAGGGAATGCGAGGAGTCAGGAAGCCCCACGGGCAACAGCTCCCCCTCCTCCCGGTGAGAGGGCAATGGACCCCTTCGTGCCTCCGTGGGGGGAGTGGCTGCATTTACCTTATTCCTGGGACAATCCACAACCGACATCAGAAAGAAATTGCAGAAGTTGAAAAAAACCAGATATTAGGGACCTTGAAAAGCTTTTAGAGGAGGCCTGGAGAGTTTTTAGAAATAGGGAAGAAGTAGACAGAGGGAAACTATCTAAAGTGATAGCCACGGCAACTGTGGCAGCACTGGAGCAGGAAGGAGGGAGGGAAGGCTGTTGCTGGCCTTGCTGGCGCTATAGCACTGCAGCCTGTGTTTAAGAAAATACCTTAGATTCTTTGATCATTAAGGTCAGTCTGCCCTTGTTTTGCTTCCTTGAAGCAAAACAAGGTTACAAATCTTTCTGGTTTGTCATTGAGAACAGAGGCACTGGACATCTGGAGATGCAACATCCTGATAGATTAAGTGTAGGTATATTAGATGTAACCGCACCAATCAGTAACTGTTGTAGTAGATAGAATGTAGTAATAACCAATGAGATAACAGAAAGTGTAATGTACTGAGAGTTGAAAGAGTATAAACGTTTGGTAGAAAAGAATAAAGTTGAATCTGTTTGTTCGTGCTCATATTGAGTCGTTGCCTGCAGTTCCTGTTTCTCCAGCATGAGGCTCCCCGCAGAAGGCAGAGGTAATTGCAGCAGACATGGTGGGTTTCAGAGCACTTGGGGACAAAATCGGATTTCAGAGCACTTTGGAACAAAATCAGTGTGCGTATTGTAAAAAGGATGGTCATTGGAAAAACGAATGCCCAAAGCTCCAGGGAAATCATAGAATCATAGAATCATAGAACAGTTCAGGTTGGAAAAGACCCTTGGGATCATCAAGTCCAACCATTAACCCTACACTACAAGTTCACCCCTAAACCATCTCACCCAACACCCCATCTAAGTGACACTTAAACACATCCAGGGATGGCGACTCAACCACCTCCCTGGGCAGTCTGTTCCAGTGTCTGACCACTCTTTCCATGAAGAATTTCTTCCTAATGTCCAGTCTAAACTTTCCCTGTTGCAACTTGAACCCATTCCCCCCTGGTTCTGTCCCTAATGACCTGTGAGAAGAGACCAGCACCAACCTCTCTACAATGTCCTTTCAAGGAATTGTAGAGCATGATGAGGTCCCTCCTCAGCCTCCTCTTCCTCAAACCGAACAGTCCCAGCTCCCTCAATCACTCCTCATAAGGTCTATTCTCCAGGCCCTTCACCAGCTTTGTCGCCCTCTTCTGCACTCGCTCCAACACCTCGATATCTCTCCTATACTGAGGTGCCCAAAACTGAACACAATACTCAAGGTGTGGCCTCACCAGTGCTGAGGACAGGGGGACAATCACCTCCCTACTCCTGTTGGTCACACAATTTCCAATAGAAGCCAGGATGCCGTTGGCCTTCTTGGCCACCTGGGCACACTGCTGGTTCATGTTCAGCCGGCTGTTGATCAGAATGCTCAGGTCCTTTTCCACCAGACAGCCTTCCAGCCACCCTTCCGCAAGCCTGTAGCGTTGCGTGGGGTTGCCGTGACCAAAATGCAGGACCCTACACTTAGCTCTGTTGAAATGCCTGCAGTTGGCCTGGGCCCATCGATCCAGTCTGTCCAGGTCCCTCTGTATGGCCTTTCTACCCTCCAGCAGATCGACACTCCCTCCCAGCTTGGTGTCATCTGCAAATCCACAGGTGATAACTGAAAGATTGACCGGGGGTGTCTACCCTAGCAGACCTGATGGTTAAAATAAAGCTGGGGAGCAGAAAAAGAGATGCAGAATTTTTGGTTGGTACAGGAGCCTCCCTCTCTGTTTTAAACCAAAAAATAATGCCTGTAAGTAACAAATTTATAAATGTAGTAGGAGCAACTGGCCAACAGGAAAAGGCGTTCTTTCTAAAACCTTTAAAATTCAAATTAGAAAAAACTGTAGGAATGCACCAGTTTCTGTAAGGCATAACCGGGTTTGGTTCACAGTATTAGATTTAAAGGATGCTTTTTTCTGCTTGCCTAGGGCTGAGGAAAGTCAGAGACTGTTTGCTTTCGAGTGGGAGAGCCCAAGTACTGGATGAAGAACACAACTTACTTGGACTGTATTACCACAAGGATTCAAGAATAGTCCCACAATATTTGATAATCAGCTGGCACGAGATCTTGAACTATGGGAGCGCCCTTCAGAAAAGGGTGTTCTGTTGCAATATGTAGATGACCTGTTAATAGCCACAGAAGGCACAGCTGCTACTGCACCAAGTCACCTATGAAATATCAGGAGGCCAACGAGAACTAGGTCCAGAACAAAAAGAGGCCATCTGCCAAACTCCACTGCCCGAAACGGTAAAAGAACTTAAGAAGGATGTGTGCCCTGGTGTTGGGACTGCCCGATAAGTAAGTGAAGAATGACTGGGATGCTTACGAGCAGTGGCGGCAGTTATTCTAAGTCTGAAAATTCACCCTAGGCCAGAGAATAATTGTTTTAGTATCCCACGCAGTATCAGCAGTTCTTGAACAGAAAGGAAACCATTGGCTTTCCCCTTCCAGATTCCTGAAATATCAGGCCATTTTGATGTGAAAATTGAGGTCACTAACATTGTGAATCCAGCCTCTTTCCTCAGCAATGCCATTTCGGAACAACCTGCCCATGATTGCATCAAAGCTGTAGAAGCTGTATACTCCAGTTGGGTGGACTTGAAGGAGATATGCATGTGAGGGACTAGATGGATGTCTCAAACAGTAAACAAGCCAGAGCCGCCTGCCTGGTGCCTGTCTGTGTTTTTGTATGGGGGTGACTCAGCACTTTGCTGAGCCCCCTGCCCCAGCCCTGCACCCCTGGAGCTGTGGGGGTGGACAGGGCTTGGAGCTGTGGCTGCAAGAAGCCAGGAGAGGGAGGGGTAACACATCCCCCCTCAGAAGCCCCCACCATCCCCCAACCTCGTTCCCGGTCTGTGGCGGGAACTGGACTGTATAAAAGGCTGTCACCCCGGGCACTTGGGCGCTCTTCGCCCACCACTAGAGGATTGCTGTGATCGTTGCTGGATCCAGGGGTGGTGCTCTTTCCTTTCTCTATCGCTTTCCTTCTCTCTCTTTCTAGCTTTAACCGGGAACTATCTATGGGAAGGCCGGTTTCTTTTGCTTATTAATAACTAGTTGTTGTGCAGTGTGTTGATTGTGCCAAGCGGGCAATTGAAATACCTCGTTGTCAGGTGGTTGATAAATAAAATTGCTGTTTCAGATCCTTGGTGTAAGTCACCTTAATCCTGGTCTTGGAATCAGTGAACCTGGGTCAACATCCTGAAAGGTTGGGACGTGACAATGCAGAGGACTGGTATGTGGACAGGAGCAGTTTTGTCTGACAAGGGGTCTGTGTACGGATGAGGTAATCGAAGTGGGACCGCTTCCCGTCAGGACATCGGCCCAGAAGGCTGAGATCATAGCTCTGACAAGGGCCTTAGAATTGGCGAAGGATAAGAAAATCAATATTTGGACAGATTCAAAATATGACTTTGGAGTAGTACATGCACATGGTGCAATATGGAAGGAGCGAACATCATAAGGAGATACTAAAATTACTTGAGGCAGTACAATTGCCCTTAGCACTTGCTGTTATGCATTGCAAAGGAGACACTAATCCTGAAAAGGGAAATAGGCTAGCAGATTTTGAGGCCAAGCTAGCGGCCAAACGAGCATCCGAAAAGAAAATTTTAGCAGTCGTACCAGGGAACGAAAATCAGATCTTGAGGGAAGCAGAGAAGAATGAAATAAAATATCTTGGAGGGAAAATGCTAACTATGGGGTTCACCCAGATAAGAGACTGTAGACATTGGAATTAAACCCCAGATTCCTGGAGAACAGTGGCAGATTGATTTCTCAGAACTCCCTAGAAAAAGGGAGTTTTCATATCTGTCGGTATTGACAGACACCTTTTCTGGTTGGCCAGAGGCATTGCCCTGTAGGACGAATAAGGCAAGAACTGCTGTGGTATATCAATGCTTTGAATGCTTGCCTTGGGTTTTTTTTGTTATTGTAACTTGGAAGGAAGAAAGAAAAATAATCCCATTCAGGTCCCCAGTTAGCAAAGATTTTATGTACAGTTCTGTTGCTGGCAAGAGTAAACTTAGTCCTAGTTTAAAATGCTCAGCAGCTAGACACGTGAGCAGTGTGCCCTGGTAGCAGTGAAGGCTGACAGCGTGCTGTGCTAACAGGAGCATAGCCAAGGTGGAGGCAATTAGGTTGTCTTTCCATCCTACCTTGTTTTGGCATTCTTTCTCATTTGGAAGTCTGATGAGAAGCTGCCCAAATGGTTTAGTGACTTGGGGCACAGAACCTGTGAGGAGAGGCTGAAAAAAATGAGTTTATGGGATTGAACCAGCAGCCTTTCTGCTATCTGAGGAGGAGATTATTTATAAAGTTCTCAGTGAGGTTTGCTCCATGGGGTCAGTCAAACATTGGAGTGGAGCAAGGGGAGCTCTGTAGTCTTTTGTCCTGAGAGGTTCTCGAATTTCAACATGACAGAACGCTGAGCTTGGTTTGAATTCCACGTTGGCCCTGTTTTGAGCAGGAGGTTGTGATAGAGCCCTTGTGAGATCACCTCCACTCTTCAGAGTTCTGGGATTAAATGTATATGTAGTGTCAGGCTGAAATGATTTACTCTGATGGGTCAAACAGGGAAACTGCTTAAACACTTTACATGCTGTGCTCCTCTTTGGCAGGGTCTTACTTAAGTTGTGTACTCAAAGTAATCTTGTTTTTTTGTAAACATCAGGTATCTCCATTTCACAAAAGGAGTAAGTTTAAAGCATAGTTGAAGTGGAATAATTTTGTGTAGCAGGGAATAATTTTGGATTTTCTTAACTACAGATGTTTTTACACTGAAATTCACTTTGTATACTTCATTGTGTTTAGCAGCGGTGAAGAAAGCCTTAGCAGTTCTCCTCCAAGTGATCTGGAAGGCACATTCTTCTTTGAACTCAATCCTAAAACAAAGCGATAAACTCTTAGCTGTCGATCTTAGCATTGACACAATGCTTAGATTGCCACAATCAATGGCTACAAGCTCTTCCGCAGGGATAGACAGGGAAGCAGAGGTGGTGGGTTGGCCCTGTATGTTCAGGAATGTTATGAAAGCTCTAAATTTGAGCACAGTGATAATGAGATTGAAAGTGTTTGGATTAGGTTAAGGGTTAATAAAGATGATACCGCTGTAGGGGTCTGCTATAGACCTTCCAATCAGAGCAGGGAGGTAGACGAAACTTTCTATAAGCAACTGGGACAAATCTTGTGGTCACTGGCTGTTGTTCTTGTGGGGGACTTGAACCTCCCAGGTATCTGCTGGGAATACAACACAGCAGAGAAGGAACAATCCAGGAGGTTCCTGGAATGTGTTGAGGATAATTTCCTTACGCAGCTGGTAAGTGAACCAACTGGGGAAGGTGCCCTGCTGGACATTCTGTTTGTGAACAGAGAAGGTCTAGTGGAAGATGTGGCAGTTGGAGATCGTCTAGGGACCAGTGACCATGAAATTATCAAATTCTCTATTATTGGAAAGACTAGGAAGAGTGAGAGCAAAACTGCCACTTGGGACTTCTGAAGGGCAGACTTTGATCTGTTTGGGAGGTTACTCAATAAAATCCCTTGGGAATCAGTTTTGAAGGGTATAGGAGTCCAGGAAGGCTGGACACTACTTAGGGAGGAAATCTTGAAGGCACAGGAGCAGGCCATCCCTACATACCTTAAGACAAGCCGGCGGCATAGAAGACCAGGTTGGCTGAATAGGGACATATTGCTGAAGATCAGGGAAAAAAGAGTTTATGGCCTCTGGAAAGGAGGGCAGGCCACTCATAGTGAATATAAGGATACCGTTAGGTTATGTAGGGACCTTATTAGAAGGTCCAAGGCCCAGTTAGAAATTAATCTGGCTTTGAAAGTAAAGGACTGTAAGAAAAGCTTTTATAAGTACATTAATAACAAAAGAAAGAACAGAGAGAGCCTCCATCCCCTGCTAGATCCAGAAGGAAATATAGTAACAAAAGATGAGGATAAGGCTGAAGTGCTTAAAGCCTTCCTTGCCTCAGTCTTTAGCAAAAGTAACACCTGTATTGAGGGCAGCCAGTCCCCCAAGCCAAGAGAATGGGACTGGGAGAAAAATGTCCCCCCCACAATTCACGAGGAGATGGTCAGGGACCTACTCCTCCACGTCGACGTCCATAAATCTATGGGGCCAGATGGGATTCATCCTAGAGTCCTGAGAGAGCTGGCGGGGGTGCTCACCAGGTGACTCTCCTTCATTTATCAGTAGTCCTGGCTGACTGGAAGTCAGCCAGTATAACACTCATCTATAAGAAGGGAAAGAAGAGGATCCAGGAAATAACGGGCCTGTCAGTTTGACTTCAGTGCCAGGGAAGCTGATGGAGCAGATCATCCTGAGTTCCATGATGCAGCACATGCAGGACAACCAGGTGATCAGGCCCAGTCAGCATGGGTTTGTGAAGGGCAGGACCTGTTCGACTAATCTGATCTCCTTCTATGACTGGGTGACCTGCTTGCTGGATGAAGGAAAGGCTGTGGATGTCATTTATCTCGACTTTAGTAAGGCATTTGACACAGTTGCCTGTGGGGGACAGCAGCTGGACTGCTGAAAACCTGGCATGGGTTGAAGACATTGACCTTGACAAATTCCCAGTGTACCCTTGAGATGGGAAGTTGTGTGTGCTGAGTTTGGACACGTTTGCGGAACCTTCTCCCTCAAGATCCGGAGGGATGAGCCCAGCCGGAAGCTGCTCAGTGTTAACCAATTAGAACTTGAACAACAAGTGTTTAACCTATAGGCAAAGGCCACGCTACCTTCTACTACCTTCGACTATGTATAAAAGGCACACCCTTTGTATAATAAAGGAGCCATTTTTGAGCCACTTTGATCACCACTCAGATGTGTCGTGTCCGTCTCTACAACGACATCTGGTGACCCCGACGAGTTGACGTGTCGACATAAGAAAAACGACGTGATAAAAAAAAGGCAAAAAAATGGTGTTTTGGGCTGCACGGCAACATGCAGCGAAGACAGAGTCCAGTGTAACAGAGAGCATAGGGAGTCTGCTTTGGTCCGGACCTGAGAGTTAAGACACCTGGAAAGGTGAAGCACCGAGAACAGGGTTTAAGAAATATGGGTCAACATATTTCTAAAGAGGAGGACTCTATTTTGTGCCTCTGGAAAGCTCTTGCTAAAAGAGGGGTTAAGTATAGTGATTTTGCGCTACAGCGTATGTTACTGTGGAGTGAAAAGCAGGGATTTGAGGCGTCTGCGTCTGTCGCTTTCAGTGTTTCTGCTTGGCAAGAGGTGGGGCAGAAGTTATGGGACACAATTTCTTTAGGATCGAAGGACGCTTCTGAGTTAGCTACTACTTGGTGGCTATTGAGTGAGACTCTGAAAGAAATGAGAGCAGAGCAAGAGTTAAAAGAAAAAGAATTACAGGAGATTTCGGGGGAGGTGGCTGCTGGGACCCCCCATGAGGAGGTTGAAGGAAGGATGGAGGCTTTGCAGCTCCCTCCTCCCTCGGACTCTAACAAAAAATCACATTCGACCTCTCCAACACAGAGATTGTCAGAGACCGAATGCCTTTCCCCGCAGTATTTTTTAGACAATAAACCAAGATATAAGACACCTGCACAGCAATTAGCAGAGGTAACATCTGAAGGCAGTTGTGTTGGAACCCCACCAGCCCCCTTTGATGTGAAAGTAGGAGGTTTTTCAGCCCAACCATCCGCTGGTGCCTCTCAGTACCCTCCCTTGCCAGATAGTGATAACAGTGAAGATGAAGGGAGGAGAGTCGCCCTTTGATCATGTACACAGGAGGGTGGCCCCGCCTGTCGCCCAGAAAAGTGAACAGGAAAGGCAGCCCCCTGGACATTACCCCCAGCTACTGTGACTGTTATACCTCGTAATCCCGTGTGATTTTGGAAGCAAGTTCGGGAAAAAGCTGCTGAAGTAGGAGATTGGAATTTGGTAGATTGGCTCCACAGCCAATTATTGGCCCGCATTATCAGTGCCCTCCCCCTCCCGACCTTCCCCCTCACCGGCAGGACTAAAGGAGAACACCACCTGGGCCCCCATGCCCTTGACTACCGCCCCCAGAGCTCTGGGGTCACTGCTAGGGGAAACCCGGACAGTATCAAAAGCGTCACGGGTGCCCGGTTCTCAGCTTTGGGTCTCCTTTGCCGCTGAAGTTTCAGTCACGGGAGACGGATCGGTACCCGCGCTCCAGTCAAATCGACATTCGAGTCCTCGTCCTTCCCGACAGAAGGGTCGGGAACTACGCCTCCAGCCTCACTTATTGTCCTTTTAGCCTTCACATCCTCGAGGCGCCGCCTTGTCTAAGGCTCCGTTTTAACCAAGTCCAGCAAGAGCAAGTTAACCAAGCTCACGCCTACTCCGCGACCTCTTCGTAGCCGTTCCTGGGTTTCCAGCACACACGCGCACAAAGAGCGCCCGACAGGCTCCGCGCAAAACTTCGCCTGGTCGCTCGGGGACATCGAAGAGATGAAGACGCCTTCCCGCGGGCGTCTCCTCCGAGGCCTCGGCGACACGGCGTTCGAGGGCAACGAAGGATCGCCCTGCTCTCCCACGCCCATCTCCCTTTTGTAAGGGCCACCCTTGCACGGCACGCCCGTAGCGTCACGTGCGGCCTTTTCTAAAGCTTTAGCAGCAGCCTACGCCGGCTTTCACAGAATCACAGAGTGTTAGAGGTTGGAAGGGACCTCAAAGATCATCTAGTCCGGCCCCCCTGCCAGAGCAGGACCACCTACAGTAGGTCGCACAGGAACGCGTCCAGGCGGGTTTTGAACGTCTCCAGAGAAGGAGACTCCACAACCTCCCTGGGCAGCCTGTGCCAGGGCTCTGTCACCCTCACAGTGAAAAAGTTTTTTCTAATACTTTTATGGAACCTCCTGTGTTCCAGCTTGCACCCATTGCCCCTTGTCCCGTCAGTGGACGCCGCTGAAAAGAGCCTGGCTCCGTCCTCCTGACACTCCCCCTTGACATACTTATAAACATTGATGAGGTCACCCCTCAGCCTCCTCTTCTCCCAGCTAAAGAGACCCAGCTCCTTCAGCCTTTCCTCATCAGGGAGATGTTCCGCTCCCTCCATCGTCTCTGTGGCTCTGCTGCTGGGCTCTCTCCAGCAGCTCCCTGTCCTCAAGAGAGCCGAGGGGCCCAGGACTGGACACAATATTCCAGATGCGGCCTCACCAGGGCAGAGTAGACGGGCAGGAGGACCTCTCTTGACCTACTTGCTACTCCCCTTCTAACACACCCTTGGCCTTCTTGGCCACGAGGGCACATTGCTGGCTCATGGTCATCCTGCTGTCCACCAGAACCCCCAGGTCCCTTTCCCCTGCACTGCTATCCAGCGGGGCAGTCCCCAACCTGTACTGGCACATGGGGTTGTTCTTTCCCAAGTGCAAAACTCTACCCTTGCCCTTGTTGAACCGCGTGAGATTTCTCCCCGCCCCGCCCTCCAGCCTGTCCAGGTCTCTCTGAATGGCAGCACAGCCTGCTGGGGTGTCAGCCACTCCTCCCAGTTTCGTGTCGTCAGCAAACTTGCGGACAACGCTCTCTAATCCCTCGTCCAGGTCATCGATGAATGTATTGAACAGCACCGGCCCCAGCACTGGCCCCTGAGGGACCCCTCTAGACACAGGCCTCCAACTAGACTCTGGCCCAGTGACCACAACTCTCTGGCTTCTTCCCTTCAACCAATTAGCCGCCCACCTCAGTGCTGGCTTTACGTACGTTTGCGTACCACGTCGCGGACTTTGGGTAACCACGTCCCTTTTAACGCGACACACGCCCAAAAAGCTAAGGGCTTGCTTCCTACGAGACGCGGGAGACTGCTAAGCGCGTCCAGCGTCACGCCTCGAGCGACCGGGCGAATCGTTACCCATCCATAGAACGCCGTTAACAGACCGAAACACGTTCCACATGCTTGCACTCCGGGGAGACCCCATTTACGCTTGCAGAACTATTTCCCTCAGTAAGACGCACGAGACGGAGATGATATCCCCATGCTAAGTCTTTATTGTGCAACTGCTGCTCAAGGCTCTTTATCACCTTCCACAGACGCGCGTCACAAAAAATTAGCCATCAACCGTGGGCGACAGACAAAACCCGTTCGGTGGCGATTCGGACGCGTGCGGCAACTCTCGCGGTGCAAAAACCTTGGCCAGGCGGCCAGCCCAACTGACGGCCGCCCGGAACGCGTAGATGTACGTGACAGACGGACCGCCCGCCCTCGGGCCCTTCATCCGCAACCGTCCGGAATCCATGGGTCGGGCCCAGGCGAGCAGCACGCTTCTTGCCAACAGTCATTAAATGCCCGAGAAGCTGGAGAAGGAAGTACAAAACCATAAATAAATAAACCGGAAGAAAACGCCACACGCAAAGAGGGGGGAGGGCAGGAAGGGACGAGAGCAGAGGAGAACCACCCAGAGAAACCAGTTCGCCGCTTCCTAGCGATTCGGCCACTGCGCTTCAACTTCCCCTCTGTCCGCCCGCCCGCCCCTGCCGCTTTCCAAGCAAAGCTACAAAGACCGATTATGCACACCACGGGGGGCGGGGGGAGGCAGAGCTATGCCGGTTTTTCCAAGCTAGACAGCAGCAGACCACAAGGCAGCCACAGAAGCTAAGTTTGTCTCCGGGTCAAAGCCCCCATCGTACCCTCAGGCAACGTAAGCAGTTCTGGTGGAAAAGAAACTTCAGGCTGCCTTTTGCGTGGGTTTACAAAGTCCTCGAACTCGGCTTTCATAGCTAAAAGCGAAGCATCCAGCACCTCTCAACCAGCTTTGCCCCCGACCTGCCAAAACCCCCAAGCCCTCTTCTCCGTAGTAGCAGAAGTACCACTGCTCTTACGCTAAACCGCGGCAACGGGCATCAGACCGCGCTCCAAAACGACGCTGCATTTCGCGCCAGAAGCACATCCCCAGGCATGGGCGTTGCTTTATATCACTGCTTTCAGTCAAAAAGCTCCACCCCATTACAAGCCAGAGGCAAAAGATTACAGCGCCAGAAAACCCCAAACAGCCTGCTGTGCCCTACCAAGAGGGAAAGGGGGGGATGGGAAAGAGCCTAGTAAATTAGGAACTAATTACAGGTACAGTTTAGCGTCCAGAAAGCTTCCGCAGTACTCACGGATTCACCAGAGCCTTCTGCTTCGGATGACCTGATGACTGGCTCCTTAGGCACGACTAGGAAAAGCGCCGGAGCTTGGGGTGAACGGTCATGGAACGCAAGGCACTGGAGGAAGAGCGGACCGTTAAAACGCAATTGGCTTCCGAGAAAGGTAACGGCTGAAGCAAATCAACGTGCCCCACTGAACTCGGCAGCAAACTTTGCACGACTTGCAGTGCCAAAGGGCTATCACGCGGCAAACGTCTGCGGCTGCCACCAAGTGCGTCACCGTCAGAGGCCCTCCTCTACGCACGCGCGCACACGACACGGTGGGGCTGGGAACCGAGGCGAGCCGGACAGCACCAGCAACCCAGTACGCGCCGCGGCAGCCGGGGGGAGGGGGGGCACCCAAGAAGCGCGATGTTTTAGGGATGGTGCAGTAGAGCGCGCCACACCCCAGAGAGGCCCCGGCCGGCCGGCCGGCCACCCGCAGCAACGCCGCCACCCGCCCTGCCGCGCTCCCGGGCACCGCGCAACGGGTCCTCGGCTCAGGGTGCCTGCGAGCGCGGGGGGAGGGGGAGGGGGGGAAGAGGAAGCGCGCACAGAGCAAAGCCGCGGCTACCTCCTCGTCCTCGTAGATGACGTCGGCGGGGAAGCGCCTTGCCGATGACCTTTCCGAAGGCGGTAGCGGCGCCGCCGGGCCGGGCGGCCCGCGCCCCGATAATCTCGTCGGCCACGACAACGCCCGCTGTCGCCGCCGCGCTTCCTCCGCTCGGCCAGGCCCTCCGCGGCGCCCATTGGGCCGCCAGAGCGCCGCCGGCCGATCCCGCGTCTCGATTGGCTGTCTCGTCTGTCGTTTTCGCTTGTCCCCGCCCCCTCGGCGGGGCCGCCCTCGTCGGCCTGGTGCTTACCGGGGCTCGGGGCGCGGAGGGATCCGACCTGGGGGTGCAGGGAGAAGACGGTGGGCGAGTCCGCGGAGGGATGCGTGCCGTGTAGTGCTGCGACCCTGCGGGCGGGCAACGAGGTCTCAGAAGAGGCTGCTGTAGCTAGAAGTACTGTTTCTTGGTATTTGTTACCGCATCGAGTCCACCCCAAACGTGCTCGTGGCTTTTTGGTGCTGCTCCCTCCAGTCAAATGGCTGCTTTTGCCAGGGCGGGCCGGGCCTTAACTTTTCAGAAGGTTTCGCAGAACCGACAGAAGTTGCTCTAAGTTGTTCCCCGAAAGCCCCGCTTCAGTTGCAGGCGTTTCTAAGCTGCACGCCTCCCGGGAGAAAATAAAACACAAAGCGTGTGTTCAGCACTGGTGGCTTGAGGGCTGGAGGGCAGATCAAGACAGGATTTGCGCTAAGCTGGGTAGGAGGCTTTTAGGAAAAGAGGCAGTGCCCCCAAAGGTGCCCGAGGGTGGTCTGTGGTGCCCTGCAGCCCCGGGGACAGCGGAGCTCAAACTGGCCCCACGTGACGTGGCGCTAGGGACGGACGTGGCTGTCCCTGCACGCGCAGTTCTTGGCCGAGTCGGCCGCAGCGCTTCTGCCTTAAGAACTTTTCTCTGGAAGGGCAACGGGCGGCGGGTTTTTTCAAACAGTCGGCTTCTACTTATATTTCTGTCTAACCCTGTAGATGGCAAACTTTATGTCGTTTTGAATAGCATACGGGGGGTTATTCCGCTTTTTCAACTGATTTCACGCGTTCATCCATTCCCAGCTGCGATCGTTAGTCCCGCGAGTGGATCCATTGATAAATGCCATTTCTCCTGCGAACGAATCAAGTTTCTTTACGAGGCGCACAGTCGCAACATAGTTGCATTTAGCAAATGTCAAACGTTCAAAATATTTAATAACATTTTCACGGTCCCACACTTCAAAATAAGCCTTGAATGTAATTGCAATTAAACACAGACTATATCGAAGCCAGAGGCCTAACGAAGCAGGAAAGGCGATTACCGTTAACATCCTTAGGTTGCCTTTGGCTAATCCTTCTTCTAGTCATTGAGCAATAAACTTTTTTCTTTGGGGTTGGTCTTTTTTTGTAATAGGAGAAGGGCAACTGAGTCTTGAAGCATCAGAAGTAAAACATTCGCTGTCTCCAATGTCATGACGTCTTTCGCATTCTGGAACGCGTCTGTGGGAGAGATTCATTCTCTGTGTTGTAAAAGCTACGAAGGAAAACCAGAGGGGTAGCAAAACCGTCGGATGACGTAGGGACAGGTCGACAACCATCTGTCAGAAATAGCATGGGTAGGCTTTATTCTGCCTTGGGACAGGGCCATACAACAGGTGATACCTGGAAGCTTTCTTCCAACCTTATTTTACTACAAGTCCATGACTGTCGGCTGTTGATGCTATTCTTGCGCGATAAAATCACGCCCTTTCATTTGTAAGCAGGGGCAAAAGAGGGAAGAGAGCAAGGCAGCAAACACACGGCGCATCCTGTATTGGGTCTGGCGGGGGTGAACTTTCCTTTCCCCATAGCGAACGGTTGGACACGACGATCTTAAAAGTCTTTGCCAACCTAACCGATTCTGATCCTACGATTCTATAGCAGCCCTCGTAGTGCCGTGCTTTGTAGCTGTAGCTAGAAGGGCCTTGATAAGACCCCTCCCTTCTTGCCGGGCTCAACTTCACTCCCGAATTCTCTACCTCCCGCCCCCGAGCGGCGCGGGGGGGGACGGGGAACGGGGAACGGGGGTTGCGACCCGTTCATCACACGGTCGTCTCCGCCGCTCCTTCCTCCTCACGCTCTTCCCCTGCTCCGGCGTGGGGTCCCTCCCACGGGAGGCAGTCCTCCACGAACTTCTCCAACACGGGTCCCTCCCACGGGCTGCAGTTCTTCACAAACTGCTCCAGCGTGGGTCCTTTGCCGGCTGGCACTGCCTCCGTCGGACACGGGGGAAGCGTCTGGCACCTTCTCACAGAAGCCACCCCCCACAGCAACGCCACCGCCCCCCGCCACCTTGCCACGCAAACCCGATACGAGAGGAGAGCGCCACCCGTGCTCTGAGGGACACGTAGGCTCTTGGGCGGGTTCAGACCCTACACGGAATAGTAGGAGCGCACGATAATCTGTAGGGTTTCTCCAGGCTCGGCGGCCTCTCGGTGACGCCACGAATGCGAGCTCCTGGTAGGCGTCGGACTTCTCTAGAGGAATCGTCTGGATGGCAAATGGGTGCTTGGCTGCCTCTCAGTAGGGAATCTCCAATTACTAATACCTTACGTGCTTTTCTGGTGGCACTGGTTCTAATGCAGGTGGGCAGGTCAGCTTTGCGTGGCCGGCTTGTCCTGGATCCTGTCCGTTACTCACGTACTCCTCAGTCTCCGAGCCCAGAGCATCCTCTCTGTTATGTAGGGACACTTCAGGAGATGGGGGGGGGTTGGGTTCTTCCTTCTGCCCCGAGCACGGACAAGCGTCCAGTCTCCTCCACCTCGTGACTGTCTTGAGCCGCTTATACCTGGTAGAGGTTAGGGTCAAGGTGATTCGTTTCGATCGCAAAGGTGAAATTAAGACACAAACGGTGTCAGATGTCACAAAAGTAAAACCCTTTATTGACTAACAACCACTGGAGAGCAATAGGAAAGAAAGATAAGGAAAAGGAAAAGCGAAGCAGTAAAACATTTAGAATAGCAAGAAGTATAGCTACCACCACAGATCCAGCGACGTCTCGCAGGTCCGCCTGTTTCGATTCGGTGGGGAAGTTCTCCAAAGAATAGCTGTTCACGGTGGCATTTTATAGTATTCCAAGAGCCGCTTTGCTTATCCTCCGCCTGTTCAGCGCATGCGCGTGAGGGTCGTCAGGAGCGATCTTCACCCCCCCCAGCGTCGCCTCTGTCAGCGGGGCATGCATAGATGTCCGGAGGGCCCATTTTTTGCAGACGTAGGATGACTTGATGGTTTGTGTACCTTCGCGCTTGCACACCGTTGAGCTTTCGCACTTGCAGGGCAGCTGCCTTATCTGCAGTTACATCGGTGAGCTCACACACCGGTGGGCTTGCAAGACAACAGCTGTATCGGCGGTTGAGGCGGGCCCAGAAGTTGTTATTCAGAACTTCGAGCTCCCTGGCTTATCAGGGCTGGGCCCTGAAGTTGTCTTTATCAATAGTTAAGTCAAGTCGTGGGGCTTATCAGGGCTGAGCTCTGAAGTTGTTGTTTTAGAACTTATCAGAGGTCCCAGTTTGTAACGGCAGCCTTGTCGTTTAGGTTTTAACACAGTCTCTTCTTCACAGAGCCTTTTAGCGAGGATGAAACAAATATTTCTTCATGGGGCATTTTAGCAAGTTTTAACACCAGCAAGGTTGAGGCAAAAGTTCTTAAAACAGTCTCTTACATCCACCCCGTGGCTCAGCTTTGCTGGCTTTAGGGCTGGTGTTCCGTGGTGGCAGGAAAGGAAAGGAAAGGGGGGGGGAGAGAGAGAGAGAGAGAGAGAGAGAAAGAGAGAGAGAGAGAGAGAGAGAAGAGCAGGAGAGAAAAATATCTATGCAAACAAACAAACAATTTATTTATAATAAAATTCTTAACTCTAACATCATAATAGTAACTAGCAATTGTACTACTAAATCATATTTTTAGCAACATTTCCTGTATCAAATTGAAGAATATGAAAAGTAACAGTCTTTTCGTTTTTGCACTCCTCTGGTCCTGGACTACGATAGTAACAGTCTTTTCGTTTTTGCACTCCTCTGGTCCTGGACTCCGATAACGCTGTCCTCCATCTT
This sequence comes from Trogon surrucura, assembly GCA_020746105.1. Taxonomy (NCBI): domain Eukaryota; kingdom Metazoa; phylum Chordata; class Aves; order Trogoniformes; family Trogonidae; genus Trogon; species Trogon surrucura. The sequence goes on from CM036657.1 coordinate 5,358,030, forward strand.
CTGTAACACAGTCCATTGATGTCGTCCATTTTCTTCAAATCGAACAGTCCTTTGTTCGTAACACCACGTGGCGCTCTTGCAAATGTCCATTACAACTCTCAGTTCCAGGGCCACACTTTCGTTCTTCCCGCCCGAGTTTCATGATTTAAACGATGAACATACTTAACTAGAACCATATTAATTATTTTAACATTAACCATATCAACAATTAACCATACTATTTTTGGTCTAAATGAATACAACAGAACTAAAACCTGTTCCCGATCGAGGTTACAACTGTGTTTCTGGCATTGGGGGAAGAGAAGGGGGTTCTTGTCTATCAGAACAATTGCAACAAAAACAACATCTATCACAAAATTCATAAAACTCATCACCGCATCGCCAAAGCACACATACGAAAACAACAAGAGCAAATGAAGCTGCCAAGGCCAAGACAACCATAACGTGGCTGGCTACTACCTCTGCGTCCATCTTGCCTTCTGCGAGCTTGGCAATGCTACTCTGCTGTCGGGGTTGGGGTCTCCGTACGCAGTGCCAAATGAGAGCCCCACGCCCCCGCCCAGCACGCATGTGTGTATCTTTTTTTTTTTTTTTTCCTTTGCACATCTTCTATGAGGGTAGTTGCATTTGGAATGGTAGTGCAGCACTCTCAGTTAATTCAACATGTCGCACACTTCACATTCCTTCAGCAATATGTCCAATAGTAGCTAATTCAGTAGTATTGTCTTGGTCACCTGTTGAACTTGTAAGTTTAATTCTCAAAAACACAACTTGTCCAATTTCTTAATACATATACTTGCCAAGTCAAATTTGTGGTTATTGTTTTTTTGTTTTGTTTTGGTTTGTTTAGGGTTGTTTTTGTTTGGGTTGTTTGTTTTTTTGTTTTTTTTTTTCACAAAACTATTTTATGCTGTATGAGTACATTGCCAGGAACGAGAAGACATCTTTGAAGCCAAAAAGCATCCACTGTCCCCCGTATTCTGACATCAGAAGAGACAGTGAGTTCTCTTTGTCTTCAATGTGAGAACATACTAACTCAAGGCATACTACAAACAAAAAGGTGAGAATATATTAACCCATCAGAACATCTATATCAAACCAGTTGGAGCATCACTAAAAGCGACATGGCAATCACTATAAGGTACAAACTTTGCGCCTAAAATTTTATATGCTATACTGTGATTTCAGCACAGACAACTCATTTTTAGTGTGATGTAAACTAGCCAATAGTATTCAATGCAATCATGTTTGTCCCAATTAGTACAATTTAGTATAATTTTTGTTAGTACAATTTAATACAATTTTTAACAAAACTACAACTCCAAGAGGTTTGATACTGAGTAAACTTCTAAGTGTGGAATTCCCATAGAGAATTGTGAGATACTAGTTACCCTCTCCAAAATATCTGGCTTACTAACAGACACACAAATCAAAACAAAAATCATAGCATATACGAAAATTAATCCCTCCTGTGTATGTTCTGGACTAAAATAGGGTAGTCTTTGTCTCCAGGTGCAGTTTCCTGACATCTACGATATCAGCAACTTGGGAACAAAAGCAAAGTGTAAAAAGAGGGGTACCACCCTTGGTCTAAAGTGGCCATTTGCAAGCAGCAGCTGCCTGTATCGCTGTTGCTTTGTTGCTTTACCTGAAATAGCAATAGTTGTCAGTAACAAGGTATGGCAATTTTCTATAATCAATTACCGAATTCTACTAATCATCAGGTTTACCAAGGAGGACAGACTGGAGAATTATAGGGGAAAAAAGGGTGCAGCTTGCTATCTCCCCGTTGTCAGATCATCAATCACTTCAGTAATGCCAGGTTCATCTGGGCTGACAAAGGGGTGTCAAAAGCCGGTCACTGCAGATCTCGATAGTGCAGGAGCGAGCTGCAGGGTCCTAGTGCACGCACTTTCCACCCCGCGGCTACTGAAGTACCACTGAGCCAAATACCAAAACTTCTTCAATTACTCGCGACAAGGCACAAAGAAGTTAACTGCGCTTTCCTGCAGAGACGGGTAGGTTGCATTCTTCCTAGGCCCTTAACCTTCCCCTTTAACAATTCTACCAGTTTCTGAGCAAAGATGGTGGGCAATCTGTGCAGCATTGCCCAGAGTGTCCCCAATGCCACTGCTTTTTGCCATAGGTCGTTACCTCCCAGATAACAAATCCCTAAAGGTCACCCTCGAGAGGGCCCAAACTCCCAGGAAGGGAGATGGTCAGGGTTTGGTCTGTGAGTCCATATCCAGTACCGTCCCTTCTCATCCATAACTTAGATACAGGCTGCCTCTTGCACAGATGCAGTCAAATCCAAGAATTCTGTGATTTTAATAGCAAAGGTGTTACCTCTTTCTTGGGCATCTATGTTGCCCGCACAATAGGCAGCTCGTATATTTAATAAGTGATTATGATCACTCAGCATAGTGGTTAAAAACACACTAGAACCCAAATACCTTCCAGCTTCCTCGTCACTTAATAGGAAAAGGTCTCCCACCATAAGAGAAACTCGCCATGAGTGTTCCACTGGATGCATGAAATACTTTTCCTGCAGCTTTGCCAACTCGGCAGTTTTGGCTTTGATCAGTGATCATATAGATACAGGTTCTGGGGTAAGATCATTGTCAGAATTTTCCACCAGTTCATTGGTGTCATTATACCAGATATCTTCATCATATGCTACAGAATCTTTACTGTGTATTAATTTGCAAATTGCTTCAGCCAAGACCAAGGATGGTATTTGGTTTAGCAGAAGATCTATTTTTGGGGGGTAAACATTTTTCTCACTTCTTAGCAGAGATCAATTGCATTTTAAGTTCACTGTTTTCAATTTCTAAGTTCTTAAGTTTTTTTTATTTTCAGTTTTAAGGCTCTGGATTTCCAGACCAAGATCAATCAAACACTTTCCAGGGACAATAGGTGTTTGAGCAGTTGTTATCTCCGAATTAATGAATTTTAATTCTCTCCCATCCTTCCCCTGCAAGGGTGGATCTACCTTATGGCATCTTTTTCGGTTTTTCCACATTCGGGTAAGTTTTTCCAAAGCTACAGCGGGTAGGCCATGCATCACATGTCGTGGAATTCCCTTTTCCATTCCTTCAGTCCACAACAAATTTCTTTTTATCCTTAATTTCCAGGGACAATCCTCCCCCATCAATGAGACTCGCCAAACATACTCAGTCCCAGATTCTTTGGGACTCCTCCCAAATTCCCTTTTCAGTTTAGCTAACTCAGTAACTGAATAAGGAATTTCCTTAGTCCCAACAGAAGGTCGAAAATCTTTGTTATCATTGTACCTATATTCTGTTTTAACAACCGGACGCAAGCAAGGAACTCCTCCTATCCTAGCCTCAGCCTCTTCAAGTTCCTGTTGGGGGTAAATAGGGGTTACGTGCTGACTCCCCTTTTCTCTCATCTGAACTTCAGCTTCCGCTAAAGAGTCACACTGTGCAGACAATTCCCCCCACAAAGCATGTTTTAACTGCACATTTTGATCTTCCTCCTTCTTCAACTTTACTATAAGATCATCATTCTCAAATTTAAGACGAACAACCTGATCTAGCAACAAATCAACCAAAGTTTGCAACAACGTGATCAGTTCACATTTCTGAGTCTGACAGTCAGTTTGACTCCGCACCGCCGCTACCAAACTAGCTTCCAATACCGCACAAACAATAGATTTTCCTTTACCAGCCTTAATTCTGGCATCTTTTAGCAACGCACACATACGGTCTGTCACACTCTGCAAAATGTACCAGTTATTTTTAGCCCTGTCCTGTCCTGGCACTGACGGACGAGCATCAGGGGTTTCTAAAAACTGAAGCAATACTTCGGGACTATCCAGGTGAGGAAACTCCTCACTTCTGGCAACCACTGCAGTCATTTTGCTGCAGAGACGAGGCACGGCATCTCAGGGAGGAAATGAACTTAGTTTCAATAATCGCCCCAAAAAACACCCCTGAGAGGTACAACAACTTGCGTTCCAGTCCCAAGGAACAAATAAATAAATAAATAAGTCAAAAAAAAGTTACTTGTGACACTTTCACCAGTGTGATCCTGTCCGTGACGCCAATTAAATGTCTTGAGCCGCTTATACCTGGTAGAGGTTAGGGTCAAGGTGATTCGTTTCGATCGCAAAGGTGAAATTAAGACACAAACGGTGTCAGATGTCACAAAAGTAAAACCCTTTATTGACTAACAACCACTGGAGAGCAATAGGAAAGAAAGATAAGGAAAAGGAAAAGCGAAGCAGTAAAACATTTAGAATAGCAAGAAGTATAGCTACCACCACAGATCCAGCGACGTCTCGCAGGTCCGCCTGTTTCGATTCGGTGGGGAAGATCTCCAAAGAATAGCTGTTCACGGTGGCATTTTATAGTATTCCAAGAGCCGCTTTGCTTATCCTCCGCCTGTTCAGCGCATGCGCGTGAGGGTCGTCAGGAGCGATCTTCACCCCCCCCAGCGTCGCCTCTGTCAGCGGGGCATGCATAGGTGTCCAGAGGGCCCATTTTTTGCAGACGTAGGATGACTTGATGGTTTGTGTACCTTCGCGCTTGCACACCGTTGAGCTTTCGCACTTGCAGGGCAGCTGCCTTATCTGCAGTTACATCGGTGAGCTCACACACCGGTGGGCTTGCAAGACAACAGCTGTATCGGCGGTTGAGGCGGGCCCAGAAGTTGTTATTCAGAACTTCGAGCTCCCTGGCTTATCAGGGCTGGGCCCTGAAGTTGTCTTTATCAATAGTTAAGTCAAGTCGTGGGGCTTATCAGGGCTGAGCTCTGAAGTTGTTGTTTTAGAACTTATCAGAGGTCCCAGTTTGTAACGGCAGCCTTGTCGTTTAGGTTTTAACACAGTCTCTTCTTCACAGAGCCTTTTAGCGAGGATGAAACAAATATTTCTTCATGGGGCATTTTAGCAAGTTTTAACACCAGCAAGGTTGAGGCAAAAGTTCTTAAAACAGTCTCTTACAGTGACTTACTTGCGTCGGTCAGCTCGAGGTTGGATTCAGGCTTAGCTTCCCCTTGCGCAACCTTAAGGCAGGCTATCGCTCAGCCTGGGACAGCGTACAATACCGCACACGGATCTCCTGCTCGCGTTCCCGGATGCTGTGCTGCCTGTCAAGCTCCTCTTGCAACATAGCTACTTGTCCAAGGAGCTCTTCCAGCTGGGCACGCTTACAGCTGCGGGATCCACCGCTGCCTTTGGGTGGCAAAGGCCACGCTACCTTCTTCTACTACCTTCGACTATGTATAAAAGGCACACCCTTTGTATAATAAAGGAGCCATTTTTGAGCCACTTTGATCACCGTTCAGATGTGTCATGTCCGTCTCTACAACGACATCTGGTGACCCTGACGTGTCGACGTGCTGGCGTGTTGACGTGTCAACATAAGGAAAACGACGTGATAAAAAAACGTCGAAAAAATGGTGTATTGGGCTGCAGGGCAATGTGCGGCGAAGATGGAGCCCAGCATAGCAGAGAGCAGAGGGAGTCTACTTTGGTCCGGACCTGAGAGTTAAGACACCTGGAAAGGTGAGCCGCCAGGAACAGGGTTTAAGAAATATGGGTCAACATATTTCTAAAGAGGAGGACTCTATTTTGTGCCTCTGGAAAGCTCTTCTTGCTAAAAGAGGAGTCAAGTGTAGTGATTTTGCACTATGGTGTGATATTTTAGCCTGAGGGTCTCAGACTTGCTGAACGCAGGTGCTCGCTTATCTGTTGTGCAGACCCTGAGAATGGAGAAAAACAAGGCCTACACAGTGAGAACCAGCCGAAGGAGGAGTCTTGTGGTGCCAGGATGGCCCTGTTTTGGCTAAGGAGCAAGGCCGCACGGAGACTAACGATGTGAACATCATCCTGCAAATAGATAAGCTACTTCAAAACAAAATCCTGAAGGCCACAGGGCCCAGAGTGGAAATTTTTATCTTAATATCCCTATATGACTATAGTCACCCACTCTTCGCTCAAATCATGCCGAATGCCACCCCAGGGAGGGTAAAAGATAGTATATAAGGAGCATAGAGGGAATGTGTCGATGGGAGGAGAAGACCCCAGAAGAGGAAGAGGCGGTTGACGGGCTGTGCTCCTTCTCCTTCACCCAAGACAGGGACGCCTTCTTGGTAAGAATTGCACTTCCACCTTTTGGTGTGTAATACCCGGGATAGTATTTTGCTAGCATTATTATCATATATTAGCACTACTGCAGAGAGTGAATTTATCAACGGCAACTCCGAACCTTGTATCTGTCGCTTCAATAAATTACCTATTGTTAGTTACCTTGCAAATTGTCTCAGTGCAAGTCCTTAAACGGGGCTCTGAAACAAGCAAGTGCTTAGCTGAGGTACATGCCTCTCACAACCACATACCTTTCACGCGACATATGGTGTATGTTACTGTGGAGTAAAAAGCAGGGATTTGAGGTGTCTGCATCTGTCGCTTTCAGTGTTTCTGCTTGGCAAGAGGTAGGGCAGAAGTTATGGAACGCAATGTCTTTAGGGTCGAAGGATGCTTCTGAGTTAGCTACTACTTGGAGGCTATTGAGTGAGACTCTGAAAGAAATGAGAGCGGAGCGAGAGTTAAAAGAAAAAGAATCACAGCAGATTTTGGGGGAGGCGGGTGCTGGGACCCCCCACGAGAAAAAAATGGAGGAGGTTCAAGGAAGGATGGAGGTTTTGCAGCTCCTTCCTCCTTCGGACTCAAACAAAAAAATCACATTCGACCTCGCTAACACAAAAATTGTCACAGAGCAAATGCCTTTCCCCACATTATTTTTTAGACAATAAACCAAGATATAAGACACCTGCACAGCAGTTAGCAGAGTTAACATCTGAAAGCAGTTGTGTTGGAAACCCGCCAGCCCCTTTTGATGTGAAAGAAGGAGGTTTTCCAGCCCAGCCGTCCGCTGTTGCCTCTCAGTACCCTCCCTTGCCAGATACTGATAAGAGTGAAGATGAAGGGAGGAGAGTCCCCTTTCGACTGCGTACACAGGAGGGTGATCCCGCCTGTCACCCAGAAAAGCGAACAGGAAAGGCAGCCCCTGGACGTTACTCCCAGCTACAGTGACCGTTATACCTTGTAATCCTGCGTGATTTTTGCAGCAAGTTTGGGAAAAAGCTGCTGAAGTAAGAGATTGGAATTTGGTAGAGAAGCTTAACCTTCCATGAGAAACATGCCCTGATCTGGGACCCCCTGACCTTGAAACTGTGGCATATCATAGAATCATAGAATGTTAGGGATTGGAAGGGACCTCGAAAGATCATCAAGTCCAATCCCCCTGCCAGAGCAGGAACGCCTAGATTATGCTACACAGGAACGTGTCCAGGCAGGTCTTGAATGTCTCCAGAGAAGGAGACTCCACAACCTCCCTGGGCAGCATGTTCCAGTGTTCCGTCACCCTCACTGAGAAGAAGTTTCTTCTCGAGTTTAAGCGGAACCTCTTATGTTCCAGTTTCAGCCCATTACCCCTTGTCCTATCAGTGGTTGTCACCGAGAAGAACCTGGCTCCATCCTCGTGACACTCACCCTTGATATATTTGTAAACATTAATGAGGTCACCCCTCAGTCTCCTCTTCTCCAAACTAAAGAGCCCCAGCTCCCTCAGCCTTTCCTCATAAGGGAGATGCTCCACTCCCTTCATCATCCTAGTTGCCCTGTGCTGGACTCTCTCCAGCAGTTCCCTGTCTTTCTTGAACTGAGGGGCCCAGAACTGGACACAATATTCCAGATGGGGTCTCACCAGGGTAGAGTAGAGGGGAAGGAGAACCTCTCTTGACCTACTAACCACCCCCCTTCTAATACACCCCAGGATGCCATTGGCCTTCCTAGCCACAAGGGCACAGTGCTGGCTCATGGACATCCTGCTGTCCACCAAGACTCCCAGGTCCCTTTCCCCTACACTGCTCTCTAATAAGTCATTCCCCAACTTATACTGGAACCTGGGGTTGTTCCTACCCAGATGCAAGACTCTACACTCATCCTTGTTATATTTCATTAAATTTTTCCCTGTCCAACGCTCCAGCCTGTCCAGGTCTTGCTGGATGGCAGCACAGCCTTCTGGTGTGTCAGCCACTCCTCCCAGCTTGGTGTCATCAGCAAACTTGCTGATAGTACTCTCTAGTCCCTCATCCAAGTCATCGATGAATATATTGAATAATACTGGTTCCAGTACCGACCCTTGAGGCACTCCACTGGATACAGGCCTCCAACCAGACTCCGCCCCATTGACCACAACTCTTTGGCTTCTTCCCCTTAGCCAGTTCACAGTCCACCTCACTACTCGAGAGTCTAGACCACACTTCCTCAGTTTAGCAGCAAGGATGCTGTGGGAGACTGTGTCAAATGCTTTACTGAAGTCAAGGTAGACCACATCCACCGCTCTGCCATCATCTATCCACCTTGTTATATCCTCATAAAAGGCTATGAGGTTAGTCAAGCACGACTTCCCCTTGGTGAAGCCATGTTGACTGTCTCTAATGACCCTCTTATCCCTGATATGCCTTGAGATGGCACCAAGGATAAGTCGTTCCATCACTTTCCCAGGGATGGAGGTGAGGCTGACCGGTCTATAGTTTCCTGGGTCCTCCCTCTTGCCCTTTTTGAAGACTGGAGTGACATTTGCTTCCCTCCAGTCCTCAGGCACCTCTCCCGTCTCCCAAGACATGGCAAAGATGATGGAGAGTGGTCTAGCAATGACATCAGCCAGCTCCCTCAGCACCCGTGGATGCATCCCGTCTGGACCCATGGATTTATGGATATCCGGATTGCTTAATTGGTCCCTAACCCAGTCCTCATCTACTAAAGCAAACTCCTCCACTGCCCTGACTTCCTCTGGGGCCTCAGGGGAACGGGGCTCCTCAGGACATATCCTGTGTTTACAGTGGCACCGAACACAGGGCAGCGCAATGAGCACTCTCCCATTGCTTGGAGAGTAGTCAAAGATCTGCAGGCAAAGGCAGCAAAATTTGACATTAATTCATCATCATACAATTAGAATCATCATCACCATAGAATGTCCTGGGCTGGTGTACTGGGTTCAGCTAGGATAGGGTTAATTTTAAATAGGGGGAGGGACTAGTCGGAAGTTGCTGAACCAAACTCGTTGCTAGTCAAAGGGATATTCTAGTCAAAGGGATATTCGATACCATTGTGATGTCATGCTCGGGGTATATATATAGGGGGCTGGTGGGGGCCGGGGGCTCTCGCTTTCCGGCTCCGCTGGTTTCTGCGTGGTGAGATCCTGTGGTGGTTTGGCCCTGGCTGGAGGCCAGGAGCTCACCAAAGCCGCTCTATCACTCCCCTTTTTAGATGGACAGGGGAGAGGTGAGATGTAACAAGAAGCCCGTGGGTAAAGATAAAAAGCAGTTTAATATAGCAATTACCACGCAGAAGCAAAGCAAAACGGAACAAAGATTATTCTCTACTTCCCATCGGCGGGCGATGTCCGGCCGCTTTCCCAGGAAGCAGGGCTCCAACACGCGTAACGGTTTCTCCGGAGGAAAAACAGCGAATGCCCCCCCCCACTTCCCTCTGCCTTCTCCCTTTATATCTGAGCTGACGTCATATGGTATGGAATACCCCTTTGGTCAATTTGGGTCAGCTGGCCCGGCTGTATCTCCTCCCAAGATGTTGATCACACCCACCCTACTACTGGGAGAACATCAAACCACAGCCTTGGTGCTGTGTGGGCACCGCTTAGCAGTAGCCAAAACACTGGGGTGCTATCAACACCCTTCTAGCTACCACTCCAAGAAACACAGCACGGAGAGAGCTGCTGTGGGAAGATTAACTCCACCTCAGTCTGACCCAATGCAATCTCCACCCCTTATTCCATACCATTTGAGTCATGCTCAGGTCTCACATGTTTAGATCATCTTAACATTTAACATGTATATTTCTCCAGTCCTTCAACAGAGAGATGCTTCTCTTCCACTCTATGCTTTTCTGTCACCGCTTTAGATGTTCCATAGCATGCAGGGCAGGAGAAGCAGCACATCCAACTGTTGGGCACCAACACCAGTTTGGTTTGGGTCGCCACTGCGTTCTTCTTGTTCCTTCTGAAACCTACTCTTCATCAGTCCACGTTGTCACTTCCTACAAGACACAACTCACATACCAGATTACTTTTCCCCCAAGGTTAAATCACCTTGAGGCACACATCGGGTTTCCCCATCTTCCCGCATTATCCACCAAGTACACCCAGGTCCTTGAGCAAAGACAACCCCACGAATGGGTTTGCCTTTTCCCATGGGAGGAGCAACCCACACTGCCTTCCCCAGCCACCTTCCCATGTGCACTACAGGGACCTTATCTCCTCCTACAGTATGTAGAGGTTCTGTTTGGGCAGAACCTGGACGGTTAGCAGATCCTCTAGAGTTAACCAGCCAAGTGGCTTCTGCTAAATTTGTATCCCAGTGCTTCCATGTCCCATGACCCAATGCCCTCAGCATAGTCTTTAACAGTCCATTGTATCTTTCAATCTTTCCAGAGGCTTCTGGATGATAGGGGATGTGATACACCCACTCAATGCCGTGTTTCTTGGCCCAGGAATTGATGAGATTATTTCGGAAATGAGTCCCGTTGTCTGATTGAATTCTTTCCGGAGTACCATGGCGCCACAAAATTTGCCTTTCCAGGCCTAAGATGGTGTTTCGGGCAGTGGCATGGTTCACAGGGTATGTCTCAAGCCAACCAGTTGTTCCTTCTACCATGGTGAGTATGTAGCGCTTGTTCTGGCGTGTTCGTGGCAGTGGTCCCATATAGTCAATTTGCCAGGCCTCACCATAACGAAAACCCAGCCACCGCCCTCTGCTCCAGGGAGACTTCGCTTTTGTGGCTCGCTTGATTGAGGCACATATCTCACATTCATGAGTGACCTGTGCAATGGCCTCCATGGTCAGGTCCACCCCTCGATCACGAGCCCATCTGTATGTAGCGTCTCTCCCTAGATGTCCTGATGTTTCATGGGCCCATCGAGCTACGAACAGCTCACCCTTACGTTCCCAGTCCAGGTCCACCTGAGCTATTTCAATTTTTGCAGCCTTGTCTACCTGGTCATTATTTCGATGTTCTTCAGTGGCGCGGCTTTTGGGCATGTGAGCATCTACATGACGCACCTTCAGAGTCATGTTTTCTACTCGAGTAGCGATATCTTGCCACAATGCAGCCGCCCATATGGGTTTACCTCTGCGCTGCCAGTTGGTCTTCTTCCACTGCTGTAACCACCCCCATAGGGCATTAGCTACCATCCAGGAATCAGTATAAAGATAGAGTATTGGCCACTTTTCTCGTTCAGCAATCATCAGGGCTAGCTGGATGGCTTTCACTTCTGCAAATTGACTTGACTCGCCTTTTCCTTCAGTGACCTCCACAACTTGTCGTGTGGGACTCCACACAGCAGCTTTCCACCTCCGATGGTTCCCTATCACACGGCAGGATCCATCAGTAAACAAAGCATAGCATCGTTCATTCTCTGGTAGTTCATTATATGGTGGTGCCTCTTGAGCACGAATCACCTTCTCAGGCACTGCACCAAAATCTCTGCCTTCTGGCCAGTCCATGATCTCCTCCAGGATTCCTGGGTGATTGGATTTTCCCAGTCGAGCTCGTTGTGTGATCAATGCTACCCACTTACTCCATGTAGCGCTAGTTGCATGATGTGTAGAGGGGATATTTCCCCTGAACATCCAGTGCAACACAGGCAGCCGGGGTGCCAAGAGGAGGGATGCCTCTGTACCAACCACTTCTGAAGCAGCTCGAACTCCCTCATATGCTGCCAGAATCTCCTTCTCGGTTGGGGTATAGTTGGCTTCTGATCCTCTGTATCCCCTGCTCCAAAATCCTAAAGGTCGACCTCGGGTTTCTCCTGATGTCCTTTGCCAGAGACTCCAAGTGAGACCATACTCCCCAGCTGCAGTGTAAAGTATATTTTGCACTGATGGTCCTGTCCGGATAGGCCCAAGTGCCACTGCACGAGCTATTTCCTGTTTCACCTGCTCAAAGGCTTGTTGTTGTTCGGGGCCCCACTCAAAATCATTCTTCTTTCGAGTCACTCGGAAAAGAGGTCTCACAAGCTGACTGTAACCTGGAATGTGCATCCTCCAAAACCCCACAAGGCCTAGGAAAGCTTGCGTTTCTTTCTTGTTAGTTGGTGGGGACATGGTCGCAATCTTATCAACTACATCCATAGGCACGTGACGGCGTCCATCCTGCCATTTTATTCCTAAAAACTGAATCTCTTGTGCAGGTCCTTTGACCTTGCTTTTCTTTATAGCGAAGCCAGCCTTCAGAAGAATTTCAATTATTCTTTTTCCCTTTTCGAACGCCTCTTCCGCTTTGCTCCCCCACACAATGATGTCATCAATGTATTGTAGATGTTCAGGGGCATCACCTTTTTCCAGTGCAGTTTGGATCAGTCCATGACAGATGGTGGAGCTATGCTTCCACCCCTGGGGCAGTCGATTCCAGGTGTATTGAACACCCCTCCAGGTGAAAGCAAACTGTGGCCTGCACTCTACTGCCAAAGGAATGGAGAAAAATGCATTGGCAATGTCAATTGTAGCATACCACCTCGCTGTCTTTGACTCCAGTTCATACTGGAGCTCCAACATATCTGGTACAGCAGCACTCAACGGTGGTGTCACTTCGTTCAGACCACGATAGTCCACTGTTAGCCTCCACCCTCCATCAGACTTTCGCACTGGCCATATGGGACTATTAAAAGGTGAATGTGTCTTGCTGATCACTCCCTGGGCTTCCAGCTGATGAATTAACTCATGGATGGGAGCTAGGGAGTCTCGATTTGTGCGATACTGCCGCCGGTGTACTGTCCTGGTAGCAACTGGCACCTGCTGTTCTTCAACTTGCAGCAGTCCTACAATAAAGGGATCTTCTGAGAGGCCAGGCAGGGTAGACAGTTGTTTGATCTTCTCTGTAGTCACGGTAGCCACACCAAAAGCCCATCGGTAGCCCTTTGGGTCCTTGAAATACCCTCTCCTGAGGTAGTCTATGCCAAGAATACAAGGGGCCTCTGGGCCAGTCACAATAGGGTGCTTTTCCCACTTGTCCCCTGTTAAACTCACATCAGCCTCCAGTACAGATAATTCTTGGCATCCTCCTGTTACTCCTGAAATCCAAACAGGTTCTGAGCCTTTATATCTTGATGGTACTAATGTACACTGCGCACCGGTGTCCACCAACGCCTTATACTTCTGTGGATCCGATGTGCCAGGCCATCGAATCCACACAGTCCAGTATACTCGGTCATCCCTGTCCTCCTCCTGGCCGAAGGCAGGGACCCTCTATTCCTGATCCTCATCAGAACATTCACTGGGTGACCTTTGTCGTAACAGACCAGAAGTCCCCTCATCAGGATCAAGGGACATGACTTCAAAGTTTCTTTGTCTAGGAGATTGCTGATTATCTTCCTGAGTCCCAACAGCAACTGCATTGACTGCCTTCTTGTATGTCGCCTTCTTAACTGCTGTCTTTCCTCTCAGTTCACGCACACGGGCTTCTAGTTTAGAGGTGGATTCACCATCCCACTTCCTCATGTCCTCCCCTTGATCACGCAGGAAAAACCAGAGTGCTCCACGTGGCGTATGCCTGGGGCTTCCTTTTCCTCTGACTGATACAGGAAAAAACTGGTTTCTTGGAGCACTCCTGGTAGTTGATACCTTGGCCCGCAGGGATGAGGAGATGCGGAAATTGTCTTCAAAATTTTGCAGCCAAGAAGACACTCTTTCCACAGTTGCTATATCCATATCTGTGCAATATATCATTGCCAAGTTGTTGGAATATGACTCTGGAGCGCCCTGAATCACCTTTCTCCACATGGCCCGTGTGCATAGAACATCCTCTGGATCTTTAGGGGCTTCTTCATCATCTAGATTACTGTAGATGACTTCCAACACTCCTAGTTCTCTTAGATACTGGATGCCTTCATCTGCAGTAGTCCATTTTCCTTGGAAATTTGAAAGATCTTCCTTGAATGGATATCTTGCCCTTACACTTGAGAGGAGCCGTTTCCAAAGACTGCAAACACCTGCTTCCTTTCCAATTCCTTTTTCAATTCCCCGATCCCTAGCAAGGGATCCCAGTTGCTGGGCTTCTCCACCATCTAGTTGCTGACTGTCAGCCCCGCTATCCCAGCATCGGAGCAGCCAGGCAGAAATCCGCTCACCGGGCTGGCGACTGTAATCTTTCCTCATATCTCGGATTTCTGACGAGGTCAGGGACCGGGTAGTTTCTGTTTCTTGTTTGATTTCTTTTACTCTTTCCGATTCCCCAGTCAGAGGATTAATTTCTTGATCAGGCTCCTCCTCTTCTTCCGCCCTTACTAATCGACCGTATGGAGCTGTTGACTTTCTTTTCCACATTTTTGTCTTCACTACTGGGGCAATTACTGTAGTCGTTGTTTGAGTTCCTGTCTCAACCATGGTGTCTTCAGCTGAGGTTTGAGTGCCTGCCTCAACCACTGCCCTTTGAGAATACTGAACTGTGGCTCGATAGGCACAGGCTAAGCCCCAGTACAATGCTAGGAGTTGCTGGTTTTCATTGGGGTAGGTAAGGCACCCTTCTATCAGGTGGCGTGTCAATTTAGTAGGGTCGCTCGCCTGTTCTGGGGTGATATCCCAGGCTATGGGAGGTGATAACCGTCCTAGGAATCTGCCCAAGTCCTTCCACACACCCTGCCACCCAGGGACCGGCCGCTTCAAGGCACACTTCAGTATGTCCTCACTCAAAGATTGTCTCCTCTTATGCCAGGATGGAAACAGATTCCACAAAGCCCATAGTATACCAATAACATTAACTAGTAATACCATAGAGCTTACACAAGGGTGTACAAGGACCATGGGAGCCTTCATAATAAAGCCGTTTACATCAATCTCATACAGGCAGAGGGGGATATATTCTTTTACTCTATCCGAAAGATAGCTCCAGCCCTGCAGCAGGGCTGTAACTACCAGAAGAAAACATATATTCAATGTTTGTCTTAACATGTTCTTAAACAAAGCTAAACCAAATGATAAGCAAGTGCTACAAGCAAACTCCGTGTCCCGCACAGGAGCTTGCCGCTTAATAGCTACTCTAGCTGTAGCAAGCTTGAACAAAACTGCTGTTATCCTGCCCCACGTTGGGCACCAAAAAGGAGTGTGGTGGTTTGGCCCTGGCTGGAGGCCAGGAGCTCACCAAAGCCGCTCTATCACTCCCCTTTTTAGATGGACAGGGGAGAGGTGAGATGTAACAAGAAGCCCGTGGGTAAAGATAAAAAGCAGTTTAATATAGCAATTACCGCGCGGAAGCAAAGCAAAACGGAACAAAGATTATTCTCTACTTCCCATCGGCGGGCGATGTCCGGCCGCTTTCCCAGGAAGCAGGGCTCCAAGACGCGTAACGGTTTCTCCGGAGGACAAACAGCGAATGCCCCCCCCCCCACTTCCCTCTGCCTTCTCCCTTTATATCTGAGCTGACGTCATATGGTATGGAATACCCCTTTGGTCAATTTGGGTCAGCTGGCCCGGCTGTATCTCCTCCCAAGATGTTGATCACACCCACCCTACTACTGGGAGAACATCAAACCACAGCCTTGGTGCTGTGTGGGCACCGCTTAGCAGTAGCCAAAACACTGGGGTGCTATCAACACCCTTCTAGCTACCGCTCCAAGAAACACAGCACGGAGAGAGCTGCTGTGGGAAGATTAACTCCACCTCAGTCTGACCCAATACAGATCCGCGTTACATGTTACTCGCGTTATATCTGGTTAAACGTTACTGTTATTTCACTGTTATCGTTACCATTTATGTTCACCATTAAAACAAACTGTTTTTATCTCAACCCTACGAGCCTCCGCCTCCTGCTCTCTCCGGGCTCTTCCCCTCACTCCCGGCAGGGGTGAGCGAGTGAGAGAGCAACCACGTGGTTCTTTGTCTCTCCCGGCCGGTCACTCGGCTTAAACCACAACAGCTGGAAGGGTCCTTAGAGATCATTTTAAACCAACCTCCCTGTTGTGGGCAGGGACACCACCTCTCGAATCGAACCCGCGACCTTCAGTGTTTCAAACACCACGCTCAACCCACTGAGCTAAACCGGCCCTCATTTCTCCAGAGATAATGCAGCTTATACCGGTAATCAATACAGATTTGTTGTGTCCATATGATATTGCGCTTTTAGCACAAGTACTGTTTCAGCCGATTCAGTATTCGTTTTTTTACTCTACCTGGAGACAATTGGCACAAAAAACAACTCTAGAAAATATGCAACTGCCTCAGGGAGATCCAAGACAAGGAGCAGGACTGGATGCATTAATGGGAACTAATGCTTTTGCTAATCCCCAAGTTCAGGCACAATGGCCTCCACTATTATTAGAACAGACTCAGCGGGTTGGAATGTCTGCATTGATAAAAACCATGGAGATGGCCGAGCTGCGGCAGAGATATGTTACTATACAACAACCACCAAAGGAACCCTTTTTACAGTTTGTAGAAAAAGTAGCTGAGGCAATTGAAAAACAAGTCGATGATGAAGGGCTGCGGCAGGTGTTAGTTAAACAGTTAGCAAAAGATAATGCAAACGAAGATTCTCAAAAAATAATAGAAACCTTTCCAGGAGATCCCTCTGTTGCTGATATGATCTCCGCCTGTTCAAAAGTTGGTACAGTTGAACACAAGATGGCAGCTCTCGCCAGAGTTATTGAACAGAAACCAAAATGTTATGGGTGTGGTCAAGAAGTACACCTCAAAAGTAATTGCCCACAATGACCATTGAAAACAAGTAGTCCTAATGCTAACACAAAGGGAGTGACCTGCAATTGTTGCGGAAAAGCTGGTCATTTGACAAAACAATGTAGATCAAAATACCACATGCATGGACAGCCCCTCTCGGGAAATGGGAAGAAGAGCGCGAGGGGGCGCGCACAGACACAAGTGCCTCTCACCAACCCATTTCTCGGGGTGGGTCAGCAAACCTTCCCCTCTGCGACTGCCTCACTGGAAAAAACAGTGGATCGGCAGGGATGGATATATCCACCGCCGACACAGTAACTATTGTGACTAAAGAAGTTATGAAAGTTCCTATGGATGCCTTTGGCCCCATAGGAAGAGGATTAAGTGCTTTACTAATTGGACGCTCAAGTTGTACAGGCAATGGCATTATTGTACATGTTGGTGTTATTGACGCTGATTATACTGGACAAATTTGTGCTATGGTTTCAACACCATATCCCCCTGTGACTATCCCAAAGGGGACACAAATTGCTCAACTTGTTCCTTTTTTGAGTTCTGTTCCCAATACAGATAAAAAAGAACAATGAGATGGAGGCTTTGGATCGACTGGCTTGCCTCAAGTGTTTTGGTCTCAGACAGTTACCTCTCAACGGCCACAGCTACTTTGTACAGTGACA
This sequence comes from Trogon surrucura, assembly GCA_020746105.1. NCBI lineage: Eukaryota > Metazoa > Chordata > Aves > Trogoniformes > Trogonidae > Trogon > Trogon surrucura. The sequence goes on from CM036657.1 coordinate 5,375,423, forward strand.
ATGAAAGGACATTCTCCATCATCGGTGCAGCTGTCAGGACTGTTGGACACCGGAGCGGAAGTAACTATTATATCTCAATATTCATGGCCATCCCCCTGGCCTGTCGGTAACATGGGAGTGGGGGTGGTTGGACTGGGAGGTGCTGCTCAGAGTGTAATGTCAGCTAATACAGTTCTTATTACTAACCCAGAGGGCCAGATGGCTACAATTCGGCCTTATGTGACATACGCCTCGTTGAACTTATGGGGCAGAGATTGTCTTTCCCAGTGGGAAGTATCTTTCCCAGTGGGGAGTTAAAATTACCACGGATTTTTGACGGGGGCCACTGTGTTGCAGGGTGTTCAACAGCCCACCCTTGCCTTGACTTGACTCACTGACAAACCTGTGTGGGTGGATCAGTGGCCCCTGAATTGTGAAAAATTACAGGCCCTGCAGGATTTAGTACAAGAACAATTAGCTGCGGGACATATTGAACCCTCTCACAGTCCTTGGAATACTCCAGTGTTTGTCATTAAAAAGAAATCTGGCAAGTGGTGACTTTTACATGACCTGAGGCAGGTAAATGCTGTAATGACTACCATGGGAGCCTTGCAGCCAGGTCTCCCCTCTCCAGCCATGATCCCCTTGGAGTGGGACATTATTGTAATGGACTGAAAAGACTGTTTTTTCACAATACCATTGGCAGAGCAAGACAAAGAGAAATTTGCATTTTCTGTGCCTTCTGTCAATCATGAGGCACCTTCACAAAGATATCAGGGGAAAGTTCTGCCACAAGGCATGAAAAATTCACCAACAATTTGTCAGTGGTTTGTTGCACAAGCATTGTCACCTGTTCGGAAAGCATTTCCGGAAGACTCTTGTTACCATTATATGGATGATATCTTGTTAGCTGCCTCTGACAAAAGCCGGTTAAGTAAAATGGAAAACATGGCCACTCATTGCTTGCAACAGTTTGGATTGGTCATAGCACCTGAAAAAACTCAACCTGTAGCACCATGGAAGTACTTAGGCATGATTGTTACAAATACACAAGCTATGCCTCAGACAGTAACATTAGACGTGCTCGTGGCACACTAAAGCGCATGCTTCAAAAACAAAAAGGGGGAATGGCTGGGGAACCACCACAGGCACGTCTGGACAAAGTTCTTTATGTTCTTAACTTTTTACAGCACAGTGATGACTTGGATACTTCTCCTATCTTCCAACATTTCTCTTCTCTTTTCTCTAAATCGCAAGTTCAAAAAGGTGCCAAAGTCCAAATGAAGGACTTGGTCACAGGCCAATGGCAGGGGCCATTTGATTTGATAACCTGGGGAAGGGGTTATGCTTGTGTCTCTACAGATAATGGTCCTCATTGGTGTCTTGCTCATTGCGTGCGGCCTGTTCTGGATTCCCAGAAGACCTCATGACATCCCACTGGCCTGGCATGGGACCAATGTTTGGGTGACTTTGATGCACCAACTTATCCAGAGCAGCTTTTGTGTTTCTCTTGCTCAGCCCTATCAGCCTTTTCATACCTGTTTGATAGGTGTTCCATTGAATGATTCAGAGGCGCATTTGTTAGTAGCTCAGCGTGGCATGGGAGGATCATCTGTGACAGGGAAATGTAATGGCAGTATGCAAAATTGCACCCTTGGGTTTTTTGACTGGGCCACCAAATTACCAAAAGGCAGGGAGCCGGAAGAATTAGAGATTTTGGGAACCTTGACCGCACGATCATGCTTTTATGTTAATAGCACTGGTTGGCATGCCTCCAGTGAGTTACCCCTGACAGTGAACAGTGATACCAAAGTATCTGACGTTACACCTTTGTCCCCCTTTTGGCCGAATGCTTCTCAGTGGTGTCAGCATGTTGCTGGAAACAAGAGCCACTCAGTAACGGGAATCGGATCTGCATCACGACTGCCAAAAGGGTTGTCCTTACTGTGTGGGGAGCAAGCTGGGCGGGCATACCAACCAGGGCTGTAGGAGGTCCTTGTACTTTTGGTCGCTTGGCCATGATGACACCACCTATGAAAATGCTAGTAAATCACAGTGATTTGCGTGCCTTTTCTCAAGGGCGTGTGAAAAGATTAGCGACACTGCTGAAAAATTGTGACAGCAATGTGCAACTTTGGAATGCTGCCGAACGTGTTTTTACTTCTATTTTCGCCCCTGGTGTAGCAGTTGCAAATGCACTAACAACCTCAAATGAAATGGCTTGCTGGATAGCAAAGAATGCTAATTTAACCTCTGAAGTGTTGTCGCAATTGGCTAACGATGTAAGCTCAATAAGGCATGCTACCTTGCAGAACCGTGGAGCAATTGATTTCTTGCTTTTGGCACATGGGCATGGATGTGAAGAATTTGACGGGATGTGTTGCATGAATCTGGAAGATCATTTGGAATCCATCCACAAGAAAATACAAGATCTACAAGTTATGACTCGTCAGATTCAAGAAGACACAGGGGTTTTTGGCATTGAAAAGTTGTTTGACCAATAGGGCTTGTCAAGGTGGTCAATGTCCTTGGTTAAAACAGGATTTTTAATACTGTTTGTGGTTGTAATTGTGCTGTTGATGCTACCCTGCCTGATCACTCTGATGCGAAGGGCCCTGCATTAGACTGTTGAGGCAGCGTTTGTAGCTCAAAAACAAAAAGGGGGAATTGTGGGGGATGGCAGCTGGACTGCTGAGAACCTGACATTGGTTGAAGACATTGACCTTGACAAATACCCAGTGTACCCTTGAGATGGGAAGTCATGTGTGCTGAGTTTGGACACATTTGCGGAACCTTCTCCCTCAAGATCCGGAGGGATGAGCCCAGCCGGAAGCTGCTCAATGTTAACCAATTAGAACTTGAACAACAAGTGTTTAACCTATAAGCAAAGGCCACACTACCTTCTTCTACTACCTTCGACTATGTATAAAAGGCACACCCTTTGTATAATAAAGCAGCCATTTTTGAGCCACTTTGATCACCGTTCAGATGTGTCGTGTCCGTCTCTACAACGACAGACTCCACCACTTCCCTGGGCAGTGCATCCCAGTGCCTGAGCACCCTCTCCGTGAGGAAAGGCTGCCTGAGAACCAACCTAAACCTCCCTGACACAGTTTCAAGCCATGCCCTCTCGTCCTGTCCCTGGTTGCACAGGAGTAGCGCCCAACTCCTACCTGACTACACCCTCCCTTCAGGTAGTTGTAGAAAGTGATAAGGTCCCTCTGAGTCTTCTCTTCTCCAGACTAAACACCCCCAGCTCCCTCAGCCTCTCCTCATAGGACTTTCCCTCCAGTCCCTTCCCCAGCCTTGTTGCTCTCCTCTGGACCTGCTCCAGCACCTCAATATCTTTCTTGCAGTGAGGGGTCCAGACCTGCACACAGGACTCGAGGGGAGGCCTCCTCAGTGCTGAGTACAGGGGCAGAATTACATCCCTACTCCCGCTGGTCACACTGTTCCTGATGCAAGTCAGGATGCCATTGGCTTTCTGGGCTACCTGGGCACACTGCTGGCTCATGTTCAACTGGTTGTCAACCAGTACTCCCAGGTTCCTCTCTGCTGGACCGCTCCCCAGCCACTCCTTCCCCAGTCGGAAGTGCTGCAGAGGGTTATTGTGGTCAAAGTGTGGGACCCTGCACTTGGTCTTGTTGAACTTCATCCCGTTGGCCTCGGCTCATCAACCCAGCCTGTCCAGGTCCCTCTGCAGTGCCTTCCTACTCTCCGGTAGATCGACACTCGCCCCCAGCTTGGTGTCATCTGCAAACTTACTAAGGGTAGACTCAATCCCCTCGTCCAAGTCGTCAATAAAGATGCTGAACAGGACTGGGCCCAGTACTGATCCCTGGGGGACACCACTGGTCACCAGACGCCAACTAGATGCAGCACCATTCACCACCACTCTCTGGGCCTAGTCATCCAACCAGTTTTTTACCCAGCAAAGGGTGCACCTGTCCAAGCCATGGGCTGCCAGCTTTTCCAGGAGGATACTGTGGGAGACTGTGTCAAAGGCTTTGCTGAAATCGAGGTAGACCACATCCACAGCCTTCCCCTCATCCACTAGGCGGGTCTCCCAGTCATAGAAGGAGATGAGATTGATCAGGCAGGACCTTCCTTTCCTAAATCTGTTGGCTGGACCTGATCCCCAGGTTGTCCTCTACATGCCGCTTGATGGCACTCAGGATGATCCACTCCATAACCTTGCCAGGTACCGAGGGCCGGCTGTCAGCCCTATAGTTCCCCAGATCCTCCTTCTGGCCCTTCTTATGGATGGGCGTCACGTTGGCCAACCTCCAGTCATCTGGGACCTCCCCAGTTAGCCAGGATCGGTGATAAATGATAGAGAGCAGCTTAGCCAGTTCTTCCGCCAGCTCCCTCAGCACCCTAGGATGAATCCCATGTGGACTCATGGACTTGTGGGGATCCAGCTGGCACAGCAGGTCACTAACTACTTCTTCCTGGATTACAGGAGGGATATTCTGTTCCCCATCCCTGTCTACCAACTCAGGAGCCCAGTTGCCCTGAGGACAGCAAGTTTTCTTGTTAAAGGTTGAGGCAAAGAAGGTATTAAGTACCTCAACCTTTTCCTTATCTTCTGTTACTGTGTTCACACAGAATCACAGAACATCACGGGCTGGAAAGGGACCTCAAAAGATCATTGTCCTGGGTTTAGCTAAAAAACCCAGTCCTGTTTAGTGATTTTTACTTTTCAGTTTAGTGTCTTCTAAAAGGCTGCACTTTCTGAAGTCAGCAGCGTGTTTTTGCAGACAGTGTGGGCTACTGGCAGTGATAACACCTGATGTTACAGTCACTGCCTGGGACTGGTATGTAGAAAGGCTCTTGCTTATACTTATTCCTATAGTGACCAAGGCCACTGCTGGCTCTTGTGTGCCACGCTGGGGGTGCTGGGTAGTAAGAGGGGGGCAGAAGGAAGTAAAAGGTGGCACCTCCGGGGGGTAATAGACAGGACAGATGACCAACGAGAGTATTCCATCCCATATACGTCATATTTAGTACAAATTGAGTCATCACGAGAGTTTCGGCCTTTTTTGTTCGTCCCTTTTCAGCCTTTTTGCCCTTTTGTTCGCCCTTTTCCTGCAACGGTCGGTGTCCAGAGAGGACTCCATCTGACCTCCTGCTTTTGATCCGGATCCTGAGTTCCCGAACCCAGCTCCCTGTATCCAGCTCCCCGCCGCTGCTGAGCCTGGGGTTTCCCCAGTGCCTCCTGCTCTGCAGCACCAGTGGTGATTTCTATCGGGGGAGGGAGTTGGGTTTGATATCGGGCTACTATCTACAGTTGTATGTAATTCTTTACTTTTATCTTTTTACCATTATTCCTATTATTTTCATTAAAGCTGTTCTAGTTTTTTTTCTCCTCTAATCCATAAGTCTCTCTGCCTCATTCCCTTTTCTCTTCCCGTTTGGGGAGGGAAGAGGGGGTTAGAGAGCGTCTGTCTGCGTTAGTGGCCGGCCCAGCCCTAACCCACGACAATCATCTAGTCCAACCCCTCTGCCAGAGCAGGATCACCTACAGTAGATCGTACAGGAACGCGTCCAGGCAGGTTTTGACTATCATCTCCAAAGAAGGAGACTCCACAACCTCCCTGGGCAGTCTATTCCCCTCCTTATCCATTAAGGAATGGAGATTTTCCCTGACCCTCCTTTTGTTATTAATGTGTCTATAAAAGCACTTTTTGTTATCCTTTACAGAGATGGCCAAATTAAGTTCTAACTGAGCTTTTGCTTCTCTAATTCTCCTTCTGCATGACCTTACAATATCCTTAAATGCTTCCCGATTCACCCGCACCTTTTTCCATAGTTGATACACTCTTTTTTTTCCCTGAGTTCTTGCGAAAACTCCCTGCTCAACCACATTGGTCTTCTTCCCCGACGGCTCATTTTTCGGTTCATGGGGACAGCTTGCTCCTGTGCGTTCATAATTTCATTCTTAAAGTAAGCCCAGCCTTCCTGGGCCCCTTTGTTTTTAAGGGCTGATTCCCAATAGATTCTTTGAATCAGCGTTCTAAATAGTTCAAAGTCAGCCCTCCGGAAGTCCGAGGTAGAGGTTTTGCTGACGACCCTCCTAACTTCACCACATATTCAAAATTCTATCATACTGTTACCGAAATCCGGTCAATGAAGAACTCTCTAACACTCAATTTTAATATTAGAAAGCAGGCATTTCTTTATTGTGTCTGAATGCATGGGGGGATAATCCCTCCTATCGTGCATGCCATGTCTGTTACCCCTCCAAGCTTATATCCACCTGTTACATACAGAGGCATTAGTTTTCCCAGAAAGATTATACATAGTCATTCTATTTCCACGAACTAATTATCCTACATATATAGTTACTACGCATGTGGCCTGGATCTCTGAAAGGCTTCCCTCGAGGTGTTCGGTGGTCTCTGGTGATCCCTTGTGGCTTATGGAGAGGTGTCTTTTCACAAACTTCCCATAGAAAGTCTTATCTTTAATCTATGCATCCCTCCAGGGAACAGCCACAGCTGATTGTCCTAGAAGACACAGTTGATGTTCCTTGATTGCCAAGGGCCCATACAACAATTGCCTCCTCCAGGGTGCCAGCCACAGTCATGTCTTTCCTTGCATTCCTGCCCGAGGCCCATTTTACACATTTCACAGAACCACAGAATCACAGAATGTTAGAGGTTGGAAGGGACCTCAAAGATCAACTAGTCCAACACCCCCCGCCTCCCCCCCTCCGCCAGAGCAGGACCACCTACAGTAGAGCGCACAAGAACATGTCCAGGCAGGTTTTGAATGTCTCCAAAGAAGGAGATTCCACAACCTCCCTGGGCAGCCTGTTCCAGGGCTCTGTCACCCTCACAGTAAAAAAGTTTTTCCTCATATTTTTATGGAACCTCTTATGTTCCAGCTTCCACCCATTGCCCCTTGTCCTGTCAGTGGATGCGGCTGAAAAGAGCCTGGTTCCATCTTCCTGACATTCCCCCTTGACATATTTATAAACATTAATGAGGTCACCCCTCAGCCTCCTCTTCTCCAAGCTAAAGAGACCCAGCTCCTTCAGCCTTTCCTCATCAGGGAGATGTTCCACTCCCTTCATCATCTTTGTGGTTCTGCGCTGGACAATCTCCAGCAGCTCCCTGTCCTTCTTGAACTGAGGGGCCCAGAACTGGACACAATATTCCAGATGCGGCCTCACCAGGGCAGAGTAGAGGGGCAGGAGGACCTCTCTTGACCTACTTGATATTCCCCTTCTAATACACCCCAGGATGCCATTGGCCTTCTTGACCACGAGGGCACATTGCTGGTTCATGGTCATCCTGCAGTCCACTAGAACCCCCAGGTTCCTTTCCCCTGCGCTGCTCTCCAGCAGGGCAGTCCCCAACCTATACTGGCACATGGGGTTATTTTTTCCCAAGTGCAAAACTCTACACTTGCCCTTGTTAAACTTCATAAGATTTCTCCCCGCCAAGCCCTCCAGCCTGTCTAGGTCTCTCTGAATGGCTGCACAGCCTTCTGGTGTGTCAACCACTCCTCCCAATTTTGTATCATCAGCAAACTTGCTGTCTACATTCTCTAATCCCTCGTCCAGATCATTGATAAATATATTAAACAGCACCGGCCTGAGCACTGACCCCTGAGGGACCTCGCTAGACGCAGGCATCCAACCAGACTCTGCCCCATTGACCACAGCTCTCTGGCTTCTTCCCTTCAACCAGTTAGCGACCCACCTCACTACTTGGTCATCCAGACCACACTTCCTCAGTTTACCTATGAGGATGCTATGGGAGATGGTGTCAAAGGCCTTGCTGATATCCAGATAAACCACATCCACTGCATGGCCACCATCCATCCACCTGGTTATGTCTTCGTTGTAGAGTCTTGCATCTGGGTAGGAACAACCCCAGGTTCCAGTATAAGTTGGGGAATGACTTATTAGAGAGCAGTGTAGGGGAAAGGGACCTGGGAGTCTTGGTGGACAGCAGGATGACCATGAGCCAGCACTGTGCCCTTGTGGCCAGGAAGGCCAATGGCATCCTGGGGTGTATTAGAAGGGGGGTGGTTAGTAGGTTGAGAGAGGTCCTCCTTCCCCTCTACTCTGCCCTGGTGAGACCCCATCTGGAATATTGTGTCCAGTTCTGGGCCCCTCAGTTCAAGAAAGACAGGGAACTGCTGGAGAGAGTCCAGCACAGGGCAACTAGGATGATTAAGGGAGTGGAGCATCTCCCTTATGAGGAAAGGCTGAGGGAGCTGGGGCTCTTTAGTTTGGAGAAGAGGAGACTGAGGGGTGACCTCATTAATGTTTACAAATATATCAAGGGTGAGTGTCACGAGGATGGAGCCAGGCTCTTCTCGGTGACAACCACTGATAGGACAAGGGGTAATGGGCTGAAACTGGAACATAAGAGGTTCCGCTTAAACTCGAGAAGAAACTTCTTCTCAGTGAGGGTGACGGAACACTGGAACAGGCTGCCCAGGGAGGTTGTGGAGTCTCCTTCTCTGGAGACATTCAAGACCTGCCTGGACACGTTCCTGTGTAGCATAATCTAGGCATTCCTGCTATGGCAGGGGGATTGGACTTGATGATCTTTCGAGGTCCCTTCCAATCCCTGACATTCTGTGATTCTGTGATTCTCTGATTGAAGAGGGTCCCTTCGGAGAGCCGGCCAAGTTAACGATCATCACACCAATATGGCTACAGATCGTCCTCCCTTTATTGCTCCGGACAGCTCAATATATACAGTTCAGCAGTGTCCCCGCGCCTGCCCCTTAACAGAGTTGGTCAGTTACAGGTTTACACACGCCAGCGTTTTATTGGGTAGTGCCATTCCACTATGCAAGCGGCTCTCGCCCCCCCTTCTCCCCCTGGGCCCAGCACCTGCAGCCAAGCATCTCGCAAAGCTCTCACAAAACAGATAAAACCTACTCCTCCCCGTGTTCCAAGGCAGCTTCAAGGAAAGAGCCTTTGTTTAGGCCTAAGCTGGGTTGTCCACGTTTTTAAAGTAATACCACGCCTCTGCTCCACAAGAAATTCCTCTACATATCCCCCTTTTTCTTTTTGGACAACCCAGGCTTCATCCGCTAGCTTGCTTACAATTTTCTTGATTATACTTATCAAACAACTAAACATAAGTAAGCCTATAACAATTAAAACTGCAATAACCAAAAATACCTTAACTAAACTCTTAATTCATCCTGTCAAAGTTCTCACACCCATCGCCCTAAATCATACTTGGATCCTTAATCACACACTTCTAACAAAGCAAAAGGCAGCTGGTTTCCCTGCCTTGCTTTTAGCTAAAGAAAGATCACTCTGCTGGTTAGTACATAAACCTTAACACCTACTATGTGGCTTTGATTACACAACCAATATAAGCTTCATTGTTGGTCACACAAAGAGGATACATATTAATACAACAGGTAACATTGAGAACAGTCACATTTTCCCACAATTGCTCTACCATCAGCTGTAACCATCTTCTGCCAGTCCAGTCCATATCATCGTTGGTAATCGGTACCTCAGGGTCCCATCACGTCACTGGGCAAACAAAGGGATTCAACGGGCAGGCCCAGTGCACAGTCGTGTTGCTGTTACGCTGTTGAGGTGACAGGATGTTGCACAGCCACATCATGCAGGATCATGCGGTTCCCGGGTCCCTTGTCCGTTATTAATAATAACAGGACACGCAATCGAACTGGCTGCTTCCCAATCTCCCTCTGTTATAGCGTCTCTGATGACACCGCTCCATCGTTGTTGCAAAGGATCCTTTATGGTTCAAGCTTGAAAATCAGGCTTGAGTGAGGGAGCTGATGGTAATGGGGGAGCTGAACTGGTTTAAGGGTTTCTTCTGTTTCTTGCTGTGATAATTCAGCGAGTTTGTTCAGCATCTCTTTCAGGGGTTCATCCTGATCTTCCTTCTCCCCCCCCCCCTTTTTTTTTTTTTTTTTTTTTTTTTTTTTTTATTAGCTCAAGTATTACTTCAATCACGCTGCTATCACACAGGGAGAGCAGAATTTCCCAGGTCTGTTTTGATCATACTCTCCCGTTCACTCCCATGCACATCTGGTGTACAAGAAGCGTCTTATCTTCATTCTCACGGTCAAGCTCTCAACATGAGCTGTACCTGGCTGGTCAGGGTCTCTTTTCATAATTAGCAAGCAAGACTTATGCACTTGTTTGGAAAAGAGCTCAGCTCAAGGACGAAAGTCTTAATTCTGCAACGCAGTGCAGTTTCTCCTTTTTCTTTTTCTTTTTTTTTTTTTTTCTTCCACCCAGTCGGGACAAGCAGGGAGTTTCTCCCTTTACCCTTTTCCTTTCCTGCCCTCCCCCCAACGCTTCGATCGCTGCTGCAGCAACTTTCTTTTCTGCTTGCATGATTTCTAGAGTGCGTATTACAGTTTTCCAAACTGTTCCTAGTTCTTTCGCTTCCTTTCCTTCTTTTCCTCCCTCTAGAGTACAGTCCCACAAAAAGTCTCCTACTTCACGCCATTCCGTGGAACTAAAGATTAATGGCGGGTCGTTCATTTTCTCCCGTTTCCGAGCCCATGGGGCTAATAGGTCTCGCTCCTTTACTTTTCCTCCTCTCTTAGAGAGTATACTAAGGAGGCGAGTTGCCGCGTCCGTTTCCATCGTGGTCTTACCTTGGCAGGGGCTTGATCAGCTGCTCAAGCTCTGGTCTCCGGTGCCCTTTTGGTCACACTCGGAACTCTCCTGCCTCCAGCTCTCCGGCTCCCAAATCGGCTCACGTCCGATGCTTCGGAGTCTTCCCACATTTAAGCAATCCGCATTTAAGCGTCCATAGAGGGTCCCTTGTTCAGGCGCCAGATGAAGAGGGTCCCTTCGGAGAGCCGGCCAAGTTAACGATCATCACACCAATATGGCTACAGATCGTCCTCCCTTTATTGCTCCGGACAGCTCAATATATACAGTTCAGCAGTGTCCCCGTGCCTGCCCCTTAACAGAGTTGGTCAGTTACAGGTTTACACGCGCCAGCGTTTTATTGGGTAGTGCCATTCCACTATGCAAGCGGCTCTCGCCCCCCCTTCTCCCCCCGGGCCCAGCACCTGCAGCCAAGCATCTCGCAAAGCTCTCACAAAACAGATAAAACCTCCTCCTCCCCGTGTTCCAAGGCAGCTTCAAGGACAGAGCCTTTGTTTAGGCCTAAGCTGGGTTGTCCACGTTTTTCAAGTAATACCACGCCTCTGCTCCACAAGAAATTCCTCTACATCTGATTCTATCAGGTTGGTCAAACATGACTTCCCCTTGGCAAAGCCATGCTGACTGCTCCTAATAACCTTCTTATCCTTGATATGCTTAGAGACAGCATCAAGGAAAAGTTGTTACATCACCTTTCCAGGGATGGAGGTGAGGCTGACCAGTCTGTAGTTACCTGGGTGGTCCTTCCTGCCCTTCTTACAGACTGGAGTGACATTCGTTTTCCTCCAGTCTTCAGGCACCTCACCTGTTCCCCATGACTTACCAAAGATGATGGAGAGTGGCCTAGCAATGACTCCCGCCAGCTCCCTCAGCACCTGTGGGTGCATCCCATCAGGGCCCATGGATTTATGGATGTTCAAGTGTTCAAATTGATCCTTAACCCAGTCCTCATCAATCAGGGCAAACTCCTCCTTTATCTTGACTTCCTCTGGGGCCTCAAGGGACTGAGGCTCCTGAGGACAGTCTCCAACAGTGTAGAGGCAAAGAAGGCATTCAGCAACTCTGCCTTCTTTCTGTCCTCTGTCTCCAGGGCACCCACCTCATTCACCAGAGGGCCTACATTGCCTCTAGTGTTAGTTTTGTCAGCAATGTATTTGAAGAAGCCCTTTCTGTTGTCCTTGACCTCCCTTGCAAGGTTTAATTCCAAGGAGGCCTTAGCTTTTCTGATTGCCTCCCTACACTCCCTGACAGCTGCCCTGTACTCCACCCAAGTGGCCAGCCCTTCCTTCCACAATTTATACACCCTCCCTTTCCACCTGAGTCTGCCCAGCAGATCCCTGGTTAACCATGCAGGTCTCCTGGATCTCTTTCTTGATTTCCTACCTGTTGGGATGCACTGATCCTGAGCCTGGAAGAAGTGGTCTTTGAATGCCAACCAACTCTCTTGGGCCCCTTTACCTTGCAGCTCCCTGTCCCAAGGGGTTTCCCCTAGCAATTGCTTGAAGAGGCCAAAGTTGGCCCTTCTGAAGTCCAGAGTTGCGATCCTGCTTACTATTCTGTTTCTACCGCACAAGATCCTGAACTCCACTAGCTCATGGTCGCTGCAGCCAAGATTACCCTCAACCTTCATTGCTTCAACCAGACCTTCCTTGTTGGTGAGCACAAGGTCCAGCAGCGCTCCTCTCCTGGTTGGCTCATCCACCATTTGCATCAAAAAGTTATCACCGATGCACTGGAGGAACCTCCTGGACTGAGGATGGCTGGCTGTGTGGGACTTCCAGCAAACATCTGGGTAGTTGAAATCCCCCATGAGAACCAGGGCCTGGGATTGAGAGGCTGCTGTCAGCTGCCTGGAAAAGGCCTCATCAACTTCCTCCTCCTGATCAGGTGGTCTGTAATAGACACCCACCACAGTATCACATAAGCTAGCCTGCCCCTTAATTCTTACCTACAAACTCTCTACTTGCTCCTCATCTGCCCCTGGATGGATCTCAATACACTCCAGTTGCTCTCTCACATACAGAGCAACTCCCCCACCTCGCCTCATCGGCCTGTCTTTCCTAAAAAGAACATAACCATCAAGGCCCACATTCCAGTTATGTGAGCTGTCCCACCACGTCTCTGTAATTGCAATAAGATCATAGTTCTCCAGCTTCACATAGACTTCTAATTCTCCCTGCTTATTCCCCATGCTTCTTGCATTGGTATACAGACACTTCAGAGATTTAATGGAGCATCTGTTACTGTTGCTGGTCCCTTTTACTCCTAACCCTGGGATACTTCCCCTTGGCTCATGTGTAGAGACTCGGGTTTTATCCCCTTCCCCCTTCCAACTTAGTTTAAAGCCCTATCTATTAATCCCACCAACTCTCCAGCAAGGATTCTCCTCCCTCTCTTAGACAGCTCTACACCATCTATATCTCTCATGCCCAGTAATGCATAAACTTCCCCGTGATCATAATACCCAAAACGTTGCTGGTGGCACCAGTCTTTGAGCCATGCATTAACTGCATGTACTTTTCTGTTCCTTTCAGTATTCCTGTCACCTACTGAAGGGATAGATGAGAAAACTATCTGTGCCCCCGATCCTTTGATCACCTGGCCTAATGATTTAAAGTCCTTTTTAATTCTCTTGGTACTTCTATGATTGATCTCATCACTGCCAGCCTGGACAACCAACAACGGGTAATAATCAGTGGGACTCACCAGTCTGGGAAGTTTTTTAGTCATGTCCCTAATCCGAGCTCCAGGGAGGCAACAGACTTCCCTGTGGGCTGGGTCTGGGCGGCAAATGGGACCCTCTGTTCCCCTTAGGATGGAGTCACCAATGACAACTACCCTTCTTTTCTTTTTAGTTGAACTGGTCCTGATGCATGGGGCTGACTTGCTCAGCGAGGTCAGCCCTATGGCTCCACATCCATCCGCTTCTTCACTTCCTTGTCTCTCCTGTTCCAGAGCCCTGTACCTGTTCTGCAGAGGCAACTGGGCAGGTGAGGGATGCCGAGCAGGGACCCGCCTTCCTCTCCGAGCCAGGACTCGTTTCCATTCCCCTCCATCTCTTTGGTCCCCTCCTTTGACCTGATTTCTGTCTATGGTGTGTAACATTAAGCAGGTATTCTTTATTACAGCACTGGGCATGTACAGGATTTCTCCTCAAAATGGAACCGGTTGCACAGTGTTATAGAAGAGTCTGGGAGAACCCTCCTGCTGAGTCGTGAGGTTCAGACTGGACCCCCTTGCTTTCTAAACTTCCTCATGAAGAGGAATCTAGGTGCAGCTGGATCCAGTCTTAGCCTCCCATTGTAAAGTTCAGAACCTAGGTTCTGCCACAGTCGGTTTATTTCAGTTCAAGCTGGGACACTCTGAGGACTCTGAACAAAGAAATCCCTGAGCAATTATACCCTTACCATCTAAACTCACCTCTCCTTATGCAATGATTTGGTCCAATAGCAATATTTGGGTCTGAGGTCTTCTTGTTTCTCACTGGATCCTTTCTCTCTCTCCAGGTAGGCATTCTTTTCTTTCTCTTGAGGATGCAGTTTCTGTTGATCTTATCTTTCTCAATTAGCATTGGTTTCCAGGCTTTTCTTCAGCCTAAACTCTTCAGTACTTAGGTAAAATTCCACAGTCTGGGGCCTAAGGCTTCAGTAGATCTGGCTACTCATGCTAAACAATGTCACTCATAAGACAAAACTAGTTTCAATTCATCATAATTTTAAGTGATCCAACAATTAATTCTAATATTCTACAAGTAAACTATTTTAATCTCCAACACCCAGAGAAGCTGTAGAAATCCCCTCCCTGGAAATGTTCAAGGACAGGTTGGACGGTGTCCTGGATTTAGCTAAAAACCCAGTCCTGTTTAGTGATTTTTACTTTCCAGTTTAGTGTCTTCTAAAAGGCTGCACATTCTGAAGTCAGCAGCATGTTTTTGCAGACAGTGTCTGCTACTAGTAGTGATAACACCTGATGTTTACAGCTACTGCCTGGGACTGGAGTGCAGAAAGGCTCTTGCTTATACTTTATTCCTATAGTGACCAAGGCCACTGCTGGCCCTTGTGTGCCACGCTGGGGGTGCCAGATAGTAAGAGGGGGTCACAAGGAAGTAAAAGGTGGCACCTCCGGGGGGTAATAGACAGGACAGGTGACCAACGAGAGTATTCCATCCCATATACATCATATCTAGTACAAATTGAGTTATCACGAGAGTTTCACCCTTTTGCCCTTTTGTTCGCCCTTTTTTTCTGCAATGACCGGTGTCCAGAGAGGACTCCATCTGACCTCCTACTTTTGATCTGGATCCTGAGTTCCTGAATCCAGCTCCCTGTATCCAGCTCCCCGCCGCCGCTGACCCTGGGGTTTCCCCAGTGCCTCCTGCTCTGCAGTATCAGTGGTGATTGCTCTCGGGGGAGGGAGTCGGGTTTGATATCGGGCTACTATCTATAGTTGTATATAATTCTTTACTTTTATCTTTTCACCATTATTTCTATTATTTTCATTAAAGCTGTTCTAGTTTTTTTTTTCTTCTCTAAGTCGTAAGTCTCTCTGCCTCATTCCCTTTTCTCTTCCCGTTTGGGGGCGGAAGAGGGGGTTAGAGAGCGTCTGTCCGCGTTAGTGGCCGGCCCAGCCCTAACCCTCGACAGATTTAGTGACACCCAATGTGGGGCAACGAAAAACAAACACCAATCAGGCTCAGAATTTTTTACCAGCTATTTAGATACGACTGGACTCTGATATATTGCCCGCATAGTTTAAATTCCATCCAGCGCAGTTGAGAGCGTATCAGATCTTTTCTTTGAGAGTTCCGAAGGGTTAGAAAAGAAAACCGGACAGCTCACATCATGTTATCGGTCGGTGAAATGCTATGTCATGTCCTTTTAAATATGGGTTCCTCATTGGGTGTCAAAATTTTGTCCAAACTCTCAGGTGTGATTTGGTATATCTTTCTGTGGTTTGCCTGTTTTGGTTACGTGACGAGACTTCTCACTGTACTGGTTTTTTTAGTGTCGATGTATTCTGCAGTAATTTGAGTGATTGGCATCCCTGAATACCTTAAGAGCACAACGATGAATTTTGTTTCTAACTACACTTTCAATTTCACCTTAGGAAATTATACCCATTTGTTTACTAATCTGAGTATACCAGGTTTTGAGGATTGTGATTGTGATTGCGAATGCAGTTATTTTGATCGAAAGATTGAATTGTTACTGATTCTGATGTTAATGCCCATGAATCTCTTGGCATTGTGGCGTTTCTGTAGGAATTTGTGCAAGTCATTGAGTATCACTGTGTCCTTTAACACTCAGTTTGTATCAGCAAATGTCGCCCCTGTGACTAGAAAGAAACATCGGAAAAAGTGAATTGCCCTAACAACAGATATCACAACTCCAGGACAAAGTCCTTCTAAAGTAGCATCATCAGATGACTCAGATTCAGACTCAGGAAAGAAAACTGGTATCCCTGTGACTGGGAAGAAAGATCTAACAAAGACAAATCACCCAACATCAGATGATTCTGATCCAGGAAAGGGTCCTTCCCAAACAAAGTCATCAGATAGTTCAGGGTCAGAATCGGAAGCAACTGTCAAACCTTTAACTCTGAGGGACATGCGAGATGTGAGAAAGGACTTTGGCCGTCGTGAGGGTGAATCATATTGCAGGTGGTTACTCCGGTGCTGGGATAAAGGAGCCGATACCATTAATCTGAATGGTAAAGAAGCCAAACAGCTGGGATCCCTCTCTGGAAACGCAGGCGTTGACATGGAACTTGCGAAAGATGACAACAGTCTCAACCTCTGGAGGCGACTCTTGACAGCTATTAAGAACCGGTATACCCACAAGGACGATATTCCTATCCACACAACCAACTGGACCAGCATAGAGAAAGGCATTAAATTCCTGAGAGAACTAGCAGTGAGAGAGGTGATTTACAGCGATCCACAAACAATTTTAAACCCTGATCAAATGCCCTGCCACAAACCCGTTATTCAGATGTTTGTGAGGAGTGCCCCACCAGTGTATAAGCACACCCTGTCAATGCTGGTCTGTGTAGAGGAATTTCTTGTGGAGCAGAGGTGCGGTATAACTTTAAAAGTGTGGACAACCCAGCGTAGGCCTAAACAGAGGCTCTTTCCTTGAAGCTGCCTTGGAACACAGGGAGGAGGAGGTTTTATCTGTTTTGTGAGAGCTTTGCTAGATGCTTGGCTGGAGGTGCTGGCCCCACGGGGAGAAGGGAGGGCGAGAGCCGCCTGCATAGCTGAATGGCACTATCCAATAAAACGCTGGCGTGTGTAAACCTGTGACTGACCAACTCTGTTAAGGGGCAGGTGCGGGGACGCTGCTGAACTGTATATATTGAGCTGTCCGGAGCAATAAAGAGAGGACGATCTGTAGCCATATTGGTGTGATGATTGTTATCTTGGCCGGCTCTCCAAAGGGACCCTCTTCAGGTCTGGGCATTAGATGGAGATGGTCGGGTAGCAACAGTGAGTGAAGTGGCCAACAAAGCACGACAGTATGAAGACAGTACTGCCAATCCCCAAAAAATTCAGATTGCTGCTGTGGAAAAAATAATTGAGGAAAACAACAGATCACTGGAGAAATCAATTGAGAAAGCAATTGAGATAGCAATGGAGAAAACCAACCAATCAATTGAGAAAGCCAATCAAGCGACTGAGAAAGCAATGGAGAAAACCAATCAAGCAATTGTGAAAAACAGTGAATCATTTGAGAAAACCAATCAATCATTAAAAGAGCTGATTGACACATTGTCCAAGAGAGATGACAGACCTCAGTGGAGCTGTGTTGATGCTGTTAGAAAACACAGACCTTCAAAATCAACTAAAAATGATGGCAACTTGTCACGGAATGACTTGTGGATTTTCCTACGTGGATATGGTGAGGACATGAGAAACTGGGATGGAAAACCTACTTCTTCTATAAGGGAACGAATATCCAATTTGCGAAACACAAACAGAAGACAACAATCTGCCACGAGAAGGAATAATCGGAATGTAAATGTAGTTAATACCAACACTGCGAATCAAGTAAACCCCATGAATCAGCCTCAAAATTAGAGGGACCCTGCCTCCAGCCAGGTGGAGGAGAGGGACAACCGAGTTTATTGGACTGTGTGGATTCGGTGGCCTGGCACATTAGAACCACGAAAATATAGAGCTCTGGTGGACACTGGTGCACAGTGCACTCTGATGCCATCGAATCATACAGGTAGTGAAACTGTTACTATTTCTGGAGTGACGGGTGGTTCTCAACAACTGTCTGTATTGGAGACCGAAATGAGCCTTACTGGGAATATGTGGAAAAAACACCCTATAGTGACTGGTCCAAATGCCCCATGCATCCTTGGCATAGACTTCCTCAAGAAAGGATATTATAAAGACCCAAGAGGGTATCGATGGGCTTTTGGCATAGCAGCTGTAGAGACTGAAGACATTGATCAGCTGTCTCGCTTGCCCAAACTGTCAGAGGAGTCTAGTGTCGTAGGACTGATGAAAACTGAAGACCAACAGGTACCAATTGCTACTAAAACAGTGCATCGACGACAATATCGTACCAACCGAGACTCTGTAGTCCCCATCCATAAGTTGATTCGTCAACTAGAAAGCCAAGGAGTGATCAGCAAAGCTCGCTCACCATTTAACAGTCCTATCTGGCCTGTGCGAAAGTCTGATGGAGAATGGAGATTGACTGTAGACTATCGTGGCCTAAATGAGGTTACACCACCAATGAGTGCTGCCGTGCCGGACATGTTAGACCTTCAGTATGAGCTGGAGTCCAAGGCAGCTCAGTGGTATGCCACAATTGACATTGCTAATGCGTTTTTCTCTATTCCTACAGCAGCAGAGTGCAGGCCGCAGTTTGCTTTCACCTGGAGGGGTTTCCAGTACACCTGGAACCGACTGCCCCAGGGGTGGAAACACAGCCCTACCATCTGCCATGGACTGATCCAGACTGCCCTGGAGAGGGGTGGAGCTCCAGAACATCTGCAATCCATCGATGACATCATTGTATGGGGTAACACAGCAGAAGAAGTGTTCACGAAACGTAAGAAAATAATTGAGATTCTTTTGGATGCTGGTTTTGCCATAAAGAGAAGCAAGGTCAAGGGACCTGCACGAGAGATCCAGTATTTGGGAGTGAAATGGCAAGACGGGCGTCACCAGATCCCAATAGACGTGATTAACACAATATCAGCTATGTTGCCACCAACTAACAAAAAAGAAACACAATCCTTCTTAGGTACTGTGGGTTTCTGGAGAATGCATATTCCTGGTTATAGTCAGATTGTGAAACCTCTTTTTGATGTGACTCGAAAGAAAACCAAATTTCAATGGGGCCCTGAACAGCAACAGGCCTTTGAACAAATCAAACAGGAGATTGTACAGGCAGTAGCTCTTGGGCCAATCCGAACAGGACAAGATATTAAAAATTTGCTATACACCGCAGCTGGGGACAATGGTCCTGCCTGGAGCCTCTGGCAGAGGGCACCAGGAGAAACTCGAGGTCGACCCTTAGGATTTTGGAGCCGAAAATATAGAGGCTCTGAGGCCGACTATACTGCAACTGAAAAAGAAATACTGGCCGCATATGAAGGGGTTAAAGCTGCTTCGGAAGTGATTGGTACTGAGGCACAGCTTCTCCTAGTACCACGAATATCAGTCCTAAACTGGATGTTCAAGAGTAAAGTTCCTTCCACACATCATGCCACCGATGCTACATGGAGTAGATGGACTGCCCTAATTACACAGAGAGCTCGAATGGGTCATCACAATCATCCAGGACTTTTAGAGGTAATTGCAGACTGGCCACAAGGTAAAGACCTTGCAAGGCCCCCTAAGGAGGTGGTGACACGTACTGAAGAAGCTCCACCATATAATCAGTTACCGGATAATGCAAAGCAATATGCCCTATTCACTGATGGATCTTGCCGCCTTGTAGGAAATCGTCCTAAGTGGAAAGCTGCTGTGTGGAGTCCCACACGACGCGTTGCAGAGGCAACTGAGGGAGAAGGTGGATCGAGTCAGTTTGCAGAGGTAAAAGCCATCCAGCTGGCCTTAGACATTGCTGAATGGGAAAAATGGCCAGTGCTCTATCTCTATACTGACTCATGGATGGTGGCAAATGCTTTTTGGGGTTGGTTAAAACAGTGGAAGCACAATAACTGGGAGCGCAGAGGTAAGCCTATTTGGGCTGCTGAACTATGGCAAGACATTGCTGCTCGGCTAGAGAACTTAGTTCTAAAGGTATGCCACATAGATGCCCATGTGCTCAAAAGTCGTGCTAATGAGGAAAATCGACACAACCAACAAGTGGATCAGGCTGCTCAAGTGTTCCAGATAGACTTGGACTGGGAACACAAAGGTGAACTGTTTCTAGCTCGGTGGGCCCACGACACTTCAGGACATCAGGGAAGAGATGGAACATACAGATGGGCTCGTGACCGAGAGGTGGATTTAACTATAGACGCTATTGCGCAGGTTATCCATGATTGTGAAATATGCGCCGAAATTAAGCAAGCTAAGTGATTAAAACCTTTTTGGTATGGGGAACAATGGTTAAAATATAGGTATGGGGAGGCCTGGCTGATTGATTACATCACACTTCCTCTAACTCGCCAGGATAAGCGCTATGTGCTCACTATGGTGGAAGAAACTAGTGGATGTTTAGAAACATCCTGTGCCTCACACCACTGCCCGAAACACTATCTTGGGCCTAGAAAAGCAGATCTTGTGACGACACGGCACTCCAGAAAGAATTGAATCAGATAATGGGACTCATTTCAAAAACAATCTTATAGACAATTGGGCTAAAGAACATGGTATTGAATGGGTATATTATATCCCCTATCATGCACAAGCCTCTAGGAAAATTGAACGATACAATGGACTGTTAAAAACTACTCTGAAAGCTATGGGAGGTGAAACTTTTAAAAATTGGGACAAGCATTTAGCACATGCCACCTGGTTAGTTAACACCAGACAATCCATCAATCCTGCTGGTCCTGCTCATTCAGAGTCTTTGCATACAGTAGAGGGAGATAAAGTCCCTGTGGAGTATGAAAGGAATTTGTTGGGGAAGACTGTCTGGGTATTTCCTGCTTTGGGCAAAGGCAAACCCATTTGTGGGGTTGCTTTCTCTCAAGGACCTGGGACTACTTGGAGGGTGATGATGAAAGATGGTGAAGTTCAATGTGTACCTCAAGGAAATTTAACTCTAGGTGAGAATACTCGATTTAATCTTCCATGATGTTGTTACATAATACTAACAGTGTTCAATAAGTGTTTTTCAGAATAATAACCAGTGATGACCAGAGCCGATCTCATCAAATGACATCTAGCAACTGAGCTAGCCTCATGGAGTGATGTCCAGTAAGTTCTTTGAAGTGAATCTACAACCTATGGACACGAACTGTAACGAATCTCACATGAACTTTCCTGCCCTGAGACACTGCTATGATGGACAGAACCCATGATTCTGAACTTCATGAACTTACTGAACTTTTCCTATAAGTAGATCATTAGCTCGTGATCAGTATGACATAAATGGTATGGAATAAGGGGTGGAATGTCCTGGGTTTAGCTAAAAACCCAGTCCTGTTTAGTGATTTTTACTTTTCAGTTTAGTGTCTTCTCAAAGGCTGCACGTTCTGAAGTCAGCAGCATGTTTTTGCAGACAGTGTGTGCTACTGGCAGTGATACCACCTCATGTTTACAGTCACTGCCTGGGACTGGTTTGCAGAAAGGCTCTTGCTGATACTTATTCCTACAGTGACCAAGGCCACTGCTGGCTCTTTGGTGCCATGCTGGGGGTGCTGGGTAGTAAGAAGGGTCACAAGGAAGTAAAAGGTTGCACCTCCGGGGGATAATAGACAGTACAGGTGACCAACGAGAGTATTCCATCCCATATACATCATATCTAGTATAAATTGAGTGATCACGAGTGTTTCGTCCCCTTTTCGGCCTTTTCGCCCTCCTTTTCTGCAATGGCCGGTGTCCAGAGAGGACTCCATCTGACCTCCTGCTTTTGATCTGGATCCTGCGTTCCTGAATCCAGCTCCCTGTATCCAGCTCACTTTAGTCGCTGACCCTGGGGTTTCCCCAGTGCCTCCTGCTCTGCAACACCAGTGGTGATTGCTCTCGGGGGAGGGAATCCGGTTTGATATCGGGTTACTATCTATAGTTGTATATAATTCTTTACTTTTATCTTTTTACCATTATTTCTATTATTTTCATTAAAGCTGTTCTAGTTTTTTTTTTCTTCTCTAACTCATAAGTCTCTCTGCCTCATTCCCTTTTCTCTTCCCGTTTGGGGGCGGAAGAGGGGGTTAGAGAGCGTCTGTTTGCGTTAGTGGCTGGCCCAGCCCTAACCCTCGACAGACGGGGCTTTGATCAACCTTGTCCAGTGTAATGTTTCTCTGTCCATGGCAGAAGGGTTGAAACTAGATGACCTTTAAGGTCCCTTGCAACCCAAACCAGAATTTTTTGGCAGAAAGCTAGCTTTTCCACCTCTTAGCCTAGATGGTATCTTTTTCTGAGCATATACATTATTTATTTCTGACGCTTGGCTCTGATGTTGGCTGATGTTGTGTTGATTGTTTTTTACTTGCTGCTTTGGGTGACAACAAGACAGAAAATACCCTGGAGATTGAGATGGAGTTACATTGCACCTATCGTCCTCAATTGGTCTGGGGGGGGGCCTGAAATCAATAAGGGGTATTTTGTCTTAGGGATTTGATTTAACAAAGATTTACTGTAAACGGTACTTGAGCACTGGCTTATCTCTGTTCTGCTGATTTCATGCCCCCCTTAAGCAAAGTCTTTCAGGTGGATATTCCTCCTCTTCTTGTCCTGTGATATCTTGTTAATCCATGCTGAAGTGGGGCACTCCAGTTCCTGTTGTTATCTGTATGGTTAATGATTGGCCCTGTAGTGGAGCCAGTCTATCAGTCCACCAATTATCACCCTAATTACAGTCATTATGAGTCTCGTTTAACATTTCCCCCCTTTGAGACTTATAAAGATCATTTTCCTGAAGCTTATAAGTCTCACTCTTCTATAACAACCCATTGCTTAGCCTCCCTTAGGTATTTTTTCCTAACATCCAAATATCTTTTATCATTTAATCTTAACCTTTCTACCTCCTCTTTCAGCTCCTCAACCAGGTGGTGGAGCTGAAAGAAGAGGTGGAAAGGTTAAGACGAATCAGAGAGTGTGAGAATGAAATAGATTGGTGGAACCATACCCTGCAAAGGCAGAAGGTGGAGGCTCATCGAGAAGCAGAGAATCTCCTCCCCTCCTGTCACCAGGATGAAGGAAGGGACCTAAGAAAGGGGGGGAATGGATACAGGTCCCTGCTCAAGGAGGCAGGTGAATCCCCTCCCAGCCTCCCTCACCTTCCCAGTTGTCCTTACATAACAGATACAGGGCACTGGAAGTTGAGGGCCAGACAAATGAGAATGTAGAAGGACCATCTACAGGGTTGTCTAGAGCAGTCTGCCTCATGCATTAGGATTTCTGCTGTTAAAAAAAAAAAAAGTATGGCAATCATCATAGGAGACTTCATTCTCAGGGAAACAGAAGGCCCCATATGCCAACCTGACTCATCCCACAGGGAAGTCTGTTGCCTCCCTGGGGCCTGGGTTAAGGATGTTATTTGAAAGCTCCCAGCTCTGGTAAAGCCATCTGATTATTACCCATTTCTGGTAATGCAGATTGGCAATGATGAGGTAGAAGAGAGATGACTAGAGGCAATCAAAAGGGACTTCAGGGCACTGGGACAGATGCTATAAGGGTCAGGTGCACAGGTTGTGTTTGCCTCAATTTCTTCAACTACGAGGAAAAATACTGAGAGGTTCAGAAAAACATACCAGATTAATACTTGGCCAATGGGATGCACTTGTCCTAAAGGGAGAAAAGGATTCTGGGGCAGGAGTTGGTAGGGCTCATTGTTAGGGCTTTAAACTAGTTTTGAAGGGGGAAGGGGTCAATAATTTCATGCTTGCCTGTGACAAACAGTGGGGCAGCACATCAGGGGCAGAGGGATGGAGTCCTAGTAAGGGATCTCAACTGGTTGCCCTGAGGCAAGCCAGGGACGATGCACTGGGACACCCCAAGGGAATCAAGGGGAATTCACACAAGAGGGTGACACAGCCAGCCCAGATGAAGTGCCTCTATGCAAATGCACACAGCTTGGGCAATAAACAGGATGAATTAAGGGCCACTGTGCTGCTGGAAAGCCATGACATAGTGGCTGTAACTGAGACTTGGTGGAATGATTCCCATCACTGGAACATAATGATAGATGGATACAATCTGTTTAGGAAGGACAGGCAGGGTAGGAGGGGAGGAGGAGTTGCCCTCTACATCCGTGACCAGCTAGAATCGATGGAGCTCCATATGGGGAAGGACAGTGAGCCAGTTGAGAGTGTATGGGTTAAGATTAAAGGGAAGACAGGGGAAGGTGATGTTACAGTAGGGGTCTGCTACAGGCCACCTGACCAGCAGAGCCAAGCTGATGAGGCCCTCCATAGGCAGATAGAAGTGTCTTCCCATTCACAGGCCCTGGTCCTTGTGGGGGATTTCAACCACCCTGACATCGGAGGGACAGCACAGCAAGGCATCAGCAATCCAGGATGTTCCTGGAATGCATTGATGACAACTTCCTCCTCCAAATGGTAGAGGAACCAACAAGAAAAGGTGCTATGCTGGACCTTGTTCTCACCAACAGGGAACGGCTGGTGAGCAACGTGAGGCTCAGGGATAGCCTTGGCTGCAGTGACCATGAAGTGATAGAATTCAAGATCCTCAGGGCAACTAGGAGGGTGTATTCCAAGCTTACGACCCTGGACTTTAGGCACGCAGACTTGGATCGCTTCAGGGATCTGCTGTCCAAAGTGCCGTGGGACAAAGTCCTAGAGGGAAGAGGGGCCCAGGACAGCTGGTCAGTATTCAAGGATCACCTTCTCCATGTCCAGGAGCAAAGTACACTGACAAAGAGGAAGGCAGGAAAGAATGCTAGGAGACCTGCCTGGATGAGCAAGGAGCTGCTGCACACACTGTCACACAAAAGGAAACTTTGCAAGGAGTGGAAGATAGGACGGCTAGAGTGGGGAGCATATAAGGAAGCTGCTTGAGCAGCAAGAGACCTGGTTAGAAAAGCTAAAACTCACTTAGAATTAAATCTAGCCAGGGAGATCAAGGGAAACAGCAAAAGCTTCTTTAGGTATATTAATGGTAAGAAAAAGACTAGGGAAGGTCTGGGCCCCCTCAGAAAGGAAATGGGTGAACTGGTGACAAGTGATTTGGAGAAGGCTGAGGTTCTTAACAACTTCTTTTCCTCTATCTTCACTGGCAAGGGCTCCAGCCACACTCCTGAAGTCACAGAAGACAATGGAAGGGGTTGGATGAAAGGACTGCCCATTGTAACCGAAGATCAGGCTCCTGACCATCTGATGAACCTGAAAGTGTACAAGTCCATGGGACTCGATGGGATACATTCATGGCTACTGAGGAAACTGGCGGATGAGGTTACTAAACCACTCTCTATTATATTCCAAAAGTCATGGCAGTCCAGTGAAATCCCCACTGACTGGAAAAGGGGAAACATAATCCCCATTTTCAAAAAGAGAAAGAAGGAGGATCTGGGGATCTATAGGCCAGTCAGTCTCATCTCCGTGCCTGGTAAGATCATGGAGCAGATCCTCCTGGAGGCACTGCTGAGGCAGAGGAATAATGAAGAGGTGATTGGGTACAGTCAACATGGCTTCACCAAGGGCAAATCGTGCCTGACAAACCTGGTGACCTTCTATGAGAAGGTCACAACATCAATAGACAGGGGAAGAGCAACTGACGTCATTCAATTGGACCTGAGCAAAGCCTTTGACACTGTCCCGCATGACATCCTGGTCTCCAAGCTGATAAAATATGGGATTGATGGATGGACAATTCAGTGGATAAAGAACTGGTTTGAGGGTCACACCCAAAGAGTGGCTGTCAATGGGTCCATGTCCAAGTGGAAGCCAGTGACAAGTGGAGTCCCTCAAGGATCAGTACTGGGACCAGTCTTGTCTAACATCTTCATCAGTGACATGGACAGTGGCATTGAGTGCACCCTCAGCAAGTTTGCCGACGACGCCAAGCTGTGTGGGGCGGCTGACACCCTGGAGGGTAGGGATGCCATCCAGAGGGACCTTGACAGGCTGGAGAGGTGGGCCCAGGCCCATACTAAATATGATGTATATGGGATGGAATACTCTCGTTGATCATCTGTCTGTTGGATTTTGCTATTTGGATACGCTAGTAAAGAACTGAACAAGTCAGTGAGTGGGACGGGAGGCAGGAGTCATGCAAAGGACAAAGCGTTGATACAGCAAGACCTTGAAACTGCAAAATTATCAACTTTAGGGAGGCAGTTATACGAAACAGAGAACTTGGCCAGTAAGACAGGATATGCATGTTTGTTAGGCAGTTACCAATCAACGGAGTCAGAGTGGCACGTGAACAGCTTGTGCTGGGCAGCCTGTAGCCAACCACAATATGCATGATGCATGCTAAGGAAAGCAAGAACAGTATAAATGTGTGCTACTTTTGCAATAAAGTGGCAACTATTGGAATATCATATTGGTGTCGTGTCGTCGGTCCTCGCATGGATCCCCACATTTGGTGACCCTGACGTGATCCGGTAAGGAACAAAACGGGGATCGCTTAGCAAGAAGGCGAGGGAAGACTGCCGAGCCAGTGGTACCGAGTCGCAGGCGCCGGGCTGCTCGAGAGAGGCAGGAAATGTAAGCTTACAGGAAGTGGCAGCATGGGAAACGCGGTATCCTTGAAAGAGAAAGTGACAGTTAAATGCCTGATGCAAATTACTGGAGAAACAGGCATGGATTTAAAGCAAGCAGACGTGGAGAATCTGTTGTCGTGGGGGCAACGGAGAGGGTTTTTTAAAGACCCGGTAATCATGGGACAGTCTAGCTCCAAAGAGCATAAGCTCTATGCGGAAGTATTACAGCGTATATTACGCGAACAAGGATTTAAAGTACAGACTTCTTGGGTACTGCAATTGCTTTTATGGGTTAAGGAATATTGTAACCAGTTTCCTAATTCAGGCTCTTATGATACAAAATTGTGGGCAAAGGCTGGTGAGGAATTATAGATTAAGAAAGATTTACAGTTTAAGGTACCAGATGAGTTAGTTATTACGTGGCGGACAGTTTACACTGCTGTAACTGGATTACGGTCTGCCGAGGAACTCCTGCAAATGGCAGGAACAACTGCTTCTGCTGAACTCCTGTACCGGGTTCAGCTAGGATAGGGTTAATTCTCAGTAAAGGAGCTAGTTGGGAATAGCTCAACCAAGCTAGTCGCTAGTCAAAGGGATATTTGATACCATTGTGATGTCATGCTTGGGGTATATATATATGGAGCTGGTCGGAGCGGGGGTGCTCCTCTTTCCAGTGCTCGGACCGGGCGCGTCGCTGGGTTCCAGGTGGTGAGATCCGCGTTACATGTTACTCGCGTTATATCTGGTTAAACATTACTGTTATTTCACTGTTATTGTTACCATTTATGTTCACCATTAAAACAACCTGTTTTTATCTCAACCCCACAAGGCTTTACCTGTGGCTCCTTTCAGGCTCTTCCCCTCACTCTCGGTAGGGGGGGAGCGAGCGAGGGAGCGACCAAGTGGTTCCTTTGTTTCCTTCCCGCCGGTAACTCGGCTTTAACCACTACATCTTTTGGCGCCACTCATCGGTGTTGTAACCTCATTTAGGCCACGATAGTCTACAGTCAATCTCCATTCTCCATCAGACTTTCGCACAGGCCAGATAGGACTGTTAAATGGTGAGCGAGCTTTGCTGATCACTCCTTGACTTTCTAGTTGACAGATCAACTTATGGATGGGGACTACAGAGTCTCAGTTGGTACGATATTGTCGTCGATGCACTGTTTTAGTAGCAATTGGTACCTGTTGGTCTTCAGTTTTCATCAGCCCTACGACACTAGGCTCCTCTGACAGTTTGGGCAAGCTAGACAGATGATCATTGTCCTCAGTTCTCTACAGCTGCTATGCCAAAAGCCCATCGATACCCTCTTGGATCCTTATAATACCCTTTCTTGAGGAAGTCTATGCCAAGGATGCATGGGGCATTTGGACCAGTCACTATAGGGTGAAATCTCTATAGAATTGCTTTATAGGTTAACATATTTTACTCATTAAATGCATGAGCTGCCTATTGGGCAGGTAGTATAGACCCCAAGAAAGAGGAAATACCCATGTTAATAAAACCTCAGAGTTCTCAGATTTGGCTGCATCTGTGCAAAAAGCAGCCTGCACACAAGCAATGGATGAAAGGGGACTGCACAGGGTGCGGATTCACAGACCAAACCCTGACTGGTTCCCTCCCCGAGAGTCTGAGCCGTCTCCAGAGCAACCTGATCAAATCCATGATCCAAGAGAGAACAACCTATGGCAAAAAACATTAGCATTGGGGGTACACTGAGCAATGCTGCACAGACTGCCCATAAATCATGTCCAGAAACTAGTAGAATTGCTTAAGGGCCTGGGGAAAACACAGGCAACCCACCTCTGCAGGAGAGTGCAGTTAACTCCTTTGCGCCCTTGGGAGAAGAATCGAAGGGGTAAAAAAACCAAACCAAAAGAAAACAAAAAAAAAACAACCCCAAAAAACCCGAGAAGTTGCAGTGTGGGATTTGGGCTGCTGACTCCACATGGTGAATTCTTGCCAATGGTCTGCTAACAAGAACCTTACATTCATATCCCTGCAAATCTGAAGCCAATAAGTTTAAAGTCAAGCCTTTATGAAAGGAATATATTGGGGCTTGATACATTAGCAGGTGGGCGTTGATATTTGACCCAGTGAAGTTTCAGTAGTCGCGGAGTGGAAACTGCTCTCATTAGGACCCCACAGTTTGCTCCTGAGCTACTGCAGGTTTTTCACAACCCCCTCTGCTAACCCCAGCGAATTGGGCATTACTGAAGCGATTGACGACCTAGAGAAGGAAGAGATAACAAGCTGCATCCATTTCTCCCTATGATTTTCCAGTTTGTAAGCCTGATGGTCAGTGGCATTTGACAATTGATTACAGAAAACTGAATAGCAATACTGACAATAGCAATACTGACAACTGCTGTTCCAAGTAAAAAAACAGTGATACAGACGGACGTCACTTGTGGATGACTGCTTTAGATGTCAAAGACCAGGGGAATAGTACTCCTAATCTAATGTGTGCTGGTGTGACAGAAACTGAGCAATTCATTCTTTTGCTCCCAGGTTGCCAGTATCCTAGATGTCAGAAAATTGTACCTAGAGACAAGGACTACCCTGTTTTAACCCTGAATGTACACAGGGAGCATTAATTTTTGTATGTGCTATAATTTTAGTTTTGATTTGTGTGTCTATTAGTAAACCAGATATCTTGGAGAGGGTAACTAGTATTCCACAATACTAGTTGCAAGTTCCACACTCACATGTTTAATTAAATAATAATTACAATTGATTATAATCTATATTAAGAATCTAGTCCAGGGTTTTATACCATTTGAGGAGAAATTCCCTTTTGACTTAGTATCAAACCTCCCAGAGTTGTGGTCTTGCAAAAAATATGATAAATTGCTCCAACTGGGAAAAGACATGATTGGATTAGATAATAATGGCCAGTTTACATCGCCCTAAAAATGGGTTATCTGTGCCAAAATTGATAGGTGCAAAGTTTGTACCTCATAATGATTGCCATGTTGCCTCTGGTGACGCTCTGGCTGGTTTGATCTGAGCCTATCATGATGGTAATATGTACACCTCTTCATATACTGGGTTACCTGAACTCCAATGTACCTTGGGCCTTCTGATGTTGCGTCCTATGGGGTAGACCATATGACTTACACAAAGTGAGCAAAAATAGAACTGGGGGGCAACATAGATGATTTGAAGATGTTCTGATGGAAAAATATATTCTCACCTATATGCTTATAGTATGGCAAGGTTAACATGTTCTCACACTGAAAACAAAAAGAACTCACTGTCCCTATTGATGTCAAGCACCAAACTAATGAAATAGAATATTCGAATTACTATAGCTGGGGGCAATGGTTCATTTTTATTTTCAGAGCTACTTTTGTTCCTGGTAATGTGCTTATACAGCATCAAATAGTTTTGGAAAACTTGACTTGGCAAGTAAGGTATGTCTTTGGGAATTAAATTTGCAAGTCCAACAGGTGACTAAGACAATGCTGCAGAATCAGCTAGCATTGGACATGTTGAAGGAACATGGAGTATGAGATATGTTGAACTTAACTAATTGAGAGTGCTGCATTACCATTCACAATGCAAGTGCCGTCATGGAAGAAACGTGAAAAAAAAAAAGATGAAGGAAGTCGCTGACAAGACCGGAGAGCTTTTCCAGGTGATGCAACCGAAAAAGGGGTTTAAAAGCTGGAGCTCTGTACCTTAGATCACTTCTTTCCTGGAATTGCTGGGACTAATGAGGTGGAACGGACGCATATGGCAACCATAAGGTGGAAAAAATCCATAATGAGAGTAGGCAGACCCAAACCATACATGCACTCTGAGCTGGGGGTGTGGAAATCCATTTTCTTGCTGCGTATGCAGACCCCAACTCCAACAGCAAAGCAGCATTGACGAACTGCAGAGACTGCACAGGAGCCAAGATGAACACAGAGGTGATAGACAGTCACATTTTACTTGCTCTGACCATGGTGGCTTCAGTTCTCCTCGTTATAGTGTGTTTACTTTGGCACTGTGGTGACGATTTTAGGGATTTTTCTAACAGATGACTTTGTTGGTGTTGCAATTGTTTTGGTAGGCAACAACCACCTTCTGTTCCTAATCCCCAATACTAGAAACATAGAATCACAGAATGTTAGGGGTTGGAAGGAACCTCTAGAAAACATCTAGTCGAACCTCCCTGCCAAAGCAGGATCATCCAGGGCAGACCACACAGGAATGCATCCAGGTGGGTTTTGAAAGTCTCAGAGAAGGAGACTCCATGACCTCCCTGGGCAACCTGTTCCAGTGCTCTGTCACCCTCACAGTAATGAAGTTTCTCCTCATGTTGAGGTGGAACTTCCTATGTTCTAACTTAAACCCATTATTCCTTGTTTTATTGCTGGGCACCACTGAAAAGAGACTGGCCCCTGCCCCTTGACACCCATCCCTCAGATATTTATACACATTAATAAGATCCCCTCTCAGCCTTCTCTTTTCAAGACTAAACAGCCCCAGTTCTCTCAGTCTCTCTTCATAGGAGAGATGTTCAAGTCCCTTAATCATCCTCGTAGCTCTCCCTTGGACTCTCTCCAGCAGGTCCCTGTCTCTCTTGAACTGGGGAGCCCAAAACTGGTCACAGGATTCCAGGTGTGGTCTCACCAGGGTGTTGAGAAGCACGCACGAACTCCGAGATGGTGGAAAACGGAATTCACTTTATTGCAAGCAGGCACACATATTTATACCTACTAGCACAAAGCACTATTTTTGGGTTACAAACAAGAGATCAGACTATACAGCCAGGGTTGTTATTAGCTCATGTACTCCTTCAATCACTCTGTTATCACACAGGGAAAACAGACTTTGCCAGGTCTGTTTTGATCATACTCTCCCGTTCACTCCCATGCACATCTTGTGTACAAGAAGCACCTTATCTGTTCATTCTCACGGGCAAGCTCTCAACATGAACTGTACTTGGCTGATTAGGGTCTCTTTTCATAATTAGCAAGCAAGAGTTATGTACTTGTTTAGGAAAGAGCTCAAGGACGAAAGTCTTAATTCTGCAAGCAGTGCTGCCAGCACAGCTAACTAAAATGTAGGGTATCCACAGTTCCCCCTTTTTTGTTTTTTTGGATCACCATCAAAGTCATAGGGTGTATTTTTCAGTTCTTCAGACCCCTTGGGCAGCACTTCAGGTGAGATCGTTGACTATAATGAAAAAGAACAAAACAAAACACTTCCCACAACAACAAATTCTATTAAACACAAGTTTAGCACAGAAAATTATGTTTTGAGATTTAACCAAATCATATGCTTGCTAAAAAATGTGTAGTATTTATCCCACTGCTTTTTTATGTTTTACTTGCTGCTCTGCCTGAGTTCCCAGGACTCACATTCACTGCTTTGCAGAGCAGGAATGCGAGAGATGCATCCGCATCAGTCCCAGGCCTCTGTTATCTCAGTGTGGGTGTGCTGCTTGTCGAGCACACAAGGCCAAGCAGTGATCCAGTGAGATGTCTGTGTTTTCTGACACCTTAGGTGCAAGTTGTTTGAGCATACCTACAGTTCCCATCACCAATCACCCTAAATCATCCAGACCTGTGGTTGCTGGGGAGCCCCTGTTGCAGGGAGGTTTCTGGAGAACCCTCCCGACAATTGGGAAGTCCTACGCAGTGCGTTCACCCGTAGGTGAGGTTTCCGAAGTCGCTGCAAGAGGGTCCAGCATTTATACTATTAAATAAACAACCTTACATAACTTTAAATGCGGGAACAGCTGGTGTTGTTTGCTCCGTTGAATTCTTCTCACAGCTTGATCAGGGCTGAAGGAAGAATGCAAGGGAGTCTCCCTATCAATTTGATCCTTAATCACATACTTCTAATGAAGCAAAAGGCAGCTAGTTTCCCTGCCTTGCTTTTAGCTAAAGAAAGATCACTCTGCTGGTTAGTACCATGAACCTTAACACCTATTATGTGGCTTTGATTAGACAGTCTTACACAACCAAGATAAGCCTCATTGTTAGTCACACAAAGAGGATACATATCAATACAATAGGTAACATTGAGAACAGTTACATTTTCCCATAATTACTCTGCCATCAGCCATAACCATCTTCTGCCAGTCCAATCCATGTCATCGTTGGTAATCGGTACCTCAGGGTCCCATCACGCCACTGGGCAAAACAAAGGGATTCAAGAGGCAGGCCCCGTGCACGGTCGCATTGCTGCTACGCTGTTGAAGTAACAGAATGCTGCACAGCCACATCATACGGGATAGGAACGAAATCATGGTCATTAAATGGCTTAATTCGTTTCGCTGGCAGCCAATAAGGTCCTGTGGATAAAGAAACACAGCCATAACCTCTTCCCCAAGTCAAGAGAGGTACCGGACCTTTCCATTCATTAGTATGAATGTCCTTATAGAGTACATTAGGCTTTGGCAAGTCTTTCTGTTTTTCCTTCTGAGATCTCAGATGAGGAGTTAACATATCAAAACTGGATATATTCAGAAAATTTAACACATACGTTGCTTTAGACAACTTCTCGTGTGGAGACATTCCCACAACACTGCTTTTCTGTTTCTGTAACATTCTTTTCAGCGTGAGATGTGCTCTTTCCACAATGCTCTGTCCCGTTGGTGAATAAGGTATCCCTGTCACATGAGATATTCCCCATTCGAAATTGTATACTGGCTGGGTGTTAAAATCAACTTAAATATCACCTTCCAATCATGAGGAACCATAAGAAAAACCTCTTTCATTGTCTCTATTAAATTTTCAGCATAGGATGATTGGATGAGCAAAATTAATTTGTATCTTATTGAATACTTTTTCTAAGGCAAGCTTCACTTCTGGTGTCAATTTCCTCTTAGAATTCAGATTGGAGTCACCTTTTAACAAATCAAAAAGAGGAGATAATTCTTCAGTAGTAATGCCCAAAGAAGGGTGAATCCAATTAATTGTTCCAAATAATTTCTGCAAATCATTTAAAGTATAAATGCATCGATTCAAAGTTAATTTCTGTGGAGAAACTAATGCATTGATTAATTTCCACCCCAAATATTTCCATGGAGCTTCTATTGGAATTTTATCTGGTGCTATTTGTAAACCGTACATTTGTAGTGATGATATCAAAAAGGAGCAGACCTGTTGCAAATAAATCTCATCCATGTGAGCTATCAATATATCATCCATATAGTGATAGATCAATGCATGAGGATACTTCTCCCTATCAGGTTTCAAAGCAGAACCAACTACGAATTGACATGTAGTCGGAATACAAACATTTAACACTTGCTCTATTTAACGTGAGCTGCTGAGCCAATGCAGATGCTAACATCTCAGCCTTATATCTATCCCACCCCACATGCATGCAAGCCTTGATCAAGTCTGTAACAGTAGCTGTTTTGTCAGTGGGTCTCAGCATCTCCAGAATTCTTTTACAGTCCACGTCGGCATTCTCCACAGCAAGCTGCAGTAATAATGCATCTGCTGCCACTGGTACGTCTACCTGTCTTGCAACAGCTCGTTACAGTCTATCAATAAATTGAATGTAGGGTTCATCATTAGCTTGTCTGATAGTACTAAAAGGTTTGCTGGATTTTTTCATGTCAGGAATTGTCTTAAACGCCTTTGTAGCCAATTGTCATGGTTTGACCCTGACCAGCAGCCAGGTACTCACACAGCTGCTCTCTCACTCCCCTTCACTGCTAGACAAGGGGAGAAAATATTCCAAAGGGTTCAGGGTTTGAGATAAGGACAGGGAGATCACTCTCATTTACCATCCCGGGCAAAACAGACTCGATTTTGGGGAAATTAATTACATTTATTAAATGAACTAATCAGCGAGGAGTAGTGAGAAGTGAGAAAGAGCAAACAGATCTTAACAAACAGAACACCTTCCCCCCATCCCTCCCTTCTTCCCGGGCTTAACATCAATCCCGGTTTCTCCAGCTCTTCCCCCCCGAGCGGTGCAGGGGGGACAGGGAAGGGGGGTTATGGTCAGTCCATCCGACGTTGGTTCCACCTCTGCTTCTTCACTCCAGAGGAGGATTCTTCACTCTTCCCCAGGGCCATTGTAGGGTCCCTCTCACGGGAGACAAGTTTCACACTCTCTTCTGTGACGTGAGTCCTCTCACGAAGGGCAATTCATCACAAACTGGCCAACGTGAGACACCTCACGAGGGGCAGCCCACCCCTCGTGAGTCTGAGGTGCAGTCCTTCAGGGGAAACTGTTCCATCATGAGTCCCCCGCAGCGTCCCAAAAGTCCCACCAGCCAACCTGCTCCAGCGTGGGCATTCACTCTTCCACGGGCTACAGGTTCTGGCAGCGACCTGCTCCGATGTGGTCTTCCCACGGGCTAGAGCCCCCTTCAGGCATCCACCCACATGACGTGGGGTCCTCTGTCCCATGGTGGACATCTACATCCTGCCCATGGGCTGCAGGGGGACAACCCGCTTCACCATGGTCTTCACCACGGACCCAGGGGACTCTCTGCTCTGGTGCCTGGAGCTCATCCTCCCCCCCTCCTTCTTCCCTGACCTTGGTGTCTTCACAGATTCTCATTCCTCCATCTCTGTGCCAGCTGTTGTGGCGCAGTTCTTTTTCCCCCTTCTTAAATATGTTTTCACAGAGGCGTTCCTCTGCTATCACTTTACTGATAGGCTCAGCCTTGGCCAGCGTTGGGTCCCTCTTTGGAGACAGCTGGCATTGGCTCTGTCAAACTCGGGGAGCTTCTAGCAGCTTCTTGCAGAAGCCACCCTGCAGCTCCCTTCCCCCCCCCCCCCCCCCCCCCCCCCCCCCCCCCCCCGCTGCCAAAATCTGGCTAGGCCAAACCAATACACAAGTAGAACAATTTTGCTCAAATAACATAGGTCTGTGATAGACTCAGAGATACCTTATTGAACATGCAAGAGATTCCTGCCCTGCTGTGGGAAAGATCAAAGCACAGTAGAAAACTACGTCTGCAAATTTCCCTGATATATACAGGCAAAACCAGCAGGTTTGAAATCTTTTCACTCCATAGCAAGGACCAATCTCCATGGTGCCTGTGTCCCTGCTTATGTGCCTCTGGCCAGGTGCTGCTGCAGAGATCCTCTGGGGTTCGTGAGGTAACGAGAATAAATTTGCTCTTTGTATTTCATCCATGGTTTTGTGGTTATTCCTGTGTGCTGCCTGTTTCAGCTCACATGCTAGGGACAACCCCTGTTGAGGTGGCATCCACATAATTTGTACCATGGTCTAAGTGGTGGCAGTGTAATTCCTACAACAGCTTTGGCACCCCAAATGGGACTGCTGCCAGATCCTCTTGTCTACAAACTTCCAGTTGCTGACATTGAGTTAGTTCACCTGTGAAATTTGTGGAACGGGAAGCCCCGACTGGCGAGTCTTAAAATTCCATGACTAAATTTTGGTAAAGATACAAGTGTGCTAGAATGGGAAATACACCCAGTGTAAAGAAGGAACACCCTTGGCTGAGATATTAGAGAACTGGAGAAAGATAGATGGAGTTGCAGGTTTATCAAAAAAATGAGCAGTCATTTTGTGTCAAGAAGACTGGCCAGCACGCAATGACAGTATGACCTTGTGAAGGATCCTTCAAATTAAAGAAATTGGCTACTCTCTGGAAAATTTTGGAGGATGAAAAACCTCAGCAAATGGTATGTATAGGATAATTGGGCATATGACCACCATAAAGTGATTGAAATGAAGTACAAAAATCTTGAGGAGGAACTTTAGATGTAGCAGTTATAATTTAACCAAAGCACCTGCAGAGCTGGTCTCTGCACCACTCTATACTCCTCCCTCTGTATTGCTTGTCGATTCCCCCCTAAATTGCCTCTGCTGTCCCAGTTGCTTCTGCTGGGCTTTACCCTATCGTTTCTAATATTATCCCTGAATAGCTTAAAATTTGCTCTCCTGAAGTCCAGGGTAGCAACTCTGCTGTCCTCTTGGTATCCCCTTCTCCCATCAATTGTAGTTTAAAGCTCTCTTGATCAGTCCCACCAGCTTACCCCCAAGGACACATTTTCCCCATCAGGAATTAGTTATTAAAAATAATTTGATATTTTCAAACTCCATAAAGAAAAAAAACCAACTATTTCAATGGTATGGGAGATGCCAAAGAGAGGACCAAGACATCATATCTAGCCTCTTTCAATTTGTTACTTGGGACACCTTCAGAAAAACTATTTGGGATATATCTGGATTCAGTGGGTAGTCTCTTGCCTATTCATTTCCAACCATTCTTCTGCCTCAAGTTACCTTCTTGGTTGTGTTCATTTGACAGTTTTCTGAGAAATAGAATTGTTTTAAGACTTGAGCTATTTCACAGCACCAGACAAGCAGGTAAATCAGTGAGATCTGAAGCACCTTCTCTGCCAAATAAGTGGGAAGGCTGGTGAGAGGAGTCACCAGGCACCAAGCTTGCTGCAGGCAGACCAGCCTGCACTGTGGAGTAAGCCCTGGAGCAGGAATTCTGCTCTGTCTCCCTCCCTATGCCCAGCTTCTTGGCCCCTGGGTAAGGACTCACTGTTGTCATGCATATCTGCAATTAGCTCCAAGAACTACTCAGTTTAGTACAGACAAGTGACAGCTTTTTTAAAAGCTGTATAACAGATGGATACTTAGATTACTAACATTTTCTTTTTACACCTGTCCTGGGTTTAGCTAAAAACCCGGTCCTGTTTAGTGATTTTTACTTTCCAGTTTAGTGTCTTCTAAAAGGCTGCACGTTCTGAAGTCAGCAGCATGTTTTTGCAGACAGTGTGTGCTACTGGCAGTGATAACACCTGATGTTTACAGCTACTGCCTGGGACTGGAGTGCGGAAAGGCTCTTGCTTATACTTTATTCCTATAGTGACCAAGGCCACTGCTGGCTTTTTGGTGCCATGCTGGGGGTGCTGGGTAGTAAGAGGGGGCACAAGGAAGTAAAAGGTGGCACCTCCGGGGGATAATAGACAGGACAGGTGACCAACGAGAGTATTCCATCCCATATCATAGAATCATAGAATCATAGAATGTTGGGTATTGGAAGGGACCTCGAAAGATCATCAAGTCCAATCCCCCTGCCAGAGCAGGAATGCCTAGATTATGCTACATAGGAACGTGTCCAGGCGGGTCTTGAATGTCTCCAGAGAAGGAGACTCCACAACCTCTCTGGGCAGCCTGTTCCAGTGTTCCATCACCCTCACTGAGAAGAAGTTTCTTCTCGAGTTTAAGCGGAACCTCTTATGTTCCAGTTTCAGCCCATTACCCCTTGTCCTATCAGTGGTTGTCACCGAGAAGAGCCTGACTCCATCCTCGTGACACTCACCCTTGATATATTTGTAAACATTAATGAGGTCACCCCTCAGTCTCCTCTTCTCCAAACTAAAGAGCCCCAGCTCCCTCAGCCTTTCCTCATAAGGGAGATGCTCCACTCCCTTCATCATCCTAGTTGCCCTGTGCTGGACTCTCTCCAGCAGTTCCCTGTCTTTCTTGAACTGAGGGGCCCAGAACTGGACACAATATTCCAGATGGGGTCTCACCAGGGCACAGTAGAGGGGAAGGAGAACCTCTCTTGACCTACTAACCACCCCCCTTCTAATACACCCCAGGATGCCATTGGCCTTCCTGGTCACAAGGGCACAGTGCTGGCTCATGGTCATCCTGCTGTCCACCAAGACTCCCAGGTCCCTTTCCCCTACACTGCTCTCTAATAAGTCATTCCCCAACTTATACTGGAACCCGGGATTGTTCCTACCCAGATGCAAGACTCTACATTTACCTTTGTTATATTTCATTAAATTTTTCCCCGCCCAACCCTCCAGCCTGTCCAGGTCTCGCTGAATGGCAGCACAGCCTTCTGGCGTGTCAGCCACTCCTCCCAGCTTGGTGTCATCAGCAAACTTGCTGATAGTACTCTCTAGTCCCTCATCCAAGTCATCGATGAATATATTGAGTAATACTGGTCCCAGTACTGACCCTTGAGGGACTCCACTGGATACAGGCCTCCAACCAGACTCCGCCCCATTGACCACAACTCTTTGGCTTCTTCCCCTTAGCCAGTTCACAGTCCACCTCACTACCCGAGAGTCTAGACCACACTTCCTCAGTTTACATCATATCTAGTATAAATTGAGTGATCACGAGTGTTTCGTCCCCTTTTCGACCTTTTCGCCCTCCTTTTCTGCAATGACCGGTGTCCAGAGAGGACTCCATCTGACCTCCTGCTTTTGATCCGGATCCTGAGTTCCTGAATCCAGCTCCCTGTATCCAGCTCCCCGCCGCCGCTGAGCCTGGGGTATCCCCAGTGCCTCCTGCTCTGCAGCACCAGTGGTGATTGCTCTCGGGGGAGGGAGTCGGGTTTGGTATCGGGCTACTATCTATAATTGTATATAGTTCTTTACTTTTATCTTTTTACCATTATTTCTATTATTTTCATTAAAGCTGTTCTAGTTTTTTTTCTTCTCTCACTCGTAAGTCTCTCTGCCTCATTCCCTTTTCTCTTCCCGTTTGGGGGGGAAGAGGGGGTTAGAGAGTGTCTGTCCTCATTAGTGGCCGGCCCAGCCCTAACCCACGACAACTCCCCAGTAAAAAAATGATTCACCTACAGCACATTTTACTCATTCTGATTGCAAAACTGCTTCAGCCAGTTGGCTTCCATGTACCTGTGCTTCTGCTGCTAATTCTCTTCCCTAAACCCACTGCTTTTAATTTGCTCTTAAGTATATTTTGCACTACAATTACCTTCCTATTCTCTTCCTAACACATACTAGACTAACTGTATGTCTCATTGCGGTGATGAAGGAGATGGCAACCTCTGGTCTGAGTTGAAAGCAAGGCCTTTTATTGTCAAAGTAGAAGCAGGAGCAAAAGCAGAAGCAAAGTTGTGCATGAATGTATGCGTGCGTGTGTCTGAGAGAGTTCGCTTTGTGTGAGTCCCCGAGAGCCGCTTATATACAGTTTTCTGTATCTGAACTATGAAGCCAAACAGGATTATTTATATTTTTCTTGATACATTCATCCTTGCCACTATCTTAGTCGTGTCCGTTCACATAGGCTTCCATGCAGTTTCCCAGCTTGATCTTTCTGATGCATTCATCAGCTATTATCCTGTGCGGCTTGTTCAGAACAGCTTGTTTTTACCTACGTCTAGTTCAGTTTTATCTTCCAGGTGTTCAGCAAGGTCCCCACATATCAGAACAGTTCGTTATACTAAAATGTGGTCATATTTTTTCACTGTGTGTTCAGCAGGATTTCCACATCACATAAAAAATAAGTTAAGAAGCAGAACTACTCCATGAAAATTGCAGTCATGTCAGCTATTCAATGTGATCTACAGAACTATATTTTTTCCTTCTAAAAAACATAAGATTAGGGAGTAAAAAAAGTACATCAAAAGGCTCTGGTGCCTGGAGCACATCCTCCCCCCTCCTTCTTCACTTACCTTGGTGTCTTCACATATTCTCACTCCTCTGTCTCTGTGCCAGCTGTTGTGTGGCACAGTTCTTTTTTTCCCCATTTCTTAAATATGTTTTCACAGAGGTGTTCCTCTGCTGTCATCACTGATAGGCTCAGTCTTGGCCAGCAGCGGGTCCCTCTTTGGAGCCACCTGGCATTGGCTCTATCAGACTTAGGGGAAGCTTCAAGCAGCTTGTTGCAGAAGCCACCCCTACAGCGCCCCCCCCCCCCCCCCCCCCCCGGCCACTGAAATCCAGCCAGGCAAACCCAATACACAGGGAACACTCATCTCCATATGATTAAATTTATAAATCTGCTACAAAGAGCTTCACCCTTGCATAATAGTAATTCAATTAATATTCTTCAGTATAAGCTACCTGCTTGTGCCACAAAACTTATGACAGTCAAACAGTTAGAATCATAGAATAGCCCATGTGGGAAGGGAATTCTCAAGTTGTTTTTTTTCAGCCCCCCAAGCCAAGAGAATGGGACTGGGAGCAAAATGTTCACCCCCACAATTCATGAGGAGATGGTCAGGGACCTACTCCTCCACGTCAATGTCCACAAATCCATGGGGCCAGATGGGATACATCCTAGAGTCCTGAGAGAGCTGGCAGAGGTGCTCACCAGGTGACTCTCCTTCATTTATCAGCAGTCCTGGCTGACTGGAGAGGTCCCAGCTGATTGGAAGTCAACCAATATAACACTCATCTATAAGAAGGGAAAGAAGCATAATCCAGGAAATTATAGGCCTGTCAGTTTAACTTCAGTGCCAGGGAAGCTGATGGAGCAGATCATCCTGAGTTCCATTATGCAGCACATGCAGGACAACCAGGTGATCGGGTCCAGTCAGCACGTATTTGTGAAGGGCAGATCCTGTTTAACAAACCCGATCTCCTTCTATGACTGGGTGACTCGCTTGTTGGATGAAGGAAAGGCTGTGGATGTTATCTACCTTGATTTTAGTGAGGCATTTGACACTGTTGTCGACAGCATTCTCCTGGAGAAATTGACTGTTCTTGGCTTGGACAGGCATGTGCTTCGCTGAGTGAAAAACTGGCTGGCTGGCCGAGTCCAAAGAGTTGTGGTCAATGGAGTTAAATCCAGTTGGCAACCGGTCACGAGTGGTGTCCCCCAGAGCTAAGTGCTGGGGCCACTCCTGTTTAACATCTTCATCAATGATTTGGATGAGGCGATAGAGTGCACCCTCAGTGAGTTTGCAGATGACACCAAGCTGGGTGGAATCGTCAATCTGCTTGAGGATAGGGAGGCTCTCCAGAGGGATCTGGACAGGTTGGATCGCTGGGCGAAGGCCAATCACGAGAGTTTCAATAAGGTCAAATGCCGGGTCCTGCACTTTGGCCACACCAACCCCAAGCAGCACTACAGGCTTGGGGAGGAGTGGCTGGAGAGCTGCCAGGCAGAGAGGGACCTGGGGGTGTTGATGGACAGCCGGCTGAACATGAGCCAGCAGTGTGCCCAGGGGGCCAAGAAGGCCAACAGCATCCTTTACCTGGGCTTCGTCACCCTCACAGTG
Source organism: Trogon surrucura (assembly GCA_020746105.1). NCBI lineage: Eukaryota > Metazoa > Chordata > Aves > Trogoniformes > Trogonidae > Trogon > Trogon surrucura. The sequence goes on from CM036657.1 coordinate 5,416,774, forward strand.
AAAAAGTTTTTCCTAGTGTTTTTGTGGAATCTTCTATGTTCCAGCTTGCATCCGTTGTCCCTTGTCCAGTCAATGGACATCACTGAAAAGAGCCTGGCTCCATTCTCCCGACACTCATTCTTTACATATTTATAAACATTAATGAGGTCACCCCTCAGTCTCCTCCTCTCCAAGCTAAAGAGACCCAGCTCCTTCAGTCTTTCCTCATAAGGGAGATGTTCCACTCCCTTCATCATCTTTGTGGCTCTGTGTTGGACTCTCTCAAGCAGCTCCCTGTCTCGCTTGAACTGAGGGGCCCAGGACTGGACACAATATTCCAGATGTGGCCTCACCAGGGCAGAGTAGAGGGGCAGGAGGACCTCTCTTGACCTACTTGATACTCCCCTTCTAATACACCCCAGGATGCCATTGGCCTTCTTGGCCATGAGGGCACATTGCTGGCTCATGGGCATCCTACTGTCCACCAGAATCCCCAGGTCCCTTTCTCCTATGCTGCTCTCCAACAGGACAGACCCCAGCCTATACTGGCACATGGGGTTGTTCTTTCCCAGGTGCAAGACTCTACACTTGCCCTTGTTGTGCTTCATAAGATTTCTCCCTGCCCAACTCTCCAGCCTGTCTAGGTCTCGCTGAATGGCAGAACAGCCTGCTGGTGTGTCAACCACTCCTCCTGGAAAAGACCTCTGAAACACATCTCACATTCATGGCTAACCTGTGTGATAGTGTCCATGGTCAAGTCCACCCCTCGATCACGAGCCCATCTGTGTGTCGCATCCCTTCCCTGATGACCTGAGGAGTCATGGGCCCACCGAGCTACGAACAATTCACCCTTGTGCTGCCAGTCCAAGTCCACCTGAGACACATGGATCTTAGCAGCCCGATCTACCTGCTGGTTGTTTCCGTGCTCTTCCGTGGCTCGATTCTTGGGTATGTGGGCATCTACATAGCGTACTTTCACGACCAAGTTCTCCACCCAAGTACCAATATCCCGCCACAATTCAGCAGCCCACATGGGCCTACCCCTGCGTTGCCAGTTATTCTGCTTCCATTGCTGTAACCACCCCCACAGAGCATTTGCCACCATCCACGAGTCAGTGTAGAGATAGAGTACTGACCACTTTTCTCGCTCAGCGACATCTAAAGCCAGTTGAATAGCTTTTACCTCTGCAAACTGACTAAATTCACCCTCCCCTTCAGTGGCTTCAGCAACTTGCCGGGTAGGGCTCCACACAGCAGCCTTCCATCTTCGATGCTTTCCCACAATGCGACAGGACCCAGCAGTGAATAGAACGCACCACTTTCGTCCTCTGGTAGTTCATTGTATGGTGGAACCTCTTCCACACATCACCTTCTTCTGCCACGATGTTCCAAAATCCTTGCTTTCTGGCCAGTTTGTAATCACTTCCAGAATTCCTGGTCGATTAGGGTTACCCATTCAGGCCCGTTGTGTGAGCAGTGCCATCCATTTACTCCACGTGGCATCAGTCGCATGATGTGTAGATGAGACCCTCCCTCTGAACATCCGGCCCAAAACTGGAAATCGGGGTGCTAAAAGGAGAGGTGCCTCAGTACCAATTACTTCTGAGGCAGCTCAGACTCCTTCATACGCTGCCAGTATCTCCTTCTCAGTGAGAGTGTAGCGGGACTCAGATCCTCTGTATGCCCGACTCCAAAACCCTAAGGGTTGGCCTCGGGTCTCCCCAGGTGCCCTCTACCAGAGACTCCAGGTAGGCCCATTCTGCCCAGCTGCAGTATAAAGCACATTTTTAACATCTTGTCCTGTCTGGACTGGCCCAAGAAATATTGCATGAACAGTCTCTTGTTTGAGGGCCGGTTTAGCTCAGTGGGTTGAGCATGGTGCTTGAAACACCAAAGGTCACGGGTTCGATTCACGTTCAGTTCTCATGTGTTTCCTGACCTAGTCGAGAGGTGGCGTCCCTGCGCACGGCAGGGAGGTTGGATTAAAATGATCTCCAAGGTCCCTTCCAGCCTAGGCCATTTTATGAATCTGCTCAAAGGCTTGTTGCTGTTCAGGGCCCCATTTAAAATCGTTCTTCTGGGTCACCTGAAAAAGAGGGCTCACAATCTGGCTGTAACTTGGGATGTGCATCCTCCAAAACCCCACTGCGCCTAAGAATGCCTGTGTCTCCTTTTTACTAGTTGGTGGAGACATAGCTGCTATCTTGTTAATCACATCCATGGGAATCGGGCGGCGTCCATCTTGCCACTTTACTCCCAAAAACTGGATCTCCTGCGCAGGTCCTTTTACCTTACTATGTTTTATGGCAAAACTGGCTTTCAGAAGGATTTGAATTATCTTCGTCCCTTACTCAAAAACTTCTTCCGCTGTATTGCCCCGTACAAGAATGTCATCAATGTACTGCAGGTGTTCTGGAGCCTCCCCCTGTTCCAGTGCAGTATGGATCAGTCCATGGCAAATGGTGGGGCTATGTTCCCACCCCTGGGGCAGTTGATGCTGGGTGTACTGGATGCCCCTCCAACTAAAGGCAAACTGTGGCCTGCACTCTGCTGCCAGAGGGATAGAGAAAAAATGCATTGGCGATATCAGTGGTGGCATACCATTTGGCAGCCTTCGATTCTAGCTCGTATTGAAGCTCGAGCATGTCTGGCACGGCAGCACTCAATGGCGGCGTAACTTCATTCATAATCCACTCTTAGTCTCCACTCCCCGTTACCTTTTCTCACTGGCCATATGGGGCTGTTAAAGGGTGAGCGAGTTTTGCTAATAACCACTTGATTCTCCAGCTGATGGATCAGCTTATGGATGGGAACCAGGGAGTCTTGGTTGGTGCGATATTGCTGCCGATGCACCGTCGAGTTAGCAATTGGTACCTGTTGTTCTTCAACCCTCAACAAACCCACCACAGAAGGGTCCTCTGAGAGACCAGGCAAGGTGGACAGCTGTTTAATTTCCTCCGCCTCCAAAGCAGCTATGCCAAAGGCCCACCAGTACCCCTTTGGATCCTTGAAGTATCCTCTCCTGAGGAAGTCTATACCAAGAATGCACGGAGCATCTGGGCCAGTAACAACAGTGTTTATGCCACTCATTTCCAGTCAGTATTACTTCAGCTTCCAATACAGTCAGTTGCTGGGACCCCTCTGTCACCCCAGAAATACAGATGGGTTCTACCCCTCTATATCCTGATGGCATCAAAGTACATTGTGCACCTGTGTCTATTAGAGCCTTGTACTCCTGTGGAGCTAACGTGCCAGACCAGATCCACACAGTCCAGTAGACCCGATTGTCCCTCTCCTCTACCTGGCTGGAGGTGGTCCTTGAATATGAACCTCGAAAGAGTTGCCGCTGTAGCCTCTTATCATGAGGGGGACCGACGCCCTTCGGTTGCTTTAACCACACAGTGGCAATCTGGAGGAACTTCCCATGTGTTAGCTCTGGTGGATACTGGAGCTGAGATTGCTGTGTTACAGAGTAATATTAATAATAAAGCAGTTGCACCACAGATCTGTGGGTTGGGGGAAATCCAACTTCTGCTCTTCGAATTAAAGTTACCTTAACAACGGGAAAGGCCGTGCCATTTACCGTGACAGTGCTAATTGCCCCAATTAAAGAATATATCTTGGTTATCGGTGTGCTGGCGGGACAGATACTTGAAACCTTAAATGGCTGCTTCTGCTTTGGAACTTCAGAAGCAGGGTTTGTTAATCAACCTATAACTGTTTTGCGTGAATTTCCACAGTGGGATCCTGGCGTGCTGCCTGTGCCCACTAAGGTCATAACTGTAAAACAGTATCGTACTCTGGGAGGGGTGGGGAGGAAATCACTCAAACCATTCAGGTACTTCAACAAGTGGGAATAATGTGACAGTATGAACAAAAGTATACCTTTAAAGTAAGGCACATCTCGGTTCATCAAAAAGATGAGTCATTTGAACCACCCGAGAATGCCATGTGGTTCTGTACCCCAAAGTCTCTGCTTATTTTACACCCTCTATTAAGATCAGATTCTTGAGTTCTTGTGTTTCAGGTTTCTTCGATGCATACCTGTGCTCCATCCAGAGGAAATCGCATTGGAACACTGTTGCTGGTGTCACGAACCAAACATTAATTTGCAGTTCAATCTGCAAAAGCACAAGCCACGCCTCTGCAATCTGTATGGGACATATGTCGCCTCCACAAAAGCAATGAATCAGTCTGCCTGAAAAATCACAGAATAACAGAATTGCTGAGGCTGGAAAAGACCTCTGAGATCATCAAGTCCAGCCTATGACTCAATACCATCACATCAACCAGACCACGGCACTAAGTGCCACATTCAGCCTCTCCTTAAACACCTCCAGGGACCGTGACTCCCCCCTTCCCTGGGCAGTGCATCCCAGTGCCTGAGTACCCTCTCCGTGAGGAAGGGCTGCCTGAGAACCAACCCAAACCTGCCCTGACGCAGTTTCAAGCCATGCCCTCTCGTCCTGTCACTGGTTGCCCGGGAGAAGAGTCCAACTCCCACCTGACTACACCCTCCCTTCAGGTAGTTGTAGAGAGGGATAAGGTCCCCCTGAGTCTCCTCTTCTCCAGGCTAAACACCCCCAGCTCCCTCAGCCTCTCCTCATAGGACTTTCCCTCCAGTCCCTTCCCCAGCCTTGTTGCTCTCCTCTGGACCCGCTCCAGCACCTCAATGTCTTTCTTGCAGTGAGGGGCCCAGACCTGCACACAGGACTCGAGGGGAGGCCTCCTCAGTGCTGAGTACAGGGGCAGAATTACATCCCTGCTCCTGCTGCCCACACTATTCCTGATACAAGCCAGGATGCCATTGGCCTTCCGGGCCACCTGGGCACACTGCTAGCTCATGTTCAACCGGTTGTCAACCAGTACTCCCAGGTCCCTCTCTGCTGGACCACTCCCCAGCCACTCCTCCCCCAGTCGGAAGTGCTGCAGGGGGTTATTGTGGCCAAAGTGTGGGACCCTGCACTTGGTCTTGTTGAACTTCATCCCGTTGACCTCGGCTCATCAACCCAGCCTGTCCAGGTCCCTCTGCAGTGCCTTCCTACTCTCCGGTAGATCGATACTCGCCCCCAGCTTGGTGTCATCTGCAAATTTACTAAGGGTAGACTCGATCCCCTCATCCAGGTCGTCAATAAAGATGCTGAACAGGACTGGGCCCAGTACTGATCCCTGGGGGACACCACTGGTCACCGGACGCCAACCGGATGCAGCACCATTCACCACCACTCTCAGGGCCTGGTTGTTGTAATCGAACTTAAATTTTAAGGAGCTAATTGCTTAATGAATAACTAATCACCAGTTTAATTAAATTAGTGTACTCATTTATATTAGGATAAGGAATATAAAACCCTACTTATGCTAAGAAGTCATGTGTAGGCTTTGGTTAGAGCTAGAGCTGGTGCACGTTGCAAAACTGGCTGGGAATGTTTCGTACTTGTTAAGGCCAGATCTATATCACTGCACTTGCACTTTAATAACAATACCAGCATATTTCATTTAGACAGCTCAATACATGCATTTCACGTGGGCATAGCTCCCTACCTCCCTATTTTGTGCCTTGTGATCAAATGTGGTCTCACCCCAATGGCCAACGATTGTATGGAAATAGAATATAGGAATATTGATAAGGGATGAACCAATCATTGTAAAGGATAGAGGTAATAGTGGGCATAGTATGTATGTTTATGTTAAAATATGTTGAATATCATGACTTTGCAAAAAAGGTGTATAAATAGATTGAATTTTTGTGATGTATTCTAAACATTGGGTGATTCCCACGCTTCTCAGCGTTGCAATAAAGAAGTGCCTGCTTATCTATGTGTAGATGAGTTCTGTCATTTTTGCGACCTTTCCCTTTGAAAATCACAACAGTTTTGGTGACTCAGATGGGACCAACAGCAGGATCTTGCGAGTGAGACTGGACGAGAACGAGCACTGATCGAACTCCAGCCGGCACCGAGGAATTCTCAGGGAGAAACATCACCTTCGACTCATACAGCTCCTCGCAACGTTCTCTGGACGGTAAGGCACTTCTTTAAAATTTGGGGGGCTATCCTGGTGAACTAACCTGTAAGTTGCGATGTCGAAGATCCCGCTTGGTTTGGCTCGGTGTCGTGGAGACAGTAGAAAAGAGCGCTCCCATGTTTCTAAAGATGATAAAATTTATTAATAAACGGAAGCACCTCCAAAATTAAAGGTTCGGGTATCAATTGAGGAAAAGAGTTAACTACACTACACCCACCCTAATCAAAGAATAATGATCTGGATCCTAATATGCTCACCTTATACAGATGAGGAGTCTCAACCCTAGGGACAAAAGTCCTTAGGCAGCGTCCCATCTAAGGGGGGAGATTGAGTACCCCTATCTGCAGAGCCAGCTGCCACAAGGGAACTCCCCCAAGAGGGCTGCCGGCACCCCATTGTAAAGTCTCAGTCGAGTTGACTGTGATCAATCAAGCCATATCGGCCAACAGGAGTCTGCATTTATCAATATATAGATGACATCTTAATTGGTGGAAACAACAAAGAACAAGTAGGACAAACACCTAAGGCTGTTTGGGATGTGCTAACTAAAAATGGGTGTTTTGGTTTGGCCTGGCTGGATTTTGGCAGCGGGTGGGGGGAGCTGCAGGGTGGCTTCTGCAAGAAGCTGCTAGAAGCTCCCCGAGTTTGACAGAGCCAATGCCAGCTGTCTCCAAAGAGGGACCCAACGCTGGCCAAGGCTGAGCCTATCAGTAAAGTGATAGGAGAGGAACGCTTCTGGGAAAACATATTTAAGAAGGGGGAAAAAGAACTGCTCCACAACAGCTGGCACAGAGATGGAGGAGTGAGAATCTGTGAAGACACCAAGGTCAGGGAAGAAGGAGGGGGGGGAGGATGAGCTCCAGGCGCCGGAGCAGAGAGTCTCCCGGGTCTGTGGTGAAGACCATGGTGAAGCGGGTTGTCCCCCTGCAGCCCATGAGTGGGATGTAGATGTCCACCATGGGACAGAGGACACCACGTCATGTGGGTGGATGCCTGAAGGGGGCTGTAGCCCGTGGGAAGCCCCCATCAGAACAAGTCGCTGTTGGAACCGGTAGCCCATGGAAGAGAGGAATGCCCACGCTGGAGCAGGTTGACTGGTGGGACTTTTTGTGACGCTGCGGGGGACTCATGATGGAGCAGTTTCCCCTGAAGGACTGCGCCTCAGACTCACGAGGGGTGGGCTGCCCCTCGTGATGTGTCTCACGTTTGGCAGTATGTGATGAATTGCCCTTCGTGGGATGACTCATGCTGGAGAAGAGAGTGTGAAGCTTGTCTCCCGTGAGAGGGACCCTACAATGGCCCTGGGGAAGAGTGAAGAATCCTCCTCTGGAGTGAAGAAGCGGTGAAACCAACATCGGATGAACTGACCGTAACCCCCATTCCCTGTCCCCCTGCACCGCTCAGGGGGAGAAGGTGGAGAAACTGGGATTGATTTTAAGCCCGGGAAGAAGGGAGGGATGGGGGGAAGGTGTTCTGTTTGTTAAGATCTGTTTGCTCTTTCTCACTTCTCACTACTCCTCTCTGATTAGTTCATTTAATAAATGTAATTAATTTCCCCAAAATCGAGTCTGTTTTGCCCGGGATGGTAAATGAGAGTGATCTCCCTGTCCTTATCTCACGCCCTGAGTCCTGCCTCCGTTGAGAGTGCACGTAGAATTAGTCTCGAGGAGAAAAGACATCGCAGAAAGAACCGTACCTCGCCAATCCCGCCTAAGGAGACGTTCCGCTGTGCCTTTTGCAACCGGACTTGCCTATCCCGCATCGACCTTTTTAGTCATCAGCATGTTTGTAGCAAGTGTGGGTAGATCCCTTCCCGTATCTTCGTGTGCAAAGTCTAGCCATGATGATGATGATGATAGTTTCATCTACCATCCAAACTTGGCCAACTTTGCTAATAAACCAATGTCGACTTTCTAAACTGTCATTTGGTTTAGACAGTTTTCTTTGCAGTTGCTGCCTTCGGCAGCATGCTGATGCTTAGTCTCTCTCCTCTCTCGCATCCTCACATACCAAAGCATCCTGGACATCCTCACCGCTGTTGATCCAGTCAACTGGCAGGCAATCATCCTCCTGCCATCTCAATCACCATGGAACTCCAGGAGAGTTTCTGCTCTGGCGGCCTTCTCCCCCTCTTTCTTCTCAGGACTGGGTTCCTTTGTTCTCCTCTCACCTACCCCTCCTCCATCAGAAAAAAAACAACTCTCCAACACAAAGACAGGACACATTAAGACAAAACCAAAAGAGAAGAGAACAATGGGGTTGTCTCTTAAATATCTTGATTGCAGAGGTGCTAATTGCCCTGGCCCTGGCCAGAGGCAGGTCCAACTCCTGCCTGGGGGAGGGGGAGGCTCTTGGAGTTTTGCAAGAGTCATCCCACACAGCTCTACCTCCACTTCCCAAAACCCCCGTCAGACTCAAACCCATGACACCAGTGATGTAATTATATCATAAGTCAACATTACTCAGTACAGAAAAAGTATAGTCTTGGTCCTTCTCCCAGAGGTGATAAATGACACTGCAGGGAATACATAGAGCATATAAGGATTTATCGAAACCTACCATGTGAGCAAATGAACCTATGTTGTGACCAGCGACTACTTAACTGTCCTGGGTTTAACTAAAAACCCAGTCCTGTTTAGTGATTTTTACTTTCCAGTTTAGTCTTTTCTAAAAGGCTGCACTTTCTGAAGTCAGCAGCATGTTTTTGCAGACAGTGTGTGCTACTGGCAGTGATAACACCTGCTGTTTACAGTCACTGCCTGGGGCTGGGATGCAGAAAGGCTCTTGCTGATACTTGTTCCTATAGTGACCAAGGCCACTGCTGGTTCTGGTGTGCCACCCTGGGGGTGCTGGGTAATAAGAGGGGTCACAAGGAAGTAAAAGGTTGCACCTCCAGGGGGTAATAGACAGGACAGGTGACCAACGAGAATATTCTATTCCATATACGTCATATCCAGTATAAATTGAGTGATCATGAGAGTTTCGTCCCTTTCTTTTTCTGCAATGGCTGTTCTAGTTTTTCTTCTCTACCGCATAAGTCTCTCTGCCTCATTCCCTTTTCTCTTCCTGTTTGGGGGAGGAAGAGGGGGTTAGAGAGCGTCTATCCATGTTAGTGGCCCGTCCAGTCCTAACCCGCGACATTAACTAATATAAGAAATGAGTCTAACTAAATTGTTTTAACATGCTTTTGTCAGATCTGCCGTTATCTCAACCCTTCATGCCCTACCAGAAAGTACTATCATGGTTTGAGCCAGCTGCCTGACCAGCAACAAAGAACCACGCTGATGCTTGCTCACTCCTCCTCCCACGGTGGTGACATGGAGAAATTTAATAACCAAAGTTATTAAGCAGGTATTCTTTATTACGGCGCTGAGCATGTACAGGATTTCTCCTCAAAATGTATGTGCGCCAGGGATGGGGAAACTTGGACATATATGGGCAGCCTATATGCATATTCATGACCTCATTAACACAAGTCCCTGCCCAGTTCGCATGCGCAGTGCAGCTCCCCAGTGGCCCACAGGTGCGCTCTGCTGATCTCCTGGAGGAAGGCTCCAAGTCTTCCTCGGCCACGAACTTTTGACCTCCTCTCCCGCCCGGTGCCTCGGATCCAGCCCCAGTCAATCCCCGTGCAGCTCTGCAACCAGAGCTCCTGGCCTCCCCTGAGCTCTCCTGCAGCTTGCATATCCCCCTTCCAGACAGACCGAACAACTCTGAAATTCACCCCCAAGCTGCAGAACACAAACAATCATTCCAAACCATAGAACCCAAATGATTCTCAAACACAAATAGTTCTCAAATTTATATCACAAACTACAAACTTCCATGGGTCAATTCCCCCCTTTTCTATATATATTGCCAATTCTTTCGCATTTTCATCTTAAATTATCCTTATAAACTTTTATCTTTAAAGGCCCAGTTTGCTTGACAACCCAGTTTTGGTCCGGAACCTCCTTAACACAACTGTAGTGGATCCACGCTGGTCGTTCTTCGATCTTGATCACTGTGAAGATTGTAAGGAGTACTTGGAACGGTCCTCTCTACTTTTCCAGCGGTTCACCTGTAAAATTCCTAATACAAACCCAGGGTGAATAGACTGATTTAGCCCTCTTCCTCTAGTACCTAAAACAAGTTTATCTATCTGCTCTAGTTGTTTTCCTAAAGTTATTACATATTGCCGTAAATATTGCCTCCCTTCTTGAGCCAAGTCCTCTCCTTGGTACTGTGTCTTGTACGGTCTCCCATATAAAATTTCAAATGGGCTTAAACCTTCTTTAATATCAATACATCTTACCTGATACAGTCATAGAATCATAGAACAGTTTCAGCTGGAAGAGACCTTGAAGATCATCGAGTCCAGCCTTGGTCCCAGCACTATCAACCTACTAAACTATGTCCCCCAAATGCAACATCCACCCGTATCTTAAACACCTCCAGGGATGGTGACTCAACCACTTCCCTGGGCAGCCTGTTCCAATAGCTGACAACCCTCTCAGTAAAGAAATTCTTCCTAATATCTAACCTGAACCTCCTCTGGTGCAATTTAAATCCATTTCCCCTCGTCCTATCACTCTCCACTAGGGAGAAGAGGCCAACATCCGTCTCACTACAACTGCCTTTCAGGTAGTTGTAGAGAGCGAGAAGGTCTCCCCTCAGTCTCCTCTTCTCCAGGCTAAACAGCCCCAGATCCCTCAGCCGCTCCTCATATAACTTGTGTTCTGAGCCCTTTACCAGCTTGGCAGCAACCTCTGTACCCTCTCCAGCACCTCAGTGTCGCTCTTGGAGTGAGGGGCCCAAAACTAGACACAGGACTCGAGGTTAGGCCTCACCAAAGCTGAGTACAGGGGCATGATCACCTCCCTGCTCCTGCTGACAACACCATTACTGACATAGGCCAGGATGCCATTGGCCTTCTTGTCCCCCTGGGCACACTGCTGGCTCCTGTTCAGCCGGCTGTCCATCAACACCCCCAGGTCCCTCTCTGCCTGCCAGCTCTCCAGGCACTCCTCCCCAAACCTGTAGAGCTGCTGGGGGTTGGTGTGGCCAAAGTGCAGGACCCGGCATTTGGCCTTACTAAAACTTATGGAGTTGGCCTCAGCCCAGCAATCCAGCCTGTCCCTACCCTCCAGCAGATCGACACTTCCACACAGCTTGGTGTCATCTGCAAACTTACTGAGGGTGCACTCCATCCCCTCATCCAAATCATTGATGAAGATGTTAAACAGGAGTGGCCCCAGTACTGAGCCCTGGGGGACACCACTCGTGACCGGTTGCCAACTGGATTTAACTCCATTCACCACAACTCTCTGGACTCAGCCATCCAACCAGTTTTTCACCGAGTGAAGTGCCAAGAGCAGTCAATTTCTCTAGGAGAATGCTGTGGGCAACTGTCGTTGTAGAGACGGACACAACACATCTGAGTGGTGATCAAAGTGGCTCAAAAATGGCTGCTTTATTATACAAAGGGTGTGCCTTTTATACATAATCTAAGGTAGCAGAAGAATGTAGCGTGGCCTTTGCTTATAGTTTAAACGCTTGTTGTTCAAGTTCTAATTGGTTAACACTGAGCAGCTTCTGGCTGGGCTCGTCCCTCTGGATCTTCATGGAATCATAGAATCATAGAATGGCCTAGGTTGGAAGGGACCTTAGAGATCATCTAATCCAACCTCCCTGTCATGGACAGGGATGCCTCTCTACTAGATCAGGTTACTCAAGGTTCTGTCCAACTTGGCCTTGAACACCTCCAGGGAGGGGGCAGCCACAACGTCTCTGGGCAATTTATTCCAGAGTCTTGCCACCCTCGTACTGAAGAATTTCTTCCTAAGATCTACATCCCAGGATGCGGTTGGCCTTCTGAGCTACCTGCCGACTCATGTTGAGCTTCTCATCTATCAACATCCCCAAATCCTTCTCTTCAGGGCTACTCTCAATCCACTCTGTGCCCAGTTTGTCTTTGTGCCTGGGATTGGCATAACTCAGGTGAAGGACCTTGCACTTAGACTTGTTGAAGCTCATGCAGTTTGCACTGGTCCATTTCTAAAGCCTGACAAGGTCCCTCTGGATGGCATCTCTTCCCTCAAGTGAGTCCACGGCACCACACAGCTTGGTGTCATCGGGAAAATTGCTGAGGGTGCACTCGATGCCGTCGTCCATGTCGCTGAGGGAGAAAGTTCCGCAAACGTGTCCAAACTCAACACACATGACTTCCCATCTCAAGGGTACACTGGGAATTTGTCAAGGTCAATGTCTTCCACCAATGTCAGGTTCTCAACAGTCCAGATGCCATCCCTCACAATTCCCCCTTTTTGTTTTTGAGCTACAAAAGCTGCCTCAACCGTCTGATGCAGGGCCCTTCGCATCAGAGTGATCAGGCAGGGCAGTATCAACAGCACAATTACAACCACAAGCAGTATTAAAAATCCTGTTTTAACCAAGGACATTGACCACCTTGACAAGCCCCATTGCCCAAACAACTTTTCAATCCCAAAAACCCCTGTGTCTTCTTGAATCTGACGAGTCATAACTTGTAGATCTTGTATTTTCTTGTGGATGGATTCCAAATGATCTTCCAGATTCATGCAACACATCCCGTCAAATTCTTCACATCCATGCCCATGTGCCAAAAGCAAGAAATCAATTGCTCCACGGTTCTGCAAGGTAGCATGCCTTATTGAACTTACATCGTTAGCCAATTGCGACAAAACTTCAGAGGTTAAATTAGCATTCTTTGCTATCCAGTAAGCCATTTCATTTAAGGTTGTTAGTGCGTTTGCAACTGATACACCAGGGGCAAAAATAGAAGTAAAAACACGTTCTGCAGCATTCCAAAGTTGCACATTGCTATCACAATTTTTCAGCAGTGTCGCTGATCTTTTCACACGCCCTTAAGAAAAGGCATGCAAATCACTGTGATTTACTAGCATTTTCATAGGTGGTGTCATCATGACCAAGTGACCAAAAGTACAAGGACCTCCTACAGCCCTGGTTGGTATGCCCGCCCAGCTTGCTCCCCACACAGTAAGGACAACCCTTTTGGCAGTCGTGATGCAGATCCGATTCCCGTTACTGAATGGCTCTTGTTTCCAGCAACATGCTGACACCACTGAGAGGCATTCTGCCAAAAGGGGGACAAAGGTGTAACGTCAGATACTTCGGTATCACTGTTCACTGTCAGGGGTAACTCACTGGAGGCATGCCAACCAGTGCTATTAACATACAAGCATGATCGTGCGGACAAGGTTCCCAAAATCTCTAATTCTTCCGGCTCCCTGCCTTTTGGTAATTTGGTGGCCCAGTCAAAAAACCCAAGGGTGCAATTTTGCATACTGCCATTACATTTCCCTGTCACAGATGATCCTCCCATGCCACGCTGAACTACTAACAAATGCGCCTCTGAATCATTCAATGGAACACCTATCAAGTAGGTATGAAAAGGCTGATAAGGCTGCGCAAGAGAAACACAAAAGCTGCTCTGGTTAAGTTGGCGCATCAAAGTCACCCAAACATTGGTCCCATGCCAGGCCAGTGGGATGTCATGAGGTCTTCTGGGAATCCAGAACAGGCCACACGCAACGAGCAGGACACCAGTGAGGACCATTATCTGTAGAGACACAAGCATAACCCCTTCCCCAGGTTATCAAATCAAATGGCCCCTGCCATTGGCCTGTGACCAAGTCCTTCATTTGGACTTTGGCACCTTTTTGAACTTGCGATTTCGAGAAAAGAGAAGAGAAATGTTGGAAGATAGGAGAAGTATCCAAGTCATCACTGTGCTGTAAAAAGTTAAGAACATAAAGAACTTTGTCCAGACGTGCCTGTGGTGGTTCCCCAGCCATTCCCCCTTTTTGTTTTTGAAGCATGCGCTTCAGTGTGCCATGAGCACGTTCAATAATAGCTTGGCCTGTTGGTGAATGGGGAATACCGGTAAGATGTATGACTCCCCACATATCAAGAAATGTTTTAACTTTCTTTGAGGTGTAAGCCGGACCATTATCCATTTTTATTTGCTTTGGTACTCCTAAAATAGAAAAGGATTTTTGGAAATGCCTAATGACATCTTGTTTCTCCATTGTGAGCTGTGACAACCATGGCATGCCAATAAGCGTCAGTAGTAACGTAAAGATATTTTAAGCATCCAAACTCATCTATGTGAGTGACATCAGTTTGTCAAATCTGTAAGGCTTGTAACCCTTGGTGCCAAAAAAAATGGGTACATCGGGACAAGCTGCTACAATGGAACGTGCCTCAGAGGGAGACAGGACAAAATTGTCGTCGCAATGCTCGGGATCCCTGATGAAAAAACTGATGTGACAAAGCTTGTTGCTTAACATTAGGCACGGGGCCTAAAGCAAGAGCAGAAACAAGGGCATCAGCCCTGGCATTACCTTCTATATAAAATCCAGGCAATGATGTATGACTACGAATATGTAGTATAAAATACAGTTCTTTGCGGTGCTGAATAGTTTTCCACAGTGTTAATAAAACGTCAAATAACAATGGATTCTCTAAAGCAGTAAGGACAACTCTGTCCAAGCAAGCCAGCCAAATTGGCAGCATATGCTAAATCTGTAATAATATTGACAGGACCAGGGAATAAGGTAAAGGCTAAGGCTATTGCTCGCAATTCAGTTACTTGCAGAGAACCATTTTCAAAACTACTTGCGATTTCCATTGAGCAGCATCCAGCCAAACAACTGCTGCTTTGCCCGTTTTTCCAGATCCGTCCGTAAAAACAGTAGGACCCTGTACCGGTTCAGGTTGACTAAGAATTTTTTGTCCAAAAGGGACTTCTTTGGTAAACTTTAACAAGGGATGTGAGGGCAAATGATAAGAGATTTGGCCTGAGAACCCAGTCAAAGCAGCCTGTAGTTCATACTGATTTGCTAGGCACCATTCAAAATACCAGCTTTGTATGGGGAGTACAATAGTCATAGGGTCATGCCCGGTTAATTCTAAACACCTCTTTCGAGTCTTGACAATCACATCAGCAATCAGTTCAAACAACCCAGGGGCAGTTTTATGTGATCGAAAAGGTAAAAATAACCACTCTAAAATATGCAAAGGGTCATGCCATTCAGGGTTCCATTGGACTATAGCACCAAAAAGCACTACGTTATCAATCAAAATAAAAACTTGAACATTCTGGGAAAAATCGATCCGATCTATAAATTTGTCATGCAATGCTCGTTCTACCAAGAGCAGTGTTGCTTTAGCTTCTCGAGTTAAGGTCCTGGGTTCCAAGGGATCATATGAATGCTTTAAAAGTTCCAACAGGGGTTGCAATTGTGAGTTGGTCAGGCCCAAATACGGCCTGATCCAATTCAAAGAGCCCATTAATTTTTGCACATCATTAAGGGTTCAAATTTGCATATCTAATTTTACTGGCTGAGGCATAACTTGCGTATCTGTAACAATCATACCTAAGTACTTCCATGGTGCTACAGTGTACTGGGTTCAGCTGGGTGTCTTGACCCGCTTATACCTGATAGAGGTTAGGGTCAAGGTGATTCGTTTCGATCGCAAAGGTGAAATTAAGACACAAACGGTGTCAGATGTCACAAAAGTAAAACCCTTTATTGACTAACAACCACTGGAGAGCAATAGGAAAGAAAGATAAGGAAAAGGAAAAGCGAAGCAGTAAAACGTTTAGAATAGCAAGAAGTATAGCTACCACCACAGATCCAGCGACGTCTCGCAGGTCCGCCTGTTTCGATTCAGTGGGGGAGATCTCCAAAGAATAGCTGTTCACGGTGGCATTTTATAGTGTTCCAAGAGCCGCTTTGCTTATCCTCCGCCTGTTCAGCGCATGCGCGTGAGGGTCGTCAGGAGCGATCTTCACCCCCCCCAGCGTCGCCTCTGTCAGCGGGGCATGCATAGGTGTCCGGAGGGCCCATTTTTTGCAGATGTAGGATGACTTGACGGTTTGTGTACCTTCGCGCTTGCACACCGTTGAGCTTTCGCGCTTGCAGGACAGCTGCCTTATCTGCAGTTACATCGGTGAGCTCACACAGCGGTGGGCTTGCAAGACAACAGCTGTATCGGCAGCTGAGGCGGGTCCAGAAGTTGTTGTTCAGAACTTCGAGCCCCCTGGCTTATCAGGGCTGGACCCTGAAGTCATCTTTATCAATAGTCAAGTCAAGTCGAGGGGCTTATCAGGGCTGAGCTCTGAAGTTGTTGTTTTAGAACTTATCAGAGGTCCCAGTTTGTAACGGCAGCCTTGTCGTTTAGGTTTTAACACAGTCTCTTCTTCACAGAGTCTTTTAGCAAGGATGAAACAAATATATCTTCATGGGGCATTTTAGCAAGTTTTAACACCAGCAAGGTTGAGGCAAACGTTCTTAAAACAGTCTCTTACACTGGGATAGGGTTAATTATCAATAGGGGGCGGGGGCTAGTCGGGAATAGCTGAACCAAACTAGTCGCTAGTCAAAGGGATATTCGATACCATCGTGAAGTCATACTCGGAGTATATATATAGGGAGCTGGTCGGGGTGGGGGTCTCTCTCTTTCCGGTTCTCAGTCCGGGTGCGTTGCTGGGTTCCGGGTGGTGAGATCTGCGTTACATGTTACTCACGTTATATCTAGTTAAAAGTTACTGTTACTTCACTGTTATTGTTGCCATTTATGTTCACCATTAAAACATTGTTTTTATCTCAACCCCACGAGGCTCTGCCTGCGGCTCCTTTCGGGCTCTTCCCCTCACCCTCGGTAGGGGGGAGCGAGCGAGGAAGCGACCACATAGTTCCTTTTTTTCCTTCCCGCCAGTAACTCGGCTCGAATCACGATATCTTTTTGGCGCCCAACGTGGGACCGGGGGTTGCAGATAACAGCAGATTTTACAAAAGAATGTTAAAAAAGATAATTTTGTTAGATTGCTTCTGCACATTAGTCAAGTAGTTGGTGGTCATAATGTTGGTTTACTTGTTTACACTGTGGCATTGGCTGAATCCTTATGTATCCAATGTATTTATTGCGATGCTATTTATCAGCTGTGGAAAGGGGGTCAAAAGCATAATTCTTTTGTACGGGGTGATGACAGCTTATGATATGATTGCATCACTGGCCATGAGGGTAAACTGGTATTTGTATGAGGCACTATTGTCATTCCCATGCCTTGGGCGCCTCCTCTCTGAATTCATTAGTAACGGCACTGAACCCATAGGGGAAGCGGAGGAGAATGTTCTCTCCCGTTTGTCCTTCAAGCTGATCACAACAGTTTTTGAAAACTTTGAATATTCTTGGAATACCCAATCCAGCATGGTTCTCGTCCTGGGTCTCCTGGTTTTCGTCCTGTGTCTCCTGAATGTGTGCCAGATCTTGCTTGGCGTCACACCAAAATTTTCTAAGGATACCACCCAGAGGACTGTCCTGAAGCCACATAACTATGAGTGACAAGGTGTGTGGGCAAGCTCCTAGGACAATGGTCATCTCCAGTGTTTTGGAATTTCACCCCTGAACATATACAGAATCCTAGAAAACTGGCAGAGTATTTGGAGAAAGTATGCTGTCAGCCTGGCCACTCCAAAGAAGTCCAAATCACTGCTGTGTGCTGGGGCCTGGCCCATGCCTACCGAGCCATTTTCAATGTCACCCATTATTCCCAAGGGAAAGAGGAGGCCTCTTGACCTGAAGACAAACCAGTGGATGATGTGGTTGTTCCAGTCTCTGCAACGAACCCTGCAGCTCCTCCGACCCCTGTGACAGGCACTGCGGCTGCTCCGACTCCTGTGACAAGCGCTCCAGCTGAACCAGAAACCCAGACTGTGCCAGTATCGGTTGCTCTAGTACAGAAGAAGAAGTACACGAAGAAATCGGTTCGCTTGGTGAGGGATGAAAATGAAGCAGGGCCATCACGAGAACAAGAAGGGGAGGTAGAGCCAGAGATAATCACCCGGTCTCTATCTCTCAGTGAGCTGCGAGACATGTGAAAGGACTTTGGCCACCATCCAGGTGAGCACATTATTAGCTGGCTGCTCCGATGCTGGGACAGTGGAACTGGTAGCCTGAAACTGGAGGGTAAGGAATCCAAACAGCTGGGATCCCTCTCTAGGGAAGGGGGCATTGACAAAGTGCTTGGGAGGCAGACACAAACCCTCAGCCTCTGGAAGTGCCTTCTGTCAGGCATGAGGGAAAGTTACCTCCTCAAGGAAGATATTGCATGCTACCCAGGTAAATGGACCTCAATGGAGAGAGGTATCCAGTACCTGAGGGAACTGGCTGTGCTGGAGGTGATTTACAACAATCCAGATAACGAGCAGTCACCCACTGATCCAGACGGAGTCCGATGCACACAAGGCATGTGGCGGAAATTCCTACGAAGTGCACTGCAAACATACGCAAACTCATTGGCACTGATATCCTGGAGAGAAGGTGAGGGACAAACTGTGGATGGACTGGCTCACTGGCTCCGGCATTATGAAGGAAGTCTGTCTTCATCCCTACAGGCTTGTGTTTCCGCCGTGGAAGAACTGTCCCAGGAGGTTCAGCAACTCAAAGTGGATATGTCCTGCTCTCCGCTCACAAGGGCACGTGTCTCAGCTGTTAGGACTAGGTACTCCTCCGATCAACAGAGGGAACAAGGGAGACAAACACGCCAGAATACTCTCTGGTTTTACCTATGTGACCATGGAGAGGACATGAGGAAGTGGGATGGAGAACTAATTCAGTCCTAGATGACCACGTACGTGAGTTGCGAAAGGAAGCGGCAAAGAAGAAGGATCATCATAAGAAAAGTATTGCCCCAGTTTCCAGTGGAAAGCCCTCCAAACGAAACAGGAGAACAGATTTTGACTCTGATGCTCTTGAAGGAGCCTCTAAGTCATACTCACAAGAAGTGAGTGACTCCGATTGAGAATAGAAGTGCCCTGCCTCCAGCCAGGTGGAGGAGAGGGACAATCGGGTCTACTGGACTGTGTGGATCCGATGGTCTGGCACGTCAGCTCCACGGGAATACAAGGCTCTAATAGACACAGGCGCACAATGTACCTTGATGCCATCAGGATATAGAGGGGTAGAACCCATCTGTATTTCTGGGGTGACAGGGGTGTCCCAGCAACTGACTGTATTGGAAGCTGAAGTAAGTCTGACTGGAAATGAGTGGCATAAACACCCTGTTGTGACTGGCCCAGATGCTCCGTGCATTCTTGGTATAGACTTCCTCAGGAGCGGGTACTTCAAGGATCCAAAGGGGTATTGGTGGGCTGCTTTGGAGGCAGAGGAAATTAAACAGTTGTCCACCTTGCCTGGTCTCTCAGAGGACCCTTCTGTGGTGGGTTTGTTGAGGGTTGAAGAACAACAGGTACCAATTGCTAACTCGACAGTGCATCGGTGGCAATATCGCACCAATCGAGACTCCCTGGTTCCCATCCATAAGCTGATCCGTCAGCTGGAGAACCAAGTGGTTATTAGTAAAACTCGCTCACCCTTTAACAGCCCCATATGGCCAGTGCGAAAATCTAACAGGGAATGGAGACTGACAGTGGATTATTGTGGCTTGAATGAAGTTACGCCGCCATTGAGTGCTGCCATTCCAGACATGCTCGAGTTTCAATATGAGCTAGAATCGAAGGCTGCCAAATGGTATGCCACCATTGATATCGCTAATGCGTTTTTCTCGATCCCTCTGGCAGCAGAGTGCAGGCCACAGTTTGCCTTTAGTTGGAGGGGCATCCAGTACACTTGGCATCGACTGCCCCAGGGGTGGGAACATAGCCCCACCATTTGCCACGGACTGATCCATACTGCACTGGAACAGGGGGAGGCTCCAGAACACCTGCAGTACATTGATGACATTCTTGTATGGGGCAATACAGCGGAAGAAGTTTTTGAGAAAGGGAGGAAGATAATTAAAATCCTTCTGAAAGCCAGTTTTGCCTTAAAACATAGTAAGGTAAAATGGCCTGTGCAGGAGATCCGGATTTTGGGAGTAAAGTGGCAAGATGGATGCCACCAGATTCCCATGGATGTGATTAACAAGATAGCAGCTATGTCTCCACCAACTAGTAAAAAGGAGACACAGGCATTCTTAGGCGCAGTGGGGTTTTGGAGGATGCACATCCCAAGTTACAGCCAGATTGTGAGCCCTCTTTTCCAGGTGACCCAGAAGAAGAACGATTTTAAATGGGGCCCTGAACAACAACAAGCCTTTGAGCAGATAAAACAAGAGATTGTTCGTGCAGTATCTCTTGGGCCAGTCCGGACAGGACAAGATGTTCAAAATGTGCTTTACACTGCAGCTGGGCAGAATGGCCCTGACTGGAGTCTCTGGCAGAGGGCACCAGGGGAGACCCGAGGCCGACCCTTAGGGTTTTGGAGTCGGGCATACCGAGGATCTGAGTCCTGTTACACTCTCACTGAGAAGGAGATACTGGCAGCGTATGAAGAAGTCCGAGCTGCCTCAGAAGTAATTGGTACTGAGGCACCGCTTCTTTTAGTACCCCGATTTCCAGTTTTGGGCTGGATGTTCAGAGGGAGGGCCTCATCTACACATCATGCGACTGATGCCACGTGGAGTAAATGGATGGCACTGCTCACACAGCGGGCCTGAATGGGGAACCCCAATCGACCAGGAATTCTGGAGGCAATTACAAACTGGCCAGAAAGCAAGGACTTTGAAGTGTCACGGCAGGAGGAAGTGAAACGTGCAGAAGAGACCCCACAATATAACTAATTACCAGAGAATGAGAAGCAGTACGCTCTGTTCACTGATGGGTCCTGTTGCACTGTGGGAAAGCATCGAAGATGGAAGGCTGCTATATGGAGCCCCACCCGGCAAGTTGCTGAAGCCACTGAAGGGGAGGGTGAGTCGAGTCAATTTGCAGAGGTAAAAGCCATTCAACTGGCTTTAGATATTGCTGAGCGGGAAAAGTGGCCAGTACTCTATCTCTACACTGACTCGTGGATGGTGGCAAATGCTCTGTGGGGGTGGTTACACCAATGGAAACAGAATAACTGGCAACACTGGGGCAGGCCTATGTGGGCTGCCAAACTGTGGCGGGATATTTCTGCCCGGGTGGAGAACCTGCTTGTGAAAGTACGTCATGTAGATGCCCACATACCCAAGAATCGAGCCACGGAAGAGCACGGAAACAACCAGCAGGTAGATCGGGCTGCTAAGATCCATGTGTCTCAGGTGGACTTGGACTGGCAGCACAAGGGTGAATTGTTCATAGCTCGGTGGGCCCATGACTCCTCAGGCCATCAGGGAAGGGATGCGACACACAGATGGGCTCGTGATCGAGGGGTAGACCTGACCATGGATGCTATCGCACAGGTTATCCATGAATGTGAAACGTGTGCTACAATTAAGAAGGCCAAGCGGGTAAAGCCTTTGTGGTATGGAGGGCGATGGATGAAATACAGATATGGGGAGGCGTGGCAGGTTGACTCTATTACGCTCCCACTAACCCGTCAAGGCAAGCACCATGTGCTCACAATGGTGGAGATGACCACCGGATGGCTGGAGACATACGCTGTGCCCCATGCCACTGCTCGGAACACCATCTTGGGCCTTGAAAAGCAGGTACTGTGGCGACACGGCACTCCGGAGAGGATTGAGTCGGATAATGGGACTCATTTCCGGAACAGCCTCATTGACACCTGGGCCAAAGAGCACGGCATTGAGTGGGTGTACCGCATCCCATATCATGCACCAGCCTCTGGAAAAGTTGAACGGCACAATGGACTGCTAAAGAGTACATTGAGAGCAATGAGTGATGGAACTTTCAAACACTGGGACACAAATTTAGCAAAAGCCACATGGTTAGTAAATAATAGAGGATCGAGCTGGGCCTGCTCAGTCAAAACTCCCACCTACTGTGGATGGAGATAAAGTCCCTGTTGTGCGTATGAGGAACATGTTGGGGAAGACAGTATGGGCTAGCTCTGCTTCAGGCAAAGGCAAACCCATCCGTGGGGTTGCTTTTGCTCAGGGACCTGGGTGTACTTGGTGGGTGATGCAGAAGGATGGGGATGTTCAGTGTGTACCCCAAGGGGATTTAACTTTGGGAGAGAATAGCCAGTGGACTAAATCATGTGATGTTAACTGATACATTACCCTGTCAATGTATGTCATCACCGCTGCTGTTGTTATGTGTCATGTCGATTAATATTACAGTAAGAACGACCCAGACCAACAGAGGATAGACTACGATGAAAACGAGGGAAGGACAGCGATAAGAGAACCTGAGGTGGCGCCCAGTGACTTCCCTAAGATGACGGTTTTCAAGCTTCAGACCGTGGGCATAGAACATGCGAAACACAGAGTGAGTTCTGGACGAAGTATACCACAATCAAGCACCATTCTCTCCTACCCTAAAGAACTGTTACAATGAATGGAACCTCGAAGCCATGATCTCAAGGGATATATTGGAGAGAGTGTATAGATTAAGAGAATGATATCTGTGTATATGTGCATGCATATATGTGCGTATATATAACAAGAAAGCTAATGATAAATGTAAAGTGTAAGCATTTACCTGCCTCAGGTCATGTAAAAGTCACCACTTGCCAGATTTCTTTTTAATGACAAACACTGGAGTATTCCAAGGACTGTGAGGGGGTTTGATATGTCCCGCAGCTAATTGTTCTTGTACTAAATCCTGCAGGGCCTGTAATTTTTCACAATTCAGGGGCCACTGATCCACCCACACAGGTTTGTCAGTGAGCCAAGTCAAGGCGAGGGTGGGCTGTTGAACGCCCTGCAACACAGCGGCCCCCGTCAAAAATCCGTGGTAATTTTAACTCCCCACTGGGAAAGACAATCTCTACCCCATAAGTTCAAAGGGGCGTATGTCACATAAGGCCGAATTGTAGCCATCTGGCCCTCTGGGTTACTAACAAGAACTGTATTAACTGACATTCCACCCTGAGCAGCACCACCCAAGCCAACCATCCCCACTCCCATGTTACCGACAGGTCAGGTGGATGGACATGAGTATTGAGATATAATAGTTACATCTGCTCCGGTGTCCAACAGCCCTGACAGCTGCACCGATGACGGAGAATATCCTTTCATTGTCACTGTACAAAGCAGCTGTGGCCGTTGAGAGGTAACTGTCTGAGACCAAAACACTTGAGGCAAGCCAGTCGATCCAAAGCCTCCGTCTCGTCATTCTTTTTGATCTGTATTGGGAACAGAACTCAAAAAAGGAACAAGTTGAGCAATTTGTGTCCCCTTTGGGATAGTCACAGGGGGATATGGTGTCGAAACCATAGTCTAGTATAATAAGCATCAATAACACCAACATGTACAATAATGCCATTGACTGTACTACTTGAACGTCCAATTAGTAAAGCACTTAATCCTCTTCCTATGGAGCCAAAGGCATCCATGGAACTTTCATAACTTCTTTAGTCACAATAGTTATTGTGTCGGCGGTTGATATATCCATCCCTGCTGATCCACTGGTTTTCCCGGTGAGGCGGTCGCAGAGGGGAAGGTTTGCTGACCCACCCCGAGAAATGGCTTGGTGAGAGGCACTTGTGTCTGTGCGCGCCCCCTCGCGCTCTTCTTCCCATTTCCCGAGAGGGGCTGTCCACTAGCATGATTTTTTTATCTGCATTGTTTTGCAAAATGACCAGTCTTTTCGCAACGATTGCAAGTCACTCCCTTTGCGTTAGCATCAGGATTATTTGTTTTCAATGGTCGTTGTGGGCATTTACCTTTGAGGTATCCTTCTTGACCACACCCATAACATTTTGGGGTCGGTTTCTATTCAATAACTCTGGCGAGAGCTGCCATCTTGTGTTCAACTGTACCAACTTTAGAGCAGACCGAGACCATATCAGCAACAGAGGGATCTCCTGGCAAGACTTCTATTATTTTTTGACAGTCTTCGTTCGCATTATCTTTTGCTAACTGTTTAACTAACACCTGCCGCAGTCCTTCATCATCGACTTGTTTTTCAATTGCCTCAGCTACTTTTTCTACAAACTGTAAAAAGGGTTCCTTTGGTGGTTGTTGTATAGTAACATATCTCTGCCGCAGCTCGGCCATCTCCATGGTTTTTATCAATGCAGACATTCCAACCCGCTGAGTCTGTTCTAATAATAGTGGAGGTCACTGTGCCTGAACTTGGGGATTAGCAAAAGCATTAGTTCCCATTAATGCATCCAGTCCTGCTCCTTGTCTTGGATCTCCCTGAGGCAGTTGCATATTTTCTAGAGTTGTTTTTTGTGCCAATTGTCTCCAGGTAGAGTAAAAAACCGAATACTGAATCGGCTGAAACAGTACTTGCGCTAAAAGTGCAATATCATATGGACACAACAAATCTGTATTGATTACCCGTATAAGCTGCATTATCTCTGGAGAAATGAGGGCTGGTTTAGCTCAGTGGGTTGAGCGTGGTGTTTGAAACACCAAAGGTCGCGGGTTCGATTCCCGTTCGGTTCTCACGTGTTGCCTGACTTAGTCGAGAGGTGGCGTCCCTGCCACAACAGGGAGGTTGGATTAAAATTATCTCTAAGGTCCCTTCCATCCCAGGCCATTCTATGATGATGATGATTCTAATTCTATGATGATGAATTAATGCCACATTTTGCTGCCTTTGCCTGCAGATCTTGGACTACTCTCCAAGCAATGGGAGAGTGCTCATCGCGCTGCCCTGTGTTCGGTGCCGCTTTAAACACAGGATATGCCACAGTTTCAAGGTCAGGGGGTCCCAGATCAGGGCACGTTTCTCATGGAAGGTTAAGTTTCTCTACCAAATTCCAATCTCCTACTTCAGCAGCTTTTTCCCGAACTTGCTGCAAAAATCGCACGGGATTACGAGGTATAACGGTCACTGTAGCTGGGAGTAATGTCCAGGGGCTGCCTTTCCTGTTCACTTTTCTGGGTGACAGGCGGGGTCACCCTCCTGTGTACACAGTCGAAGAGGAACTATCCTCCCTTCATCTTCACTGTTATCGCTATCTGGCAAGGGAGGGTACTGAGAGGCAACAGCGGACGACTGGGCTGAAAAACCTCCTTCTTTCACATGAGAAGGGGATGGTGGGTTTCCAACACAACTGCCTTCAGATGTTAACTCTGCTAACTGCTGTGCAGGTGTCTTATATCTTGGTTTATTGTCTAAAAAATAATGTGGGGAAAGGCATTTGCTCTCTGACAATTTCTGTGTTGGAGAGGTCGAATGTGATTTTTTTGTTTGAGTCCGAGGGAGGAGGGAGCTGCAAAGCCTCCATCCTTCCTTCAACCTCCTCCATTTTTTTCTCATGGGGGGTCCCAGCACCTACCTCCCCCAAAATCTCCTGTAATTCTTTTTCTTTTAACTCTCGCTCCTCTCCCATTTCTTTCAGAGTCTCACTCAATAATCGTAAAGTAGTAGCTAACTCAAAAGTGTCCTTCGATCCTAAAGAAACTGCATCCCATAACTTGTGACACACCTCTTGCCAAGCAGAAACACTGAAAGCGACAGACGCAGACGCCTCAAATCCCTGCTTTTCACTCCACAGTAACATACGCCGTACTGCAAAATCACTACACTTGACTCCTCTTTTAGCAAGAAGAGCTTTCCAGAGGCACAAAATAGAGTCCTCCTCTTTAGAAATATGTTGACCCATATTTCTTAAACCCTGTTCTCGGTGGCTCTCCTTTCCAGGTGTCTTAACTCTCAGGTCCGGACCAAAGCAGACTCCCATTGCTCTCAGCTACGCCGGGCTCCGTCTCCGCTGCACGTCGACCTGCAGCCCAAAACACCATGCTTTCGCCTTTTTTTCTGTTATCATGCTGTTTTTCTTAGAATGTCAACATGTTGACACGTTGGCAGGTAGACATGTCGGGGTCACCAGATGTCGTTGTAGAGACGGACACGACACATCTGAATGGTGATCAAAGTGGCTCAAAAATGGCTCCTTTATTATACAAAGGGTGTACCTTTTATACATAGTCAAAGGTAGCGTGGCCTTTGCTTATAGGTTAAACACTTGTTGTTCAAATTCTAATTGGTTAACACTGGCCAACTTCCGGCTGGGCTCATCCCTCCGGATCTTGAGGGAGAAGGTTCTGCAAACGTGTCCAAATTCAGTACACACAACTTCCGATCTCAAGGGTACACTGGGAATTTGTCAAGGTCAATGTCTTCAACCAATGCCAGGTTTTCAGCAGTCCAGCTGCCATTCCCTACACTGCACCAACACTGCTCCACCCACACCTTTCTGATTTTGGGACACTCATGGCAATAGAGACATCAGGCTGAACCCTGAGATGCAGGGTCATGATTAGGGTTTCGGTTCAGCCATCCATACAGCCTGGAGCTGCAAAGACACGTGGGCTGGACAAGGCATTCCAAGGGGAGCACAGCACTGCACCAACAGTGCTCCATACACCCCTTTTAGGTTTTGGGACAGCCATGGCCGTTATGACATCAGGCTGAATGCAGATGTGCAGGGTCCTGGTTAGGGTTAGGATTCAGAGTTCCATAAAGCCTGGAGCTGCAGAGACACTTGGGTTGGGCAAGGCATTCCAAGGGGAGCACGGCACTACACCAACAGTGCTCCATCCATCCCTTTCTGATTTTGGGACGCTCATGGCCATTATGACATGAGGCTGAACCCTGTGGTGCAGGGTCCTGGTTAGGGTGAGTTTTCAGCGATCCATAGAGCCTGGCGCTGCAGAGACACTTGGGCTGGACAAGACATTCCAAGGGGAGCACGGCACTACACCAACAGTGCTCCACCCACACCTTTCTGATTTTGGGACGCTCATGGCCATTATGACATGAGGCTGAACCCTGTGGTGCAGGGTCCTACTTAGGGTTAGGTTTCAATGATCCGTTGAGCATTTTGCTGCAGAGACACTTGGGGTGGACAAGGCATTCCAAGCGGAGTACGGCACTGCACCAACAGTGCTCCACCCACACCTTTCTCATTCTGGGACACCCATGGCCATTACGACATCAGGCTGAACCCTGAGGTGCAGGGTCCTTCTTATGGTTAGGTTTCAATGATCCATAGAGCCTTGTGCTGCAGAGACACTTGGGCTGGACAAAGCATTCCAAGGGGAGCACGGCACAGCACCAGCAGAGCTCCACCCACCCCTTTCTGATTTTGGGACACCCATGGCCATTACGACATCAGGGTGAACCTTAAGGTGGAGGATCCTGATTAGGGTTTAGCTTCAGCGATCCATAGAGTCTGGAGCTGCAGAAACACTTGGGCTAGACAAGGCATTCCAAGGGGAGCACGGCACTGCACCAACAGTGCTCCACCCACACATTTCTCATTTTGGGACACCCATTGTCATGACAACGTCAGGCTGAACCCTGAGGTGCAGGGTCCTGGTCAGGGTTAGTGTTCATCAATCCATAGAGGCTGGAGCTGCAGAGACACTTGGGATGGACAAAGCATTCCAAGGGGAACACGGCACTGCACCAACAGTGCTCCATCTTTCCCTTTCTGATTTTGGGACACCCGTAGCCATTATGACATCAGGCTGAACCCTGAGGTGCGGGGTCCTGGTTAGAATTAGGTTTCAGAAATCCATACAGGCTGGAGCTGCAGAGACACTTGGGCTGGACAAGGCATTCATAGGGGAGCACTTCTGTGCACCAGCAGAGCTCCATCCATACCTTTCTGATTCTGGGACACCCGTAGCCATAGAGACATCAGGCTGAACCCTGAGGTGCAGGGTCCCGATTAGGGTTGGGTTTCAGCAATCCATAGAGCCTTTTGCTGCAGGGACCCTTGGGCTGGACAAGGCGTTCCAAGGGCACTGCACGGCACTCACCTTTCTGATTTTGGGCCACCAATGGTCATTATGACATCAGTCTGAACCCAGAGGTGCAGGGTCCTGGTTAGTGTTAGCATTCAGAGATCCGTAGAGCCTGTAGATGCAGAGACACTTGGGTTGGACAAGGCATTGCAAGGGGAGCACGGCACTGCACCAACAGTGGTCCACCCACATCTTTCTCATTTTGGGAGACCCATGGCCATTATGATATCAGGCTGAACCCTGATGTGCAGGGTCCTGGTTAGGGGTAGGTTTCAGAGATCCATAGAGGCTGGAGCTGCAGAGACACTTGAGTTGGACAAGGCATTCCAAGGGGAGCAGGGCACTGCACCAGCAGAGCTCCATCCACCCCTTTCTGATTTTGGGACGCCCGTGGCCATAGAGACATAAGGCTGAACCCTGAGGTGCAGGGTCCTTGTTAGGGTTAGGGTTCGGAGATCCGTAGTGTCACGTCCCACCCAGGAGAGAGGGACAACTGACTTTCAGATTCATAATACACCACCGGCGTGGACAACAGTGAGACAAGTCTGAAGGTCCATACATAATCATTTATTGATTTATCACAATCTATATATCGTACTCATGACAATTGACTCTAAAGCAAGATAGGGCAGACAATACAACAAAAATCCATGAAAAGGCTAATTAAGCAAAGAACTTACAACAAAATTATAATGACAAGTGACATGCTGAGGAAAGACTCTATAATCCAGCAAGCTATAAAGTACTTGTACTTTAATCAGTGCTGGGTGCACGGGGGATATATCGTCACATTAGGGACTATTGCTCCTAAAGTGCAGGTTCCTTTCCAATTAGCAGGTAGAGCTTTATAGGTTGTATTATTACATATCCAGTACCATCCACACCCTTCTGGCACTGGCCACGAAGTAATTATCTTAGAGTGCTGAGAGGTTCCTATATCCCAGGTCTTATTGCAATTCATATGATTCCCCACATTTACACTATCCTTGCAGTCTATTTTTCCCATTCCCTTTGGAGGGTTACATCTCCGGATACATGTACAGTAGGGAATAGGACTTTCAGGGCTTACGATTTTTAATTTCTGTCTCTCCTCTTCATTTGATTCCCATTCCGAATTAACCCATAATGTGGGTGTAAATTCATCTTTTGGTATTGGTATGCCAATTGGCTTTCCCCCGTACTCAGGCACCTGAGAACATATCCAGCAATCAGTTTGGTTCATGGCTCGAGAAACGCCTTTCACAAGGGTGTAGTGTAAGTTTAAGTCCCATCCTGCTCCTAAGGTTATCAACGAGAAAAGCATAATTTCCCCAGCTGGACCTGGGTTACTTTCCATGGCGACTTACAGGATTTCTTTACTCTGGAGTGATGGATCCAGGTGTTCTGTTCTTTTATCTTGATTGCAGTGAAGGTGGTCAGCAGGACTTGGAATGGTCCTTCCCACTGGGGGTTTAGAGATTTTTCTGCAAGAGACTTAACATACACATAATCTCCGGGTTGTATATTATGTACTGGACCACCCAAACCTCTACTTCGAGTCCCAAACACACGTTTTTTGACTTTCTTAATTTGCTTGCTCAGTTCCACCATGTAACTAGTTAGGATCTCATCTCCAATCTGGGTAGACAATCCTTGCTGTGTATCATAAGGACGACCATACAAAATCTCAAAGGGGCTCAGTCCCTCCTTTGCCCGAGGTCTCGTACGAATTCGCAAAAGGTCCAAAGGTAGAGACTGAGGCCAGGTTAGGTGAGTTTCTTGCCCTAATTTTACAATTTGTTGTTTAATTATATGGTTCATCTTTTCCACCTGCCCACTGGATTGTGGTCGATAGGGAGAATGTAGCCGCCAATCTATCCCTAGGTGTTGGCTGATTTGTTGTACAATTTTTGAAATGAAGTGGGGTCCTCTATCGGAAGACACTGTGGCGGGGACCCCAAACCTGGGTATTATTTCCTGAAGTAACACCTTAGTCACTTCTCTGACTTTTGCAGTCCTTGTAGGAAAGGCTTCTGGCCAACCTGAAAAGGTATCTGTTAACACCAATAGGTAGCGATACCCCCCTTTTCTCGGCAGTTCTGTAAAATTGATTTGCCACTGTTGCCCAGGACCATTTCCCTTTCCACTTTGGCCCAGCTCGGGCCTGAGTGTATTTTTTGGAATAGTCTGGAGGCAAAGATCACACTGCTGTCTTACCTGTCTGACTGTAGTGTACAGGTTCCTAGCTATAATTCTCTTTGTCAGATCCTTGTACAATGCTTCTGCTCCCCAATGACCTTTTTTGTGTTCCTCCCTTACTAAGGGCCACGTCGAGCGAGAGGGAATAATCACTCTCTTCCCTGGAGTAATGGCCCAACCCTTTTCATTGAATGATCCTTCTAAGTCAGTAATGAGTTTCTTATCTTCTTTGGTATATTGGGGCTTACCTTCCACAGATATCTGCCCATCAGGAACCAGGGCTCCTTCAATTTTTACCTGTCGTTTTGCTGCCCGTTTTGCCTCTCCGTCCGCCAGCTCGTTTCCCTTCTCTAATTCAGAACTCACTCTTTGGTGTGCCTTTATATGCATTATAGCTATCTTCTGAGGGAGTTGTACAGCTTTGAGTAGTTTCAAGATTTCTTCTGAATGTTTGATGTTTTTCCCTTGTGAGGTTAATAACCCCCGCTCTTTCCAGATTGCCCCATGTGCGTGTACCACTCCAAAGGCATATTTAGATATAAATTTAGGTATAAATGTTAACAGTCTCTCCTTCATCTAATTCTAGGGCTCTTGTTAGGGCAATTATCTCTGCCTTCTGCGCAGAGGTGCTGCTGGGCAAAGGTCCTCATTCTACAACTTTCTCGCTTGTAGTGACAGCGTATCCGAATCGACGTACACCATTCTGCATGTAGCTGCTCCCATCAGTGAACCAGTTTTCAGCACCTTCTATGGGGTTGTCTCTCAGGTCCGAGCGGCTTGAGTAAACTGCTTCAATGGTCTCCACGCAGTCATGGATCACTGGTTCCCCTGTGTGGCCACTGAGGAAGGAAGCTGGGTTGATAATGTTAGTTACGGCTATTTCTATGTCGTCTTGCTCTACCAGGATCGCTTGGTATTTCAGAAACTGTTGTGGAGAGAGTCAACGCCCCCCTTTCGCTTCTAAAACTGCAGACACAGTATGCGAAACTAGCACAGATATCTTCTGCCCTAGAGTAAATTTTCGTGCTTCCTGGATGTTTAGAATGACGGCGGCTACAGCCCACAAGCATCCTGGCCACCCTTTCGCAGTCACATCTAACTGCTTGGAGAAGTAAGCCACTGCTCGACGGTAGGGGCCTAGATCTTGAGCTAGTATCTCCAATGCGACTCCTTGCTTCTCATGTGAGAACAGGAAAAATGGCTTACTTAGGTCTGGAAACCCCAGGGCTGGGGCTGACATGAGGGCTTTCTTCAGTTGCTCAAAGGCCTCAGTGGCCTCAGCGTTCCACTGTAGGTACTTTTAATCAGTTATCAATGCATATAGTGGTTTTACTAGGAGTCTATAATTATAAATCCACAGTCTGCACTCCATGTTATGCATGCTTATTCAGTTTGAGTGGCTATTAAAAGGTTGTCTACATATTGCAGTAGTTTTCCTTCATCTGTTGGAGGTGTCCATGCTTTGAGGTCCTTTGCAAGCTGGTTTCCGAATATAGTAGGACTGTTCGTAAACCCTTGTGGCAACACCGTCCAAGTGAGTGTCACGTCCCGACCTTTCAGGACGTTGACCCAGGTTCGCTGATTCCCAGACCAGGATTAAGATGACTTACACCAAGGATCCGAAACAGCAATTTTATTTACCAATCACCTGACACCAAGGTATTTCAATTGCTCACTCAGCGCGACCAACACACTGCACAACTAGTTATTAATAAGCAAAAGAAAGCAGCCTTGCCATAGTTTCCTGTTAAAGCTAGAAAGAGAGAGAATGAAAGCGATAGTGAAAGGAAAGATCACCACCCCTGGATCCAGTGACGATCACAGCAATCCTCTAGTGGTGGGCAAAGAGCGCCCAACCGCCTGGGGTGATCCCCTTTTATACAGTCCAGTTCCCGCCACAGACCTGGAACTGGTTTGGGAGATAGTGGGGGCTTCTGAGGGAGGGATGTGTTACCCCTCCCTCTCCCGGCTTCTTGCAGCCACAACTCCAAGCCCTACCCACCCCCACAGCTCCACCGGTGCAGGGCTGGGGCAGGAGGCTCAGCAAAGCGCTGAGTCACAACCCCCCCACCCCCCACACAGACAGGCGCCAGGCAGGCGACTCTGGCTTGTTTACTGTTTGAGACATCTATCTAGTCCCTCACACCACCCCGTGGCTCGAACAGTCTATCAGGTATCTTCTTCTCCTAGGTCTTCTGGGGTGGTGATTTCACAGGAAAGGGGAGAGAAAAGAAGCAGCAGAATCACCCGAACTATGGCAATTCCAGCAACTGAAATACAAAACCTGTTAACACCATCATTCTCATTTGTATGTGCCACTCTCCCCACTCTGACAGTCCTTAGAAGCTCTCCTGAAGATAGTGAGTAGTCCATTCAGTGGTAACTCCCTTGTCCTGTCTGCAGCTTCCTTCATCTTCATGTGTGCTTTCACCATTAGGTAGTCCTTATCCCTTTAACATGACACATCCAATGCCAATCAGTCTTGCACAGTCATCTTGAAGACTTGCTGAACCTGCAGATTTAATTCTCCAAAAGCATCAAATGTATGGCACAGTATAAACAAATCTTCAGGACAAGGAGATGCCATTTCAAATAGAGCTGCCTACATAGGCATGCTCCAGGCTCCATCTCAATTTTGATACTCGAACAGAGCTTATGTTCTGTTCCAAGAGCAATCAGTGGTACATGTATTGCAATTTACTTTCCCACAATTTGGAGAGTCTAACCTTAGACGATTCTATACCGTTTCCTGAAGACCTGGGACACAAACTCGACGGTTATAGACCCTTTAAAGTTCCCTATTATAACATACAACACAGTCACATAAAATTACACAGGTAATCATTAGCGGTACATATTTCCAACATACTGTTATGATCTATACAAACAATAAAATGATCAAACAAAGGGCACAGCAAATAGACAGCATTATACAATGATGAAAATGTTTCAGCCTTAAATCCCTGAAAAATACAAAGAGGACATCAAAAGAAAGTTACTATCCACTGGGTATTGATGCGATGCTCCTTCCCATGTGCATCAGTAGCCACCCGTGAGCTAGTATTGGTAGGGGTTTTTAAGACTAGGGGAATTTGTCCGACAGTGGGCAAGTCTACTAGAACAGGCAGTAGAGGGGTCTCTCTGAATCTTTGTTTTCTCGTTTTCCGGGAACCATAGATAGAGGTTTTGGACAGAAAGCTGTAAGTCGCGGACAGTCATTTATTCCCCATCTACTATTAACTTTTGTTACAGCATCACACACCCGCAGGGGTCATTTCGATTCATAGGGCCTGAGGGCCTGTTTTAGGAGTCCGTTGGTGCGTTCCACGATTCCATTCGCCTGGGGGTAATATGGAGTGTGGAAAACCCACTGGATTTCTTCATCCCAGGCCCACTCCTGGACCACCCCGGCAGTAAAGTGACTACCATTATCTGATTGGATTGATTTGGGTTTGGGCAGACAGCTAAACCATCTCTTCAGTTCCTTTACTGTATTTTCTCCTGTTGCTCGAGACACTGCTTCTGCTTGGGTTAGGCCTGACACTATTTCAACTCCTACCAATACATAGTGTTTACCCTCAAAAACTCGGAAAGGCCCAATATAACCCACCTGCCAAGTGTCCCATAATCCTTTATTGTCTCGTAGGTGTAGGGGTTGGTCCTTAAGAGAGTTGCGTTCTCCTAGCCGAGTACGGCAAAGGCCACATGCTGATATAATGGTGTTGCAGAATTCCCTAGTTACGGACCACCCCCTACTCACTGCCTCTTTAAATAAATCTTTGCTCCCTGAGTGACCTTGCCTGACATGCAGCCATTCTAGTAAGTGTTCCCATTTCTCTTCTTCACCCTCTGTAGCTAGTTTAGCTAGGCGGGTCATTGAATCCACTTGGTTATTTAAAAGGTGAGTTGGATGATTTCCTGTTTGGTGAGCAACCACCCATCCTACAAAAAAAGATTTTCGTTTGGCAATGTTTAAAATTTCTTCCCACTTTTCTTGCTGCCACACTAGTATCCGATTCACCTCCCATTGATTTTGTTCCCAAAATGAGAGCCATTCAGTACGCCCTTTAAAAACAGCATATGAATCTGTGTAGATAAGCACTGGCTTTTCGGCCTCAGTCTCTTTAGTAAACACACTCCACACCGCAGTCAGTTCTCCTACTTGGGCGCTTCCTTCCCCTTCTGTTATGATCCGGTTCCCTGAATCAACACTCAATCAATACTGCCCGGTATTTCCACACCTTTCCTTTCCTCTTAGAGGAAGCGTCAGTAAACCATACGTTTTTAAAGTGGGGTTCAAATGGTGGAGCGAGCTTTATGCATGATGGAGGGGGCCCTGTATCTGGGTGGTCAGAGGGTGGATCTTGTATTTGGAGGACTTTAGGTGTCCCCTCCTCTATTTGCTGTGTATGGCAGTAATGGTCTAACTGCGCATACCATTTCCTCACCGTTTCTCGCTGTGCAACCCCTGCAGGAGGTGGTGTCCCGGCCAGCACTGGCTTCAAGACTTCCTCAGTTTACCTATGAGGATGCTGTGGGAGACGGTGTCAAAGGCCTTGCTGATGTCCAGGTAGACCACGTCCACTGCATGGCCACCATCCATCCACCTGGTTATGTCTTCATAAAAGGCTATCAGGTTGGTCAAACATGACTTCCCCTTGGCAAAGCCATGCTGACTGCTCCTAATAACCTTCTTATCCTTGATATGCCTAGAGACAGCGTCAAGGATAAGATGTTCCATCACCTTTCCAGGGATGGAGGTGAGGCTGACCGGTCTGTAGTTACCCAGGTCATCCTTCCTGCCCTTCTTATAGAGTGGAGTGACATTCGCTTTCCTCCAGTCTTCAGGCACCTCACCTGTTCCCCATGACTTACCAAAGATGATGGAGAGTGGCCTAGCAATGACTCCCGCCAGCTCCCTCAGCACCTGTGGGTGCATCCCATCAGGGCCCATGGATTTATGAATGTCCAAGTGTTCAAACTGATCCTTAACCCACTCCTCACCAATCAGGGTAAACTCCTCCTTTATCTTGGTTTCCTCTGCGACCTCAGGGGACTGAGGCTCCTGAGGACAGTCTCCAGCAGTGTAGACATAGGCAAAGAAGGCATTCAGCAACTCTGCCTTCTTTCTGTCCTCTGTCTCCTGGGCACCCATCTCATTCAACAGAGGACCTACATTGCCTCTAGTATTAGTTTTGTCCGCAATGTATTTGAAGAAGCCCTTTCTGTTGTCTTTGACCTTCCTTGCAAGTTTTAACTCCAAGGAGGCCTTAGCTTTTCTGATTGCCTCCCTGCACTCCCTGACAGCTGCCCTGTACTCCACCCAAGTATTGGAGGTATGCAAGTACCTTTGCAAAGCTGCAAAACTCTGCATGTTATAGGTCCAGAAAATAAGAAGCTACTTTACAACCATTTGTTCCTGACGTTCCCTTTACTTTATAGGGACGAGATCTTTTGTCACAGTGGGGAATGACTTCGTTTACAATGATGGCAAATTTATCCCAAGGGTCACTGATCCAAAGCCCCGACTCAAACTCGCTTGGTTGACATCAAAACCTGTTTGGGTTGATCAGTGGCCTCTGAAAGGGGAAAAATTGCAAATAGCAGAGAAATTAGTAGTAGAGCAAGTTCAGCTTGGGCATTTGGTTCCATCAACTAGTCCATGGAATACTCCTACTTTTGTTATTCAAAAAAAATCTGTTAAGTGGTGACTGTTACAAGATGTACGTGCCATAAATGCTGTCATGCAACCAATGGGATCCCTTCAACCAGGGATTCCCAGTCCTGCAATGATCCCTATTGATTGGAATCTTTATATAATAGATCTGAAAGATTGGTTTTTTGTCATCCCTTTGCACCCTGATGATCGTCAGTATTTTGCTTTTTCACTGCCGTCTGTTAATCAGACACCTATGAAATGATATCAATGGACGGTGCTGCCACAATAGATAGTAGCCCGATATCAAACCCAACTCCCTCCCCTGAGAGCAATCACCACTGGTGCTGCAGAGCAGGAAGCACTGGGGAAACCCCAGGCTCAGCGGTGGCGGGAGCTGGATACAGGGAGCTGGATTCGGGAACTCAGGATCCGGATCAAAAACAGGCGGTCAGATGGAATCCTCTCTGGACACCGGCCATTGCAGAAAAGGGCGAAACGAAGAAAGAAAGGGGCGAAACTCTCATGATCACTCAATTTATACTAGATATGGCGTATATGGAATGGAATACTCTTGTTGGTCACCTGTCCTGTCTATTATCCCCCGGAGGTGCAACCTTTTACTTTCTTGTGCCCCCCTCTTACTACCCAGCATTTCCAGCATGGCACACAAGAGCCAGCAGTGGCCTTGGTCACTATAGGAATAAGTATAAGCAAGAGCCTTTCTGCAAACCAGTCCCAGGCAGTGACTGTAAACATGAGGTGTTATCACTGCCAGTAGCACACACTGTCTGCAGAAACATGCTGCTGACTTCAGAACGTGCAGCCCTTTAGAAGACACTAAACTGGAAAGTAAAAATCACTAAACAGGACTGGGTTTTCAGCTAAACCCAGGACAACTACTTAGGGTTAGGTTTCAATGATCCATAGAGCCTTTTGCTACAGAGACACTTGGGCTGGACAAGGCGTTCCAAGGAGAGCACGGCACCGCACCAACAGTGCTCCACCCATGTGGATACCCTACATTTTTGTTAGCTGTGCTGGTAGCACTGCTTGCAGAGTTAAGACTTTTGTCCTTGAGCTCTTTTCTAAACAAGTGCATAACTCTTGCTTGCTAATTATGAAAAGAGACCCTGACCAGCCAAGTACAGCTCATGTTGAGAGCTTGTCCTTGAGAATGAACAGATAAGGTGCTTCTTGTACACAAGATGTGCATGGGAGTGAACGGGAGAGTATGATCAAAACAGACCTGGCAAAGTCTGTTTTCCCTGTGTGATAACAGAGAGATTGAAGGAATACATGAGCTAATAACAACCCTGACTCTATAGTCTGATCTCTTGTTTGTAACCCAAAAATAGTGCTTCGTGCTAGTAGGTATAAATATGTGTGCCTGCTTGCTATAAAGTGAATTCCGTTTTCCACCATCTCGGAGTTCGTGCGTGCTTCTCAACAAATGCCAGCCCGAATCAGGACTTAATCATATCCAAGAGAAGTACCCCCCAGCGAGCCGAATGGGGTGATGAATTAAGTGATGGGTCCATCCTTGCCTTTCAACAGGAAAACAGGTACAAGGACTGCAGCCGGGGGACAAAAATGAGCAAAAAGCGTCATGATCGCAGCAACTTCATCATGATGTACTGATGTGTATTGCAAAGGAGCGAGAGTATAAGATTAGCCTGCAGAAAGTGACTCTGTTACTTTTATGGATCGGTTGCCCCTGGTATCCTGAAACAGGATCTTGTGAAATTAAGGATTGGAAACGTGTAGGCGAAGAGCTAACTAAAGCACAACATGCTGGTCATGACAGTTCGCCTGTTAATATAGTGACATGGAAAGCATCGTTTGCGGCGTTGCGCTCACTGAAACCGTGCGCTGCTGATGCCAGCTCCGAGAGCAGCGTGACGAGCACCGCGGGTGATTCAGCAGATACTGGTGAAAATGCTGTTGCTACTCAGCTCGCTAATGATTTAATTGACTTAGCACCTAGGCTACAGAGAGAGACTGCAAGTCAAACAAGTTGTGTAAACCTTTTGTCTTCTCAAACTGAAACTGCAGTACAGACTAGCCAGATTAACCTCACCAGTTTGCAAGGAGGATTGATGAGTGGCTATGAGGGAATTGCGCTGAGAACTAGGGATCCGGAGGAGGATGACAGTTTCTTTAAT
Source organism: Trogon surrucura (assembly GCA_020746105.1). Classification (NCBI taxonomy): domain Eukaryota; kingdom Metazoa; phylum Chordata; class Aves; order Trogoniformes; family Trogonidae; genus Trogon; species Trogon surrucura. The sequence continues at coordinate 5,454,482 of CM036657.1, forward strand.
TTTGCTCCTGGCGACCCAGAGTCAGAACTCAACCTTTATCCTCCACTCACACCGATTAGAGCCCTGGTGGCATCTGAACCTGCTGCTCAGGACATTCTTTCGGGACTTTCAGAAAAAGGAAAGGGACTGTCAAAATCTGTCTGGCAGCTGTGTCAAAATAAGGGTCAGATGAACTCTCTTGTTCCACTCAATTATCAACCCCCATCCTATGCACTCCCTCCCTTATCTGTGGATACCCTACATTTTAGTTAGCTGTGCTGGCAGCACTGCTTGCAGGATTAAGACTTTCGTCCTTGAGCTCTTTCCTAAACAAGTACAAAACTCTTGCTTGCTAATTACGGAAAGAGACCCTGACCAGCCAAGTACAGCTCGTGTTGAGAGCTTGCCCATGAGAATGAACAGATAAGGTGCTTCTTGTACACAAGATGTGCATGGGAGTGAATGGGAGAGTATGATCAAAACAGACCTGGAAAAGTCTGTTTTCCCTGTATGATAACAGAGTGATTGAAGGAGTACATGAGCTAATAACAACCCTGGCTGTATAGTCTGATCTCTTGTTTGTAACCCAAAAATAGTGCTTCGTGCTAGTAGGTATAAATATGTGTGCCTGCTTGCAATAAAATGAATTCCGTTTTCCACCATCTCGGAGTTCGTGCGTGCTTCTCAACAAATGGCAGCCCGAATCGGGACTTAATCATATCCAAGAGAAGTACCCCCCAGTGAGCCGAACGGGGTGATGAATTAACTGACGCGTCCATCCTCGCCCTTCAGGAAACAGGTATGAGGACCGCGACCGGGGGACAAAAATGGGGCAAAACGCAACAAGATCGCAACAACTTCATCATGATGTACTGATGTGTATTGCAAAGGAGCGCGGTTATAAGATTAACTCACAGAAAGTGACTCTGTTACTTTTACGGATCGGTTGTAATTGCCCCTGGTATCGTGAAATAGGATCTTATGAAATTAAGGACTGGAAACGTGTAGGCGAAGAGCTAACTAAAGCACAACATGCTGGTCATGACAGTTCGCCTGATAATATAGAGACACGGAAAGCGTTGTTTGCGGCGTTGCGCTCACTGAAAGCACGCGCTGCTGATGCTAGTTCTGAGAGCAGTGTGGCGAGCACTGCGGGCTCTGTTGCTACAGACCTCACTAATGATTTAATTGACTTAGCACCTACGCGGCAGACAGAGACTGCAATTCAAACGAAGTGTGTAAACCTTTTGTCTTCTCAAACTGAAACTGTGGTACGGACTCGCCAGATTAATCTCACAAGTTTGCAAGAAGGATTGATGAGTGGCTATGAGGGAATTGCGCTGAGAGCTGGAGATCCGGAGGAGGACAATAGTTCCTTTGATGTTGGTCCTGGCGACCCAGAGACACAACCCAACCTCTATCCTCCGCTCATGCCGAATAGAGCCATGGTGGCATCTGCACCTACTGCTCAGGACGTTTTTTCGGGACTTTCAGAAAAAGGAAAGGGGGTGTCAAAATCTGGCTTGCAGCTGTGTCAAAATAAGGGTCAGATGAACTCTCTTGTTCCACTCAATTATCAACCCCCACCCTATGCACCCCCTCCCTTATCTTCTCCACAGGTTTGTCCAGCACTGCCTTCTATTACTAGGGTTCAGATTTCCCTGACGGATATTTTAACCGATCGTGATGAGCATGGTTTCCTTAACACTGACTTTTTTCCTCAGATAGTTAAAACTATGCCAGTAGTTATGCATACGTGGCCGGACGGGACTCAGGCACCAGACCATCAACAGATTTCTTATAGCATGCTGAAAGAGTTGCGGCGTACGGTTGCTGAATCGGGTATTCAATCATCCTATGCTGAAAATTTAATAGAGACAATGAAAGAGGCTTTTCTTATGGTTCCTCATGATTGGAAGTTGATATTTAAGTTGATTTTAACACCAAGTCAATATACAATTTGTTATGTAGAATACAGGGAATTATGTATATCCAATGCTACAGTAGCTCAAAATAATAATGCTCCAATTAACCCAGATCAGCTGTTGGGGGAGGGTCAGTTTGCGAATCCACAGCTTCAAGCTCATCTTACTACAGAACTTTTACAGCTCGCTGCACAATTAGCAACAAAAGTTTTTAAAAAGATTCCTGACATGAAAAAATCAAGCAAACGTTTTGGCACTATCAGACAAGCTAACGATGAACCCTACCTTCAATTTATTGATCAATTACAAGGAGCTATTGAAAGACAGGTAGATGTACCAGCGGCAGCAGATGCATTATTACTGCAGCTTGCTGTGGAGAATGCTAACGCGAACTGTAAAAGAATTCTGGAGATGCTGAGATCCACTAACAAAACAGTTACTGTTCTGTAAATATTGTTGCTGATTCGCATTATGTGTATGGCCTTATGTGCAGAATTGAGTTTGCCTTTTTAAAACATGTTTCTAATCGTGTTCTTTTTATGTTGTTTCAGAAATTAGGTTTACTTTGTAGTAATCGGATACACCAATACTTTGTGACACATATTCGTTCTCATTCTAATCTGCCTGGCCCGTTAGTCGAAGGTAATGCTCGGGCCGATTCTTTGGCTGCTATGACTGCTGTTCCTGATGTATTAGGACAGGCTAGACTTTCGCATACTTTTTATCATCAAAATAGTAAGGTTTTATCCAAAGAGTTTAACATAACATCACGACAAGCTCAAGATGTTATTTTGTCATGTCCAGATTGTCAAGCGGTCACACCACTGAACTCTAATATAACAGCAGTCCCTTGTGGTCTTGCTCCCAATGACGTATGGCAGACGGATGTTACACATATAGCTGAATTTGGTAAACTGAAATATGTGCATGTTACTGTAGATACTTTCTCATCTCTTATTGTTGCCACAGCGCACAGTGGTGAAAAGTTTAGAGATGTTCGACTGCATTTGCTACGTGCTATTGCCACGTTAGGAGTGCCATCACAGATAAAAACGGATAATGGTCTAGCTTATGTTTCTAATAATTTTAAAGTATTTTTACAGGAATGGGGAATATCCCATGTGACAGGGATACTTTATTCACCGACGGGACAGAGCATTGTGGAAAGAGCACATCTCACACTGAAAAGAGTGTTACAGAAACAGAGAAGCACTGTTGTCGGAATGTCTCCACACGAGAAGTTTTCTAAAGCAACATATGTGTTAAATTTTCTGAATATATCCAGTTTTGATATGTTAACTCCTCATCTGAGATCTCAGAAGGAAAAACAGAAAGACTTGCCAAAGCCTAATGTACTGTATACGTACATTCATACTAATGAATGGAAAGGTCCGGTACCTCTCTTGACGTGGGGAAGAGGTTATGGCTGTGTTTCTTTATCCACAGGACCTTACTGGCTGCCAGTGAAACGAATGACCATGATTTGGTTCCTATCCCACATGATGTGGCTGTGCAGCATCCTGTTACTTCAACATCGTAGCAGCAACACGACCGTGCACTGGGCCTGCCTGTTGAATCCCTTTGTTTTTCCCAGTGACATGATGGGACTCTGAGGTACTGATTACCAACGATGACATGGATTGGACTGGCAGAAGATGGTTACGGCTGATAGCAGAGCAATTATGGGAAGATGTATCTGTTTTCAATGTTACCCGTTGTACTGATATGTATTCTCTTTGTGTGACTAACAATGAAGCTTATATTGGTTGTGTAAGACTGTCTAATCAAAGCCACATAATAGGTGTTAAGGTTTATGGTACTAACCAGCAGAGTGATCTTTCTTTAGCTAAAAGCAAGACGGGGAAACCAGCTGCCTTTTGCTTCATTAGAAGTATGTGATTAAGGATCAAATTGGTAGGGAGACTCCCTTGCATTCTTCTTTCAGCCCTGGCCAAGCTGTGAGAAGAATTCAACAGAGCAAATAACACCAGATGTTCCCGCATTCAATGTTATGTAAGGTTGTTTATTTAATAGTATAAAAGCTGGACCCTCTTGCAGCGACTTCAGAAACCTCACCTATGGGTGGACGCACTGCGTAGGACTTCCCAATTGTCGGGAGGGTTCTCCAGAAACCTCGCTGCAACAGGGGCTCCCCAGCGACTGCGGGTCTGGATGATTTAGGGTGATTGGTGATGGGAACTGTAGGTACGCTCAAACAACTTGCACCTAAAGTGTCAGAAAGCACAGACATCTCCCTGGATTACTGCTCGGCCTTGTGTGCTCGACAAGCAGCACACCCACACTGAGATAACAGAGGCCTGGGATTGATGCGGAGGCATCTTTTGCATTCCTGCCCTGCAAAGCAGTGAATGTGAGTCCTGGGAACTCAGGCAGAGCAGCAAGTAAAACATAACAAAGCAGTGGGATAAATACTACACATTTTTTAGCAAGCATATGATTTGGTTAAATCTCAAAACATAATTTTCTGTGTTAAACTTGTGTTTAATAGAATTTGTTGTTGTGGGAAGTGTTTTGTTTTGTTCTTTTTCATTATAGTCAACGATCTCACCTGAAGTGCTGCCCAAGGGGTCTGAAGAACTGAAAAATACATCCTATGACTTTGATGGTGATCCAAAAAACAAAAAAGGGGGAATTGTGGATACCCTACATTTTAGTTAGCTGTGCTGGCAGCACTGCTTGCAGGATTAAGACTTTCGTCCTTGAGCTCTTTCCTAAACAAGTACAAAACTCTTGCTTGCTAATTACGGAAAGAGACCCTGACCAGCCAAGTACAGCTCGTGTTGAGAGCTTGCCCGTGAGAATGAACAGATAAGGTGCTTCTTGTACACAAGATGTGCATGGGAGTGAATGGGAGAGTATGATCAAAACAGACCTGGAAAAGTCTGTTTTCCCTGTATGATAACAGAGTGATTGAAGGAGTACATGAGCTAATAACAACCCTGGCTGTATAGTCTGATCTCTTGTTTGTAACCCAAAAATAGTGCTTCGTGCTAGTAGGTATAAATATGTGTGCCTGCTTGCAATAAAATGAATTCCGTTTTCCACCATCTCGGAGTTCGTGCGTGCTTCTCAACACTTATCTTCTCCACAGGTTTGTCCAGCACCCTCTTCTGTTACTAGGGTTCAGATTTCCCTGATGGATATTTTAACTGATCGTGCTGAGCATGGTTTCTTTAACACTGACTTTTCTCCACAGGTAGTTAAAGCTATGCCAGTAGTTATTCATACACGGCTGGACGGGACTCAGGTACCAGAACATCAACAGATTTCTCATACCACGCTGAAAGATTTGCGGCGTACAGTTGCTGAATCGGGTATTCAATCATCCTGTACTGAAAATTTAATGAAAGATGCTTTTCTTATGGTTCCTCATGATTGGAAGGTGATATTTAAGTTGATTTTAACACCCAACCAGTATACAATTTGCTATGTAGAATACAGGTAATTATGTATATCCAATGCTACAGTAGCTCAAAATAATAATGCTCCAATTAACCCAGATCAACTGTTGAAAGAGGGTCATTTTGCAAATTCACTGCTTCAAGCTCATTTTACTACAGAACTTTTACAGCTCGCTGCACAATTAGCAACAAAAGCTTTTAAAAAGATTCCTGACATGAAAAAAATCAAGCAAACCCTTTAGTACTATCAGACAAGCTAACGATGAACCCTACATTAAATTTATTGATAAATTACAACGAGCTATTGAAAGACAGGTAGATGTACCAGCGGCAGCAGATGCATTATTACTGCAGTTTGCTGTGGAGAATGCTAACGCAGACTGTAAAAGAATTCTGGAGATGCTGAGACCCACTAACAAAACAGCTACCGTTACAGACTTTATTAAGGCTTGCATGCATGTGGGATCGGATAGGTATAAGGCTGAGTTGATAGCATCTGCATTGGCTCAGCAGCTCACAGTAAATAAAGCAAGTGTTAAATGCTTTACATGTGGACAAGAAGGTCATGTAACAAAAAATTGCTTTATGAAGGGGCCAGCAGGAACAATGAGAAAACCAGGTACAGTGTGCCCTAAATGCAAAAAGGAGTTTCATTGGGCTACTCAATGTCAATCTAAATTTGATACTCACGGCAATACTTTGCCTCAGTCGGGAAATGGGAGTCAGGGCGCAAAACCCAGTGCCCTGAAATCCAACAGGGTTCTCACAGTAGAGACGAAAGAAGACTTACAGACTTTGACTTCAACTGAGCGACTGCAGGGAGCGCTGGCTCGGACATAGAAACGAGTGAATCGGTCACCTTAGAGGATAATTCAGTTACTTTAATATCCTCTAATTGCAATGGACCATTGGCATTTGAAACGCATGCTATATTGTTGGGAAGATCCTCAGCATCAAAAATGGGTCTTTTTGTACTACCAGGTCTAAGACTGCTGCTTTACAATTTTGTTACACAACGATGATTGCAAATATTTTGCATTTTCAGTCCCAAGTGTTAACAGTAGTGAGCCGATGGATAGGTCTGAATGGATTGTCTTGTCTCAAGGAATGAAAAATAGTCCGACTATATGTCAATTCGTGGTCGGTTCTGCTTTGAAACCTGTTAGAGAAAAATACCCTCATGCACCGATCTATCACTATATGGATGATATATTGATAACTCACATGGATGAGATTTATTTGCAACAGGTCTGCTCCTTTTTGATATCATCACTACAAATGTACGGTTTACAAACAGCACCAGATAAAATTCCAATAGAAGCTCCATGGAAATATTTGGGGTGGAAATTAATCAATGCATTAGTTTCTCCACAGAAATTAACTTTGAATCGATGCATTTATACTTTAAATGATTTGCAGAAATTATTTGGAACAATTAATTGGATTCACCCTTCTTTGGGCATTACTACTGAAGAATTATCTCCTCTTTTTGATTTGTTAAGGGGAGACTTGGATTTGAATTCTGAGAGAAAATTAACTCCTGAAGCAAAGCTTGCCTTAGAAGAAGTAGACAATAAGCTACAAACAAATTTTGCTCATTGTTACAATCCAAACATTGAATTAAGGGGATTTATAATTAATACTCAATTCCAGCCCTATGCTATCTTGGGGCAGTGGGATCATGAAAAGCTTTATATACTTGAATGGGTTTTTTGCCTCACATGTCTCCTAAATCAATTTGTAGCAGAGTTGATATGATAGCAGAAATACTGATTAAGTTGCGACATAGAGCCTTGCGCATGTTTGCAAGAGATCTTGATATACTACATCTCACTGTATCAGACTTATATTTTACAGCATTGCTGGAAATGTCTTTGAATTTGCAGATTGCATTAGCTGACTTTCTAGGGCGGCTGGAGTTTAATCTCCCCCCTTATAAAACATTGCAATCGCTTTCAGTTATGCCTTTGCATGCCACTCCTATAGCCAGCCCTCAACCGCTGCCTGGAGCACTGACTGTTTTTATAGATGGCTCCAGCAAATCGCATAAAGCGGTGGTGGTTTGGTATGATGCTGATATTCAAGACTGGAAAAATCACATTGTCCTGCAAGAAGGTTCTTCACAGATTGTTGAACTGCGTGCTGCTATGGAAGCATTGCAGCTCTTCTCATCTCAACCTGTAAATATTGTTGCTGATTCGCATTATGTATATGGCCTTTTGTGCAGAATTGAGTTTACCTTTTTAAAACATGTTTCTAATCGTGTTCTTTTTATGTTGTTTCAGAAATTATGCTTACTTTGTAGTAATCGGATACACCAATACTTTGTGACACAGATTCGTTCTCATTCTAATCTGCCTGGCTCATTAGTCGAAGGTAATGCTCGGGCCGATTCTCTGGCTGCTATGACTGCTGTTCCTGATGTATTAGGACAGGCTAGACTTTCACATGCTTTTTATCATCAAAATAGTAAGGTTTTATCCAAAGAGTTTAACATAACATCTCGACAAGCTCAAGATGTTATTTTGTCATGTCCAGATTGTCAAGCGATCATGCCACTGAACTCTAATATAACAGCAGGCCCTTGTTTGGGACAGCCATGGCCATTATGACATTAGGATGCACCCAGAGGTGCAGGGTCCTGGTTAGGATAGGTGTTTAGAGATGAATAAAGACTGGAGCTTCAGAGACACGTGTGTAGAGGAATTTTTTTCTGGAGCAGAGGCACGGTATCCCTTTAAAGGTTTGGACAACCCAACTTAGGCCTAAAAAAAGGCTCTGTCCTTGAAGCTGCCTTGGGGCATGGAGAGGAAGAGGTGCAGTTGTTTTGTGAAAACCTTTACCGGGGGGAGAAGAGGGGACAAGAGCTGACTGCATAGTTGAATGGCAGTATCCAATAAAACACTGGCACGTGTAAACCTGTAACTGACCAACTCTGTTAAGGGGCAGGCGCGTGAACACTGCTTAACTGTATATATTGAGCTGTCCGGAGAAAAAAAAGGGAGAAAGACTTGTAGCCATATTGGTGTGATGGTCATTACTTGGCCAGCTCTGCGAAGGGACCCTTCTAGAGAGACACTTGGACTGGACAAGGCATTCCAAGAGGAGCATGGCACTGCACTAACAGTGCTCCAACCACACCTTTCTAATTTTGGGACACCCAAGGCCATAGAGACATCAGGATGAACCCTGAGGTGCAGGGTCCTGGTAAGGGTTAGGTTTCAGAGATCCATAGAGCCTTTTGCTACAGAGACACTTGGTCCAGACAAAAAAATCCAAGAGGAGCACAGCACTGCACCAACAGTGCTCCATCCACACATTTCTGGTTTTGGGACACTCTTGGCCATAGAGACATCGGAATAAACAATGAGGCAAAGAGTCCTGGTTAGGGTTAGGTTTCAGCAATCTATAGTGCCTTTTGCTGCAGAGACACTTGGACTGTACAAGGCATTCCAAGGGGAACACGGCACTGCACCAACAGTGCTCCAACCTCAGCTTTCTGATTTTGGGACACCCATGGCCATAGAGACTTCAGGCTGAACTCAGAGGCGTTGGATCCTACTTAGGATTAGATTTCAGTTATCCATAGAGCCTTTAGCTGAAGAGACAATTGGGCTAGACAAGACATTCTAAGGGGAGCATGGCACTGCACCAACAGTGCTCCACCCACACCTTTCTTATTTCGGGACACCCATGGCTATAGAGACATCAGGTTGCACGCAGACGTGCAGGTCCCTGGTTAGGGTAAGGGTTCAGAGATCCATAGAGCGTGGAGATGCAGAGACACTTGGGTTGGACAAGGCATTCTAAGGGGAGCATGGCACTGCACCAGCACTCCTCCATCCACACCTTTATGATATTGGGACACACAGGGCCATTATGACATGAGGCTGAACCCTGAGGTGCAGGGTCCTGGTTAGGGTTAGGTTTCAGAGATCCATAGAGCCTGGACCTGCAGAGACACTTGGGCTGGAAAAGGCATTGCAAGGGGAGCATGGCACTGCACTACCAGTTCTCCTCCCACACCTTTCTCATTCTGGGACACGCATTGCCGTAGAGACATCAGGCTGAACCCAGAGGTGCAGGGTCCTGGTTAGGGTTAGCGTTCAGAGATCCATAGATCCTGTAGATGCAGAGACACTTGGGTTGGACAAGGCATTGCAAGGGGAGAACGGCACTGCACCAACAGTGCTCCACCCACATCTTTCTGATTTTGGGACAGCCATCGCCATAGAGACATCAGGCGTAAACCTGAGGTGCAGGGTCCTGGTTAGGGTTAGGGTTCAGCAATCCATAGAGCCTCTAGATGCAGAGATCCTTGGGCTGGACGAGGCATTCCAAGGGGATCACGGCACTGCACCAACAGTGCTCCACCCACGCCTTTCTGATTTTGGGACACCCGTGGCCACTGAGACATCAGGCTGAACCCAGAGGTGCAGGGTTGTGGTTAGGGTTAGGTTTCAGAGATTCAGAGTGCCTGGAGCTGCACAGACACGTGGGCTGGAAAAGGCATTCCAATGGGCAGAATGGCACTGCACCAACAGTCTTCCACACACACATTTCTGATTTTGGGAAACCCATGGCCGTAGAGACATCAGGCCGAATCCAGACGAGCAGGGTCCTGGTTAGGGTTAGGGTTCAGAGATGCATAGAGGCTAGAGCTGCAGAGACACTTCGGCTGGAAAAGACATTCCAAGGGGAGCATGGCACTGCACCAACAGTGCTCCACTCACGCGTTTCTGATTTTGGGACACCCGTGGCCAATGATACATCAGGCTGAACCCAGAGGTTCAGAGTCCTGGTTAGGGTTAGGGTTCAGCAATCGATAGAGTCTGGAGCTGCAGAGGCACGTGGGCTGGACAAGCCATTCCAAGGGGAGCACGACACTGCACGAACAGCACTTCATCCAGAGCTTTCTGATTATGGCTTAGCCATAGGCATTATGACGTCAGGCTGAACCCAGAGTTGGAGGGTCCTGGTTAGGGTTAGGGTTCGGAGATGCATAGTGTCACGTCCCACTCAGGAGAGAGGGACAAGTGACTTTCAGATTAGTTATACACCACCGGCGTGGACAGTGGTAAGAGAAGTCTCAAGGTCCATACACAAACGTTTATTAATTTATCACAATCTATAGATTGGACTCAGGACAGTTGACTCACATTTATAAGCACGGTAGGGCAGACAATATAAGAAAAATCCAAAAAAAGGCGAAATATGCAATGAACTTACAACAACTTAACAGTAATAACAAGGAATGATAGAGGACATCTAAACACAGTATTAAGTCAGACAATATCACACTTAACCATCAGAAGAAAGAAATTTAGGCATAAAACCAAATAGGGGAAATAGCATCTAGTGAGAGGTACCCTCTCAGGCTCATTAGGACGCAATCAATCAGAGACCTCAGAATAAGGAGGATGAGGCTGTTCAGTACCCGTTGTAAAAGAACATAAAACAAAGACAAATTGACAAGGACACTAGTGATAAGCGCAACTAACAAGGACCATCTGGTGACGAACCCCCTTGTGTAATTTGATAACAAAACTTCTTGCAAAAATGTGCTGAGTTTTGGGTCGACGGTAAAAAGTTCATTGTGAGGAAGACATATGGCCTTCATCCCTGAAGACCCCTGGCCAAGACGACCCGGAGGCACCGCGCAAGCATCAAGAGGAAGAGCTGCTGACCACCGGAACTGAGTGCCTTTTTCAGGATAGCTCATGAATATGTATAGGCATCTAATGAATATGTAACTTTTACTGCATATAACCAAGTTGACTGCATGGTTGAGGCGTGCACGTTTTTGGAGGTAGATATTTCCCCTGTGCACCCAGCGTTTACCTCTGTTTGAATACAACCATCTGGTAATTTTTCTATAATCTGTAGAGGAATTTCTTGTGGAGCAGAGGCACGGTATTCCTTTAAAGATGTGGACAACCCAGTTTACGCCTAAACAAAGGCTCTGTCCTTGAAGCTGCCTTGGAACACGGGGAGGAGGAGGTTTTATCTGTTTTGTGAGAGCTTTGCGAGATGCTTGGCTGGAGGTGCTGGCCCCGGGGGAGAAGGGGAGGCGAGAGCCGCTTGCATAGTGGAATGGCTCTATCCAATAAAACGCTGGCATGTGTAAACCTGTAAATGACCAACTCTGTTAAGGGGCAGGCGCGGGGACACTGCTTAACTGTATATATTGAGCTGTCCAGAGCGATAAAGGGAGGACGACTTGTAGCCATATCGGTGGGTTTTGTCGTTGTCTTGACTGGCTCTCCGATGGGACCCTCTTCAATAATCCTCCCATCAGTCCCCCTTTTCTAAAAAGTTAATAAATTCTTTTACTATAGTCCTATCTCTAATACAATGTTTCCCTCTCTAACATTCTCTCAAAATACCTGTTTGATTCGAGTCTTTGCCTCAACTGGTGCTTCTTCCAGGTACTATAAGCGTCTCCGGTATTCTGACAATAACAAAGAAAACACCTAATGAAAATAAAAATCAATATCCCCAAAATCAGGACCCCTAACACTGTCATGATTAGCGTCGTTAACCAAGCTAAGCTAGGGAGTCAAGAGGTAAGTTTCTCCCACATTTCTTGGAATCCCCACGAGATATCGTCCCTGGTAATTGCATGCAGTATTTGAGCCTTTTCCCAAATACTCTGCGAATCCGTGGCAACTCTCCCACTTTGATCTACATACATGCAACAGCTTGTGTTTATTATTGTGCATACCCCTCCCTGGTAGGCCAATAAAAGATCCAGGGCTTGCCGATTTTGCAACACAACCTTTGCTAGGCTAGATACTTCCTTCTGAATCGCCTGAATGGCATCTATGGTCTTATTTTCAATATTTTCTATCACTGCCGAAATGTTCACTATGGCTTTTTCTAATTCACTTACTCCTAGCCAAGGAAGAAACCATCGGGCAAAACTATGGAAAGCAGATGGTCTCCTTTCAAGGGGGTTATCCAGAACTGCGCGTGTCCGCCTCCACAGTGTTCGAACTATCCTTGGGGGCGGATTGGTAAATACACTACTTCTAGGTTGAAGGTAGCCCCCTATACAATGACCTTTCCAATTTAGAGGCAAACTTTTTCTGGCATAACCGTCTCCACATAGCCAATAGCTTCCCCGCCCTAGTTGACATTCCATTATAAGGGGGAGTGAGACCAAATTCAACCTGTTTGTCTGCACATAATGTGAAATTCCCACCTAAAGTAGTAAAGTTAAAAATACCTACAAATTCTGCCCCGGTACAATTAGGTTCTTTTGCTGTATAGGCAAGTGGACCAAAATTTGTGCATGGCCAAGTATCATTTAAACATCTAGAGTAAACTGTCATCCCTTCTCGAAGAAGCAAATCAAACCTTGATCCTGGCTGTGTGCTACTGTTTCCAGGGGGACATTGCCATGTTTTCTTTCTCCAGTCCATGCTGGGGATTCCCCATACTGGGGCTTCCTCATTATCTCTGGGTAACATTGTACATATCCAACAATCAGAAAGATTAAAGCTGTGACTCATTGCCTGTGTAAGCCTCACATAAGCATTGTGTTCCCATTGCTCTGCTTTATTAACTAACAAACTTATCAGGACCATGTAAAATGTAACCTTCCAGGTTGCACCTGGGCAACCTTCCATGATGGCTGGAGAGCCTTTTTCACCCTTGTATGATGAATCCAAGCACCTTGTTCTTTGATTCTAATCGCTGCAAATGAAGTGAGAAGCACTTGAAATCATAGAATCATAGAATCATAGAATGTTAGGGATTGGAAGGGACCTCGAAAGATCATCAAGTCCAATCCCCCTGCCAGAGCAGGAATGCCTAGACTATGCCCCACAGGAACATGTCCAGGCAGATCTTGAATGTCTCCAGAGAAGGAGACTCCACAACCTCTCTGGGCAGCCTGTTCCAGTGCTCCGTCACCCTCACTGAGAAGAAGTTTCTTCTCGAGTTTAAGCTGAACCTCTTATGTTCCAGTTTCAGCCCATTACCCCTTGTCCTATCAGTGGTTGTCACCGAGAAGAGCCTGTGGTCCTTTCCATCTTGGTTCCAAGGCCTTTTCTGTAAGAGACTTAACATATACATAATCTCCAGGTTGTATATTATGTACAGGTCCGTCTAAACCTCTAACCCGAGCTCCCATTACACATTTTTCAATGCTTTTAAGTTGCTTGGCCAATGCCACCATATAAGAAGTCATTATTTCTTCCCCAACCTGTGTGGACATCTCTTTCTGTACCCCATAGGGTCATCCATACAAGATCTCGAAAGGGCTTAACCCTTCCTTTGCTCTCGGCTTAGTCCTTATTCGCAAGAGAGCCAGGGGTAGAGACTGGGGCCATGCTAAATTAGCCTCTTGCCCCAGCTTCACAATTTCCTGTTTAATTAAGTGATTCATCTTTTCTACTTGACCACTTGACTTGGAGTGGTAAGGGATGTGAAGTTGCCAGTCTATACCCAAATATTGGTTAACTTGTTGTACCACCTGTGAGGTAAAATGAGGTCCTCTGTCTGAAGATGTATTTGCCGGGACCCCGAAACGCGATATTATTTCTCATGTTAATGCTTTAGTTACTTCCTGTGCCTTGGCTGTCCTGGTATGAAATGCTTCTAGCCAACCTGAAAAGGTATCGGTTAACACCAATAAGTATCGATACCCCCCTTTTCTTGGGAGTTCCTTAAAATCAATCGGCCATTGTTGCCCAGGCCCATTACCTCTCCCAATTCGGCCGGCCTCTGTTTTGGGGGTACTCTTGGGATTAGTCTGGAGGCATAGCTCACATTGCTGAGTCACTTGCCTTACAGTTGTGTATAGATTCCTAGCAATGATTTCCTTATTTAAATGTTTATATAAGGCTTCTGCTCCCTTGTGTCTTTTCTTGTAGAGGAGTTCCTGGTCTCACGAGGCCACTGAGTATTGTCCGAGGCCTGCTTGCACAATCCAGCCCTTGACTATAGTAATGGAGGTAGTACAGTGAACTGTCCTTGAACGGCAGGATATAAGAAAGTCAGCAGTTTTGCCAGCAGCAAAACAGGATGCATGTCCGGGAGAGAAGCCGCAAAACAGGAAGAACCAACAAACAGCACGCCGCATGAACAGTTGAGATAAGCCTATTAGCCTGAGGCATGGGGCACGTGGACAAGGCTATGTAACCAATGACTGTAAGCTTGTAATCACGTGTATAGCTTGTAAAAGTATATAAACTGTGCTATCCTGGCAATAAACGAACAATACCTTACTCCCATGGAGACTGCGTATTGATTCCGAGTACGGTTCCTACATCTGGCGCCCGAACAGGGACCCGTGGAACGTCGCCAGTCCGCTCAAAATTCTCATTGGGGAACCCAAGTGACCGAGAGAAGTTGGAGCTGAGGGAACCGTAGGACGGCGGCAGTGGAGACCGAGGGCCAACGGACATCGGCACGACACTGAGGTAGGAAGGATCGCTACCTTCTCCCCATCACAGGAGGGCAGCATGAATTTAGAATTTGCTGCTGCTCAAAAACTGCTCCTAGGGATCCTTGCTAGGCGAGGAGAGGGAGTTAAGGAAAAAGAACTAGAAAAGCTCGTTATTTGGGCTCAAAAAAGTCGTCCTACGTGGGACCCATCTCTTTTGTTTTCTGTTGAAGAATGGCGAGAAATTGGTGATCACTTGTGGGATGAGACTATAACTGGCAGAGGGAAAGAGGTGTCGCCGCTTGGTGCTATCTGGCGGACTGTTATTAATACGCTGCAAGCGATGAAAGCGGAAGCTAAGGTTGCTGCAGCAGCAATACAATCTATAGTTGTACCAGAAAATACTACTGCCGCACCTCCAACTAAACCCTCAAAAAGCAGTTTTGAAATTTTTTTCGGGCTAAATGCTGCACGGTCCATGAAAGGGATGTTTGGAAAATGTGTATTTAATAATGTTTCTGACCTTACACAAGCAACGGAAGGGGAAACCACAGACCGCTCAGTGGCAAATGCGGAAGTTACCCCCTCTGATCCCCTCCTTGCAACTGAGGACAATGCGGAAGTACCAGCGAATCAGACACCGGGGGAGGGCTCTTCAGCTCTGCATGGCACCATCACTCTCATGTGAAGGTGAAGTGGGCGGTACAGACCGCCGATCATCATTATACCCCGCCCTGCCTCAACAAGTGCCGCTCCCTGCTAACAGCGATGAGGAGGAAAAGACACGCGAGCTACAACAGCTGCGAGATCAGATTTTTCAAGTGATGGAACAGTTAGAAGGACGCATTCAGGAGTCAGTGTCCAAACTTGAGCATCAAGTAACAGACGTGTTACTATCCGACACTACTTCAGTGGCGTTACCAACTGCTCCGCTGGAGCCTGCGAAGGGTCCGGCTCACCCAGCAGCCTCCGTACGGGAGCTTGAGAGAATGATAAGTACCGATCAAGGGCCGCCATCGTCGCTGGAACGGTCACTGCCTTATCATCATGACACTGGGCTCAGAGCTGCCCAACCCTGATGGTCCGGAATAGTTAGAGATGCGATCCTCGAAGGGGACTGGCAAACCGCGAGCACTATTGCTTGTCCAGTGGTTCTTGATCAACAGAACCAACCACGATATGAACAACATGATTGGAAAATTTTACAACAGGTCAAAATGATGATTCTATGAAAAAGACCATTAGTGAACATGGTATTACATCAGAAGCCGCCCGTGTGGCTTTAGATTGGGTTTATTCTGCAGATATAAATTCTCCTGCAGATAGCCAAAACTTGGCACGATTATTGTTGTCTCCATCTCAAATGCTATGTTGGGAAAGGGAGTGGCGGAGGTTGGCACAACAGGAAGCTAGTAAACCGCGCAATCCTAATGATACCTTGTATGGTGTTAGTGCCGATATGCTTATGGGGGCTGGTGTTTTTGGGAATGTACAAGTGCAGCTAATATATCCAGTAGCGATGCATCAGTTATCTGTGCAATTAGCTAGGCAAGCATTTTATACAGTACCAGATCAAAAACCTCAACCTAGTTTTACGTTGATTCGCCAGGGAATAACAGAAAACTTTTCCCACTGTCCTGGGTTTAGCTAAAAACCCAGTCCTGTTTAGTGATTTTTACTTTTCAGTTTAGTGTCTTCTAAAAGGCTGCACGTTCTGAAGTCAGCAGCATGTTTTTGCAGACAGTGTGTGCTACCGGCAGTGATAACACCTGATGTTTACAGTCACTGCCTGGGACTGGTCTGTAGAAAGGCTCTTGCTCATACTTATTCCTACAGTGACCAAGGCCACTGCTGGCTCTTGTGTGCCACGCTGGGGGTGCTGGGTAGTAAGAGGGGGGCACAAGGAAGTAAAAGGTGGCACCTCCGGGGGGTAACAGACAGGACAGGTGACCAACGAGAGTATTCCATCCCATATACGTCATATCTATTATAAATTGAGTGATCACGAGAGTTTCGTCCCTTTTTTTTTCCCTTTTTTCTTCGTTTCGCCCTTTCTGCAATGACCGGTGTCCAGAGAGGACTCCATCTGACCTCCTGATTTTGATCCGGATCCTGAGTTCCCAAATCCAGCTCCCTGTATCCAGCTCCCTGTATTCAGCTCCCGCCACCGCTGAGCCTGGGGCTTCCCCAGTGCCTCCTGCTCTGCAGCACCAGTGGTGATTTCTATCGGGGGAGGGAGTCGGGTTTGATATCGGGCTATTATCTATAGTTGTATATAGTTCTTTACTTTTATCTTTTTACCATTATTCCTATTACTTTCATTAAAGCTGTTCTAGTTCGGTTTTTTTCCTTCTCTCACCCGTAAGTCTCTCTGCCTCATTCCCTTTTCTCTTCCTGTTTGGGGGGGGAAGAGGGGGTTAGAGAGCGTCTGTCTGCGTTAGTGGCCGGCCCAGCCCTAACCCGCGACACCAACTTTATTGATAGATTGTGGGATTCGTTGGTTGCACAGGGAGACATGTCAGAGGAAGCTAAACAAGCAATGTTTAAATTAATTTCATTTGAAAACGTGAATCCAAAAACGAAATCTATTTTGGCCACACTGCCAAAGGAAGCAGGGGTGGGAGAAATGCTGGAGATTGCTAATAGAACAACTCAGCAACAGCAAAGCCAGGTAGTAGCACAGGCTGTGGCAGAGGCAATAAAACCAGCTACCTCCCTTATCGCAGCTGTGGTACAAAAGATACAGAAACCGAAAAAGAATACTACATCCACCGGTTCGTGTTTCCGGTGCGGAGCGGTTGGACGCTTGTCGCGCGTGCCAAGCCACGGTGTGGTGCGACAAATGCCAAAAAGATACGCATGCCACCTCAGCCTGCTGGTTCACAAAAAACGGGAAAAAGAGCGTGAAGAGCCCTCGCGCGATGACAAAAATAGTTGGCTCCACACCACAGCCAACAGTCGGTATAACGCAATCCAGCAATTACCCTCTCCAGCTACCCGGGGAAGCTTGGGGTTCGATGTGGTAGCCTCAGTAGATGTCGCGCTGCTAGATCAGCAAGTTCACAAGATTCCTATCAACATCAAAGGTCCTGTATATGATAAAGACAGCACAGTTTGTGCGTTTTCATCTGGACTTGCTGGTTTAGTAGTGCTACCTGGCGTTATAGATGCAGACTATACTGGAGAGATTATGGTCTGTGCCTATACGCTGACACCACCACTGTATGTCAAAAAGGGTATGCGTATTGCACAACTAATTCTATATGATATGGCAATGCATCAAGATCGTCCCGTAAGTAGACCCTTACGAGGGACCAAAGGCTTTGGGTCCTCAGGGGAATGCATAGTGAATTTAGTACAATAAATGAGAACTTGCCCTGTAATAACAGTACAACTGTGTTATAATCAACAGGAAATACAGGTTAATGCCATGTTGGATACAGGGGCTGATGTTACTATAGTTGATAAGAACAGATGGCCGAAACAGTGGCCGACCCATCATTCTATTGATGCAGTACAAGGGGTCGGTGGGGGTTCGGTCCCCTACCAAAGTAGTAATCCTGTGCAAATTGTTTTCCCCGAGCAACAGAAAGCCACTGTTTGCCCGTATGTTATGCCCTTACCAGGTCAACTCGGCGCATTGATAGGCCAAGATGTTTTGAGCCAAGTAGGTGCTACACTGACCTTGCCTGCTGGCGAAAAGGGTTTCTTATAACTGCCACTGCTGAACAGCCGCCCATCCCACCAATTCAATGGAAATCAGACGAACCAGTGTGGGTTGAGCAGTGGTCATTGAATAAGGAGCGGTTGCAAATAGCTCATCAGTTAGTACAAGAGCAGCTAGAAGAAAAACGCATTAAACCATCAGTAAGCCCCTGGAATACACCGATTTTTGTAATCCCTAAGAAATCGGGCAAATGGCGCTCGTTATACTACTTACGGAAAATTAATGACCAAATGTGGGCCATGGGAGCATTACAACCGGGGCTGCCAGCACCAACCATGCTTCCACAGAATTGGCATATTTTGATTATTGATCTCAAAGATTGTTTTTTTACGATTCCCCTACAATCTCAAGACACTGTGCGGTTTGCATTTACCCTTCCTTCCATCAACAGGAGTAGTCCTGCGCAACGCTATGAGTGGGTAGTGCTACCGCAAGGCATGAAAAATTCCCCCACAATGTGCCAAATGTATGTGCACTGGGCCTTACAACCTGTAAGAGAGAGGTTTGTGAACTTGATTATTTATCATTATATGGATGACATCTTGTTTTGTCAATCACAACCTTTTGATTCAGCCTTTTTAACGGAAGTTATGGCATTGTTGGCAAAGGCTGGCCTAGTTGTAGCTCCCGAAAAAGTTCAGCATGAACCTCCATGGAAATACTTAGGTTGTAAGATTAAGGAATCTACAATACAACTGAAGAAATTGTCACTTCACACTGACATTCACACTTTAAATGATGTCCAGAAACTTATCGGAGACCTCCAATGGGTACGTACATTAACAGGCATTACCAATGAAGATATGCGGCCGCTAATGTCATTATTACAAGGCACGGATCCCACGAAACCTGTAACTCTTACTGTTGACCAGATTCGCTGCCTTGAGCATTTAGGCCACAAATTGACGCAATCTGTTGCGGACCGCCGGTTGCCTGACGAGCCACTAGGTATTTGGGTTTGTAACCACGCTGACACTCCCTTTGCTCTTCTTTTACAATGGCCTGCTTGGCAAAAAGAAAAAGGGGGAGACAGGGGGATCATGAACTCCCTGTGTGCCAAGCAGGAGCAGGAAAGACAAAAACATGTTACCATCCCTGAGTGGATTTTTATGCCACATACCGCGCCCAAGAGTGTATGGGCTTGGACAGAAGTTATAGCTTACTTAATTCAAAAGGCCAGGACAAGAGTAGGTCAAATATGGGGTCAAGAAGCGGCTCACATCAGTTTGCCTATAAAAAATGCTGATTTGGACTGGATTTTGAGGCACTCTGAAGTGTTACAGGTAGCATCGTTAGATTACCCAGGTATTATACATAATAGACAGCCTGAAGATCCGCGGCTACACATGATACAGAAGCAAAAGTGGTTAGAACAGCCCAAAGTGTGTATACGGCCAGTCGAGGGACTTACGGTTTTCACAGACGCAGGAAAAAAGCGGAGGGTAGCTGCGTGTACATGGTAAAAGAACAATATATGGAAACACCAGGTCATACCGGGGAGGAGTGACGATACCTTACAAACTTTGGAGTTAACAGCCGTATATTGGGCCTTGACAACATGGAAGGACCGAAAGATTAATATAGTATCTGATTCACTGTATGTAGTAGGCGTGATACAGAGGATTGAAGATGCAATAATTAAGACAGTACAGAATCAGCGGCTATTTGAGCTGTTTCTACAGGTTAGACGAATAATAACTGAACGCACAGAACCTTGCTGCATAATTCATATACGAAGTCATCAGAACGAGTTGGGACTAGGAGAAGGTAACGCCAGGGCAGACGCCTTGGTCAGTGCCTCCATTCAGGTCCCCAAAAACTCATTTGCCATGGCCAAGGACAGCCATTCTCTGTTCCATCAAGCTGCCAAGGCACTTAACAGACAGTTCAATATAACTTTATCTGATGCTAAAGGAATCGTGCGTTCATATCCTCAATGCAGCAAAATTGGCAGTAGTTTGGGAATTGGAGTAAATCCTCGTGGGCTGCAATCTTGTGAATTGTGGCAGATGGATGTTACTCATATTCCAGAATTCGGTCACCTAAAATATGTGTGTGTTACAGTTGATACCTTTTCTAAAATGATACGGGCTATGCCTCAAGTGGGACAAAAAGCGATACATGTTATCAAACACTTAACTGCCTGTTTTGCTGCTTTGGGGGTTCCAAAAGAACTAAAACCAGACAATGGTCCAGCCTATATTAGTCAGAAATTTAAATCCTTTGTACAAACCTGGGGGATTAAGCATGTTACCGGGATCGTGCATAATCCTACCGGTCAAGCTATAATTGAACGGGCTCATAGAACCTTGAAGGAATATTTAGAAAAGCAAAAAACCGCGGAAATAACAGACCTGGTGTTACGCTTTAATCATGTCTTGTTTACATTGAATTTTTTAAGTTTGGTGGGAGACCTTGAACAGCCACCTGTTGTAATTCATCATAGTCAGGTAAAGATGCAACCTGTACCAGAAGTACAAATGTATTATAAAAATCCTAAGACAGGACTGTGGGAGGGACCAAAGCCGTTACTTTTTAACGGGCAGGGCTACAGTTGTGTCTCTACAGATTGTGGACCACTTTGGGTACCTAGTCGCTGGACCAAACCTGCTGTGGCCGTGCCACGTTCGACTAAGAACGGACATGAACCGGCTCAAACTGCAAGTAGTAGTGATCCCGTGGACCATGTCGGTAATAATGCGGATGAACGTGACTAGCGTGCTGCTGACGTCCATAGAAAAACGTCAAAATATGTGGGTCACTTTAGCTAATCTTATGGGTCAAGACTCTTTGTGTCTCAGCTTGGCCACTCCTGGAGACCCATTTTGCACTTGCCTAATAGGAGTTCCATATTTTAACCCAGATGACTTTAAGGGAATTTTAAAAAATGTCACACTTAGCAATAGATCATATTTTTTGAAGCAGAATTGCTCAGCAATACCAGCCTTCACCGCGCCAGAGCAGCAGAGAGCATGTTGGCAAGGGGAGATTTTAAAAAGTATTAATGTCACTCAAGGTCCCCCAGAGGAGCTAGATCTCCTCGGAAGTGTGAACCAGACAGGAGATGGGTTTGTTATGTTTCTGCCACCCACTGAACGGGACCTTAATACAAACATGAAAACATGGGCAACAGTAAACCCCCACTCAGAATGGTTTGACTGTCTCCACTGGTCCTTTAAAACTATCTTTTCAGACATCAACATGACAGGGAGTTTACCAAAGAGGTTACCTAATGGTACGTTTTTCATTTGTGGAGATAGAGCATGGAATGGGGTCCCTGTGAGCCCACACGACGGACCTTGTTATCTAGGTAAATTGACCCTTTTTCACCCTAATCTCCATCAGCTGTTGAACCTCACCAATCGAACGTTTGGTGAACACCATAGACACACAAGGAGTGTACATATGCTAGACCGTTCCGAGTCAGTCAAACCTGTGTTTTGGGGATGAGGAACCATTTGGTTAGCCTCAATGTTTACTCCTGGTGTGGCTGCTGCAAAGGCACATGCTTTGTTAAAACACTTAGCTTGCTGGACTAGAGAGGAATTGAACCTTACATCGCAAATGCTTGATGAATTATCTGCAGATGTGGCGAGTGTTCGGCATGCAGTTTTACAAAATAGGGCGGCAATTGATTTTTTGTTGTTGGCACAAGGTCATGGTTGTGAGGAATTTGAAGGGATGTGTTGCATGAATTTGTCGGACCATTCTGTTTCTATTCATAAACAACTCACGCACTTACGAGAGGGTCTAAATCGACTAAAAGAAACAGATGATCCCCTTACCAGTTGGTTGGAAAACTTTGGGATCACAGAATGGGTTAAAACACTGCTGATTGAGTTCGGGCATATTATATGTATTGTCGTTATAGCTATGATAATTGTTAGTTGCATGATTTCGTGCGTGAAGAAAGGAATGTCAAGAATAGTGGAACAAGCCTGGATTGTGCAAAAAGAAAAAGGGGGAATTATAGAGGAGTTCCTGGTCTCACGAGGCCACGGCGTATTGTCCGAGGCCTACTTGCACAATCCAGCCCTTGACTATAGTAATGGAGGCAGTACAGTGAACTGTCCTTGAACGGCAGGATATAAGAAAGTCAGCAGTTTTGCCAGCAGCAAAACAGGATGCATGTCCAGGAGAGAAGTCGCAAAACAGGAAGAACCAACAAACAGCACGCCGCATGAACAGTTGAGATAAGCCTATTAGCCTGAGGCAGGGGACGCGTGGTCAAGGCTATGTAACCAATGACTGTAAGCTTGTAATCGTGTGTATAGCTTGCAAAAGTATATAAACTATGCTATCCTGGCAATAAACGAACAATACCTTACTCCCATGGAGACTGCGTATTGATTCCGAGTACGGTTCCTATATTTTCTTATGCTCTTCCCTTATCAAATGCCAAGTTAAACAAGAGGGAATGATTAACTTCCCCTGGGGGGTGTGAGCCCACCCCTCTTTGTTATAAGATCCCTCCAAATCTGTAATAAGTTTTCGATCCTCCTTAGAATCCCTGGGCTTCTCTTCTAAAGAGATTTGTCCATCCGGGATCAAGGCTCCTTCCAATTTTATTTCCATTTTAGCTGCCTATTTTGCCTCTCTATCCGCCAGCTCATTTCCTTTTTCTAATTCTGAGCTCACTTTTTGGTGTGCCTTAATGTGCATAATTGCCACCTTCTTGGGGAATTGTACTGCCTCCAACAGCTGTAGAATTTCTTCTGCATGCTTAATGTTCTTTCCATGAGAGTTCAATAGTCCTCTCTCTTTCCATATTGCTCCATGTGCATGTACAACCTCAAAAGCATATTTCGAGTCCGTATAAATATTCACAACTTTGTCTCGGGCTAATTCCAAAGCGTGGGGCAGGGCAATTATTTCTGCCTTCTGTGCAGAAGTGTATCTTTTACCGCTCAGAACGTAGCTGTTCCCATCTGTAAACCAGTTGGCCCCCTCTTCCACTGGGCTGTCTTTTAAATCCGGACGACTTGCATAAGTTGCTTCAATTGTTTCCAAACAGTCGTCAGCCTCACCTCCATCCCTGGGAAAGTGATGGAACGACTTATCCTTGGTGCCATCTCAAGGCATATCAGGGATAAGAGGGTCATTAGAGACAGTCAACATGGCTTCACCAAAGGGAAGTCGTGCTTGACTAACCTCATAGCCTTTTACGAGGATATAACAAGGTGGATAGATGATGGCAGAGCGGTGGATGTGGTCTACCTTGACTTCAGTAAAGCATTTGACACAGTCTCCCACAGCATCCTTGCTGCTAAACTGCAGAAGTGTGGTCTAGACTCTCGGGTAGTGAGGTGGACTGTGAACTGGCTAAGGGGAAGAAGCCAAAGAGTTGTGGTCAATGGGTCGGAGTCTGGTTGGAGGCCTGTATCCAGTGGAGTCCCTCAAGGGTCAGTACTGGGACCAGTATTATTCAATATATTCATCGATGACTTGGATGAGGGACTAGAGAGTACTATCAGCAAGTTTGCTGATGACACCAAGTTGGGAGGAGTGGCTGACACACCAGAAAGCTGTGCTGCCATTCAGCGAGACCTGGACAGGCTGGAGAGTTGGGCGGGGAAAAATTTAATGAAATATAACAAGGGTAAATGTAGGGTCTTGCATCTGGGTAGGAACAACCCCAGGTTCCAGTATAAGTTGGGGAATGACTTATTAGAGAGCAGTGTAGGGGAAAGGGACCTGGGAGTCTTGGTGGACAGCAGGATGACCATGAGCCAGCACTGTGCCCTTGTGGCCAGGAAGGCCAACGGCATCCTGGGGTGTATTAGAAGGGGGGTGGTTAGTAGGTCGAGAGAGGTTCTCCTTCCCCTCTACTCTGCCCTGGTGAGACCCCATCTGGAATATTGTGTCCAGTTCTGGGCCCCTCAGTTCAAGAAAGACAGGGAACTGCTGGAGAGAGTCCAGCACAGGGCAACTAGGATGATGAAGGGAGTGGAGCATCTCCCTTATGAGGAAAGGCTGAGGGAGCTGGGGCTCTTTAGTTTGGAGAAGAGGAGACTGAGGGGTGACCTCATTAATGTTTACAAATATATCAAGGGTGAGTGTCACGAGGATGGAGTCAGGCTCTTCTCGGTGACAACCACTGATAGGACAAGGGGTAATGGGTTGAAACTGGAACATAAGAGGTTCCGCTTAAACTCGAGAAGAAACTTCTTCTCAGTGAGGGTGACGGAACACTGGAACAGGCTGCCCAGAGAGGCTGTGGAGTCTCCTTCTCTGGAGACATTCAAGACCTGCCTGGACACGTTCCTGTGTAGCATAATCTAGGCATTCCTGCTCTGGCAGGGGGATTGGACTTGATGATCTTTCGAGGTCCCTTCCAATCCCTAACATTCTGTGATTCTATGATTCTATGTGGTGTACCGGCTCTCCAGTGTTCCCACTGAGGAAAGAGGCTGGGTTGACAATATTAGTGACTGTGATCTCTACATCATCTTGTTCTACTAGTATAGCCTGATACTTGAGAAACCATTGTGGAGAAAGCCAATGCCCACCCTTTGCCTCTAGCACTGCTGATACCATGTGGGACACCAAAACAGTCATCTTCTGTCCCAGGGTAAATTTTCGAGCTTCTCGTATGTTCAGTATCACAGCTGCGACCGCTCGCAGACATCCAGGCCAGCCTTTCGCAGTTGCATCTAGCTGTTTAGAAAAGTAGGCAACTGCTCGTCGATATGGGCCCAGGTCTTGTGCTAGTGTTCTCTAGGCAATCCCTTGTTTCTCGTGAGAGAATAAAAAAAAATGGCTTACTTACATCTGGAAGTCCCAGGGCAGGAGCAGACATTAGAGTTTTCTTCAGTTGTTCAAAGGCTTGTATAGCCTCTCCGTTCCATTCAAGGTGTTTCTGTTCGGTGGTTGTCAATGCATATAGAGGTTTAACAAGCAGTCCATAATTGTAAATCCATAATCGACAACACCCAGACATTCTCAAAAAGGTCTTCAATTCTTTTACTGTCAGGGATCTCTGGGTCTGGCAGATTGCCTCCTTACGGGCCTGTCCCAGAGTCCGTTGTCCAGCACTGATCTCACAGCCCAAGTAAACTACCTGACGCTGTATTATTTGGGCCTTTTTCTTGGATACTCGATACCCCTGAAGCCCAAGAAAATTTAAGAGACTCACCGTCCAAGTCTTGCAATCATCTTCTGTCTTAGTGGCAATTAAAATGTTGTCCACATACTGCAGTATTCTTCCTTCCTCAGACGGGACTTCCCAAGATTCTAAGTCCTTTGCCCGTTGGTTGCCGAAAATGGTAGGGCTGTTTTTAAACCGTTGTGGTAACACAGTCCAAGTGAGCTGAGTTTTGCGTCCGCTTTTGGGATTTTCCCATTCAAATGCGAACAATTTCTGGTTGGCTTCGTGGAGTGGGAGGCAAAAGAAGGCATCCTTTAGATCTAAAACAGTAAACCAAGTTAATTCGGGTGTTAATAGGGTTAGCAAAGTGTACGGATTCGCTACCACTGGATGGAGGTCCTCAGTTATTTTGTTTATTGCTCTCAAGTCCTGAACTACCCGATATGACTCGTCAGGTTTACGAACGGGCAATATAAGGGTGTTAAAGTTAGACTCACATTCCTTTACTAATCCTAACTGTAAAAACTTCTCTATGACTGGCCGAATTCCTTCCCTGTCTTCCTTCTTCAAGGGATATTTTTTAATTCTTTCCGGCTTTCTACCCTCCTTAAGTCTAACTTCAACAGGTGGAGCATTTTTCACTTTTCCAGGTACATCAGTAGCCCAAACCCCAGGATATACTTGGTCCAGAGTTTCCTCGGCAATCCTTTCCTCTGTGGGAAAACTAGTTAAAAATAGACTCATTATCTGGATATACTGTTGGTCCTTTACCTCCAGAGTAATTTCCCCACTTTTAAATGTAATTTTCTCACCCAACTGTTAGAATAAATCCCTTCCCAAAAGGGCCTTTGGTGAGTTGGGCATATACAAGAATTTGTGTATGCCCCATTGCTGTCTCAATTTATAATTTAATGGTTTGCAGAAATACGCCTTTTCACTTTGGCCAGTTGCCTCTGTTACTGCGATATAATCGTTTCTCAAAGGTAACAATGCTTGATTTAAAACCGAATACGTTGCCCCTTGTCGCAGGTTAGGGCTGGGCTGGCCACTAACGTGGACAGACGCTCTCTAACCCCCTCTTCCCCCCCTAAACGGGAAGAGAAAAGGGAATGAGGCAGAGACTTACGAGTTAGGGAAGAAAAAACTAGAAAAGCGTTAATGGAAATAATGGAAATAATGGTGAAAAGATAAAAGTAGAGAACTATATACAACTATAGATAGTAGCCCGATATCAGACCAAACTCCCTCCACCGATAGAAATCCCCACTGATACTGCAGAGCAGGAGGCACTGGGGAAACCCCAGGTTCAGCGGCTGCGGGGAGCTGGATACAGGGAGCTGGATTCGGGAACTCAGGATCTGGATCAAAAGCAGGAGGTCAGATGGAATCCTCTCTGGACACCGGCCATTGCACAAAAAGCAGAAAAAGGCGAAGAAAAAAGGGACAAAACTCCCGTGATCATTCAATTTATATTAGATATGACGTATATGTGATGGAATACTCTCGTTGGTCACCTGTCCTGTCTATTACCCCCTGGAGGTGCAACCTTTTACTTCCTTGTGCCCCCTCTTACTACCCGGCACCCCCAGCGTGGCACACAAGAGCCAGCAGTGGCCTTGGTCACTATAGGAATAAGTATCAGCAAGAGCCTTTCTGCATCCCAGCCCCAGGCAGTAACTGTAAACATCAGGTGTTATCACTGCCAGTAGCACACACTGTCTGCAAAAACATGCTGCTGACTTCAGAACGTGCAGCCTTTTAGAAGACACTAAACTGGAAAGTAAAAATCACTAAATAGGACGGGGTTTTTTAGTTAAACCCGGGACACCCCTATGTCAACCAAAAATTCTACTTCTTCTTCTTCGTTCCAGTGAGGTTTATGCTGTTTCACTATAAACTCAAAGTGTTTAGATACCACCACTGGATCGCTCCTGTAATCCTTGGCAACCCTTTTCCATTCTCCTAAATCAGTAGTAGAAAAAGGCACTTTAATTAACATTGTCCCACTGTCAGGCCTTACTGCCTCTCGGAGGGGCGCCTGTAAAATTACTGAGGTGCATTTTTGTCTAGTATGGAGGTTACAGGGCTGTCCGGGGGGGGTAGGAGTTGTATCCGAATCTACATCTTGTTCCTGTGGTCGAGGACGGGGTGCAAACAAAATCTGTTAAGTCTTGTTCTGAGGTTTGATGCACTTTATCTGTTCTAATGCATCTCTGGCCAATACTGCACACTGAGCAACACCACTTCAATCTGGCTTTGGGATCTTTATTATTTTCCTTCTCTAATGCAAGCACCATGGGGTCCTGTGGTGGGCTCATCCCACAGTCCCTCTGCCACTCTGGATGATTTTGGAGAGCAAAAAACATATCCGCATATGAAACCTCATCCCATTTCCCTTCTCGCCGCAAAAACAGCATCAGCTGTAAAAGATTGTTACATTCTAAAGATCCGTTAAGCCTCATTTTCCAGTTTATAAAGTGGCCACGACTGATTACAATATTTAATAAGAGTCTTTTTACTATCTGTGCCCCCTGTCCTGTTAATGTCCTTCCAGTGTGCTAATATGCAGCCTAAGGGGCTTTTCTTCAAAATTTCTCCTTGAATATTACCCATCTTTTAATATCTTTATAAATCTACAACTATTCATTTTTCTGCCATTTCTCAAGCTTCCACACAAATTGTTTCTTAAAAACTGTTACAACTTTTTCCCAACCTTCCTCCCACACATTCCAAAGGTCAGGGATCAAATTCTCTCTCTTACACACTAAATAAATTATCTCAAATTCCTAACACACCTGTTAGGGGTTTGGGGAAAGTACTTTCAAGTCCAAGCCACCTGACAAGTGATTCCCCCCACCCCAGCCTTAAAAACCCGTATTGCAATAACAAGGATAAAATTTCATACTCTTCGTTCGTCTCCGGCCGCTCTCCTCAAGGAGAACACGGAACCGCGGATCAGAACTCCGCACTCACTTCGTAGTCAGACTACTTCTCAATCACTCATCTTTTCATACAATCACACAAATCAAAATTATCAGCAGCAAAGTTAAAATTAACAAATTCACATGAGGTAGCAAATTTAAGAATAATAAAATCACAAGAGGTCCACTTACCCTTCACTTGCTTCTTATACAATCATTAGCAGGTCCGTCCTGGCTTCCAGTACTGGAATACAGCAGCAACCTCGAATTTGCTCAGACAGCCCTTAAAAGCAGTCTCGGGCAGCCTGCCAATGAGTAAATTCCCTTCCCTCAGGGTACCCTCCCTTATGGGGACTGTGCTGCACTCCAGACGTCTCTGTGGGATTTACCAGCTGCCCTGACCACGCGTACGACTTACAGGCTTCCTATATTAATTAAACATACCATTTTGTTCCGTGGGCTCAGGAGGTTCTTGTCTACTCCCTCAGTGAGCGGCTGGCAGTGGACACTCCTCTGAGGAAATGCTCAGGGGGTGCCTAGGGGAGTCCGCTCCACAGTCGATCCTGCACCTGAGCAGAGACCCTCCTGGCTGGCTTGCCAAAATTGACTTGCGGAATACAGACTCCACAGTCAATTAGATTGTAAAGTAGATATGTTGATTTCAGTGCTGGGCGGCACGTGTAGATAAACCATCAAAGCCGTGCGCGCCTCAACACGACACTTGACTTAACTATATACATTAAAGTGTTACATATTCATAAAGTTTCACAATACGCCTATACATATGCATAACCTGTCCCGCTTCGTATTAAAATGAGTCATTTCCATAATCTCCTATGGTCTGCACTTGCGCAGTGCTCCTGGTGGTGGTCAACAAGGATCTTCAGGAGGAAGGCTGGTAGTCTTCCATGCTATGCACTTTTCACCTTTAGCTCCTTGCGCAGACTCAGTCATCTTTCGGCTTCCATCCAAACTGCGGAGCTGGTATCAACTGGTCTTGAAATGCTCCAATGGGTTTCTACAATGCTCAATTACTATCAAAGAATAGCTTAACAATTGATGTAATTAAGCAGCATCTTTACCTCTGTTTGAATACAATCATCTGCTGATTTTTCTATATTCCTCCCATCAGACATGGCCATAGAGACATCAGTCTGAACCCTGAGGTGCAGGGTCCTGGTTAGGGTTAGCGTTCAAAGATCCATAAAGCCTGGAGCTGCAGAGACACGTGGGCATTCCAAAGGGAGCAGAGCACTGCACCAGCAGTCTTCCCCCCACATTTCTGATTTGGGACACCCATGGCCATAGAGACGTCAGCTGAATCCAGACGTGCAGGGTCCTGGTTAGGTTTCAGAGTTCCATAAAGCCTGGAGCTGCAGAGAAACTTGGGCTGGACAAGGCATTCCAGGGGGAGTACGGCACTGCACCAACTGAGCTCCACCCACACCTTTCTGATTTTGGGACATCCATGGCCATAGAGACATCAGCCTGAATCCAGACGTGCAGGGTCCTGGTTGGGGTTAGGGTTCGGAGATACATAAAGTCTGGAGTTGCAGAGACCCTTGGGCTGGACAAGGCAGTCCAAGGGGAGCACGGCAATGCACCAACAGTGCTCCCCCCACACCTCTGATTTTGGGAGAGCCATGGCCGTAGAGAAATCAGAACGAACCCTGTGGTGCAGGGTCCACGTTAGGTCTAGATTTTGGAGATCTGTAAAGCTTGGAGTTGCAGAGACACGATGCCTGGACAAGGCATTTGAAGTTGAGCACGGCAATGCACAAACAGCACTCCACCCACACGTTTCTGATGTTTGGACAGCCATGGTCATTGTGACGTCAGGATGAACCCTGAGGTGCAAGGACCTGATTAGGGTTAGGATTCAGACATCCATAGTGTCACGTCCCACCCAGCAGAGAGGGACAAATGACTTTCAGATTTGTAATACACCACCAACGTGGGCAACGGTGAGACGTCTCAAGGGCCATACTCAAACATTTATTCATTTAATACAATCTATAGATTTGACTCATGACAATTGACTCTAAAAGTAAGATAGGGCAGACAATATAACAAAAATCCAGGAAAAGGCAAAATAAGCAATGAACTTACAACAACTTAATAATAATAACACGGAATATTAAAGGACATCTAAACACAATATTAAGTCACACAATATCACACTTAACCATTGTCGTGGTTTGACCCTGACTGGCAGCCAGGTACCCACACAGCCGCTCTCTCACTCCCCCTTCACTGCTAAACAGGGGGAGAAAATATTTCCAAAGGCTCAGGGTTCGAGATAAGGACAGGGAGATCACCCTCATTTACCGTCCCGGGCAAAACAGACTCAATTTTGGGGAAATTAGGTACATTTATTAAGAGAACTAATCAGAGAGGAGTAGTGAGAAGTGAGAAAGAGCAAACAGATCTTAACAAACAGAACACCTTCCCCCCATCCCTCCCTTCTTCCCGGGCTTAACATCAATCCCGGTTTCTCCACCTCCTCCCCCCGAGTGGCGCAGGGGGACAGGGAATGGGGGTTGCGGTCAGTTCATCCGATGTTGGTTCCACCGCTTCTTCACTCCGGGGGAGGACTCTTCACTCTTCCCCAGGGCCATTGTGGGGTCCTTCTCACGGGAGACAAGCTTCACACTCTCTTCTCCGACGTGAGTCATCCCACGAAGGGCAATTCATCACAAACTGCCCAACGGGAGACACCTCACGAGGGGCAGCCCACCCCTCGTGAGTCTGAGGCACAGTCCTTCAGGGGAAACTGCTCCAGCGTGAGCCACCTGCAGGGTCCCAAAAGTCCCATCAGCCAACCTGCTCCAGCATGGGCATTCCTCTCTTCCACGGGCTACAGGTTCTGGCAGCGACTTGCTCTGATGTGGGCTTTCCACGGGCTACAGTCCCCTTTCAGGCATCCACCCACACGGCGTGGAGTCCTCGGTGGACATCTACGCGGTGATCCTCACGGTGGACATCTGCACCTCGCCCATGGGCTGCAGGAGGACAACCCGCTTCACCATGGTCTTCACCATGGACCCGGGGGATTCCTTCTGCTCTGGCGCCTGGAGCTCATCCTCCCCCCCCTCCTTCTTCACTGACCTTGGTGTCTGCACAGATTCTCACTCCTCCATCTCTGTGCCAGCTGTTATGGCACAGTTCTTTTCCCCGTTCTTAAATATGTTTTTCACCGAGGCGTTCCTCCCATATCACTTTACTGATAGGCTCAGCCTTGGCCAGTGGCGGGTCCCTCTTTGGAGCCAGCTGGCATTGGCTCTATCAATCTTGGGGAACTTCTAGCAGCTTCTTGCAGAAGCCACCCTGCAGCTCCCCCCCTGCTGCCAAAATCCGACCAGGTCAAACCAAAAGAACCATCACAAGAAAGAAATTTAGGCATAAAACCAAATAAAACATATGGTAGACCTTGCATTACTTAGTGAAGAAAAGGGAAAAAAAGAGAGATAGAGAGAGAGAGATCGATCACCGGTCCAGGTTCCTGCAATAGGACAGCCAAAGCAGAGTTCAGGATGCACCTGTCATTGTCTTCTTTCTTCTTTTTCTTCTTGTTGAAATCTTTGCTTTTCCTTGCCTCAATATTTCCTTGCCTCAATGTGTTTATCATTCCTTGTTATTATTATTAAGTTGTTGTAAGTTCATTGCTTATTTTGCCTTTTCCTGGATGTTTCTTCTATTGTCTGCCCTATCGTGCTTTTAAATTAGAGTCAGTAGTCGTGAGTCCGATCTATACGTTGTGATAAAATAATAAATGTTTGTGTATGGGCCTTGAGACTTGTCTCACCGTTTTCCACACCGTTGGTGTATTATGAATTGTTCAAAGACTGGTATTATCAATGTCTCAAAGACTGGTGCCACCAGCAACGTTTTGGGTTTTATGATTACGGTGAAGTTTACGTGATACTGGGCATGAGAGATATAGGTGGTGTAGAGCTGTCTAAGAGAGGGAGGAGAATTCTTGCTGGAGAGTTGGAGGGATTAATCGATAGGGCTTTAAACTAGGTTGGAAGGGGGAAGGGGATAAAACCCGACTCACTACAGAAGAGCCATGGGGAAGTATCCCAGGGTTAGGTGTAAAAGACACAAGCAACAGTAACAGATGCTCCATTAAATCTCTTAAGTGTCTGTATACCAATGCAAGAAGCATGGGGAATAAGCAGGGGGAATTAGAAACCTATGTGCAGCTGGAGAACCACGATCAAATTGCAATTACAGAGACCTGGTGGGACAGCCCACATAACTGGAATGTGGGCCTTGATGGTTATGTTCTTTTTAGGAAAGACAGGCCGATGAGGCGAGGTGGGGGAGTTGCTCTTTACGTGAGAGAGCAACTGGAGTGTATTGAGATCCATCCAGGGGCAGATGAGGAGCAAGTCGAGAGTTTGTGGGTAGGAATTAAGGGGCAGGCTAGCTTAGGTGATACTGTGGTGGGTGTCTACTACAGACCACCTGATCAGGAGGAGGAAGTTGATGAGGCCTTTTACAGGCAGCTGACAGCAGCCTCTCAATCCCAGGCCCTGGTTCTCATGGGGAATTTCAACTACCCAGATGTTTGCTGGAAGTCCCACACAGCCAGCCATCCTCAGTCCAGGAGGTTCCTCCAGTGCATCGATGATAACTTCTTGATGCAAATGGTGGATGAGCCAACCAGGAGAGGAGCGCTGCTGGACCTTGTGTTCACCAACAAGGAAGGTCTGGTTGAAGCAGTGAAGGTTGAGGGTAATCTCGGCTGCAGCGACCATGAGATAGTGGAGTTCAGGATTCTGTGCAGTAGAAATAGAATAGCAAGCAGGATCGCAACTCTGGACTTCAGAAGGGCCAACTTTGGCCTCTTCAAGCAATTGCTAGGGGAAACCCCATGGGACAGGGAGCTGAAAGGTAAAGGGGCCCAAGAGAGTTGGTTGGCATTCAAGGATCACTTCTTCCAGGCTCAGGATCAGTGCATCCCAACAGGTAGGAAATCAAGAAAGAGATCCAGGAGACCTGCATGTTTAACCAGGGATCTGCTGGGCAGACTCAGGTGGAAGGGGAGGGTATATGAATTGTGGAAGGAAGGGATGGCCACTTGGGTGGAGTACAGGACAGCTGTCAGGGAATGCAGGGAGGCAATCAGAAAAGCTAAGGCCTCCTTGGAGTTAAAACTTGCGAGGGTGGTCAAGGACAACAGAAAGGGCTTCTTCAAATACATTGCTGACAAAACTAACACTAGAGGCAATGTAGGCCCTCTGTTGAATGAGGTGGGTGTCCTGGAGACAGAGGACAGAAGGAAGGCAAAGTTGTTGAATGCCATCTTTACCTCTGTCTACACTGCTGGAGACTGTCCTCAGGAGCCTCAGTCCCCTGAGGCCCCAGAGGAAGTCATGATAAAGGAGGAGTCTGCCCTGATTGATGAGGAGTGGGTTAAGGATCAATTTGAACACTTAAACATTCATAAATTCATGGGCCCTGATGGGATGCACCCATGGGTGCTGAGGGAGCTGGTGGAAGTCATTGCTAGGCCACTCTCCATCATCTTTGGTAAGTCATGGGGAACAGGTGAGGTGCCTGAAGACTGGAGGACAGCGAATGTCACTCCAGTCTATGAGAAGGGCAGGAAGGATGACCCAGGTAACTACAGACCGGTCAGCCTCACCTCCATCCCTGGAAAGGTGATGGAACATCTTATCCTTGACGCTGTCTCTAGGCATATCAAGGATAAGAAGGTTATTAGGAGCAGTCAGCATGGCTTTGCCAAGGGGAAGTCATGTTTGACCAACCCGATAGCCTTTTATGAAGACATAACCAGGTGGATGGATGATGGCCGTGCAGTGGACGTGGTCTACCTGGATATCAGCAAGGCATTTGACACCGTCTCCCACAGCATCCTCATAGCTAAACTGAGGAAGTGTGGTCTGGATGACCAAGTAGTGAGGTGGGTCACTAACTGGTTGAAGGGAAGAAGCCAGAGAGTTGTGGTCAATGGGGCAGAGTATGGCTGGATCCCTGTGTCTAGTGGGGTCCCTCAGGGGTCAGTGCTGGGGCCGATGCTATTCAGTATATTCATGAATGACCTGGACGAGGGATTAGAGAGTTTTGTCAGCAAGTTTGCTGATGACACAAAATTGGGAGGAGTGGTTGACACACCAGAAGGCTGTGCAGCCATTCAGAGAGACTTAGACAGGCTGGAGGGCTGAGCGGGGAGAAATCTTATGCGGTTCAACAAGGGCAAGTGTAGAGTTTTGCACTTGGGAAAGAATAACCCCATGGGGCAGTATAGGTTGGGGACTGCCCTGCTGGAGAGCAGCGCAGGGGAAAGGGACCTGGGGGTTCTAGTGGACAGCAGGATGACCATGAGCCAGCAGTGTGCCCTCGTGGCCAAGAGCTGGGTCTCTTTAGCGTGGAGAAGAGGAGGCTGAGGGGTGACCTCATCAATGTTTATAAATATGTCAAGGGAGAGTGTCAGGAGGATGGAGCCAGGCTCTTTTCAGCCGCGTCCATTGCTAGGACAAGGGGCAATGGGTGCAAGCTGGAACATA
The DNA here is from genome assembly GCA_020746105.1 of Trogon surrucura. Lineage (NCBI taxonomy): Eukaryota > Metazoa > Chordata > Aves > Trogoniformes > Trogonidae > Trogon > Trogon surrucura. The sequence continues at coordinate 5,489,470 of CM036657.1, forward strand.
GGAAGTTCCATAAAAATATTAGAAAAAACTTTTTCACAGTGAGGGTGACAGAGCCCTGGAACAGGCTGACCAGGGAGGTTGTGGAGTCTCCTTCTTCGGAGGGATTCAAAACTTGCCTGGATGCATTCCTATGCAGTCTGCTGTAGGTGGTCCTGCTCTGGCATGGGGGATCGACTAGACGATCTTTGAGGTTCCTTCCAATGTCTAACATTCTGTGATTCTGTGATTCTGTGTGAATCTAAATGTCACTTGTCCCCCTCTCGTGGCTGGGATTTGACACTGTCCCAAAATCAGAAAGTTGTGGATGGAGCATTGTTGGTTCCATGCCGTGCTCCCCTTGGAATGCCTTGTCCAGCCCACATGGCTCTGCAGCCCCAGGCTCTATGGAGCTCTGAATCCTAACCCTAACCTGGATCCTGCACCTCAGGGTTCAGCCTGACATCTTAATGGTTATGGCTGTTCCAAAATAACAAAGGCGTGTTTCCTGGGTTTAGCTAAAAACCCAGTCCTGTTTAGTGATTTCTGCTTTCCAGTTTAGTGTCTTCTAAAAGGCTGCACGTTCTGAAGTCAGCAGCATGTTTTTGCAGACAGTGTGTGCTACTGGCAGTGATAACACCTCATGTTTACAGTCACTGCCTGGGACTGGGATGCAGAAAGGCTCTTGCTTATACTATTCCTATAGTGACCAAGGCCACTGCTGGCTCTTGTGTGCCACGCTGTGGGTGCCGGATAGTAAGAGGGGGCACAAGAAAGTAAAAGGTTGCACCTCCAGGGGGTAATAGACAGGACAGGTGACCAATGAGAGTATTTCATCCCATATACGTCATATCTATTATAAATATCTAGTATAAATTGAGTGATCATGAGTGTTTCGCCCTTTTCGCCCTTTTTCTGCAATGGCCGGTGTCCAGAGAGGACTCCATCTGACCTCCTGCTTTTGACCCGGATCCTGAGTTCCCGAATCCAGCTCCCTGTATCCAGCTTCCTGCCACCGCTGAGCCTAGGGTTTCCCCAGTGCCTCCTGCTCTGCAGTATCAGTGGGGATTGCTCTCGGTGGAGGGAGTTGGGTTTGATATCGGGCTACTATCTATAGTTGTATATAGTTCTCTACTTTTATCTTCTCAGCATTATTTCCATTATTTTCATTAAAGCTGTTCTAGTTTTCCTTCCCTAACACGTAAGTCTCTCTGCCTCATTCCCTTTTCTCTTCCCGTTTAGGGGGGGGAAGAGGGGGTTAGAGAGCATCTGTCTGCATTAGTGGCCGGCCCAGCCCTAACCGTCAACAGATTTATTGGCGTCCAACGTGGGGCAAAGAAAACAAACACCAACCAGGCTCAGAATATTCTACGAGCTATTTAGATACAACTGGGCTCTGATATATTGCCTGCATAGTTTAAATTCCATCCGGCACAGTTGAGAGCGTATCAGATCTATTCTTTGAAAGTTCTGAAGGGTTAGAAGAGAAAAACAGGACAGCTCACATCATGTTATCAGTCAGTGAAATGGTATGTCATGTCCTGTTAAATGTGGATTCCGCATTGGGTGTCAAAATTTTGTCCAAACTCTCGAGTGTGATTTGGTATATCTTTCTGTGGTCTACCTGTTCTGGTTACATGATGAGAATTTTCACTGTGCTGTGTTTTTTAGTGTTGGTGCAGTAATTTGGGTGATCGGCATACCGGAATACGTTAAGAGCACAGTGATGAATTTCGTTCCTAACTACACTTTCAATTTCACCTTAGGAAATTATACTCATTTGTTTGCTAATCTGAGTCTACCAGATTTTGAGGATTGTGATTGTGAATGCAGTTATTTTGATCAAAAGATTGAATTGTTATTGATTCTGATGTTAATGCCTATGAATCTCTTGGCATTGTGGCGTTTCTGTAGGAATTTGTGCAAGTCAGTGAGTATCACTGTGTCCTTTCGCACTCAGTCTGTATCAGCAAAAGTTGCCCCTGTGACTAGAAAGAAACATCAGGAAAAGTCAATTGCCCTAACAAGAGATGACACAGATCCAGGACACGGCCCTTCTAAAGTAGCACCATCAGATGACTCAGATTCAGACTCAGGAAAGAAAGCTGGTATCCCTGTGACTGGGAAGAAACATCTAACAAAGACAAATCACCTAACATCAGATGATTCTGATCCAGGAAAGGGTCCTTCCCAACCGAAGTCATCAGATAGTTAAGGGTCAGAATCGGAAGCAGCTGCCAAATCTTTATCTCTGAGGGAGCTGGGAGATGTGAGAAAGGACTTTGGCCGTCGTGAGGGTGAATCATATTACAGGCGGTTACTCCGGTGCTGGGATAAAGGAGCTGATACCATTAATCTGAACAGTAAAGAAGTCAAACAGCTGGGATCCCTGTCTGGAAACACAGGCATCGACACGGAACCTGCAAAAGACGACAACAGTCTCAGCCTCTGGAGACGACTCTTGACAGCTATTAAGAACCGGTATACTCACAAGGATGATATTCCTATCCACACAACCACCTGGACCAGCATGGAGAAAGGCATTAAGTTCCTGAGAGAACTAGCAGTGAGAGAGGTGATTTACAGCGATCCACAAACAATTTTAAACCCTGATGAAATGCCCTGCCACAAACTCGTTATTCAGATGTTTGTGAGGAGTGCACCACCAGTGTATAAGCACACCTTGTCAACAATGGTCTGGGCATCAGATGGAGATGGTCAGGCACCAACAGTGAGTGAAGTGGCCAACAAAGCATGACAGTATGAAGACAGTACTGCCAATCCTCAACAAATTCTGATTGCTGCTGTGGAAACAATAATTGAGGAAAACAACAGATCACCAGAGAAATCAATTGAGAAAGCGATTGAGATAGCAATGGAGAAAACCAATGAATCAATTGAGAGAGCAATTGAGAAAACCAATCAAGCAATTGAGAAAAATAGTGAATCATTTGAGAAAAACAATCAATCATTAGAGAAGCTGATGGATACATTGTCCAAGAGAGATGACAGACCTCAATGGAGCCGCGTTGATGCTGTTAGAAGATACAGACCTTCAAGATCAACTAAAAATGATGGCAACTTGTCACGGAATGACTTGTGGATTTTCCTACGTGGATATGGTGATGGTGAGGACATGAGGAGCTGGGATGGAAAACCTACTTCTGCTCTACGGGAACGAGTATCCAATTTGCGAAACACAAACAGAAGACAACAATCTGCCACGAGAAGGGATATTCAGAATGTAAATGTAGTTAATACCAGTACTGTGAATCAGGTAAACCCCGTGAATCAGCCTCAAAATTAGAGGGGTCCTGCTTCCAGCCAGGTGGAGGAGAGGGACAACCGAGTTTATTGGACTGTGTGGATTCGGTGGCCTGGCACATTAGAACCACGAAAATAAAGAGCTCCGGTGGACACTAGTGCACAGTGCACTCTGATGCCATCGAATCATACAGGTGCTGAAACTGTTACTATTTCTGGAGTGACGGGTGGTTCTCGACAACTGCTTGTGTTGGAGGCCGAAATGAGCCTTACTGGGAATATGTGGAAAAAACACCATATAGTGACTGGTCCAAATGCCCCATGCATCCTTGGCATAGACTTCCTCAAGAAAGGGTATTATAAGGATCCAAGAGGGCGTCGGTGGGCTTTTAGCATAGCAGCTGTAGAGACTGAGGACATTGATCAGCTGTCTAGCTTGCCCAAACTGTCAGAGGAGTTTCGTGTCATAGGGCTAATGAAAACTGAAGACCAACAGGTACCAATTGCTACTAAAACAGTGCATCGATGACAATATCGTACCAACCGAGACTCTGTAGTCCCCATCCATAAGCTGATACGTCAACTAGAGAGCCAAGGAGTGATCAGCAAAGCTCACTCACCATTTAACAGTCCTATCTGGCCTGTGCGAAAGTCTGATGGAGAATGGAGATTGACTGTAGACTATCGTGGCCTAAATGAGGTTACATCACTGATGAGTGCTGCCGTGCCGGACATGTTAGATCTTCAGTATGAGCTGGAGTCCAAGGCAGCTAAGTGGTATGCCACAACTGACATTGCTAATGCGTTTTTCTCTATTCCTGTAGCAGCAGAATGCAGGCCGCAGTTTGCTTTCACCTGAAGGGGTATCCAGTACACCTGGAATCGACTGCCCCAGGGGTGGAAACACAGCCCTACCATCTGCCATGGACTGATCCATACTGCCCTGGAGAGGGGTGGAGCTCCAGAACATCTGCAATACATTGACGACATCATTGTATGGGGTAACACAGCAGAAGAAGTGTTCACGAAAGGTAAGAAAATAATTGAGATTCTTTTAGACGCTGGTTTTGCCATAAAGAGAAACAAGGTCAAGGGGCCTGCATGACAGATCCAGTATTTGGGATTGAAATGACAAGACGGGGGTCTCCAGATCCCAATAGACGTGATTGACACAATATCAGCTGTGTTACCACCAACTAACAATAAAGAAACAGAATCCTTCTTAGGCACTGTGGGTTTCTGGAGAATGCATATTCCTGGTTATAGTCAGATTGTGAAACCTCTTTTTGATGTGACTCAAAAGAAAAACAAATTTCAATGAGGCCCTGAAAAACAACGGGCCTTTGAACAAATCAAACAAGAGATTGTACAGGCAACGGCTCTTGGGCCAATCCGAACAGGGCAAGATATAAAAAATTTGCTATACACCACAGCTGGGGACAATGGTCCTGCCTGGAGCCTCTGGCAGAGGGCACCAGGAGAAACTCGAGGTCGACCCTTAGGATTGGCTAACTTGTACCACCTGTGAGGTAAAACGAGACCCTCTGTCTGAAGATATATTTGCCCGGACCCTCATGTTAATGCTTTAGTTACTTCCTGTGCCTTGGCTGTCCTGGCAGGAAATGCTTCTGGCCAACCTGAAAAGGTATCGGTTAACACCAATAAGTATCGATACCCCCCTTTTCTTGGGAGTTCCATAAAATCAATCTGCCATTGATGCCCAGGCCCATTCCCTCTCCCAATTCTGCCGGCCTCTGTTTTGGGGGTACTCTTGGGATTAGTCTGGAGGCGTAGCTCACATTGCTGAGTCACTTGCCTTACAGTTGTGTATAGATTCCTAGCAATGATTTCCTTATTTAAATGTTTACATAAGGCTTCTGCTCCCCAGTGTCTTTTCTTATGCTCTTCCCTTATCAAATGCCAAGTTAAACAAGAGGGAATGATTAACTTCCCCTGGGGGGTGCGAGCCCACTCCTCTTTGTTATAAGATCCCTCCAAATCTGTAATAAGTTTTCGATCCTCCTTAGAATCCCTGGGCTTCTCTTCTAAAGAGATTTGTCCATCCGGGATCAAGGCTCCTTCCAATTTTATTTCCATTTTAGCTGCCTGTTTTGCCTCTCTATCCGCCAGCTCATTTCCTTTTTCTAATTCTGAGCTCACTTTTTGGTGTGCCTTAATGTGCATAATTGCCACCTTCTTGGGGAATTGTACTGCCTCCAACAGCTGTAGAATTTCTTCTGCATGCTTAATGTTCTTTCCTTGAGAGTTCAATAGTCCTCTCTCTTTCCATATTACTCCATGTGCATGTACAACCCCAAAAGCATATTTTGAGTCCGTATAAATATTCACAACTTTGTCTCGGGCTAATCCCAAAGCGTGGGGCAGGGCAATTATTTCTGCCTTCTGTGCAGAAGTGTTCATAGGCAAAGGTCCCAATTCTATTATTTCTGAACTAGTGGTTATGGCTTATTCCATGTATCTTTTACTGCTCAGAACGTAGCTGTTCCCATCTGTAAACCAGTTGGCCCCATCTTCCACTGGGCTGTCTTTTAAATCCAGACGACTTGCATAAGTTGCTTCAATTGTTTCCAGACAGTCGTGGTGTGCTGGGTCTCCAGTGTTCCCACTGAGGAAAGAGGCTGGGTTGACAATATTAGTGACTGTGATCTCTACATCATCTTGTTCTACTAGTATAGCCTGATACTTGAGAAACCATTGTGGAGAAAGCCAATGCCCACCCTTTGCCTCTAGCACTGCTGATACCATGTGGGACACCAAAACAGTCATCTTCTGTCCCAGGGTAAATTTTCGAGCTTCTCGTATGTTCAGTATCACAGCTGCGACTGCTCGCAGACATCCAGGCCAGCCTTTCGCAGTTGCATCTAGCTGTTTAGAAAAGTAGGCAACTGCTCTTCGATATGGGCCCAGGTCTTGTGCTAGTGTTCTCTAGGCAATCCCTTGTTTCTCGTGAGAGAATAAAAAAAAATGGCTTACTTACATCTGGAAGTCCCAGGGCAGGAGCAGACATTAGAGCTTTCTTCAGTTGTTCAAAGGCTTGTATAGCCTCTCCGTTCCATTCAAGGTGTTTCTGTTCGGTGGGTGTCAATGCATATAGAGGTTTAACATGGAGTCCATAATTGTAAATCCATAATCGACACCACCCAGTCATTCCCAAAAAGGTCTTCAATTCTTTTACTGTCTGGGATCTCTGGGTCTGGCAGATTGCCTCCTTACGGGCCTGTCCCAGAGTCCGTTGTCCAGAACTGATCTCATAGCCCAAGTAGACCACTTGGGCCTTTTTCTTGGATACTCGATACCCCTGAAGCCCAAGAAAATTTAAGAGACTCACCGTCCAAGTCTTGCAATCATCTTCTGTTTTAGTGGCAATTAAAATGTTGTCCACATACTGCAGTATTCTTCCTTCCTCAGACGGGACTTCCCAAGATTCTAAGTCCTTTGCCCGTTGGTTACCGAAAATGGTAGGGCTGTTTTTAAACCGTTGTGGTAACACAGTCCAAGTGAGCTGAGTTTTGCGTCCGCTTTTGGGATTTTCCCATTCAAATGCGAACAATTTCTGGCTGGCTTCGTGGAGGGGGAGGCAAAAGAAGGCATCCTTTAGATCTAAAACAGTAAACCAAGCTAATTCGGGTGTTAATAGGGTTAGCAAAGTGTACGGATTCGCTACCACTGGATGGAGGTCCTCAGTTATTTTGTTTATTGCTCTCAAGTCCTGAACTACCCGATATGACCCGTCAGGTTTACGAACGGGCAATATAGGGGTGTTAAAGTTAGACTCACATTCCTTTACTAATCCTAACTGTAAAAACTTCTCTATGACTGGCCGAATTCCTTCCCTGTCTTCCTTCTTCAAGGGATATTGTTTAATTCTTTCCGGCTTTCTACCCTCCTTAAGTCTAACTTCAATAGGTGGAGCATTTTTCGCTTTTCCAGGTACATCAGTAACCCAAACCCCGGGATATACTTGGTCCAGAATTTCCTCAGCAATCCTTTCCTCTGTGGGAAAACTAGTTAAAAATAGACTCAGTGTCTGGATAAACTGTTGGTCCTTTACCTCCAGAGTAATTTCCCCACTTTTAAATGTAATTTTCACACCCAACTGTTCCAATAAATCCCTTCCCAAAAGGGCCTTTGGTGAGTTGGGCATATACAAGAATTTGTGTATGCCCCATTGCTTTCCCTTAAACTTGAGAAGAAACTTCTTCTCTATGAGGGTGACGGAGCTCTGGAACAGGCTGCCCAGGGAGGTTGTGGAGGCTCCTTCTCTGGAGACATTCAAGACCCGCCTGGACACGTTCCTATGTAGCATTATCTAGGCGTTTCTGCTCTGGCAGAGGTATTGGACTTGATCTTTCGAGGTCCCATCCGACCCCTAACATTCTGTGATTCTGTGATATGCATAACCTGTCTCTCTTCATATTAAAATGAGTCATTTCCATAATCTCCTCCTGTCTGCGCCTGCATAGTGCCTCCTGGTAGTGGTCGTTGGGGGTCTTCTAAAGGAAGGCTCGTAGTCTTCCTCGCTATGCACTTTTCACCTTTAGCTCCTTGTGCAGACTCAGTCATCTTTTGGCTTCCATCCAAACCACGGAAGTGATATCAACTGGTCTTGAACTGCTCCAGTGGGTTTCTACAATGCTCAACTACTATCAAAGAATAGCTTAACAATCCATGTAATTAATCAGTATCTTTACCTCTGTTTGAATACAATCATCAGCTAATTTTTTCTATAATCCTCCCATCAATACCGATTATGACATCAGATGGAACCCTGATGTGCAGGGTTCTTGTTGGCATTAGGGTTCAGAGATCCATAAAGCCTGGAGCTGCAGCGACACTTGGGCTGGACAAGGCATTGCAAGGGGAGCACGGCACTGCACCAACAGTGCTCCATCCATACCTTTCTGATTTTGGGATACTCATGGCCATTATGATATCAGACGTAACCCTGAGGTGCAGGGTCTTGGTTAGGGTTAGGTTCAGAGATCTGTAGAGCCTGGAGCTGCAGAGACACTTGACCTGGACAAGGCATTCAAGGGGAGCATGGCAGTGCACCAGCAGTGCTCCACCCACAGCTTTCTGATTTTGGGACTCTCATGGCCATAGAGACATCAGGCTGAACCCAGTGGTGCAGGGTCCTGGTTAAGGTTCAGAGTTCCGTACAGTCTGGAGCTGCAGAGACAAGTGGGCTGGAAAAGGCATTCCAAGGGGAGCACAACACTGCACTGTCGTTGTAGAGACGGACACGACACATCTGTATGGTGATCAAAGTGCCGTCCCCCACAATTCTCCCTTTTTGTTTTTGGGCTACAAACACTGCCTCAACAGTTTCATGCAGGGCCCTTCGCATCAGAGTGATCAGGCAGGGTAGCATTAAGAGCACGATTACAACCACAAGCACTGTTTTAACCAAAGACATTAAAGACCCTGACAAACTCCATTGCCCAAACAACTTTTCAATGCCAAAAAACCCTGTGTCTTCTTGAATCTGACGAGTCATGATTTGTAGATCTTGTATTTTCTTGTGGATGGATTCTGAATGATCTTCCAGATTCATGCAACACATTCCGTCAAACTCTTCGCATCCGTGCCCATGTGCCAGAAGCAAGAAATCCATTGCTGCGCGGTTCTGCAAGGTAGCATGCCTTATTGAGCTTACATCGTTAGCCAATTGTGACAAAACTTCAGAGGTTAAATTAGCATTCTTTTCTATCCAGCAAGCCATTTCATTTAAGGTTGTTAGTGCGTTTGCAACTGCTACACCAGGGGCCAAAATAGAAGTAAAAACACGTTCGGCAGTATTCCAAAGCTGCACATTGCTATCACAATTTTTCAGCAGTGTCGCTGATCTTTTCACACGCCCTTGTGAAAAGGCATGCAAATCACTATGGTTTACTAGCATTTTCATAGGTGGTGTCATCATGGCCAAGCAACCAAAAGTACAAGGACCTCCTACAGCCCTGGTTGGTATGCCAGCACAAGCTCGCTCTCCGCAGAGTAAGAACAATCCTTTTGGCAGTCATGATGCAGATCCGATTCCCGTTACTGAATGGCTCTTGTTTCCAGCAACATGCTGACACCACTGAGAGACATTCTGCCAAAAGGGGGACAAAGGTGTAACATCAGATACTTTGGTATCACTGTTCACTGTCAGGGGTAACCCATTGGAGGCATGCCAACCAGTGCTATTAACATACAAGCATGATCGTGCGCTTCTGAATCATTCAACGGAACACCTATTAAGCAGGTATGAAAAGGCTGATAGGGCTGAGCAAGAGAAACACAAAAGCTGCTCTGGTTAAGTTGGTGCATTAAAGTCACCCAAACATTGGTCCCATGCCAGGCTGGTGGGATATCATGAGGTCTTCCGAGAATCCACAACAGGCCGCACGCAACGAGCAGGACACCAATATGGACCATTATCTGTAGAGACACAAGCATAACCCCTTCCTCAGGTTATCAAATCAAATGGGCCCTGCCATTGACCTGTGACCAAGTCCTTCATTTGGACTTTGACACCTTTTTGAACTTGCAATTTCGAGAAAAGAGAAGATAAATGTCGGAAGATAGGAGAAGTATCAAAGTCATCACTGTGTTGTAAAAAGTTAAGAACATAAAGAGCTCTGTCCAGACGTGCCTTTGGCGGTTCCCTTGCCATTCCCCCTTTTTGTTTTTGAAACATGCGCTTCAGTGTGCCATGAGCACAGCTGAGGCATAACTTGCACATTTTAAACAATCATACCTAAGTACTTCCATGGTGCTACGGGTTGAATTTTTTCAGGTTTTATGATCAAGCCAAACTGTTGCAAGCAGTGAGTGGCCATTTCTTCCATTTCACTTAACTGGCTTTTGTCAGAGGCAGCTAACAAGATATCATCCATACAATGGTAACAATAGTCTTCTGGAAATGCTTTCCGAACAGGTGACAATGCTTGTGCAACAAACCACTGACAAGTTGATGGTGAATTTTTCATGCCTTGTTGTGGATACCCTACATTTTAGTTAGCTGTGCTGGCAGCACTGCGTTTCAGAGTTAAGACTTTCGTCCTTGAGCTCTTTCCTAAACAAGTACAGAACTCTTGCTTCTTAATTATGAAAAAAGACCCTGACCAGCCAAGTACAGCTCATGTTGAGAGCTTGCCCGTGAGAATGAACAGATAAGGTGCTTCTTGTACACAAGATGCGCATGGGAGTGAACGGGAGAGTATGATCAAAACAGACCTGGCAAAGTCTGTTTTCCCTGTGTGATAACAGAGTGATTGAAGGAGTACATGAGCTAATAACAACCCTGGCTGTATAGTCTGATCTCTTGTTTGTAACCCAAAAATAGTGCTTCATGCTAGTAGGTATAAATATGTGTGCCTGCTTGCAATAAAGTGAATTCTGTTTTCCACCATCTCGGAGTTTGTGCGTGCTTCTCAACACCTTGTGGCAGAACTTTCCCCTGATATCTTTGTGAAGGTGCCTCATGATTGACAGAAGGCACAGAAAATGCAAATTTCTCTTTGTCTTGCTCTGTCAATGGTATTGTGAAAAAAACAGTCTTTTAAGTCCATTGCAATTATGTCCCACCCCAAGGGGATCATAGCTGGAGAGGGGAGATCTGGCTGCAAGGCTCCCATGGTAGTCATTACAGCATTTACCTGCCTCAGGTTATGTAAAAGTCACCACTTGCCAGATTTCTTTTTAATGACAAACACTGGAGTATTCCAAGGACTGTGAGGGGGTTTGATATGTCCCGCAGCTAATTGTTCTTGTACTAAATCCTGCAGGGCCTGTAATTTTTCACAATTCAGGGGCCACTGATCCACCCACACAGGTTTGTCAGTGAGCCAAGTCAAGGCAAGGGTGGGCTGTTGAATGCCCTGCAACACAGTGACCCCCGTCAAAAATCCATGGTAATTTTAACTCCCCACTGGGAAAGACAATCTCTGCCCCATAAGTTCAACGGGGCGTATGTCACATAAGGCCGAATTGTAGCCATCTGGCCCTCTGGGTTACTAACAAGAACTGTATTAGCTGACATTCCACCCTGAGCAGCACCACCCAAGCCAACCACCCCCATTCCCATGTTACCAACAGGCCAGGTGGATGGCCATGAATGCTGAGATATAATAGTTACGTCCGCTCCCGTGTCCAACAGTCCTGACAGCTGCACCGATGATGGAGAATGTCCTTTCATTGTCACTGTACAAAGCAGCTGCGTCCGTTGAGAGGTAACTGTCTGAGACCAAAACACTTGAGGCAAGCCAGTCGATCCAAAGCCTCCATCTCATTGTTCTTTTTTATCTGTATTGGGAACAGAACTCAAAAAAGGAACAAGTTGAGCAATTCGTGTCCCCTTTGGGATAGTCACAGGGGGATATGATGTTGAAACCATAGCACAAATTTGTCCAGTATAATCAGCGTCAATAACACCAACATGTACAATAATGCCATTGACTTACTACTTGAACGTCCAATTAGTAAAGCACTTAATCCCCTTCCTATGGGGCCAAAGGCATCCATGGAACTTTCATAACTTCTTTAGTCACAATAGTTATTGCGTTGGCGGTGGATATATCCATCCCTGCTGATCCACTGTTTTTTCCAGTGAGGCGGTCGCAGAGGGGAAGGTTTGCTGACCCATCCCGAGAAATGGGTTGGTGAGAGGCACTTGTGTCTTTGCGCGCCCCCCTTGCACTCTTCTTCCCGTTTCCCGAGAGGGGCTGTCCATGCATGTGGTATTTTGATCTGCATTGTTTTGCAAAATGACCAGTTTTTACGCAACGATTACAAGTCACTCCCTTTGCGTTAGCATTAGGACTACTTGTTTTCAATGGTTGTTGTGGGCAATTACTTCTGAGGTGTCCTTCTTGACCACACCCATAACATTTTGGTTTCTATCCAATAACTCTGGCAAGAGCTGCCATCTTGTGTTCAACTGTACCAACTTTAGAGCAGACCGAGACCATATCAGCAACAGAGGGATCTCCTGGAAAGGCTTCTATTATTTTTTGACAGTCTTCGTTCATGTTATCTTTTGCTAACTGTGTTAACTAACATCTGGCACAGTCCTTTATCATCAACTTGTTTTTCAATTGCCTCAGATACTTTTTCTACAAACTGTAAAAAGAGTTCCTTTGGTTGTTTTTGTATAGTAACATATTTCTGCCGCGGCTCAGCCATCTCCATAGTCTTTATCAGTGCAGACATTCCAACCTGCTGAGTCTGTTGTAATAAAAGTGGAGGCCATTGTACCTGAACTTGGGGATTAGCAAAAGCATTAGTTTCCATTAATGCATCCAATCCTGTTCCTTGTCTTGGATCTCCCTGAGGCAGCTGCATATTGTCTAGAGCTGTATTATGTGCCAATTGTCTCCAGGTAGAGTAAAAAACCGAATACTGAATCGGCTGAAACAGTACTTGTGCTAAATGCACAATATCATATGGACACAACAAATCTGTATTGATTACACATATAAGTTGCATCACCTCTGGAGAATTAATGCCAAATTTTGCTGCCTTTGCCTGCAGATCTTTGACTACTCTCCAAGCAATGGGAGAATGCTCATCGTGCTGCCCTGTGTTCGGTGCCGCTTTAAACACCGGATATGCCGTAGTTTCAAGGTCAGGGGATCCCAGATCAGGGCACGTTTCTTGTGGAAGGTTAAGCTTCTCTACCAAATTCCAATCTCCTACTTCAGCAGCTTTTTTCCGAACATGCTTCCAAAATCGTGCGGGATTACGGGGTAGAACAATCACAGTAGCTGGGGGTAATGTCCTGGGGGTTGCCTTTCCTGTTCACTTTTCTGGGCGACAGGCAGGGCCACCCTCCTGTGTACACGATCGAAGAGGAACTATCCTCCTTTCATCTTCACTGTTATCACTATCTGGCAAGGGAGGGTACTGAGAGGAACCATCGGATGGTTGGGCTGAAAAACCTCCTTCTTTCACATCAAAAGGCACATCAAAAGGGGCTGGCGGGTTTCCAACACAACTGCCTTCAGATGTTAACTCTGCTAATTGCTGTGCAGGTGTCTTATATCTTGGTTTATTGTCTAAAAAATACTGCGGAGAAAGGCATTTGCTCTCTGACAATTTTTGTGTTGGAGAGGTCGAATGTGATTTTTTTTTTTGAGTCCGAGGGAGGAGGGAGCTGCAAAGTCTCCATCATTCCTTCAACCTCCTCCATTTTTTTTCTCATGAAGGGCCCCAGTTGCCGCCTCCCCCGAAATCTCCTGTAATTCTTTTTCTTTTAACTCTCGCTCCTCTCTCATTTCTTTCAGAGTCTCACTCAATAATTGCCAAGTAGTAGCTAACTCAAAAGCATCCGTCGATCCTAAAGAAACTGCATCCCATAACTTTTGCCCCACCTCTTGCCAAGCAGAAACACTGAAAGCGACAGACGCAGACGCCTCAAATCCCTGCTTTTCACTCCACAGTAACATACGCCGTAGTGCAAAATCACTACACTTGACTCCTCTTTTAGCAAGAAGAGCTTTCCAGAGGCACAAAATAGAGTCCTCCTCTTTAGAAATATGTTGACCAATATTTCTTAAACCCTGTTCCCGGCGGCTCACCTTTCCAGGTGTCTTAACTCTCAGGTCCAGACCAAAGCAGACTCCCACTGCTCTCAGCTACGCCAGGCTCCACCTCCGATGCACGTCGACCTGCCCAGAACACTGTTTTTTCGCCTTTTTTCTGTTATCAAGTTGTTTTTCTTAGAATGTTGACATGTCGACACACCAGCACGTCGACACTTCGGGGTCACCAGATGTCGTTGTAGAGACGGACACGACACATCTGTATGGTGATCAAAGTGGCTCAAAAATGGCTCCTTTATTTTACAAAGGGTGTGCCTTTTATACATAGTCAAAGGTAGTAGAAGAAGGTAGCGTGGCCTTTGCTTATAGGTTAAACACTTGTTGTTCAAATTCTAATTGGTTAACACTGGCCAACTTCCAGCTGGGCTCATCCCTCCGGATCTTGAGGGAGAAGGTTCTGCAAACGTGTCCAAATTCAGTACATACAACTTCCGATCTCAGGGGTACACTGGGAATTTGTCAAGGTCAATGTCTTCAACCAATGCCAGGTTCTGAGTAGTCCAACTGCACCAACAGTGCTCCACACACACCTTTCTGATTTTGGGACATCCGTGGCCATTACAACATCAGTCTAAACCGTGAAATGCAGGGTCCTGGTTAGGGTATCAGTACAACGATCCACAGAGGCTGGAGCTGGTGAGACACTTAGGCTGGACAAGGCATTCCAAGGGGAGCACGGCACTGCACCAACAGTGCTCCACACACACCATTCTTATTTTGGGACACCCATGGCCATAGAGACATCAGGCTGAACCTTGAGGTACAGGGTCCTAGTTAGGGTTATGTTTCAGAGATCCATAGAGCCTTGTGCTGCAGAGACACTTGGGCTGGACAAGGCATTCCAAGGGGAGCACGTCACTGCACCAACAGTGCTCCACCCACACCTTTCTGATTTTGGGACATCTCTAGCCATAGAGACATCAGGCTGAACCCAGAGGTGCTGGATCCTTCTTAGGTTTAAGCTTCATTGATCCATAGAACCTGGAGCTTCAGAGACATTTGGGCTTGAAAGCCATTCCAAGGAGTGTGTGGCAGTGCATCAACAGTGCTCCACCCACACCTTTATGATTTTGGGACACCCATGGCCATTACGACATCAGGCTGAACCCTGAGGTGCAGGGTCCTACTTATGGTTAGGTTTCAATGATCCATAGAGCCTTGTGCTGCAGAGACACTTGGGCTGGACAAAGCATTCCAAGGGGAGCACGGAACTGCACCAACAGTGCTCCACCCACACGTTTCTGATTGTCGCGGATTAGGACTGGGCCAGCCACTAACGCGGACAGACACTCCCTTATCCTGTCTTCACCCCCCCAAACAGGAAGAGAAAAGGAAATGAGGCAGAGAGACTTATGGGTTAGGGAAAAAAAAACTAGAACAGTTTTATTGAATTAATGGAAATAATGGTGAAATTATAAAAGTAGAGAACTATATACAACTACAGATAGCAGCCCGATATCAAACCCAACTCCATCCCCCGATAGCAATCCCCACTGGTGCTGCAGAGCAGGAGGCACTGGGGAAACCCCAGGCTCAGCAGCGGCAGGAGCTGGATACAGGGAGCTGGATTCGGGAACTCAGGATCCGGGTCAAAAGCAGGAGGTCAGATGGAGTCCTCTCTGGACACCGGCCATTGCAGAAAAAGGGCGAAAGAGGCGAAAAAAGGGGCAAAACTCTTGTGATCACTCAATTTATACTAGATATGACGTATATGTGATGGAATACTCTCGTTGGTCACCTGTCCTGTCTATTACCCCCCGGAGGTGCAACCTTTTACTTCCTTGTGCCCCCTCTTACTACCCAGCATTTTCAGCATGGCACACAAGAGCCAGCAGTGGCCTTGGTCACTATAGGAATAACTATAAGCAAGAGCCTTTCTGCATCCCAGTCCCAGGCAGTAACTGTAAACATGAGGTGTTATCACTGCCAGTAGCACACACTGTCTGCAAAAACATGCTGCTGACTTCAGAACGTGCAGCCTTTTAGAAGACACTAAACTGGAAAGTAAAAATCACTAAACAGGACTGGGTTTTTAGCTAAACCCGGGACGTTCCACCCCTTATTCCATACCATTTACATCATACTGATCACAAGCTAATGATCTACGTATAGGAAAAGTTCAGTAAGTACATGAAGATCATAATCGTGGGTTCCATCCATCATAGCAGTGTCTCAGGGCAGAAAAGTTCATGTGAGATTCGTTACAGTTGGTGTCCATAGGTTGTAAGTTCACTTCAAAGAAGTTACTGGACGTCACTCGATGAGGCTAGCTCAGTTGCTGGATGTTACTTGATGAGGTCAGCTCTGGTCATCACTGGTTGTTATTCTGAAAAACACTTATTCAACACTGTTGGTGTTATGTAACAACATCATGCAGGATTAAATCGAGTATTCTCACCCAGAGTTAAATTTCCTTGAGGTAC
This sequence comes from Trogon surrucura, assembly GCA_020746105.1. Lineage (NCBI taxonomy): Eukaryota > Metazoa > Chordata > Aves > Trogoniformes > Trogonidae > Trogon > Trogon surrucura. The sequence goes on from CM036657.1 coordinate 5,505,737, forward strand.
ACATTGAACTTAGGCGGCTGACTCCTTCGGACTGCGCGGACAGCAGCAGCGGCAGCTGCTGCAGTAAGAGCAGTTTTTTCTCTGAATTCTGGACGGATTGAGGCAAGGGGGGGCTTTGCTGGGGACGGTGAAGCCGAGGAGAGAGAGCGGGACCCGTAACTGAGAGGGAATCTCGCGAGGCGGGAGCGAGTGACGTAGGCGAGGAGGAAGCCGGCAGCCCACGAAACTCAAAAGCAGCCGGAAGCTGTCTGAGCTCTCTTGGGGAGCGGTGCGAGCGTGGGGGAGGGGAGGACCTGCCGGACTCTGGTGATCCGCGGGCACAGGAGGGTGTTACTGGTGGCTCAGGGAGGGCGAGGATCGCAGACCCTGGGCAGAAGAGGTGAAAGGAGTGGTTACTGGTCAATTCTTTTCTACTTTTTTTTTTTGGTCATTTTCCTTTCCTTTTTTTTTTTCTTCTTTTTTTCCCATCATGGTTGCCACCAGACAGAAATCCCCCACGAGAAGGAGTGTGGGGACCCAAACAGTGCTTCAGCACATGGATGCAGCTGTGCAGGCTGCCGGCTACAGGGAGCGCCTGAGCCTGTGCCTCCCAGAGGCTGCATCTGACAGTGCCTGTGGGAGGGGCAGTCAGTGAGATGACCTTCTCTGCCTTGTGGCAGAGCTAAAAGAAGAAGTGGAGAGGCTGAGGAGCATCAGGAAGTGTGAAAGAGAGAGACATTGGTGGAGCCACTCCCTGATGCACACACAGAACTCTCCACATGAAACAGGGGATCCCCTCCCCTCTGGCCATCAGGTCAAAGGAGGGGACCAAAGAGATGGGGGGGAATGGAAACGAGTCCTGGCTCGGAGAGGAAGGCGGGTCCCTGCTCAACCTCCCTCACCTGCCCAGTTGCCTCTGCAGAACAGGTATGGGGCTCTGGAACAGGAGAGCCAAGGAAGTGAAGAAGCGGATGGATGTGGAGCCATAGGGCTGACCTCGCTGAGCAAGTCAGCCCCATGCATCAGGACCAGTTCAACTAAAAAGAAAAGAAGGGTAGTTGTCATTGGTGACTCCATCCTAAGGGGAACAGAGGGTCCCATTTGCTGCCCAGACCCAGCCCACAGGGAAGTCTGTTGCCTCCCTGGAGCTCAGATTAGGGACATGACTAAAAACTTCCCAGACTGGTGAGTCCCACTGATTATTACCCATTGTTGGTTGTCCAGGCTGGCAGTGATGAGATCAATCATAGAAGTACCAAGAGAATTAAAAAGGACATTAAGTCGTTAGGCCAGGGGATCAAAGGATCGGGGGCACAGATAGTTTTCTCATCTATCTCTTCAGTAGGTGACAGGAATACTGAAAGGAACAGAAAAGTACATGCAGTTAATGCATGGCTCAAAGACTGGTGCCACCAGCAATGTTTTGGGTATTATGATCACGGGGAAGTTTATGCAGTACTGGGCATGAGAGATATAGATGGTGTACAACTGTCTAAGAGAGGGAGGAGAATCCTTGCTGGAGAGTTGGTGGGATTAATCGATAGGGCTTTAAACTAAGTTGGAAGGGGGAAGGGGGTAAAACCCAACTCACTACACATGAGCCAAGGGGAAGTATCCCAGGGTTAGGCATAAAAGGCACAAGCAACGGTAACAGATGCTCCATTAAATCTCTGAAGTGTCTGTATACCAATGCAAGAAGCATGGGGAATAAGCAGGGAGAATTAGAAGTCTATGTGCAGCTGGAGAACTATGATCTCATTGCAATTACAGAGACCTGGTGGGACAGGTCACATAACTGGAATGTGGGCCTTGATGGTTATGTTCTTTTTAGGAAAGACAGGCCGATGAGGCGAGGTGGGGGAGTTGCTCTTTACGTGAGAGAGCAACTGGAGTGTATTGAGATTCATCCAGGGGCAGATGAGGAGCTAGTCGAGAGTTTGTGGGTAAGAATGAAGGGGCAGGCTAGCTTAGGTGATACTGTGGTGGGTGTCTACTACAGACCACCTGATCAGGAGGAGGAAGTTGATGAGGCCTTTTCCAGGCAGCTGACAGCAGCCTCTCAATCCCAGGCCCTGGTTCTCATGGGGGATTTCAACTACCCAGATGTTTGCTGGAAGTCCCACACAGCCAGCCATCCTTAGTCCAGGAGGTTCCTCCAGTGCATCGGTGATAACTTTTTGATGCAAATGGTGGATGAGCCAACCAGGAGAGGAGCGCTGCTGGACCTTGTGTTCACCAACAAGGAAGGTCTGGTTGAAGCAGTGAAGGTTGAGGGTAATCTTGGCTGCAGCGACCATGAGATAGTGGAGTTCAGGATCTTGTGCGGTAAAAACAGAATAGCAAGCAGGATCGCAACTCTGGACTTCAGAAGGGCCAATTTTGGCCTCTTCAAGCAATTGCTGGGGGAAACCCCTTGGGACAGGGACCTGAAAGGTAAAGGGGCCCAAGAGAGTTGGTTGGCATTCAAAGACCACTTCTTCGAGGCTCAGGATCACTGCATCCCAAAAGGTAGGAAATCAAGAAAGAGATCCAGGAGACCTGCATGGTTAACCAGGGATCTGCTGGGCAGACTCAGGTGGAAGGGGAGGGTATATAAATTGTGGAAGGAAGGGCTGGCCACTTGGGTGGAGTACAGGGCAGCTGTCAGGGAGTGCAGGGGGGCAATCAGAAAAGCTAAGGCCTCCTTGGAATTAAAACTTGTGAGGGAGGTCAAGGCCAACAGAAAGGGCTTCTTCAAATATATTGCTGACAAAACTAACACTAGGGGCAATGTACGCCCTCTGGTGAATGAGGTGGGTGCCCAGGAGACAGAGGACAGAAAGAAGGCAGAGTTGCTGAATGCCTTCTTTGCCTCTGTCTACACTGCTGGAGACCGTCCTCAGGAGCCTCAGTCCCCTGAGGCCCCAGAGGAAGTCAAGATAAAGGAGGAGTCTGCCCTGATTGATGAGGAGTGGGTTAAGGATCAATTTGAACACTTAAACATTCATAAATTCATGGGCCCTGATGGGATGCACCCACAGGTGCTGAGGGAGCTGGCAGGAGTCATTGCTAGGCCACTCTCCATCATCTTTGGTAAGTCGTGGGTAACAGGTGAGGTGCCTGAAGACTGGAGGACAGCGAATGTCACTCCACTCTATAAAAAGGGCAGGAAGGAGGACCCGGGTAACTACAGACCGGTCAGCCTCACCTCCATCCCTGGAAAGGTGATGGAACATCTTATTCTTGACGCTGTCTCTAGGCATATCAAGGATAAGAAGTTTATTAGGAGCAGTCAGCATGGCTTTGCCAAGGGGAAGTCATGTTTAACCAACCTGATAGCCTTTTATGAAGACATAACCAGGTGGATGGATGGTGGCCGTGCAGTGGATGTGGTCTATCTGGATATCAGCAAGGCATTTGACACCGTCTCGCACAACATCCTCATAGGTAAACTGAGAAAGTGTGGTCTGGATGACCAAGTAGTGAGGTGGGTCACTAACTGTTTGAAGGGAAGAAGTCACAGAGTTGTGGTCAATGGGGCAGAGTCTGGCTGGATGCCTGTGTCTAGTGGGGTCCCTCAGGGGTCAGTGCTTGGGCCAGTGCTATTTAATATATTTTTCAATGACCTGGACGAGGGATTAGAGAATGTTGTCAGCAAGTTTGCTGATGATACGAAATTGGGAAGAGTGATTGACACCCCAGAAGGCTGTGCAGCCATTCAGAGAGACCCAGACAGGCTGGAGGACTGGGCGGGGAGAAATCTAATGAAGTTTAACAAGGGCAAGTGTAGAGTTTTGCACTTGGGAAAGAATAACCCCATGTGCCATTATAGATTGGGGACTGCCCTGCTGGAGAGCAGCGTAGGGGAAAGGGACCTGGGGGTTCTAGTGGACAGCAGGATGACCATACGCCAGCAATGTGCCCTCGTGACCAAGAAGGCCAATGGCATCCTGGGGTGTATTAGAAGGGGAGTAGCAAGTAGGTCAAGAGAAGTCCTCCTGCCTCTCTACTCTGCCCTGGTGAGGCCGCATCTGGAATATTGTGTCCATTTCTGGGCCCCTCAGTTCAAGAAGGACAGGGAGCTGCTTGAGAGAGTCCAGCGCAGAGCCACAAAGATGGTTAAGGGAGTGGAGCATCTCCCTGATGAGGAAAGGTTGAAGGAGCTGGGTCTCTTTAGCTTGGAGAAGAGGAGGCTGAGGGGTGACCCCATTAATGTTTATAAATATGTCAAGGGGGAATGTCAGGAAGATGGAGCCAGGCTCTTTTCAGCGGCGTCCGCTGACAGGACAAGGGGCAATGGGTGGAAGCTGGAACATAGGAGGTTCCATAAAAATATGAGGAAAAACTTTTTTACTGTGAGGGTGACCGAGCACTGGAACAGGCTGCCCAGGGAGGTTGTGGAATCTCCTTCTTTGGAGACATTCAAAACCCGCCTGGACATGTTCCTGTGCGCTCTACTGTAGGTGATCCTGCTCTGGCGGGGGGTTGGACTAGATGATCTTTGAGGTCCCTTCCAACCTCTAACATTCTGTGTGATTCTGTGTGAACTTCACCATCTTTCATCATCACCCACCAAGTAGTTCGAGGTCCTTGAGCGAAAGCAACCCCACGAATGGGTTTGCCTTTGCCCTAAGCAGGAAATACCCAGACAGTCTTCCCCAAGAAATTCCTTTCATACACCACAGGGACTTTATCTCCCTCTACTGTATGCAAAGGCTCTGAATGAGCAGGACCAGCACGATTGATGGATCCTCTGGTGTTAACTAACCAGGTGGCATGTGCTAAATGCTTGTCTCAGTTTTTAAAAGTTCCACCTCCCATTGCTTTCAGAGTAGTTTTTAACAGTCCATTGTATCCTTCAATTTTCCCAGAGGCTTGTGCATGATAAGGGATGTGATATACCCACTGGATACCATGTTCTTTAGCCCAGTTGTCTATAAGATTGTTTTTGAAATGAGTCCCATTATCTGATTCATTTCTTTCTGGAGTGCCATGTCGCCACAAGATCTGCTTTTCTAGGCCCAAGATAGTGTTTTGAGCAGTGGCGTGAGGCACAGGATATGTTTCTGACCATCCTGCGGTTGCTTCTACCATAGGGAGCACATAGCACTTACCCTGGCGAGTTAGAAGAAGTGTGATGTAATCAATCAGCCAGGCCTCCCCATACCTATATTTTAACCATCGTTTCCCATACCACAAAGGTTTTAAACGCTTAGCTTGCTTAATTTCGGCGCATATTTCACAGTCGTAGATAACCTACGCAATAGCGTCCATAGTTAAATCCACCCCTCGTTCACGAGCCCATCTGTATGTTCCATCTCTTCCCTGATGTCCTGAAGTGTTGTGGGCCCACCGAGCTAGAAACAGTTCACCTTTATGTTCCCAGTCCAAGTCTATTTGGAACACGTGAGCAGCCTGATCCACTTGTTGGTTGTGTCGATGTTCCTCAGTGGAACGACTTTTGGGCACATGAGCATCTACGTGACGTACCTTTACAACTAAGTTCTCTGGCCGAGCATCAATGTCTTGCCATAGTTCAGCAGCCCAAATAGGCTTACCTCTGTGCTGCCAGTTATTGTGCTTCCACTGTTTTAACCAACCCCAAAAAGCATTTGCCACCATCCACGAATCAGTATAAAGATAGAGCACTGGCCATTTTTCCCCTTCAGCAATGTATAAGGCCAGCTGCGTGGCTTTTACCTCTGCAAACTGACTCGATCCTCCTTCTCCCTCATTTGCCTTTGCAGCTCTATGTGTGGGACTCCACACAGCAGCTTTCCACTTAGGACAATTTCCTACAAGGCGGCAAGATCCATCAGTGAATAGGGCATACTGCTTTTCATTATCTGCTAACTGATTATATGGTGGAGATTCTTCAGCACATGTCACCACCTCCTTAGGGGGCACTGCAAGGTCTTTGCCTTGTGGCCAGTCTGCGATCACCTCTAAAAGTCCTGGACAATTGTGATGACCCATTCGAGCTCTCTGTGTAATTAGGGCAGTCCATTTACTCCATGTAGCATCGGTGGCATGATGTGTGGAAGGAACTTTACTCTTGAACATCCAGTTTAGGACTGGTATTCGTGGTACTAGGAGAAGCTGTGCCTCAGTACCAATCACATCTGAAGCAGCTTTAACTCCTTCATATGCAGCCAATATTTCTTTTTCTGTTGCAGTATAGTTGGCCTCAGAGCCTCGATATTTTCAGCTCCAAAATCCTAAGGGTCGACCTCGAGTTTCTCCTGGTGCCCTCTGCCAGAGGCTCCAGGCAGGACCATTGTCCCCAGCTGTGGTGTATAGCAAATTTTTAATATCTTGCCCTGTTCGGATTGGTCCAAGAGCTGCTGCCTGTACAATCTCCTGATTTGTCAAAGGCCTGTTGCTGTTCAGGGCCTCATTGAAATTTGTTTTTCTTTTGAGTCACATCAAAAAGAGGTTTCACAATCTGACTATAACCAGGAATATGCATTCTCCAGAAACCCACAGTGCCTAAGAAGGATTCTGTTTCTTTATTGTTAGTTGGTGGCAACACAGCTGATATTGTGTCAATCACGTCTATTGGGATCTGGCGACGTCCGTCTTGCCATTTCATTCCCAAATACTGGATCTCTCCTGCAGGCCCCTTGACCTTGTTTCTCTTTATGGCAAAACCAGCGTCTAAAAGAATCTCAATTATTTTCTTACCTTTCGTGAACACTTCTTCTGCTGTGTTACCCCATACAATGATGTCATCAATGTATTGCAGATGTTCTGGAGCTCCACCCCTCTCCAGGGCAGTATGGATCAGTCCATGGCAGATGGTAGGGCTGTGTTTCCACCCCTGGGGCAGTCGATTCCAGGTGTACTGGATACCCCTTCAGGTGAAAGCAAACTGCGGCCTGCATTCTGCTGCTACAGGAATAGAGAAAAATGCATTAGCAATGTCAGTTGTGGCATACCACTTAGCTGCCTTGGACTCCAGCTCATACTGAAGATCTAACATGTCCGGCACGGCAGCACTCATCAGTGGTGTAACCTCATTTAGGCCACGATAGTCTACAGCCAATCTCCATTCTCCATCAGACTTTCGCACAGGCCAGATAGGACTGTTAAATGGTGAGCGAGCTTTGCTGATCACTCCTTGGCTTTCTAGTTGACGTATCAGCTTATGGATGGGAACTACAGAGTCTCGGTTGGTACGATATTGTCGTTGATGCACCGTTTTAGTATCAATTGGTACCTGTTGTTCTTCAGTTTTCATCAACCTTATGACACTAGACTCCTCTGACAGTTTGGGCAAGCTAGACAGCTGATCATTGTCCTCAGTCTCCACAGCTCCTATGCCAAAAGCCCATCGATACCCTCTTGGATCCTTATAATACCCTTTCTTGAGGAAGTCTATGCCAAGGATGCATGGGGCATTTGGACCAGTCACTATAGGGTGCTTTTTCCACATATTCCCAGCAAGACTCATTTCAGCCTCCAACACAGACAGTTGTTGAGAACCGCCCATCACTCCAGAAATAGTAACAGTTTCAGTATCTGTATGATTCGATGGCATTAGGGTCCACTGTGCACCAGTGTCCACCAGAGCTCTTTATTTTTGTGGTTCTAATGTGCCAGGCCACCGAATCCACACAGTCCAGTAAACTCGGTTGTCCCTCTCCTCCACCTGGCTGGAGGCAGGGTCCCTCTAATTTTGAGGCTGATTCACAGGGTTTACCTGATTCACAGTATTGGTATTAACTACATTTACATTCTGATTATTCCTTCTTGTGGCAGATTGTTGTCTTCTGTTTGTGTTTCACAAATTGGATACTCGTTCCCTTATAGAAGAAGTAGGTTTTCCATCCCAGCTCCTCATGTCCTCACCATATCCACGTAGGAAAATCCACAAGTCATTCCGTGACAAGTTGCCATCATTTATAGTTGATCTTGAAGGTCTGTATTTTCTAATGGCATCAACGCGGCTCCATTGAGGTCTGTCATCTCTCTTGGACAATGTATCAATCAGCTTCTCTAACGATTGATTGGTTTTCTGAAATGATTCACTATTTTCCTCGGTTGCTTGATTGGTTTTCTCAATTGCTCTCTCAATTGATTCATTGTTTTTCTCCATTGCTATCTCAATCGATTGATTGGTTTTCTCCATTGCTATCTCAATTGCTTTCTCAATTGATTTCTCCAGTGATCTGTTGTTTTCCTCAATTAATTTTTCCACGGCAGCAATGTGAATTTGTTGAGGATTGGCAGTACTGTCTTCATACTGTCACGCTTTGTTGGCCACTTCACTCACTCTTGGTACCTCACCATCTCCATCTAATGCCCAGACCATCGTCGACAATGTGTCCTTGTATACTGCTTGTATACTGGTATATACTGACATCAGGCTGAATCCTATGGTGCAGGGTCCTGGTTAGGGTTAGGGTTCAGAAATCCATAGTGCCTGGAGCTGCAGAGCCACGTGGGCTGGACAAGGCGTTCCAAGGGGAGCATGGCGCTGCACCAATAGTACTCCACCCACACCTTTCTGATTTTGGGACACCCATGGCAGTTATGACATGAGGATGAACCCTGAGGTGCAGGGTCCTAGTTAGGGTTAGGTTTGAGAGATCCATAGATCCTGGAGCTGCAGAGACACTTGACCTGGACAAGGCATTCTAAGGGGAGCATGGAATTGCACCAACAGTGCTCCACCCACACATTTCTCATTTTGGATCACCCATTGCCATTATCACAGAATAACAGAATCACAGAATCACAGAATGTTAGAGGTTGGAAGGGACCTCAAAGATCATCTAGTCCAACCCCCCTGCCAGAGCAGAATCACCTACAGCACACTGCACAGGAAGGCATTGTCGTGGTTTGACCCTGGCCGGCCGCCAGGTACCCACACAGCCGCTCTCTCAGTCCCCCTTCACTGCTAAACAGGGGGAGAAAATATTTCCAAGGGCTTAGGGTTCGAGATAAGGACAGGGAGATCACTCTCATTCACGGTCCCAGGCAAAACAGACTCAGTTATGGGGAAATTAGGTATATTTATTAAAAGAACTAATCAGAGAGGAGTAGTGAGAAGTAAGATAAAGCAAACAGATCTTAAACAGAACACCTTCCCCCCATCCCTCCCTTCTTCCCGGGCTTAACACCAATCCCGGTTTCTCCACCTCCTCCCCCCTCCGAGCGGTGCAGGGGGACAGGGAATGGGGGTTGTGGTCAGTTCATCCGACATTGGTTTCACCGCTTCTTCACTCCGGGGGAGGACTCTTCACTCCGGGGGAGGACTCTTCACTCTTCCCCAGGCCATTGTGGGGTCCCTCTCACGGGAGACAAGCTTCACGCTCTCTTCTCCGGCGTGAGTCGTCCCACGAAGGGCAATTCATCACAAACTGCCCAACATGAGACACCTCACGAGGGGCAGCCTACCCCTCGCGAGTCTGAGGCGCAGTCCTTCAGGGGAAACTGCTCGAGTGTGAGCCATCCGCAGGGTCCCAAAAGTCCCATCAGCCAACCTGCTCCAGCATGGGCATTCCTCTCTTCCACGGGCTACAGGTTCTGGCAGCGACTTGCTCTGATGCGGGCTTCCCACGGGCTACAGTCCCCTTTCAGGCATCCACCCACACGGCGTGGAGTCCTCTACATGGTGGACATCTAAGCGGTGATCCTCACGGTGGGCATCTGCACCCCGCCCATGGTGCTGCAGGGGAACAACCCGCTTCACCATGGTCTTCACCACGGACCCGGGGACTCTCTGCTCCAGTGCCTGGAGCTCATCCTCCCCCCCCTCCTTCTTCACTGACCTTGGTGTCTGCACAGATTCTCACTCCTCCATCTCTGTGCCAGCTGTTGTGGCACAGTTCTTTTCCCCGTTCTTAAATATGTTTTCACAGAGGCGTTCCTCTGCTATGACTTTACTGATAGGCTCAGCCTTGGCCAGCAGCGGGTCCCTCTTTGGAGCCGACTGGCATTGGCTCTATCAAACTCGGGTAGCTTCTAGTAGCTTCTTAGAGAAGCCACCCTGCAGCTCCCCACCCCCCAACCCCCCCCCCGCCGCCAAACCAAAACAGCATCCAGGCAGGTTTTGAATCCCTCCAAAGAAGTTGACTCCACAACCTCCCTGGGCAGCCTGTTCCAGTGCTCTGTCACCTGTGGATACCCTACATTTTTGTTAACTGTGCTGGCAGCACTGCGTTTCAGAGTTAAGACTTTGGTCCTTGAGCTCTTTTCTAAACAAGTACATAACTCTTGCTTGCTAATTATGAAAAGAGACCCTAATCAGCCAAGTACAGCTCATGTTGAGAACTTGTCCATGAGAATTAACTGATAAGACACTTCCTGTACACCAGATATGCATGGGAGTGTACAGGAGAGTATGATCAAAAGAGACCTGGGAAGGTCTGTTTTCCCTGTGTGATAAGAGAGGGATTGAAGGAATACATGAGCTAATAACAATCCTGGCTGTATAGTCTGATCTCTTGTTTGTAACCCAAAAATAGTGCTTCGTGCTACTAGGTATAAATATTTGTGCCTGCTTCAAATAAACTGAATTCCGTTTTCCACCATCTTGGAGTTCGTGCATGCTTCTCAGCAGTCACTCACCATGAAAAAATTTTTTCTCATATTTTTATGGAACCTCCTATGTTCCAGCTTCCACCCATTGTCCCTTGTCCTGTCAATGGACGCCGCTGAAAAGAGCCTGGCACCATCCTCCTGACACTCCCCCTTGACATATTTATAAACATAAATGAGGTCACCCCTCAGCCTCCTCTTCTCCAAGTTAAAGAGACCCAGCTCCTTCAACCTTTCCTCATCAGGGAGATGCTCCACTCCCTTCATCATCTTTGTGGGTCTGCACTGGACTCTCTCAAGTAACTCCCTGTCCTTCTTAAAATGAGGGGCCCAGAACTGGACACAATATTCCAGATGCGGTCTCACCAGGGCAGAGTAGAGGGGCAGGAGGACTTCTCTTGACCTACTTGCTACTCCCCTTCTAATACACCCCAGGATGCCATTGGCCTTCTTGGCCACGAGGGCACATTGCTGGCTCATGGTCATCCTGCTGTCCACTAGAACCCCCAGGTCCCTTTCCCGTGCACTGCTCTCCAGCAGGGCAGTCCCCAATCTATAATGGCACATGGGGTTATTCTTTCCCAAGTGCAAAACTCTACACTTGCCCTTGTTAAACTTCATTAGATTTTTCCCTGCCCAGCCCTCCAGCCTGTCTAAGATTCTCTGAACGGCTGCACAGATTTCTGGTGTGTCAATCAGTCTTCCCAGTTTTGTGTCATTAGCAAACTTGCTGACAACACTCTCTAATCCCTCGTCCAGGTCATTCATGAATATACTGAACAGCACCGGCCCGAGCACTGACCCCTGAGGGACCCCACTAGACACAGGCATCCAGCCAGACTCTGCCCCATTGACCACAACTCTCTGGCTTCTTCCCTTCAACCAATTAGCAACCCACCTCACTACTTGGTCATCCAGACCACACTTTCTCAGTTTACCTATGAGGATGCTGTGCGAGACGGTGTCAAAGGCCTTGCTGATATCCAGATAGACCACAATTGTGACATCAGGCTGAACCCAGAGGTGCATGGTCCTGGTTAGGGTTAGTGTTCAGACATCCATAGAGCCTGCATCTGCAGAGACACTTGGGCTGGAAAAGGCATTCGAAGGGAGGCACAGCACTGCACCAGCCGTGCTCCACCCACATCTTTTGGATTTTGGCACAGCCATGGCTATTACGACATCAGGCTGAACATCAATGTGTAGGGTCCTTTTTAGGGTTAGGGTTCAGAAATCTATAGAACCTGGAGCTCTAGACACACGTGGGAAGGACAAGGCATCCCAAGGGGAGCATGGCACTGCACCAACAGTCTTCCACTCACACATTTCTGATTTTGGGACACCCATGGCCATTACGATATCAGGCTGAACCCTGAGCAGCGGAGTCCTGGTCAGGATTAGTGTTCAGAGATCCATAAAGAATGGAGCTGCAGAGACACATGGGCTGGACAAGGCATTGGAAGGGGAGCACGGCACTGCACCAACAGTGCTCCACCCACACATTTCTGATCTTGGGACAGCCATGCCCATAGAGACATCAGGATGAACTGAATAGGGTCCCTTCGGAGAGCCGGCCAAGTTAACGACCATCACACCGATACGACTACAAGTCGTCCTCCCTTTATTGCTCTGGACAGCTCAATATATACAGTTAAGCAGTGTCCACACGCCTGCCCCTTAACAGAGTTGGTCAGTTACAGGTTTACACGGGACAGCGTTTTATTGGATAGTGCCATTCAGCTATGCAGGCGGCTCTCGCCCCCCCCTTCTCCTCCTGGCAAGGCTCTTCACAAAGCAGATGCACCTCCTCCTCTCCATGCCCCAAGGCAACTCCAAGGACAGAGTCTTTATTTAGGCTTAAGCTGGGTTGTCCAAAACCTTTAAAGGGATACCGCGCCTCTGCTCCACAAGAAATTCTTCTACATATCCCCCTTTTTCTTTTTGGAAAACTCATGCTTCGTCCGCTAGCTTGCTCATCATTTTCTTGATTATATTTATCAAACAACTAAACATAACTAAGCCTATAACAATTAAAACTCCAATAAACAAAAGTGTCTTAACTGAACTCCTAATCCATCCTGTTAGACCACTACAATTCAATCTTGAGTGATTTGTTTTGAATGCTCTTGTAATTTTTGAATTTTCTTCTGGATGGATTCTGAGTGGTCTTCAAGATCCTTACAACACATCCCATCAAAGTTCTCACACCCATCAAAGTCATAAGATGTGTTTTTCAGTTCTTCGGATCTCTTGGGCAGCACTTCAGGTGAGATCGTTAACTATAATGAAAAATAACAGAACGAAACACTTCCCACAACAAATACTATTAAATGCATTTTAAACAGAGAAAACCATGTTTTGAGGTTTAACCAAATCATATCATTGCTAAAAAAAATGTGTAGTATTTATCCCACTGCTTTGTTATGTTTTACTTGCTGCTCTGCCTGAGTTCCCAGGACTCACATTCACTGCTCTGCTGGCCAGGAATGCGAGTGATGCCCCTGCATCAATCCCAGGCCTCTGTTATCTCAGTGTGGGTGTGCTGCTTGTCGAGAACACAAGGCCAAGCAGTAACCCAGTGCGATTTATGTGTTTTCTGACACCTTAGGTGCAAGCTGTTTGAGCGTACCTACAGTTCCCATCACCAATCACCCTAAATCATCCAGACCCGCAGTTGCTGGGGAGCCCCTGTTGCAGCGAGGTTTCTGGAGAACCCTCCCGACAATTGGGAAGTCCTACGCAGTGCGTCCACCCGTAGGTGAGGTTTCCGAAGTCGCTGCAAGAGGGTCCAGCATTTATAGTATTAAATAAACAACCTTACATAATGTTGAATGCGGGAACATCTGGTGTTGTTTGCTCCACTGAATTCTTCTCACAGCTTGGCCAGGGCTGAAGAAAGAGTGCAAGGGAGTCTCCCTACCTATTTTGGTCCTTAATCACACACTTCTAACAAAGCAAAAGGCAGCTGTTTTCCCTCACCTTTCTTTTAGCTAAAGAAAGATCACTCTGCTATTATGTGGCTTTGATTAGACAGTCTTACACAACCAATATAAGCTTCATTGTTAGTCACACAAAGAGTATACATATTAATGCAACAGGTAACATTGAGTACAGTTACATTTTCCCATAATTGCTCTCCCATCAGCCGTAAGCATCTTCTGCCAGTCCAATCCATGTCATCGTTGGTAATCGGTACTTCAGGTTCCCATCACGTCACTGGGCGAAACAAAGGGATTCAACAGGCAGGCCCAGTGCACGGTCGTGTTGCTGCTACGCTGTTGAAGTAACAGGATGCTGAACAGCCACATCATGCAGAATCATGCGGTTCCCAGGTCCCTTGTCCATTATTAATTATAACAGGACATGCAATCGAACTGGCTGCTTCCCAATGTCCCTCTATTATAGCATCTCTGATGACACCATTCCATTGCTGTTGCAAAAGATCCTTTATGGCTCGAGCGTGAAAATCAGGCTTGAGTGGAGGAGCTGATGGTAGAGGGGGAGCTGAGGGTTCAACCGGTGGTACCATATGGGATAAAGGTTGAATCTCTTGCGGGACCTTAGATATGGTTTCTGGTTGTCTCCAAAGTGACGATGAGACTGATTTAAGGGTTTCTTCCATTTCTTGCTGTCTAGTTGATAATTCAGCGAGTTTGCTCAGGACCTCTTTCATAAGTTCATCTTGATATTTTTTTTTTTTTTTTTTTTTTTTGTTAATAGCTCATGTATTCCTTCAATCACTGTTATCACACAGGGAAAACAGACTTCCCAGGTGTGTTTTGATCATACTCACCCATTCACTCCCATGCACATGTGGTTTACAAGAAGTGTCTTATCTGTTCATTCTCACGGACAAGCTCTCAACATGAGCTGTACCTGGCTGATCACGGTCTCTTTTCATAATTAGCAAGCAAGAGTTATGTACTTGTTTAGAAAAGAGCTCAAGGACAAAAGTCTTAACTCTGCAACGCAGTGCTGCCACCACAGATAGCTGTGAGTTGCAAGGTATCCGCAGTTCCCCTTTTTTTTTTTTTTTCTTCACCTTCCACCCAGTCGGGACGAGCAGGGAGTTTCTTCCTTTGCCTTTTTCCCTTCCTGCCCTCCCCCCAACACTTCAATCGCTGCCGGGGCAACTTTCTTTTCTGCTTGCATGATTTCTAAAGTGCGTATTATGGTTTTCCAAACAGTTCCTAGTTCTTTAGCTTCTTTTCCTTCTTTTCCTCCCTCTAAAGTACAGTCCCACAAAAGGTCTCCTACTTAAAGCCCTTTCGTGGAACTGAAGATTAATGACAGGTCCTTGATTTTTTCTCGTTTCCGAACCCATGGGGCTAATACGTCCTGCTCCTTTACTTTTTCTCCTCTCTTAGAGAGTATACTAAGGAGGCGAGTTGCCATGTCAGTTTCCATCACGGTCTTACCTTGGCAGGGACTTGATCAGCCGCTCAAGCTCTGGTCTCCGGTGCCCTTTTGGCCACACCCGAACTCTCCCGCCTCCAGCTCTCCGGCTCCCAAATCGGCTCGGAGTCTTCCCGCATTTAAGCAATCCGCATTTAAGCGTCCATAGAGGGTCTCTGTTCGGGTGCCAGATGAAGAGGGTCCCTTCAGAGAGCCGTCCAAGTAACGACAATCACACCGATACAGCTACAAGTCATCCTCGCTTTATTGCTCCGGACAGCCCAATATATACAGTTAAGCAGTGTCCACGCACCTGCCCCTTAACAGAGTTGGTCAGTAACAGGTTTACACGGGACAGCGTTTTATTGAATAGTTCCATTCAACTATGCAGGTGGCTCTTGCCCCCTCCTTCTCTTCCCGGCAAGGCTCTTCACAAAGCAGATGCACCTCCTTCTCTCTGTGCTCCAAGGCAGCTCCAAGGACAGTTTTGTTTAGGCCTAAGATGGGTTGTCCAAAACCTTTAAAGGGATACCACGCATCAGCTCCACAAGAAATTCCTCTACAATGAACCCTGAGGTGCAAGGTCCTGATTAGGGTTTCTGTTTAGAGATCCTTAGAGTCTGGAGCTGCAGAGACACTTGGGCTGGACAAGGAATTCCAAGGAGACCACAGCACTGCACCAACAGCGCTCCATCGACACCTTTCCAATTTTGGGACAGCCATGGCCATATATTAATCAGGATGAACCCTGAGTCACAGAGTCCAGATTAGGGATAGGGTTCAGAGATCTGTAAAATTTGGACCTGCAGAAACACTTTGGCTGGACAAGATATTCCAAGGGGAGCACGGCACTGCACCAGCAGTGCTATATCCACCCCTTTCTGACTTTGGGTCACTCATGGCCATAGAGATATTAGACTGAACCTTGTGGTGCAAGGTCCATGTTAGGGTTAGGGTTCAGAGATCCATAATGCCTGGAGCTGCAGAGACACTTCGTCTGGACAAGGCATTCCAAGGGGAGCACGGCACTGCACCAGCAGCCCTCCATCTACATCTTTCTGATTTTGGGACTGCCATGGCCATTATGACCTCAGGCTGAACCCTGAGTTGCAGGGTCCTGGTTAGGGTTAGCGTTCGGAGATTCACAGTGTCACGTCCCACAAAGGAGAGAGGGACAAGTGACATTCAGATTCATAATACACCACCCTCGTGGACAACAGTGAGGTCCATACACAAACATTTATTAATTTATTAGAATGTATAGATCGGACTCACAACAACTGAATCTAATTTAAAAGCACAATAGGGCAGACAATAGAAGAAACATCCAGGAAAAGGCTAAATAAGCAATGAACTTACACCAACTTAATAATAATAGCAAGGAATAATAAAGGACATGAAAACACAGTATTAACTCAGACAATATCACACTTAACCATCACAAGAAAGAAATTTAGGCATAAAATCACATAAACAGTAGGAAAGACCTTGCATTACTTAGCGAGGATTAGGGACGTTCTTTCCAGTAAGTCTCATTAACATGTGCCAATGCCCTATCTCCTTGAAAGAGGTGCTAGTGATAAGGCCATCCTGCCTCCCCAAGATTTCCTAATCCCTACACATATTTGTCACCAGGCCTCTTTGAGGTATTTGCAGCCTTATCAGATCGCCTTTCTGCAACATTCCATAAGACCAAAAACTGGTTTTGTTTTCTGACCATGCTGGGGGGTTGTAAAAATGACAAGAAATGTTTAAGGCAAAATCCACGAATCATTCCGCTATACATAGACTCTGGAGCTGCAGAGACACTTGGGCTGGACAAGGCATTCCAAGGGGAGCACGGCACTGCACCAACAGTGCTCCACCCACACCGTTCTGATTTTGGGACACCCATGACCATAGAGAAATCAGGCTGAACGCTGAGGTGCAGGGTCCAGGTTAGGGTTAGGGTTTGGAGATCGATAGTGTCATGTCCCATCCAAGAGAGAGGGACAAGTGACTTTCAGATTCAAGGAAAGAACTCAGAGGTACCCGGGGTGATTGCATTTTATACAGTCAAGTTCCCGCCACAGACCGGGAACCGGTTTGGAGGATGGTGGGGGCTTCTGAGGGGGGATGTGTTACCCCTCCCTCTCCTGGCTTCAATGATGAAAATGTTTTGCCCTTAAATCCCTGAAAGATACAAAGAGGACATCAACTTTGTCTGAACCCATCAATTAAAAGCACAGTACTATCCATCGGGCCAATGATTTTATGTTCTTTAGCATTTGCATCTGTGGCGATTCAAACAGATATCAGGTGTGAAGGCCATGGTGGAGGTAGGAGCTGAGAATGCCATAAGGGCTTAGCTTTTGCTCCCTCTTCTGTTTGTGCTGTGTGCATATACCATTTCCTCACTGTTTCTCGCTGTGCAACCCCTGCAGAGGGTGTGGTTCCAGCTAACAGTGACTTCAAGACCTTGAAGGGTCCTCTTAGAATAACTGATTGTCGCTGTATGATTCTTCCAACTTCTTGCAGAGCCAGACTTACTACAAAGAGGCCTTTTTCCCACACTGAATACCGCTTTTCTGCACCTTTTAAGCTACATGGATAAAGCCGAATAGGTATAGACATTCCACGAATTGCAAAACCCCAGTCTGTGTGGTCTGTAGGGTGTATGGGTACCAGGGCTTGGTATATCCCAACCTCAAGAACTAGTAGCTTTAAAGCCTCCTCATGCACAGGAGTCCAGTTCCAAATCGCCCTTTCGTGTGTCAAATCATATAAAGGGTGAGCTATAATAGAGAAAAATGGAATATGTTTCCTCCAAAATACCAGGAGGCCTAAAACATGTTGCAATTCCTTTTTGCTTCCAGGTATTTTCAATTGTTCAAGGGTAGTTAAGGTTTCTGGAGGAATACATACAGCTCCTCTCTGCCACGTCCCGACCTTTCAGGACATTGACCCAGGTTCGTTGATTCCCAGACCAGGATTAAGGTGACTTACTGACTTTCGGAATGCAGACTCCACCATCAATTTGATTGTAAAGTAGGTATGTTTATTTCAGCGTTGGACGCACGTACGGTCATCTGTCAAAGCCGTGCATACCTCAACGCGGCACCTGCCTTGACTATATACATTAAAGTGTTGCATATTCATAAAGTTTCACAATACGCCTATACATATGCATAACCTGTCCCGCTTCGTATTAAAATGAGTCATTTCCATAATCTCCTCCTGTCTGCGCCTGCGTAGTGCCTCCTGGTAGTGGTCGTTGGGGGTCTTCTAGAGGAAGGCTCGTAGTCTTCCTCGCTATGCACTTTTCACCTTTAGCTCCTTTCAGAGACTCGGTCATCTTTCGGCTTCCCTCCAAACTGCGGGGCTGGTATCAACTGGTCTTGAACTGCTCCAGTGGGTTTCTACGATGCTCAACTCCTATCAAAGAATACCTTAACAATCCACATAATTAATCAGTACCTTTACCTCTGTTTGAATACAATCATCAGCTAATTTTTCTATAATCCTCCCATCAGTCACCCCTTTTCTAAATAGTTAGTAAATTCTTTTACTATAGTCCTATTTCTAATACAGTGTTTCCCTCTCTAACATTCTCTCAAAATACTTATTTGATTTGAGTCTTTGCCTCAACTGGTGCTTCTTCCAGGTACTATAAGCATCTCTGGTATTCTGACAAAAACAAACAGAACACTTAATGATGATAAAAATCAATATCCCCAAAATCAGGACCCCTAACAACGCCATGATTAGCATCTTTAACCAAGTTAAACTAGGGAGCCAAGAGGTAAGTTTCTCCCACATTTCTTGGAATCCCCACGAGATATCATCTCTGATAATTGTATGTAGTATTTGAGCCTTTTCTCAAATACTCTGCTTTATTAACCAACAAACTTTATCAGGGCCATATAAAACGCAACCTTCCAGGGTGTACCTGGGTAACTTTCCATGATGGTTGGAGAACCTTTTTTACCCTTGTATGATCAATCCAAGCACCTTATTCTTTGATTCTAATCGCTGTAAATGAAGTGAGAAGCACTTGAAATGGTCCTTTCCATCTTGGTTCCAAGGCCTTTTCTGTAAGAGACTTAACATATACATAATCTCCAGGTTGTATATTATGTACAGGTCCGTCTGGACCTCTAACCCGAGCTCCCATTACACATTTTTCAATGCTTTTAAGCTGCTTGGCCAATGCCACCATATAAGAAGTCATTATTTCTTCCCCAACCTGTGTGGACATCTCTTTCTGTACCCCATAGGGTCATCCATACAAGATCTCGAAAGGGCTTAACCCTTCCTTTGCTCTTGGCTTAGTCCTTATTCGCAAGAGAGCCAGGAGTAGAGACTGGGACCATGCTAAATTAGCCTCTTGCCCCAGCTTCACAATTTGCTGTTTAATTAAGTGATTCATCTTTTCTACTTGACCACTTGACTCGGGGTGGTAAGGGATGTGAAGTTGCCAGTCTATACCCAAATATTGGCTAACTTGTACCACCTATGACGTAAAATGAGGCCCTCTGTCTGAAGATATATTTGTCAGGACCCCAAAACGTGGTATTATTTCTCATGTTAATGCTTTAGTTACTTCCTGTGCCTTGGCTGTCCCGATAGGAAATGCTTCTGATCAACCTGAAAAGGTATCGGTTAACACCAATAAGTATCGATACCCCCCTTTTCTTGGGAGTTCCATAAAATCAATCTGCCATTGTTGCCCAGGTCCATTACTTCTCCCAATTCGGCCGACCTCTGTTTTGGGGGGTATTCTTGGGGTTAGTCTGGAGGCATAGCTCACATTGCTGAGTCACTTGCCTTACAGTTGTGTATAGATTCCTAGCAATGATTTCCTTATTTAAATGTTTATATAAGGCTTCTGCTCCCCAGTGTCTTTTCTTATGCTCTTCCCTTATCAAATGCCAAGTTAAACAAGAGGGAATGATTAACTTCCCCTGGGGGGTGCGAGCCCACTCCTCTTTGTTATAAGATCCCTCCAAATCTGTAATAAGTTTTCGATCCTCCTTAGAATCCCTGGGCTTCTCTTCTAAAGAGATTTGTCCATCCGGGATCAAGGCTCCTTCCAATTTTATTTCCATTTTAGCTGCCTGTTTTGCCTCTCTATCCGCCAACTCATTTCCTTTTTCTAATTCTGAGCTCACTTTTTGGTGTGCCTTAATGTGCATAATTGCCACCTTCTTGGGGAGTTGTACTGCCTCCAACAGCTGTAGAATTTCTTCTGCATGCTTAATGTTCTGTCCTTGAGAGTTCAATAGTCCTCTCTCTTTCCATATTACTCCATGTGCATGTACAACCCCAAAAGCATATTTTGAGTCCGTATAAATATTCACAACTTTGTCTCGGGCTAATCCCAAAGCGTGGGGCAGGGCAATTATTTCTGCCTTCTGTGCAGAAGTGTTCATAGGCAAAGGTCCCGATTCTATTATTTCTGAACTAGTGGTTATGGCAAATTCCGTGTATCTTTTTACCGCTCAGAACGTAGCTGTTCCCATCTGTAAACCAGTTGGCCCCATCTTCCACTGGGCTGTCTTTTAAATCCAAACGACTTGCATAAGTTGCTTCAATTGTTTCCAGACAGTCGTGGTGTACTGGCTCTCCAGTGTTCCCACTGAGGAAAGAGGCTGGGTTGACAATATTAGTGACTGTGATCTCTACATCATCCTGTTCTACTAGTATAACCTGATACTTGAGAAACCATTGTGGAGAAAGCCAATGCCCCCCTTTGCCTCTAGCACTGCTGATACCGTGTGGGATACCAAAACAGTCATCTTCTGTCCCAGGGTAAATTTTCGAGCTTCTCGTATGTTCAGTATCACAGCTGCGACCGCTCGCAGACATCCAGGACCAACACGCTTCACAACAACAGGTTATTAATAAGCAAAAGAAACGAGCCTTGCCATAGATAGTTTTCTGTTAAAGCTAGAGAGAGAGAGAAGGAAAGTGATAGAAAAAGGAAAGATCACTACCCCTGGATCCAGTGACGATCACAGCAATCCTCTAGTGGCGGGCAATGAGCACCCAACTGCCCGCAGTGATGGCCTTTTATACAGTCAAGTTCCCGACACAGACCGGGAACCACTTTGAGGGCTTCTGAGGGGCTTCTGAGGGGGGATGTGTTACCCCTCCCTCTCCTGGCTTCCTGCAGCCACAGCTCCAAGCCCTACCCACCCCCCACAGCTCCACCGGTGCAGGGCTGAGTTACCCTCCCACAAACACAGATAGGCGCCAGGCAGGCGGCTCTGGCTTGTTTACTGTCTGAGACATCTATCTAGTCCCTCACAGATAGCAACAGAGAAAACCAATCAATCAATTGAGAAAGCAAATGAGAAAAACTGAATCATTTGAGAAAACCAATCAGTCATTAGAGAAGCTGATTGATACATTGTCCAAGAGAGATGACAGACCTCAATAGAGCCGCGTTGATGCTATTAGAAGATACAGACCTTCAAGATCAACTATAAATGATGGTAACTTGTCACGGAATGACTTGTGGATTTTCCTACGTGGATATGGTGAGGACATGAGGAGCTGGGATGGAAAACCTACCTCTGCTCTACGGGAATGAGTATCCAATTTGCGAAACACAAATAGAAGACAATAATCTACCACGAGAAAGAACAATCAGAATGTAAATGTAGTTAATACCAATACTGTGAATCAGGTAAACCCCGTGAATCAGCCTCAAAATTAGAGGGGCCCTGCTTCCAGCCAGGTGGAGGAGAGGGACAACCGAGTTTATTGGACTGTGTGGATTCGGTGGCCTGGCACATTAGAACCACAAAAATAAAGAGCTCTGGTGGACACTGGTGCACAGTGCACCCTAATGCCATTGAATCATACAGGGACTGAAACTGTTACTATTTCTGGAGTGATGGGTGGTTCTCAACAACTGTCTGTGTTGGAGGCCGAAATGAGTCTTACTGGGAATATGTGGAAAAAGCACCCTATAGTGACTGGTCCAAATGCCCCATGCATCCTTGGCATAGACTTCCTCAAGAAAGGGTATTATAAGGATCCAAGAGGGTATCGATGGGCTTTTGGCATAGCAGCTGTGGAGACTGAGGACAATGATCAGCTGTCTAGCTTGCCCAAACTGTCAGAGGAGTCTAGTGTCATAGGGCTGATGAAAACTGAAGACCAACAGGTACCAATTGCTACTAAAACAGTCCATCAACGACAATATCGTACCAGTCAAGACTCTGTAGTCCCCATCCATAAGCTGATACGTCAACTAGAAAGCCAAGGAGTGATCAGCAAAGCTCACTCACCATTTAACAGTCCTATCTGGCCTGTGTGAAAATCTGATGGAGAATGGAGATTGACTGTAGACTATCGTGGCCTAAATGAGGTTACACCACCGATGAGTGCTGCCGTGCTGGACATGTTAGACCTTCAATATGAACTGGAGTCAAAGGCAGCTCAGTGGTATGCCACAATTGACACTGCTAATGTGTTTTTCTCTATTCCTACAGCAGCAGAGTGCAGGCTGCAGTTTGCTTTCACCTGGAGGGGTATCCAGTACACCTGGAACCGACTGCCCCAGGGGTGGAAACAGAGCCCTACCATCTGCCATGGACTGATCCCTACTGCCCTGGAGAGGGGTGGAGCTCCGGAACATCTGCAATACATTGATGACATCATTGTATGGGGTAACACAGCAGAAGAAGTGTTCACGAAAGGTAAGAAAATAATTGAGATTCTTTTAGACGCTGGTTTTGCCATAAAGAGAAGCAAGGTCAAGGGACCTGCACTAGAGATCCAGTATTTGGGAGTTAAATGGCAAGATGGGCGTTGCCAGATCCCAATAGACGTGATTGACACAATATCAGCTGTGTTGCCACCAACTAACAAAAAAGAAACACAATCCTTCTTAGGTACTGTGGGTTTCTGGAGAATGCATATTCCCGGTTATAGTCAGATTGTGAAACCTGTTTTTGATGTGACTCGAGAGAAAAACAAATTTCAATGGGGCCCTGAACAACAACAGGCCTTTGAACAAATCAAACAAGAGATTGTACAGGCAGTAGCTCTTGGGCCAATCCGAACAGGACAAGATATTAAAAATTTGCTATACACCACAGCTGGGGACAATGGTCCTGCCTGGAGCCTCTGGCAGAGTGCACCAGGAGAAACTCGAGGTCGACCCTTAGGATTTTGGAGCCGAAAATATAGAAGCTCTGAGGCCAATTATACTGCAACTGAAAAAGAAATACTGGCCTCATATGAAGGAGTTAAAGCTGCTTCAGATGTGATTGGTACTGAGGCACAGCTTCTCCTAGTACCACGAATATCAGTCCTAAACTGGATGTTCAAGAGTAAAGTTCCTTCCACACATCATGCCACCGATGCTACGTGGAGTAAATGGACATGAACATGGGAGTCTGCTACAGACCACCCAACCAGGATGAAGAAATAGATAAGATACTTTATAGGCAACTGGGTGAAGTTGCGTGGACTCTACCTCTTGTTCTCATGGAGGATTTTAACTTCCCAAACATCTGCTGGAAATATAATACAGCAGAGAGGGATCAGTCCCGGAGGTTCCTGAAGTGTGTGGGAGATAACTTCCCGACACAGATGGTGACGGAGCTGACGAGGGGAAGTGCACTCCTGGACCTGCTCCTTGTTAATAGAGAAGGTCTTGTGGGGGAGGTAACTGTTAGAGGCTGTCTTGGACAAAGTGATCATGTCATGTTAGAATTCTCCATTTTTGGCGAGGTAAGGAGAGGGCTCAGCAGAATTGCCACCTTGGACTTCTGGAGGGCTGACTTTGGTCTCTTCAGGTCCATGGTTAAGGGAGTTCCTTGGGAGGCTGTTCTGGAGGGCATGGGAGCCCAGGAAGGCTGGGCATACTTTAAGGAATTAATTTTAAAGGTGCAGGAGCTGACTATACCCAGGTCACGAAAGATGAGCCGACGGGGAAGGAGACCAGCCTGGCTGAACAGAGAGCTTTGGCTGGAACTTAGGAACAAAAGGAGAGTTTATGGCCTATGGAAGAGGGGTAGGCAAGCTATGAGGATTATAAACAAGAAGTGAAGCTGTGCAGGCAGAAAATTAGAAAGGGTAAAGCCCAACTAGAACTAAACATGGCCACTGTGGTGAAGAATAACAAGAAAAGTTTCTATAAATACATTAACAGTAAGAGGAGGTCTAGGGAGAATCTCCATCCCTTGTTGGATGCAGAGGGAAACACAGTGACCTCGGATATGGAAAAAGCTGAGGTGCTTAATGCCTTCTTTGCCTCAGTCTTCAACACTAAGATCAGCTGTTCTCTGGGCACACAGCTCCCTGAGCTGGAAGAAAGGGATGAGGAACAGAATAGGACCTACATAATCCAGGAGGAATTGGTTATGGATCTGCTTCATAAGCTGAATTCTCATAAATCCATGGGACCTGATGGATTACACCATAGAGTGCTGAGGGAGCTGGCGGATGTGGTTGCCAAGCCACTCTCCATCATCTTTCAGCAGTCCTGGTTAACCGGGGATGTCCCAGTGGAGTGGAGGCTGGCGAATGTAACACCCATCTTCAAGAAGGGCAGGAAGGAGGATCCTGGTAGCTACAGACCTGTCAGTCTTACCTCAGTGCCGGGACAGGTGATGGAACAAATAATCTCAAGAGCCATCACAGAACAATTAAAAGCCAACAGGGAGATCGGGCCCAGTCAGCGTGGATTCATGAGGGGCAGATCCTGCCTGACAAATCTAATCTCGTTCTATAACAAGGTGACCTGCTTAGTGGATGAGGGAAAGGCTGTCGATGTAGTTTACCTGGACTTAAGTAAGGCCTTTGACACCGTCCCCCACAACATCCTTATGGCCAAGTTGGCTGCCCATGGCTTGGATGGGCACATACTCTGCTGGGTGAAGCACTGGCTGGGCCCAAAGAGTTGTGGTCAATGGAGTTAAATCCAGTTGGCAGCAAGTCACGAGTGATGTCCCTCAGGGCTCGGTGCTGGGGCCACTCCTGTTTAACATCTTCATCAATGATCTAGATGAGGGGATTGAGTGCACCCTCAGCAAGTTTGCAGATGACACCAAGCTGGGAGGGAGTGTCGATCTGCTGGAGGGTAAAAAGGCCAGCTGAATATGAGCCAGCAGTGTGCCCAGGTGGCCAAGAAAGCCAACAGCATTCTGGCTTGTATTAGAAATTTTGTGACCAGCAGAATTAGGGAGGTGATTGTCCCCCTGTACTCAGCACTGGTGAGGCCACACCTTGAGTATTGTGTTCAGTTTTGGGCACCTCAGTATAAGAGAGATATTGAGGTGCTGGAGCGAGTGCAGAAAAGGTCATCAAAGCTGATTAAGGGCCTGGAGAATAGATCTTAAGAATAGCGATTGAGGGAGCTGGGACTGTTCAGTTTAAGGAAGAGGAGGCTGAGGGGGGACCTCATCATGCTCTACAATTCCTTGAAAGGACATTGTAGAGAGGTTGGTGCTGGTCTCTTCTCACAGGTCATTAGGGACAGAAGCAGGGGGAATGGGTTCAAGTTGCAACAGGGAAAGTTTAGACTGGACATTAGGAAGAAATTCTTCATGGAAAGAGTGGTCAGACACTGGAACGGACTGCCCAGGGAGGTGGTTGAGTCACCATCCCTGGATGTGTTTAAGTGACGCTTAGATGTGGTGTTGGGTGATATGGTTTAGGGGTGAACTTGTAGTGTAGGGTTAATGGTTGGACTTGATGATCCCAAGGGTCTTTTCCAACCTGAACTGTTCTATGATTCTATGATTCTATGATTTCTGATTTTGGGACGGTCATAGCCATTATGATGTCAGGCTGAACCAAGAGTTGCAGGGTCCAGGTTAGGTTTAGGGTTCATAGATACACAGAGCCTGGAGCTGCAGAGACACTTGGGCTGTGGGGATCCATGTGAGGACCGACGACACGACACCAATATGATGTTCCAAAGATCGCTGATTTATTGAAAAATAGCACACATTTATACTGTTCTTGCTTTCCTCAGCACGCATCATGCATATTGTGATTGGGTACAGGCTGCCCAGCACGAGCTGTTCACGCGCCACTCTGACTCAGTTGATTGATAACTGCCTAACAAGCATGCATATCCTGTCTTACTAGTCAAGTTCTGTGTTTCGTATAACTGCCTCCTTAAAGTTCCAAGGTTTTACCATATCTACGCTTTGTCCTTTGCATGACTCCTACTTACTGACTTGTTTAGTTCTTTACTAGCATATGCAAATAGCAGGGCATATCATCTCCCTCTTTTCTTTTAAAATTGATTAATACAAACTGTTCTAACAGTCCTATTAAGCACTGTAACACACATGGCACTAAAACACATAATGCTAACAAAAATATAACTACTGGCACAAGCCATTTTACAAGCTGCATGAGCCATGGTCCTAGTCCTAACCAATCATCAAAAGGATTGCCATTATATATAACAAGATTAAAGCGTTCTTTCAATTGTGCAAGCTGCTTATGAATGCCATTGGAATGATCAGACAGGTTCACACAACACATGCCTTCAAACTTGTCACAACCATGTCCTTGAACTGACAATAAAAAATCTATAGCGACACGGTTTCGTAACACAGCTTTTCAAATACTATCTACATCAGTCAATAGCTCAGAAATTACTTGCAATGTAGCAGTATTTATGGGTTACAAACAGGAGACCAGACTATGCAGCCAGGATTGTTATTCACTCATGTACTCCTTCTGTCACTCTGTTATCACACAGGGAGAACACACTTTCCCAGGTCTGTTTTGATCATACTCTCCCATTCACTCCCATGCACGTCTTGTGTACAAGAAGCGTCTTATCTGTCCATTCTCAAGAGCAAACTCCCAACATGAGCTGTACTCAGCTGGTCACGGTCTCTTTTTGATTATTAGCAAGCAAGAGTTATGCACTTGTTCAGAAAAGAGCTCAAGGACAAGAGTCTTAATTCTGCAACGCAGTGCTGCCAGCACAGCTAACTGTAAAGTGCAGGGTAATGTAGGGCATTTGCAGTTCCCCTCCCCCCGTTTTTTTGTTTTCTTTTTTGATCACCATCAAAGTCATGAGATGTACTTTTGGTTCTTCGGACCCCTCGGACAACACTTCAGGTGAGATTGTTAGCTATAATGAAAAAGAACAAAACAAAACACTTCCCACAACAACAAATACTATTAAACACATTTTTAACACAGAAAACCATGTTTTGAGGTGTAACCAAATCATATCCTTGCTAGAAAGCGTGTAGTATTTATCCCACTGTGTTGTTATGTTTTACTTGCTGCTCTGACCGAGTTCCCAGGACTCACATTCACTGCTTTGCCAGGCAGGAATGCGAAAGATGCCCCTGCATCAATCCCAGGCCTCT
Source organism: Trogon surrucura (assembly GCA_020746105.1). NCBI lineage: Eukaryota > Metazoa > Chordata > Aves > Trogoniformes > Trogonidae > Trogon > Trogon surrucura. The sequence continues at coordinate 5,532,976 of CM036657.1, forward strand.
GTTATCTCAGTGTGGGTGTGCTGCTGGTCGAGCACACAAGGTCAAGCAGTAATCCAGTGAGATGTCTGTGTTTTCTGACATCTCAGGTGCAAGTTGCTTGACCGTACCTACAGTCCTCCTCGCCAATCTTCCGTTGTACCTCTATATTCCACCCTCCTTGCTCAAGCAACAGCATTCGTTGGTGAAATCGGAGGTATCTGCTTAGGCTTGCAAGGTGTATTAGAAAATGATCTAGAAAGGCACATGAAAAAAATATATATAGAGAAAGAAAATCATACACACAGTTCAACGTAGTGATTTAAATCAAGTGTCTCCTCTCAGGGAATGCAGTCATGATGTCAGTCAGATATCATTTGTTGCATCAAGTCCTGAAGATGTTGATTCATTGGTTTTTGAAGGCAACGTATGTCCCATATTGATGGTAGAAGTGCGGCTTGTGCTTTTTCGGGCTGAACTGCAATCTGATGTTTGGTTCGTGACACCAGCTCCAGTATCCACCAGAGCTAACACATGTGAAGTTCCTCCAGATTGCCACTGTATAGTTAAAACAACAGAAGGGTGTTCATCCTCCTCATGATAAGAGGTTACAGCTGCTGCTATTTCAGAGGACCTGCCAGACTTCTGCTTAACATAAGATTCTTGCAGACCCTGCTGTATCACTACAAATTATAATTGCCGTATCCCTACTTCAGTGACACGTTTCAAACTTGTCATTGCTGATGTAGTTACTTGTTGTAAGATCAGTTGTGCTAAATTTGCTTGAGCTTGCAGGGCATCAAATTGTCTTTCTCCCACATATTCTGCCATATTCTCTCTTTTTTTTCCCTTTTCCTCGCTAAGTAATGCAATATCTATCATACTGTTTATTTGGTTTTATGCCTAAATTTCTTTCTTGTGATGGTTAAGTGTGATATTGCCTGACTTAATATTGTGTTTACATGTCCTTTATTATTCCTTGTTATTACTATTTTGTCGTAAGTTCATTGCTTATTTAGCCTTTTCCTGGATTTTTGTTATATTTTCTGCCATATCTTGCTTTTGGAGTCCACGCTGGTGGTCTATTGCGAATCTGAAAGTCATTTGTCCCTCTTTCCTGGGTGGGACGTGACACTATGGATCTCCGAACCCTAACCCTAACAAGGACCCTGCACCTCAGGGTTCAGCCTTATGATTCTATAGCTATGGCTATCCGAAAACCAGGAAGGTGTGGGTGGAGCGCTGTTGGTGCAGTGCCATGCTCCCCTTGGAATGCCAGGTCCAACCTGAATCTGCAGCTCCAGGCATTATGGATCTCTGAACTCTAACCCTAACCAGGACCCTGCACCACAAGGTTCAGCCTGACATCATAATGGCTATGGCTGTCCCAAAATCAGAAAGATGTGGGATGGAGTACTGTTTGTGCAGTGCCGTGCTGCCCTTGGAATGCCTTTTTCCAGCCCAAGTGTCTCTGCAGCTCAAGGCTCTATGGATCTCTGAACACTAAACCTAACCAGGACCATGCACCACGGGGTTCAGCCTGATGTCTCTATGGTCATAGCTGGCCCAAAATCAGAAATGTCTGCATGGAGCACTGTTGGTGCAGTGCCGTGCTCCCCTTGGAATGCCTTCTCTAGCCCAAGTGCCTGTGCAGGTCCAGGGTCTATGTGTAGCGGACTGATTCATGGATTTTGCCTTAGCCATTTCTTGTCATTTTTACAACCCCTGAGCATGGTCAGAAAGCAAAACCAGTTTTTGGTCCTATGCAATGTTGGAGAGGGGCCATCTGATAAGGCTGCAAATGCCTCAAAGAGCCCTGGGGACAAATGTGTAGGGATTAGGAAATCTTGAGGAGGCAGGATTGCCTTATCTCTAGCACACCTTTCAAGGAAATAGGGCATTCGCACATGTTAATGAGACTTACTGGAAAGAATGACCCCTACCTGGCATTCTGCAGTTCCGCACATAGAAAATGATGTATAAATTGAGGCAAGGTACTGTGCTTTGGTTGGACCATCACAGGAACCTGGAACGGTGATCTCTCTCTCTCTCTCTCTTTTTCCCTTTTCCTCACTAAGTAATGCAAGGTCTAGAATACTATTTATTTGTTTTTATGCCTAAATTTCTTTCTTGTGATGTTAAGTGTCATATTGTCTGACTTTATATTGTGTTTAGATGTCTTTTATTATTCCTTGTGATAGGGGAAATATCATCCGGTGGGAAGCAATCTCTCAGGGCCCCTAGAATGAGGGAAGCTACTTCCCAGGGTCATTACCATGTAATCAATCAGAAACCTACAGGATAAGACTGTTCAGTACTCATTCTAAAAGAACATAAAACAAAGACAAATTGACAAGGACTCTAGTGATAAGGGCAACTAACAAGGGCCATCTGGTGACAAACCCCCTTGTGTAATTCGATAACAAAACTTCTTGCGAGAAAGTGCTGAGAACAACTAGTTTTGGAACAAAGGTAAAAAGTTCATCATGAGGAAGACATGCGGCATTCATCCCTGAAGACCCCTGCCCAAGACCACCAGGAGGCACAGCGTAAGCGTCAAGAGGAGGAGTTGCTGACCGCAAGAACTGAGTGCCTTTTTCGGGATAGCTTATGAATATGTACAGGCGTCTAATGTACATGTAACTTTTACTGCATATGACCAAGGTAGCTGCATGGTTCAGGTGTGCACGTTTTCGGAGGCAGGTATTCCCCTGTGCATGCAGCTCTGATTAAAACATACCTACTTTATAGCCTTCTCGGTTATAGAGTCTTTGTTCCGCATTTCAGTTTGGCGACCCAAATGGAACTTGTCTTGCTTGATTGCAGGACCGACTGAGGAGCAAACATCCTAGGCGCCCCGAGCTGAGCTCTCGGAGGAACTTCGCCCTCAGCCATTCACTGCTGCAGCAGACAACGACCATCTGTAATAGTAGCGGAGTTTAATGGTATGTTTTACGAGAAAGGGAAAAGCCAGTAAGTCTTAAGGATCCGCTTGGCCGGAGCCACCAGTAATTCGCTCAGAGACATCTGGCGTACGGCAGTCTCCGTGAGAGATAAGGGTACCCTGGTATGTGGTGAAGGGGGGGGCTATTGACCACAGGAGGTGGCCTCTAGCGATCTTGAGGGTAGATCGCCTAGCACTAAAGATTGCCGCTGCATCCCAGACAGGAGCCAGGACGGACCTGCTAATGACTATGTAAGAAGCAGGAGAAGGGCAAGTGGAATCTTTTAATCTTGTCATATGACTAATTAGATTTTGTTAGCAGCTGCTGGAGGGATAATATCTGATGTAATAATTGTCCGTTTAATACTTTGTTGTAAGTGTCCATTCATTCCAATATAGAAAACGTATAGTGTGTGTGTGCGACTGAGTGAGACGCAGTTTGACTGCGACGCGAGTGTGAAGTTCTGCCCTGCGGTTCCACCTTCTCTGCGAGGGGAGTGGCCGGGAATGAACGAAACATATGACAACTGGGGAAGATCTCTCAATATCTGTACCGTGGCACTGTCCTATTCACAGACCAGAAGACCATTCTTGTAATCCTCTGTATACTTTTAAGTGTTATTTTTGTAACAATCTGGTATACGTAGAACAGTGGGGTGACTATTCCTGTGCTCGCTGTGGGTTCTGGAGGGACTGGGATCGTCTTGGGGGAGAGGGTGAACTGATAAGAGTGCAGTGTGGAAATTTAAGAAGTATAGCGAATCAGTAAATACAATGGGTAACACTCAGGGCAAAAATTCTTCAAAAAGCCCCTTAGGATGTGTCTTAGCACACTGGAAGGATCTTAATGGAACAGGAGGAACTGAGAATAAGAGAACCCTTATAAAATATTGTAATCAGTGGTGGCCACTCTATAAGCTTGAAGATGGGGCTAAATGGCCGCTTAATGGAACAATTGACTATAATACAATCTTGCAGCTAATGTTATTTCTGAGGCAGGAGGGAAAATGGGATGAGGTTTCATATGCAGATATGTTTTTTACCCTCCGCAATCATCCGGAATGGCAAAGGGACTGTGGAATAATACCACCACAGGATCCAATGGTGCTTGCCCTGGAATGGGAATGTGGCAAAAGGAATATAAAACATTGCTGTTCAGCCTGCAGCATAGGGCAGAGATGTACCAGGGCTGACAAGGTTCACCAAATGCTGGAGCAGGAATTAGACGATCTATACAGGTCTCCCCCTTCACTCAAAGAATTGGACAGGGAATCGAGTAACATTGACCTTACTTTTCCTCCACCACCCCTGGAGCTGGATAGTCCTGTTGCCTCCCGCGCTAGGAGCAAAGCCACCTCCACTGTAATACAGGCACCTTTGAGAGAAGCAGTGGGAGTGGACAGAGGGAGGGTTCCCTTCGCCTCTGCTGACTTAAAGGCGTGGAAGCGAGTAGCTGGGGAATATCAGAGTGATCCAGTAAGTGTCGCTAAGCGCTTTCGGTTCATTGTTAAACAACATATCTCAGATTGGCAAGATATACAGCTGTTGTTGGAGCATTTAACCAAAACAGAGAAACAGCTGGTTTTAAAAGTAGCTGATGATTTGGCCGAAGACCATTATAAAACAACAGGAGGGGATGTTAAAGAATATTTCCCTCTCCAAGAACCAGGATGGGATCCTGATAGAAATGCCCATTTAGCAAGGCTAAAAGCATATCAGGAGTGGATTGCGAAGGGATTGGAGAGAGCTATCCCTAAAACTATTAATTGGTCAGCCTTATATGAAGTTAAACAAAAACCCTCAGAATCACCGAGTTCCCGGATCGTTTGCGAGAAGTAATGCGTAAAAGCACACCACTGGATCCCGAGCCCGAAGTGGGGGTACAGCAACTAGTCTCCCTATTTATAGGACAATCAACTGGGGATATCAGGCGCAAGTTACAGAAACTGCGCCCAACAGATAGCAGGAATTTGGAAGTGTTATTGGATGAGGCATGGAAAGTGTATAGCAATAGGGAAGAGGATTGTAAAAAGGCACGAAGAAAGATTGTGGCAGTGATGGAAAGGGAAACATGGTCACCTAGGAGAGGGCCACTGAAGTTGGACCGAGATCAGTGTGCGCTCTGTAAACAGAGGGGACATTGGAAGGCAGATTGTCCAGAGAGGCAGGAAGAAGGTAGTAGAGAGGAACGAAGAGGGAGAGGAAATCAGCGAGGGAATAGAAGAATGATAGCAAGTGTTAATGAGGATTGATGGGGACTGGGGGAATCTACCGTAGCAGATCCACTGGTTGCTATAAAGCTAGGGATGGAGCAGGAGGAAGTAGAATTTTTAGTCGACACGGGAGCAACATACTCGGTTTTAAATCAGGCTTTAATACCTTTGGATCATGATTATTTATTTGTAAAGGGGGCTACTGACCAAAGTGAAAAGGCATACTTTTGTAAACCTCTCAAATACAAACCGGGTAAACAAGCAGGGATGCATAAATTCCTGTACATGCCTAATTCTCTGAAATCTCTTCTAGGAAGAGATTTGCTAGAACAATTGGGAGCAGTAATTACGTTCAAAGGGGGGGGAAATTACTCTGGAGGTAAAAGACCACAACTACATGCAAATAATGCATCTGTACTTAATGAGTGTTCCCACAGAAGGACAAACAAATAAAGAAGTCTTGGATCAAGTGTACCCAGGAGTGTGGGCTACTGAAGTGCCTGGCAGAGCTAAAAATGTCACCCCTGTTGAGGTAAAGCTTAAGGAAGGGCAGCAGCCGATAAGAATTAAGCAGTACCCCTTAAGAAAGGATGATCGAGAAGGAATCAGACCGACAATAGAAAAGTTCCTAGAGTTAGGGTTACTGAAAGAATGTGAATCTGATTTCAACACTCCCATACTACCCGTCCAGAAGCCAGATGGGTCGTATCGGATAGTCCAAGATTTAAGAGCTGTAAACAAAATCACTGAAGATCTATACCCAGTAGTTGCTAACCCTTATACACTCTTGATAACATTAACAGTTGAGTTGTCCGGGTTTACTGTTTTAGATCTCAAAGATGCCTTCTTTTGCCTCCCTCTCCAAGAAGTCAGACAGAAAATATTTGCCTTTGAATGGGAAAATCCTAAGAATGGGCATAAGACCCAACTTACTTGGACGGTGTTGCCGCAAGGGTTTAAGAACAGTCCTACTATATTCGGAAACCAGCTTGCAAAGGACCTCGAAGCGTGGACACCTCCAACAGATGAAGGAAAACTACTGCAATATGTAGACGACCTTTTAATAGCCACTTGAACTGGAGAAGCATGCATAACATGGACTGTAAGTCTTTTAAACTTTCTTGGGCTCAAGGGGTATCGGGTGTCCCGGAAGAAAGCCCAGATGGTGCAACGACAAGTAATGTACCTCGGGTACGAGATCAGTGTGGGGCAGCGAGTTCTGGGACAGGCCCGAAAGGAGGTCGTATGCCAGACCCCAAAACCAGAAACAGTGAAAGAGTTACGAACCTTCCTGGGAATGACGGGGTGGTGCAGACTGTGGATTTATAATTATGGACTCCTAGTAAAACCACTATATGCATTGATAACTGATGAAAAGTACCTACAATGGAACGCTGAGGCCACTGAGGCCTTTGAGCAACTGAAGAAAGCCCTCATGTCAGCCCCAGCCCTGGGGCTTCCAGACCTAAGTAAGCCATTTTTCCTGTTCTCACATGAGAAGCAAGGAGTCGCATTGGAGATACTAGCTCAAGATCTAGGTCCCTACCGTCGAGCAGTGGCTTACTTCTCCAAGCAGTTAGATGAGACTGCGAAAGGGTGGCCAGGATGCTTGCGGGCTGTAGCCGCCGTCATTCTAAACATCCAGGAAGCACGAAAATTTACTCTAGGGCAGAAGATATCTGTGCTAGTTTCGCATACTGTGTCTGCAGTTTTGGAAGTGAAAGGGGGGCGTTGACTCTCTCCACAACGGTTTCTGAAATACCAAGCGATCTTGGTAGAGCAAGACGACATAGAAATAGCCGTAACTAACATTATCAACCCAGCTTCCTTCCTCAGTGACCACACAGGGGAACCTGTGATCCATGACTGCGTGGAGACCATTGAAGCAGTTTACTCAAGCCGCTCGGACCTGAGAGACAACCCCATAGAAGGTGCTGAAAACTGGTTCACTGATGGGAGCAGCTACATGCAGAATGGTGTACATCGATCCGGATACGCTGTCACTACAAGCGAGAAAGTTGTAGAATGAGGACCTTTGCCCAGCAGCACCTCTGCGCAGAAGGCAGAGATAATTGCCCTAACAAGAGCCCTAGAATTAGATGAAGGAGAGACTGTTAACATTTATACCTAAATATATATCTAAATATGCCTTTGGAGTGGTACACGCACATGGGGCAATCTGGAAAGAGCGGGGGTTATTAACCTCACAAGGGAAAAACATCAAACATTCAGAAGAAATCTTGAAACTACTCAAAGCTGTACAACTCCCTCAGAAGATAGCTATAATGCATATAAAGGCACACCAAAGAGTGAGTTCTGAATTAGAGAAGGGAAACGAGCTGGCGGACGGAGAGGCAAAACGGGCAGCAAAACGACAGGTAAAAATTGAAGGAGCCCTGGTTCCTGATGGGCAGATATCTGTGGAAGGTAAGCCCCAATATACCAAAGAAGATAAGAAACTCATTACTGACTTAGAAGGATCATTCAATGAAAAGGGTTGGGCCATTACTCCAGGGAAGAGAGTGATTATTCCCTCTCACTCGACGTGGCCCTTAGTAAGGGAGGAACACAAAAAAGGTCATTGGGGAGCAGAAGCATTGTACAAGGATCTGACAAAGAGAATTATAGCTAGGAACCTGCACACTACAGTCAGACAGGTAAGACAGCAGTGTGATCTTTGCCTCCAGACTATTCAAAAAAATACACTCAGGCCCCAGCTGGGCCAAAGTGGAAAGGGAAATGGTCCTGGGCAACAGTGGCAAATCAATTTTTCAGAACTGCCGAGAAAAGGGGGGTATCGCTACCTATTGGTGTTAACAGATACCTTTTCAGGTTGGCCAGAAGCCTTTCCTACAAGGACTGCAAAAGTCAGAGAAGTGACTAAGGTGTTACTTCAGGAAATAATACCCAGGTTTGGGGTCCCCGCCACAGTGTCTTCCGATAGAGGACCTCACTTCATTTCAAAAATTGTACAACAAATCAGTCAACACCTAGGGATAGATTGGCGGCTACATTCTCCCTATTGACCACAATCCAGTGGGCAGGTGGAAAAGATGAACCATATAATTAAACAACAAATTGTAAAATTAGGGCAAGAAACTCACCTAACCTGGCCTCAATCTCTACCTTTGGACCTTTTGCGAATTCGTACGAGACCTCGGGCAAAGGAGGGACTGAGCCCCTTTGAGATTTTGTATGGTCGTCCTTATGGCACTCAGCAAGGATTGTCTACCCAGATTGGAGATGAGATCCTAACTAGTTACGTGGTGGAACTGAGCAAGCAAATTAAGAAAGTCAAAAAACGTGTGTTTGGGACTCGAAGTAGAGGTTTGGGTGGTCCAGTACATAATATACAACCCGGAGATTATGTGTATGTTAAGTCTCTTGCAGAAAAATCTCTAAACCCGCAGTGGGAAGGACCATTCCAAGTCCTGCTGACCACCTTCACTGCAATCAAGATAAAAGAACAGAACGCCTGGATCCATCACTCCAGAGTAAAGAAATCCTGTAAGTCGCCATGGAAAGTAACCCAGGTCCAGCTGGGGAAATTATGCTTTTCTCGTTGATAACCTTAGGAGCAGGATGGGACTTAAACTTACACTACACCCTTGTGAAAGGCGTTTCTCGAGCCATGAACCAAACTGATTGCTGGATATGTTCTCAGGTGCCTGAGTACGGGGGAAAGCCAATTGGCATACCAATACCAAAAGATGAATTTACACCCACATTATGGGTTAATTCGGAATGGGAATCAAATGAAGAGGAGAGACAGAAATTAAAAATCGTAAGCCCTGAAAGTCCTATTCCCTACTGTACATGTATCCGGAGATGTAACCCTCCAAAGGGGATGGGGGAAATAGATTACAAGGATAGTGTAAATGTGGGGAATCATATGAATTGCAATAAGACCTGGGATATAGGAACCTCTCAGCACTCTAAGATAATTACTTCGTGGCCAGTGCCAGAAGGGTGTGGATGGTATTGGATATGTAATAATACAACCGATAAAGCTCTACCTGCTAATTGGAAAGGAACCTGCACTTTAGGAGCAATAGTCCCTAATGTGACGATATATCCTGCATTAGAAGCCCATAAGGGATGGATTAGACCACTCCTTAAGAGAGTTCGTAGGGCAAACCCCCTAATAGAAAAACCATCGGCCTTTCACAGTTTTGCTGGATGGTTCATCCCGTGGTTAGGATTGAGTGAGTTAGAAAAAGCAATAGTAAATATTTCAGCAACAATAGAGATTATTGAAAACAGGACAATAGATGCCATTCGAGCACTACAGATAGAAATATCCAGCCTGTCAGAAGTGGTCTTATAGATTTGGATGGCTTTGGACCTCCTGCTAGCCTCACAAGGAGGGGTATGCACAGTGATAAATACTAGCTGCTGTATGTATGTAGATCAGAGTAGGAGAATCGCTACAGACTTACAAGAAATTTTTGGAACAAACCAAAATATTACATTAGGTTACTAAAGATGATACCTATGGGGGTTTTTCCAACCTCTGGCTTCCTGATTTGACCTGGCTAAGAACAATAATCATGATAGTATTAGGAGTTCTGATTATGGGAATGCTGTGCCTGCCTATGCTTGTAATTGTTAAGTGTACCTTCTGGTGCTATTAGAATACTGGGGATGCTTATAGCTCCTGGAAGAAACACCAGCTGAGGCAGAGGTTGGAATCGAATAAGAATTTTGAGTAGATATTAGACAGAGAGTCACCTTATTAGATATGAGTTGTTACTAACAAAATTAGAAGAGTTTTAAGTTGTAGTAAAAGAATTTACTAATTTCCTAGAAAAGGGGGGATTGATAGGGGAAATAGCATCCGGTGGGAAGTAATCTCTCAGGGCCCCTAGAATGAGGGAAGCTACTTCCCAGGGTCGTTACCATGTAATCAATCAGAAACCTACAGGATAAGACTGTTCAGTACTCATTCTAAAAGAACATAAAACAAAGACAAATTGACAAGGACTCTAGTGATAAGGGCAACTAACAAGGGCCATCTGGTGACAAACCCCCTTGTGTAATTCGATAACAAAACTTCTTGCGAGAAAGCGCTGAGAACAACTAGTTTTGGAACAAAGGTAAAAAGTTCATCGTGAGGAAGACATGCGGCATTCATCCCTGAAGACCCCTGCCCAAGACCACCAGGAGCCACAACATAAGCGTCGAGAGGAGGAGCTGCTGACCGCAAGAACTGAGTGCCTTTTTTGGGATAGTTTATGAGTATGTATAGGCGTCTGATGAATATGTAAATTTTACTGCATATAACCAAGGTAGCTGCATGGTTCAGGTGTGCACGTTTTTGGAGGACGGTATTCCCTCATGCACGCGGCTCTGATTAAAACATACCTACTTTATAGCTTTCTGGGTTATACAGTCTTTATTCCGCATGTCATTTGTTATTAATAGTTGTTGTAAGTTCATTGCTTATTTAGCCTTTTCCTGGATTTTTGTTCTACTCTCTGCCCTATCTTGCTTTTATAGTCATTTTTCGTGGGTTCGATATATAGATTGTGATAAATTAATAAATGTTTGTGTAAGGGCCTTGAGACTTGTCTCACCATTGTCCACGCAGGTGGTGTATTACGAATCTGAAAGTCACTTGTCCCTCTCTCCAGGGTGGGACGTCACAATATGGATCTCTGAACCGTAACCCTAACCAGGACCCTGCACCTCAGGGTTCAGCCTGACGTCACAATGGCCATGGCTGTCCGAAAATCAGAAAGGTGTGGGTGGAAAGCTGTTGGTCCAGTGCCGTGCTCCCCTTGGAATGCCTGGTCCAGCCCAAATGCCTGCGCAGCTCCAGGCTCTATGGATCTCCTAACCCTAACCCTAACCAGGACCCTGCACCACAAGGTGCATCCTGATGTCTCCATGGCCATGGCTCTCCCAAAATCAGAAAGTTTTGGGTGGAGCACTGTTAGTACATTACTGTGATCCCCTTGGAATGCCTTGTCCAGTCCAAGTGTCTCTGCAGCTCCAGGCTCTATGTGTAGCGGAATGATTCGTAGATTTTGCCTTAAATATTTCTTGTCATTTTTACAACCCCTGAGCATGGTCAGAAAACAAAACCAGTTTTTAGTCCTATGGAATGTTGTAGAGGGGCAATCTGATAAGGCTACAAATGCCTCAAAGAGCCCTGGGGACAAATATGTGTAGGGATTAGGAAATCTTGGGGAGGCTGGATGGCCTTATCTCTAGCATGTCTTTCAAGGAAATAGGGCATTCGCACATGTTAATGAGACTTACTGGAAAGAATGCTCCTACATGGCAATCTGCAGTTCCGCACATAGAAAATGATGTATAAATTGAGGAAAGGTAAAGCAAAGATTTCAAAAGGAAGAAAAAGAAGAAAGAAGACAATGACGGGTGCATCCTGAACTCAGCTTTGGCTGGACCATTGCAGGAACCTGGACTGGTGATCTCTCTCTCTTTCTCTCTCTTTTTCCCTTTTCCTGGCTAAATAATGCAATATCTATCATACTGTTTATTTAGGTTTATGCCTAAATTTCTTTCTTGTGATGGTTAAGTGTGATATTGCTTGACTTAATATTGTGTTTAGATGTCCTTTATTATTCCTTGTTATTACTATTAAGTTGTTGTAAGTTCATTGCTTATTTAGCCTTTTCCTGGATTTTTGTTATATTTTCTGCCATATCTTGCTTTTAGAGTCAATTGTTGTGAGTCCGATCTAAACATCGTGATAAATTAATAAATGTTTGCGTATGGGCCTTGAGACTTGTCTCACCGTTGTCCACACCGGTGGTGTATTACAAGTCTGAAAGTCACTTGTCCCACTCTCCTGGATGGGACGAGACTCTATGGATCTCCGAACCCTAACCCTAACCAGGACTCTGCACCTCTGGGTTCAGCCTGACGTCATAATGACTATGGCTGTTCTAAAATCAGAAAGGTGTGCGTGGAGCACTGTTGATGCAGTGCCGTGTTCCCCTTGGAATGCCTGGTCCAGCGCAAGTGTCTCTGCAGCTCCAGGCTCTACGGATCTCCAAAACCTAATCCTAACCTGGACCCTGCACCACAAGGTCCAACCTGATGTCTCTATGGTCATGGCTGTCCCAAAATCAGAAAGTTGTGGGTGGAGCACTGTTGGTGCAGTGCCATGCTCCCCTTGTCCAGCCCAATGCTGCGTCCTACTATTTGGACACACTAGTAGAGAGCTAAACAAGTCAGTGAGTGGGACGGGAGGCAGGAGTCTTGCAAAGGACAAAGCGTTGATACGGCAAAACCTTGAAACTGCAAAATTATCAACTTTAAGGAGGCAGTTATACGACACACAGAACCAAAAGTACATCTCATGACTTTGATGACGATAAAAAAAATAAAGGGGGAACTGCAGATACCCGTTTTACAGCTAGCCATGCGAGCAGCACTGCGTGGCAGAATTAAGACTTTCGTCCTTGAGCTCTTTTCTGAACAAGTGCATAACTCTTGCTTGCTAATAATCAAAGGAGACCGTGACCAGCCGAGTACAGCTCATGTTGGGAGTTTGCTCATGAGAATGGTCAGATAAGATGCTTCTTGTACACAAAATGTGCATGGGAGTGAATGGGAGAGTATGATCAAAACAGACCTGGGAAAGTGTATTCTCCCTGTGTGATAACAGAGAGAATGAGGGAGTACTGAGCGAATACCAAGCCTGGCTGCATAGTCTGGTCTCCTGTTTATAACACATAAATACTGCTACATCACGAATAATTTCTGAGCTATTGACTGATGTAGATAGTATTCGAAAAGCTGTGTTACAAAATCGTGCCGCTGTAGATTTTTTTTTTGTTAGCTCAAGGACATGGTTGTGACAAGTTTGAAGGCATGTGTTGTGTGAACCTGTCTGATCATTCCAATGGCATTCATAAGCAGCTTGCACAATTGAAAGAACGCTTTAATCTTGTTATATATAATCGCAATCCTTTTGATGACTGATTAGCAAAACTAGGACTAGGACCATGGCTCATACAAATTGTAAAATGGCTTGTGCCAGTAGTTATATTTTTGTTAGCATTATGCATTTTACTGCCATGTGTGTTACAGGGTTAAAGAGGACTGTTGGAACAGTTTGTATTAATCAATTTTAAAAGAAAAAGGGGAGATGTTGGGTTTTGCTATTCGGATACACTAGTAAACTTAGTGAGTGGGACGGAGGGCAGGAGTCATCCAAAGGACAAAGCGCAGATATGGCAAAACCTTGAAACTGTAAAATTATCAACTTAAAGGAGACAGTTATATGAAACACAGAACTTGGTTAGTAAGACAGGATATGCGTGCTTGTTAGGCAATTACCAATCAATGGAGTCAGAGTGGCGTGTGAACAGCTTGTGCTGGGCAGTCTGTAGCCAATCACAATATGCATGACGCGTGGTAAGGAAAGCAAGAACAGTATAAATGTGTGCTATTTTGCAATAAATCAGCGATCTTTGGAACATCATATTGGTGTTGTGTCGTCGGTCCTCGCAAGCGTCTCTGCAGCTCCAGGCTCTATGGATGTATGAAAACTAAACCTAATGTGATCCCTGCACCACAGGGTTCAGCCTGACGTCATAATGGCCATGGGTGTCCCAAAATCAGAAAGATCTGGATGGAGCACTGTTGGTGCAGTGCCATGCTCCCCTTGGAATGCATTGTCCAGCCCACATGTCTCTGCAGCTCCAGGCTTTATGGATCTCTGAACCCTAGCCCTAACCTGGACCCTGCAACTCTTGGTTCAGCCTGACATCATAATGGCTATGGCCGTCCCAAAATCAGAAATCATAGAATCATAGAATCATAGAACAGTTCAGGTTGGAAAAGACCCTTGGAATCATTGAGTCCAACCATTAACCCTACACTACAAGTTCACCCCTAAACCATATCACCCAACACCACATCTAAGCGACACTTAAACATATCCAGGGACGGCGATTCAACCACCTCCCTAGGCAGTCTATTCCAGTGTCTGACCACTCCTTCCATGAAGAATTTCTTCCTAATGTCCAGTCTAAACTTGCCCTGTTGCAACTTGAAACCATTCCCCCTGGTTCTGTCCCTAATGACCTGTGAGAAGAGACCAGTACCAACCTCTCTACAATGTCCTTTCAAGTAATTGTAGAGCATGATGAGGTCCCCCCTCAGCCTCCTCTTCCTTAAACTGAATAGTCCCAGCTCCCTCAATTGCTACTCGTAAGATCTATTCTCCAGGCCCTTAAGCGGCTTTGTTGCCCTTTTCTGCACCAGGACCCTGCACCACAAGGTTCAGACTGATGTCTCAGTGGCCATGGTTGTCCAATAATCAGAAAGGTGTGGGTGGAGCACTGTTGGTGCAGTGCCGTTGTCGCGGGTTAGAACTGGGCCGGCCACTAATACGGACAGATGCTCTCTAACCCCTTCTTCCCCCCCCAAACAGGAAGAGAAAAGGGAATGAGGCAGAGAGACTTAAGGGTTAGAGAAGAAAAAAAAAACTAGAACAGCTTTAATGAAAATAATGGAAATAATGGTGAAAAGATAAAAGTAAAGAACTATGTACAACTATAGATAGTAGCCTGATATCAAACCCAACTCCCTCCCCCGATAGCAATCACCACTGGTGCTGCAGAGCAGGAGGCACTGGGGAAACCCCAGGTTCAGCGGCAGCAGGAGCTGGATACAGGGAGCTGGATTTGGGAACTCAGGATCCGGATCAAAATCAGGAGGTCAGATGGAGTCCTCTCTGGACACTGACCATTGCAGGAAAGGGGTGAAAGAGGCGAAAAAAGGGATGAAATTCTCGTGATCACTCAATTTATACTAAATATGACGTATATGGGATGGAATACTCTCGTTGGTCACCTGTCCTGTCTATTATCCCCCAGAGGTGCCACCTTTTACTTCCTTGTGACCCCTCTTACTACCTGGCACCCCCAGCGTGGCACACAAGAGCCAGCAGTGGCCTTGGTCACTGTAGGAATAAGTATCAGCAAGAGCCTTTCTGCATCCCAGTCCCAGGAAGTAACTGTAAACATCAGGTGGTATCACTGCCAGTAGCACACACTGTCTGCAAAAACATGCTGCTGACTTCAGAGCATGCAGCCTTTTAGAAGACACTAAACTGGAAAGTAAAAATCAATAAACAGGACTGGGTTTTTATCTAAAGCCAGGACAGTCGTGCTCCCCTTGGAATGTCTTGTCCAGCCCAAGTGTCTCTGCTGTTGCAGACTTTATGGAACGCTGATGTGGGGGATGGCAGTTGAACTGCTGAGAACCTAGCATTGATGTAAGACATTGACCTTGACAAATTCCCAGTGTACCCTTGAGATGGGAAGTTGTGTGTACTGAGTTTGGACATCTTTGCGGAACCTTCTCCCTCAAGATCCGGAGGGATGAGCCCAGCCGGAAGCTGCTCAGTGTTAACCAATTAGAACTTGAACAACAAGTGTTTAACCTATTGTATTGGTTTTGGCTGGCTGGATTCTGGCGGTGGGTGGTGGGAGCTGCAGGTTGGCTTCTGCAAGAAGTTACTAGAAGCTCCCCGAGTTTGACAGAGCCAATGCCAGATGGCTCCAAAGAGGGACCCGCCGCTGACCAAGGTTAAACCTATCATCAGTAAAGTGATAGGAGAGGAACGCCTCTGTGAAAAACATATTTAAGAAAAAACGGAGTTTTGGGCTTTAGGTCGACGTGTAGCGGAGACAGAGCCCGGCGTAGCTGAGAGCAGTGGGAGTCTGCTTTGGTCCGGACCTGAGAGTTAAGACACCTGGAAAGGTGAGCCGCCGGGAACAGGGTTTAAGAAATATGGGCCAACATATTTCTAAAGAGGAGGACTCTATTTTGTGCCTCTGGAAAGTTCTTCTTGCTAAAAGAGGAGTCAAGTATAGTGATTTTGCACTACGGCGTATGTTACTGTGGAGTGAAAAGCAGGGATTTGAGGCGTCTGCGTCTGTCGCTTTCAGTGTTTCTGCTTGGCAAGAGGTGGGGCAGAAGTTATGGGATGCAGTTTCTTTAGGATCGAAGGACGCCTCTGAGTTAGCTACTACTCGGTGATTGTTGATTGAGACTCTGAAAGAAATGAGAGCGGAGCGAGAGTTAAAAGAAAAAGAATTACAGAAGATTTCGGGGGAGATGGCTGCTGGGACCCCCCGTGAGAAAAAAATGGAGGAGGTTGAAGGAAGGACGGAGGCTTTGCAGCTCCCTCCTCCCTCGGACTCAAACAAAAAATCAGATTTGACCTCTCCAACAGAGAAAGTGTCAGAGAGCAAATGGCTTTCCCTGCAGTACTTTTTAGACAATAAACCAAGATATAAGACATCTGCACAGCAATTAGCAGAGTTAACATCTGAAGGCAGTTGTGTTGGAACCCTGCCAGCCCCTTCTGATGTGAAAGAAGGAGGTTTTTCAGCCCAGCCGTCCGCTGTTGCCTCTCAGTACCCTCCCTTGCCAGATAGTGATAACAATGAAGATGAAGGGAGGATAGTTCCCCTTCAATTGTGTACACAGGAGGGTGGCCCCACCTGTCGCCCAGAAAAGCGAATAGAAAAGGCTGCCCCCTGGACGTTATCTCCAGCTACTGTGATTTTTATACCTCCTAATCCCACATGATTCTTGAAGCAAGTTGGGAAAAAAAGCTGCTGAAGTAGGAAATTGGAACTTGGTAGAGAAGCTTAGCCTTCCACAAGAAACGTGCCCTGATCTGGGACCCATGACCTTGAAACTATGGCATATCCTGTGTTTAAAGTGGCACCGAACACAGGGCAGCGTGACGAACACTCTCCCATTGCTTAGAGAGTAGTCCAAGATCTGCAGGCAAAGGCAGCAAAATTTGGCATTAATTCTCCAGATGTAATACAGCTTATACGAGTAATCGATACAGATTTGTTGTGTCCATATGATATTGCGCATTTAGCAGAAGTACTGTTTCAGCTGATTGAGTATTCGTTTTTTTATTCTACCTGGAGACAATTGGCACAAAAAACAGCTCTAGAAAATATGCAGCTGCCTCAGGGAGATCCAAGACAAGGAGCAGGACTAGATGCATTAATGGGAACTAATGCTTTTGCTAATCCCCAAGTTCAGGCACAGTGGTCTCCACTTTTATTAGAACAGACTCAGCGGGTTGGAATGTCAGCATTGATAAAGACTATGGAGATGGCCGAGCCGTGGGAGAAATATGTTACAACAACCACCAAAGGAACCCTTTTTACAGTTTGTAGAAAAAAGTAGCTGCGGCAATTGAAAAACAAGTTGATGATGAAGGGCTGCGGCAGGTGTTAGTTAACACAGTTAGCAAAAGATAACACGAATGAAGATGGTCAAAAAACAATAGAAGCCTTGCCAGGAGATCCCTCTGTTGCTGATATGGTCTCCGCCTGCTCTAAAGTTGGTACAGTTGAACACAAGATGGCAGCTCTCGCCAGAGTTATTAGACAGAAAGCATCCCCAAAATGTTATGGGTGTGGTCAAGAAGGACACCTCAAAAGTAATTGCCCACAACAACCATTGAAAATGAATAGTCCCCATGCTAACACAAAGGGAGTGATCTGCAATCGTTGCGGAAAAGCTGGTCATTTGGCAAAACAATGCAGATCAAAATACCACGTGAATGGACAGCCCCTCTCAGGAAACGGGAAGAAGAGCGCGAGGGGGCGCGCACGGACACAAGTGCCTCTCACCAAGCCATTTCTCGGGGTGGGTCAGCAAACCTTCCCCTCTGCGACCGCCTCACCGGAAAAAACAGTGGATCGGCAGGGATCCACCATCGACACAGTAACTATTGTGACTAAAGAAGTTATGAAAGTTCCTATGGATGCCTTTGGGCCCATAGGAAGAGGATTAAGTGCTTTACTAATTGGATGTTCAAGTAGTACAGTCAATGGCATTATTGTACATGTTGGTGTTATTGACGCTGATTATACTGGACAAATTTGTGCTATGGTTTCAACATCATATCCCCCTGTGACTATCCCAAAGGGGACACGAATTGCTCAACTTGTTCCTTTTTTGAGTTCTGTTCCCAATACAGATAAAAAAGAACAATGAGATGGAGGCTTTGGATCGACTGGCTTGCCTCAAGTGTTTTGGTCTCAGACAGTTACCTCTCAACAGCCACAGCTGCTTTGTACAGTGACAATGAAAGGACATTCTCTGTCATCGGTGCAGCTGTCAGGACTGTTGGACACCGGAGCGGACGTAACTATTATATCTCAATACTCATGGCCATCTACCTGGTCTGTTGGTAACATTGGAATGGGGGTGGTTGGCTTGGGTGGTGCTGCTCAGGGTGGAATGTCAGCTAATACAGTTCTTGTTAGTAACCCAGAGGGCCAGATGGCTACAATTCGGCCTTATGTGACATACGCCTCGTTGAACTTATGGGGCAGAGATTGTCTTTCCCAGTGGGGAGTTAAAATTACCACAGATTTTTGACGGGGGCCGTTGTGCTGCAGGGCGTTCAACAGCCCACCCTTGCCTTGACTTGGCTAACTGACAAACCTGTGTGGGTGGGTCAGTGGCCCCTGAACTGTGAAAAATTACAGGCCCTGCAGGATTTAGTACAAGAACAATTAGCTGCGGGACATATCGAACCCTCTCACAGTCCTTGGAATACTCCAGTGTTTGTCATTAAAAAGAAGTCTGGCAAGTGGCGACTTTTACATGACCTGAGGCAGGTAAATGCTGTAATGACTACCATGGGAGCCTTGCAGCCAGGTCTCCCCTCTCCAGCCATGATCCCTTTGGAGTGGGACATTATTGTAATGGACTGAAAAGACTGTTTTTTCACAATACCGTTGGCAGAGCAAGACAAAGAGAAATTTGCATTTTCTGTGCCTTCTGTCAATCATGAGGCACCTTCACAAAGATATCAGGGGAAAGTTCTGCCACAAGGCATGAAAAATTCGCCAACGATTTGCCAGTGTTTTGTTGCACAAGCATTGTCACCTGTTCGGAAAGCATTTCCAGAAGACCATTGTTAGCATTATATGGATGATATCTTGTTAGCTGCCTCTGACAAAAGCTGGTTAAGTAAAATGCAAAAAATGGCCACTCATTGCTTGCAACAGTTTGGATTGGTCATAGCACCTGAAAAAATTCAACCCATAGCACCATGGAAGTACTTAGGCATGATTGTTACAGATACGCAAGTTATGCCTCAGTCAGTAAAATTAGACGTGCTCATGGCACACTGAAGCGCATGCTTCAAAAACAAAAAGGGGGAATGGCTGGGGAACCACCACAGGCACGTCTGGACAAAGTTCTTTATGTTCTTAACTTTTTACAGCACAGTGATGACTTTGATACTTCTCCTATCTTCCGACATTTCTCTTCTCTTTTCTCGAAATCGCAAGTTCAAAAACATGCCAAAGTCCAAATGAAGGACTTGATCACAGGCCAATGGCAGGGCCCATTTGATTTGATAACCTGAGGAAGGGGTTATGCTTGTGTCTCTACAGATAATGGTCCTTATTGGTGTCCTGCTCGTTGCGTGTGGCCTGTTCTGGATTCCCAGAAGACCCCATGATATCCCACCAGCCTGGCATGGGACCAATGTTTGGGTGACTTTGATGCACCAACTTAACCAGAGCAGCTTTTGTGTTTCTCTTGCTCAGCCCTATCAGCCTTTTCATACCTGGTTAATAGGGGTTTCGTTGAATGATTCAGAAGCGCATTTGTTAGTAGTTTAGCGTGGCATGGGAGGATTATCTGTTACAAAGAAATGCAATGGCAGTATGCAAAATTGCACCCTTGGGTTTTTTTGATTGGGCCTCCAAATAACCAAATTACCAAATTACCGGAAGGAACCGGAAGAATTAGAGACTTTGGGAACTCTGACCGCACGATCATGCTTGTATGTTAATAGCACTGGTTGGCATGCCTCCAATGGGTTACCCCTGACAGTGAACAGTGATACCAAAGTATCTGACGTTACACCTTTGTCCCCCTTTTGGCAGAATGCCTCTCAGTGGTGTCAGCATGTTGCTGGAAACAAGAGCCATTCAGTAACGGGAATCGGATCTGCATCATGACTGCCAAAAGGATTGTTCTTACTGTGTGGGGAAGCAAGCTTGTGCTGGCATACCAACCAGGGCTGTAGGAGGTCCTTGTACTTTTGGTCGCTTGGCCATGATGACACCACCTATGAAAATGCTAGTAAATCACAGTCATTTGCATGCCTTTTCTCGAGGGTGTGTGAAAAGATCAGTGACACTGCTGAAAAATTGTGATAGCAATGTGCAGCTTTGGAATACTGCCGAGCGTGTTTTTACTTCTATTTTGGCCCCTGGTGTAGCAGTTGCAAACGCACTAACAACCTTAAATGAAATGGTTTGCTGGATAGAAAAGAATGCTAATTTAACCTCTGAAGTTTTGTCACAATTGGCTAACGATGTAAGTTCAATAAGGCATGCTACCTTGCAGAACCGCGCAGCAATGGATTTCTTGCTTCTGGCACATAGGCATGGATGCGAAGAGTTTGACGTGATGTGTTGCATGAATCTGGAAGATCATTCAGAATCCATCCACAAGAAAATACAAGATCTACAAATCATGACTCGTCAGATTCAAGAAGACACAGGGTTTTTTGGGACTGAAAAGTTGTTTGGGCAATGGGGTTTGCCAAGGTCATTAATGTCCTTGGTTAAAACTCGATTTTTAATAGTGCTTGTGGTTGTAATCGTGCTCTTAATGCTACCCTGCCTGATCACTCTGATGCGAAGGGCCCTGCATCAGACTGTTGAGGCAGCCTTTGTAGCTCAAAAACAAAAAGGGGGAATTGTGGGGGACGGCAGCTGGACAACTGAGAACCTGGCATTGGTTGAAGACATTGACCTTGACAAATTCCCAGTGTACCCTTGAGATGGGAAGCTGTGTGTACTGAGTTTGGACACGTTTGCAGAACCTTCTCCCTCAAGATCCGGAGGGATGAGCTGAGCCAGAAGCTGCTCAGTGTTAACCAATTAGAACTTGAACAACAAGTGTTCAACCTATAAACAAAGGTCACGCTACCTTCTTCTACTACGTTCGACTATGTATAAAAGGCACACCCTTTGTATAATAAAGGAGCCATTTTTGAGCCACTTTGATCATCACTCAGATGTGTCGTGTTTGTTTCTAAAACGACACTCTGAACCCTAACCCTAAGCAGGACCCTATACCTCAGGGTTCAGCCTGGTGTCGTTGGTGCAGTGCCGTGCTCCCCTTGGAATGCCTTGTCCAGACCAAGTGTCTCAGAAGCTCCAGGCTCTATCAATCTCTGAACCCTAACTCTAACATGGACCCTGCACCACAAGGTTCAGCCTGACGTCGTAATGGCTGTGGTTGTCCCAAAATCATAAAGGTGTGGATGGAGCACTGTTGGTGCTGTGACGTGCTCCCCTTGGAAAGACTTGTCCAGCCCAAGTGTCTCTGCATCTCCAGGCTCTGTGGATCTATGAACACTAACCCAATTCATGTACTTATACCACAGGGTTCATCCTGATGTCTCTATGGCCATGAGTGTCCCAAAATCAGAAAGGTGTGGGTGGAGCACTGCTGGTGCAGTGCCGTGCTCCCCTAGGAATGCCTTTTCCAGCCCAAGTGTCTCTGCAGCTCCAGGCTCTATCAGTCTCTGAACCCTAATTCTAACCAGGACATTGCAACTCAGGGTCCAGCCTGAACTCATAATGTCTATGGCTGTCCCAAAATCAGAAAGTTTTGGATGGAATGCTGTTGATGCAGTCCCGTGCTCTCCTTGGAATGCCTTTTCCAGCCCAAGTGTATCTGCAGCTCAAGGCTCTATGGATCTCTGAACACTAAACCTAACCAGGACCATGCACCACGGGGTTCAGTCTGATGTCTCTACGGCCATGGCTGGCCCAAAATCAGAAATGTCTGCATGGAGCACTGTTGGTGCAGTGCCGTGCTCCCCTTGGAATGCCTTCTCTAACCCAAGTGCTAGTCCCAAAATCAGAGATTTATAGTGTCACGTCCACGCAGGAGAGAGGAACAAGTGACTTTCAGATTCGTAATAGACCACCAGCATGGACAACGGTGAGACAAGTCTCAAGGCCCATACACAAACATTTATTAATTTATCACGATCTATAGATCAGACTCTCGTCAATTGACTTCAAAATCAAGATATGGCAGACAACATAAAAAAAATCCAGGAAAAGGCTAAATAAGCAATGAACTTACAACAACTTAACAGTAATAACAAGGAATAATAAAGGACATCTAAACACAATATTAAGTCAGGCAATATCACACTTAACCATCACAAGAAAGAAATTTAGGCATAAAACCAAATAAACAGTGTGATAGACCTTGCACTACTTTGCGAGGAAAAGGGAAAAAGAGAGAGAGAGAGAGAGATCACCAGTCCAGGTTCCTGCAATGGTCCAGCCAAAGCTGAGTTCAGGATGCACCCGTCATTGTCTTCTTTCTTCTTTTTCTTCTTGTTGAAATCTTTTCTTTACCTTGCCTCATTTTATACACCATTTTCTATGTGCAGACATGCAGAATGTCAGGTAGGGGGCATTCTTTCCAGTAATTTTCATTAACATGTGTGAATGCCCTATCTCCTTGAAAGAGGTGCTAGACATAAGGCCATCCTGCATCCTCAAGATTTCTTACTCCCTACACATATTTGTCCCCAGGGCTGTTTAAGGCATTTGTAGCCTTATCAGATAGCCCCTCCACAACATTCCAAAGGACCAAAAACTGGTTTTGTTTTCTTACGATGCTGGGGGGATATAAAAATGACAAGGAATATTTAATCCATGAATCAGCCTGCTACACATAGAGCCTGGAGCTGCAGAGACACTTGGGCTAGACAAGGCATTCCAAGGGGATCACGACACTGCACCAACCATGCTCCATCCACACTGTCACGGGTTAGGGCTGGGTCAGCCACTAACACGGACAGACACTCTTTAACCCCCTCTTCCCCCCTCCAAATGGGAAGAGAAAAGGGAATGAGGCAGAGAGACTTACGGGTTAGAGAACAAAATCAAGAACAGCTTTAATGAAAAGAACAGCTGCAGTGTATAGCAAATTTTTAATATCTTGTCCTGTTCGGATTGGCCCAAGAGCTACTGCCTGTACAATCTCTTGTTTGATTTGTTCAAAGGCCTGTTGTTGTTCAGGGCCCCATTGAAATTTGTTTTTCTTTTGAGTCACATCAAAAACAGGTTTCACAATCTGACTATAACCAGGAATATGCATTCTCCAGAAAGTCACAGTACCTAAGAAGGATTGTGTTTCTTTTTTGTTAGTTGGTGGCAACACAGCTGATATTGTGTCAATCACGTCTATTGGGATCTGGCGACGTCCGTCTTGCCATTTCACTCCCAAATACTGGATCTCTCGTGCAGGTCCCTTGACCTTGCTTCTCTTTATGGCAAAACTAGCATCTAAAAGAATCTCAATTATTTTCTTACCTTTCGTGAACACTTCTTCTGCTGTGTTACCCCATACAATGATGTCATCAATGTATTGCAGATGTTCCGGAGCTCCACCCCTCTCCAGGGCAGTCTGGATCAATCCATGGCAGGTGGTAGGGCTGTGTTTCCACCCCTGGGGCAGTCGGTTCCAGGTGTACTGGATACCCCTCCAGGTGAAAGCAAACTGCAGCCTGCACTCTGCTGCTGTAGGAATAGAGAAAAACACATTAGCAATGTCAATTGTGGCATACCACTGAGCTGCCTTTGACTCCAGTTCATATTGAAGGTCTAACATGTCCAGCACGGCAGCACTCATCGGTGGTGTAACCTCATTTAGGCCACGATAGTCTACAGTCAATCTCCATTCTCCATCAGATTTTCACACAGGCCAGATAGGACTGTTAAATGGTGAGCGAGCTTTGCTGATCACTCCTTGGCTTTCTAGTTGACGTATCAGCTTATGGATGGGAACTACAGAGTCTCGGCTGGTACGATATTGTCGTCGATGGACTGTTTTAGTAGCAATCGGTACCTGTTGGTCTTCAGTTTTCATCAGCCCTATGACACTAGACTCCTCTGACAGTTTGGGCCAGCTAGACAGCTGATCAATGTCCTCAGTCTCTACAGCTGCTATGCCAAAAGCCCATCGATACCCTCTTGGATCCTTATAATACCCTTTCTTGAGGAAGTCTATGCCAAGGATGCATGGGGCATTTGGACCAGTCACTATGGGGTGCTTTTTCCACATATTCCTAGTAAGGCTCATTTCAGCCTCCAACACAGACAGTTTTTGAGAACCACCCATCACTCCAGAAATAGTAACAGTTTCAGTCCCTCTATGATTCGATGGCATTAGGGTGCACTGTGCACCAGTGTCCACCAGAGCTCTATATTTTCGTGGTTCTAATGTGCCAGGCCACCGAATCCACACAGTCCAATAAACTCAGTGGCATCAGTCTTTGAGTCATGCATTAACTGCATGTGCTTTTCTGTTCCTTTCACTATTCCTGTCACCTACTGAAGGGATAGATGAGAAAACTACCCGTGCCCCCGATCCTTTGATCACCTGGCCTAATGACTTAATGTCCTTTTTAATTCATAGAATCATAGAATCATAGAATGTTAGGGATTGGAAGGGACCTCGAAAGATCATCAAGTCCAATCCCCCTGCCAGAGCAGGAACGCCTAGATTATGCTACATAGGAACGTGTCCAGGCAGGTCTTGAATGTCTCCAGAGAAGGAGACTCCACAACCTCTCTGGGCAGCCTGTTCCAGGGCTCCGTCACCCTCACTGAGAAGAAGTTTCTTCTCGAGTTTAAGCGGAACCTCTTATGTTCCAGTTTCAGCCCATTACCCCTTGTCCTATCAGTGGTTGTCACTGAGAAGAGCCTGGCTCCATCCTCGTGACACCCACCCTTGATATATTTGTAAACATTAATAAGGTCACCCCTCAGTCTCCTCTTCTCCAAACTAAAGAGTCCCAGCTCCCTCAGTCTTTTCTCATAAGGGAGATGCTCCACTCCCTTAATCATCCTAGTTGCCCTGTGCTGGACTCTCTCCAGCAGTTCCCTGTCTTTCTTGAACTGAGGGGCCCAGAACTGGACACAATATTCCAGATGGGGTCTCACCAGGGCAGAGTAGAGGGGAAGGAGAACCTCTCTTGACCTACTAACCACCCCCCTTCTAATACACCCCAGGATGCCATTGGTCTTCCTGGTCACAAGGGCACGGTGCTGGCTCATGGTCATCCTGCTGTCCACCAAGACTCCCAGGTCCCTTTCCCCTACACTACTCTCTAATAAGTCATTCCCCAACTTATACTGGAACCTGAGGTTGTTCCTACCCAGATGCAAGACTCTACATTTACCCTTGTTATATTTCATTAATTCTCTTGGTACTTCTATGATTGATCTCATCACTGCCAGCCTGGACAATCAACAATGGGTAATAATCAGTGGGACTCACCAGTCTGGGAAGTTTTTTAGTCATGTCCCTAATCCGAGCTCCAGGGAGGCAACAGACTTCCCTGTGGGCTGGGTCTGGGTGGCAAATGGGACCCTCCGTTCCCCTTAGGATGGAGTCACCAATGACAACTACCCTTCTTTTCTTTTTAGTTGAACTGGTCCTGATGCATGGGGCTGACTTGCTCAGCGAGGTCAGCCCTATGGCTCCACATCCATCCGCTTCTTCACTTCCTTGTCTCTCCTGTTCCAGAGCCCCATACCTGTTCTGCAGAGGTAATTGGGCAGGTGAGGGAGGCTGAGCAGGGACCCGCCTTCCTCTCCGAGCCAGGACTCGTTTCCATTCCCCCCCATCTCTTTGGTCTCCTCCTTTGACCTGATGGCCAGAGGGGAGGGGATCCCCTGTCGCATGTGGAGAGTGCTGCGTGTGCATCAGGGAGTGGCTCCACCAATCTATCTCTCTTTCACACTCCCTGATGCTCCTCAGCCTCTCCACTTCTTCTTTTAGCTCTGCCACAAGATGGAGAAGATCATCCAACTGATGGCCCCTTCCACAGGCACTGTCAGTTGCAGCCTCTGGGAGGCACAGGCTCAGGCACTCCCTGTAGCCGGCAGCCTGCACAGCTGCATCCTTGTGCTGAAGCACTGTTTGGGTCCCCACAATCCTTCTCGTGGGGGATTTCTGTCTGGTGGTAATCATGATGGGAAAAAAAGAAAAAAAAGGAAAAGAAAATGACAAAAAAAAAAGGAAGAAAAGAAATGACCGATAACCACTCCTTTCACCTCTTCTGCCCAGGGTCTGCGATCCTCGCCCTCCCTGAGCCACCAGTAACACCCCCCTGTGCCCGCGGTTCACGAGAGTCCGGCAGGCCCTCTCCTCCCCCACGCTCGCGCCACTCCCCAAGAGAGCTCAGACAGCTTCCGGCCGCTTTTGAATTTCGTGTGCTGCCGGTTTCCTCCTCGCCTACGTCACTCGCTCCCGCCTCGCGAGATTCCCTCTCAGTTCCGGATCCCGCTCTCTCTCCTCGGCTTCACCGTCCCCGACAAAGTCCCCTCTCACCTCAATCCACCCAGAAACCAGAGAAACAACCACTCTCACTGCTGCAGCTGCCGCTGTCTGCGCAGTCCGAAGAAGAGAGCTGCTCTGGCTGCTCTCTATTTTTGACACAGGCAGCAGCAACCACAGACAAACTACAGCCAATAATACCATAAGTCAAATTAGCATGCCACTTTGTTTTGGTTTTGGGGTTTTTTTTGGTTTGTTGGTTGTTTTTTTAAGATGTTCATGCCATCATAACACGTTAATACTGTGTGTGTATTCAATGTGATGTTAAACCCTTGCCATTTCATTCCTGGTTTTATAAGGAGATGGAGGGCCAGTTTAGCTCAGTGGGTTGAGCGTGGTGCTTGAAACACCAAAGGTCGCGGGTTTGATTCCCGTTCGGTTCTCACGTGTTGCCTGACCTAGTCGAGAGGTGGCGTCTCTGCCCGTGACAGGGAGGTTGGATTAAAATGATCTCTAAGGTCCCTTCCATCCCAGGCCATTCTATGATTCTATGGTATCAGGACAAAAGGCATTGCACAACATGAAGCAGAAGTGATTATAACTTACCTAAGAAGATATCCAGAGGAGGAATGCCCTTCTTCAAGCCTTTGTGTTTATGTGTTTCAGCCATAGCTTGCCAAGGATGAGAATTTACATCATACAGATCTCGAGACAAAACTTGCCAGTGATCAAAGACACAGTATGGAAAAGCCTGGCCATGGGTGTTTGATCTCAAGTCAGCAATAAAACCTAGGGAGAAGGAAAAAAACTTTATTGTGAATTTCTGCTTAGACAAAACCCTAAAAACCATCTTCCACAACCTGGGTATGGTACTATTAGGAAACTGCTACTTTGCAGGTAAAAACAAGGCCAACTCCAGAGAACTGCAGAAGATCTCATCTGACCAAGTAAGTTGGCAATAAAAAGGCAAAACTGAGTTTAGATAATCAGAAGAATATGAGGGGAGAACTGTTTCATAGGTCTTGGAACTTGAACTGATCACTACCACTCAGCTTGAGATCTCAGGGTTGTGGTAAATAGTACACAAGTGTTAGTTTGGTGTTCAGCAGTCAAAATGAGAAATCAAGAAAAACCTGTTAGGGAAAGGAACAGAACCCAAAATATTATAATAAAAAAACATTATAATAAAGGTCTAGGCTTTCACTGGGCATAAAGTTGTGTGGTTGTGGTTCTTTTATTATAAAAGCAGTTACTGCAGAAAAGGTTCAGAGGAGGAGACTATAGATGACCAAAGCCCTGAACTGATTTCCATGCAATGAAACACACTCAGCAAGTTGAGGGTTCTTCAGCATGGAAAGAGCAGCAAAGGAAGGAGACAGAGGGTTAAAAGTTAAGCTATGTAGACACAGTGCATAAAGATCAAAATGAGCTCATGCTCCTTTTGATCCAAAGGAAGCATTAACTGAAGCTGGCAGGAGACAGATTCAATCTATCAAGGAATTACTAAATTGATCTAGAAACTGTGCCAGGAACCCTCTGAAAACTATTCTAAAAAAGCAACTGGGAGCTTACCTTGTTCTTTCTCTTCCCTTTCAGTCACTGTCATGATCAAGATGCCAGACTGTTGTGGTTCGAACCGAGTTACCGGCGGGAAGGAAACAAAGGAACCACGTGGTCGCTCCCTCCCCCCCTACCAAGAGTGAGGGGAAGAGCCCGAAACGAGCCCCAGGCAAAGGTCTCGTGGGGTTGAGATAAAAACAGTTTAATGGTGAACATAAAATGGTAACAATAACAGTGAAATAACAGTAACATTTAACCAAATATAACGCGAGTAACATGTAACGCGGATCTCACCACCCGAACGGACCGGAAACTGGAAAGAGAGAGCCCCCACCCCGACCGCTCCATATATATATATACCCTGAGCGTGACGTCACAATGGTATCGAATATCTCTTTGACTAGCGACTAGTTTGGTTGAGCTATTCCCTATTCCCGACTAACTCCTTTACTGAGAATTAACCCTATCCTAGCTGAACCCAGTACACAGACTAACATTTAGTCTGACAGTACAGGAACTTTATGTTTAACTGAAGATCTATAGGTATTTCATTTGCCATTTCCTCATCCTCATAGCAGCGTCATCCTATTCTCTCAAGTATTCAGTTTTGTGAAGAGCTGCTGCCGGTGAACTGAGACTTTGCTACTGTACAACCCCTTCTAACCACTAGCTATAGGAAACACTGGTATTTTCCCATATCTTTAGATTGCTATTTTAGCAAGATTCAACAGCAGCTTTGGCAAGGAACTAGGAAGGCAGTTTTGCAGAATACAGTTGTCAACATGCTATGTGAGTTTAGATTGGGAGCCTGGTATAATTCACGTCTGAGCTTACACTTCTTTTTGGTTTTGCATGTTTGGAAAATGGGTCTCTGTAATTGTTTTCAGCTTCACAGAAACTTGGATAAGAAAGAAAAAATAACAAATACTCAAAACCCAGCTACATAAACACATGTGTAAAGTGTTCTTTTAAGAAGTTTAAGTGTTGGCTTAGACTTCAAAAATTCAAGTATCTCTTATTTAATCAGTGATTATTTTAGTAGTTACCACACTAATGTACTGTAGCAAAGAATCCCTCTTCTAAATAAAACATGACATTTCTTACAGTTTTACTGTGTCAGTTACAAATGCACCTCATGAAACTGATAAACTTTCACAATGTCACAGGCTACTCTTGAAGTGTATTTTTAAACGGGGAGGAGGGAAATGGGGGACACAAACCACACTACCAGCGTAAGGGCTCTACAACACTGAAAAGTTGAAATTTCAGGGGCAGCATAAGAAGAATCAGATTATTGTTTTAAAGCTAGTTTTAAGATTAGCAAGAGTGTAATGCCATTTAAGCTACTTAGGCTGGCACTCTTCTTTTAAAGATTCAAATTGGTACCAAGTTTTGTATTCTGCTGCTGAAGATCTATTCTTTCTTCCAGGCTTTCTTCAAAGGAAGACCTTGATTTAAAATGATGGAAACCAAATCAGGTGCACACTGAAAGGTCTTCATGTGCAGAAGCTGCCGCATCTTTTTGGCACCGTCTGCTGGCACAAAAGCCCAATGGAGTAGGCTTCCAGGAAAAAAGAAGTAAACTGTTTGTTCTGAACTGAAGATACAAAGGGGCAATAAAGAAGAAGCTTGGAGCTAATAAAATCGGAATTTTTAAGTCTCTGACCAACCAGGGATCTTTCTTTAATTGCATGTGCATAACAACAGAAGTATCATACCAAATGACTCGTTTACAAATGGATACACCTTGACCACAAACGCTGGGGTTCCTGTCACTTGGGATTCTTCAAAAATGTTTTTCCTGTTCAACACACCATGATCCCACCAACTACTTGTTCTGTGCGCTGTAACAAACAAATTCTATTGATGCGCAGAAGCAAACTCTACAACTCACAGGGAGTTATAAAGCAGGTATGTTTGTTTGGTGTCAGGTGCAAGGGGAGTTCTCCTCAAAGCTTGCACACCATTTCAACAAACAGACAGATATTTATTACACAAATGCATACATATTCATGAGCAGGTATACATATTCATAAGTGTAGGCTGGGTTAGTGCAATTAGTAGGCATGATAAATCTCCTCCTCTTGTCGCATGTGCGCTGCTGTCTGGTGGTCGTGGGCCGGGGTCTTCTGGAGGAAGGCCCGTAGTCTTCCTCGCTGTGTACTTTTCACCTTTAGCTTAAAAATGCTGAGCTGGCAGAGCTAGTGACTGCAAGGTCGGTTTAGACCAAATGGCCAGGTGGCTGCTCTCTTATTAACAATGAAGTTCCTATTTCATTATCTATATACTCACTAGCAGTCCCTGTTATCTAGACTCCTTCGCAACAGCGTTGTCAGTACCTTACTGAATTATTGCTGTGTCTGCAGTGCTTAGTTATATGTGCATTTTTCTGTATCAAGTCCCCCCTTTTCTTTCACCTGAGCAAATTCTTTTGCTATAAGATGCCATATTTGTCAAGAGTTTTGGCAAAATATTTGCCACTCTCAACCTTCTGTTGTAGCTTATTTCATTTCCATTCCTCGTAGCTATTTCCGGTATTCATACACATTCACATAAAGCCTCTCAACATGCAGCATACTAATATTCCTAGAACAATGAGCATAATTATTCCCGTAAGCAATTGCTTAAGCCAGGGGAGATTGGGTAACCAAGAGGTCAGTTTGCTCCATAATTCTTGAAAGCCCCTTGAGGTATCATCTTTGATGATTCCATGCAGTATCTTGGTTTGTTCCCAAATTTCCCGTAAATCTGTAGCGATTCTCCCACTCTGATCTACATGCATACAACAGCTGATATTTATTATTGTACATACCCCTCCTTGGGAGGCCAGTAAAAGGTCTAGTGCCTTTCGGTTTTGCAACACTACTTTTGATAGGCTGGACACTTCTGTTTGAATTGCCTGGATGGCATCTAAAGTTTTATTCTCAATGTCTTCTATTACAGCTGAAATGTTCACTATTGCTTTTTCCAATTCACTTACTCCTAACCAAGGAAGAAACCATCGGACAAAAATATGAAAAGCGAACGGTCTCTCTATGAGAGGATTTTTTCTTCTAATTCTTTTAAGGGATGATCTGAGCCATCCTTCCTGAGTATGGAGGGAAGTGTGTATTGCCATATTGGGGACTACTACACCCAAGGTGCAGGGTCCCTTTCCAGTTCTCAGGTAATATTTTGTGAGCTGCGTCATTACACAACCAATACCATCCACATCCTTCCGGTACTGGCCAGGTAGTAGTAACATTAAAATTTAGAGAGATTCCGATATCCCAGGTCTGATTACAGTTGGTGTGATTCCCTACATATGCACTCCCTTTGCAATCTGCCTTTCCCAGTCCTCTTGGGGGATTACATCTTTGAACATGCGTACAGTAAGGAGTACCACTCTTGGGACTAGTAATTCCCAATTTTTGATTCCCATTGGTGGTTGTATTCCATCTCATGTTCATCCATAACGTTGATGTGAATTTTTCTTTAGGTATTGGTACGCCATTCAAAGCAATTGTCTTCCCCCCATGCTCAGGTATTTGAGTACATATCCAACAGTTGGTCGGGTTTAAGATCCGGGAAATACCCTGTGTTAATGTATAATGTGTATTAAGATTCCATGTACCTGTCAGTCTGAAACACAGACATACTAGAATGAGAGTTATCACTGTCCATCTTTTCTCTGAATTTGGAACCTCATAGGTCCCGTTGGTGTTGATTCCCATCATGGTTTAGGGGCCTTCTTCACCCTGGTATGGTGTATCCATGAGGCATGTTCCCCAACTTTGATTGCTGTATGGTATGTTAGTAGCACCTGGAATGGGTCTTCCCACTTTGGTTCCAGGGGTGAATCTGAAAGAGATCTGATATATACATAATCACCAGGTTCAATATCGTGCACAAGTCCATCCAGACCTCAGGTTCTGGTTCCTAGGATCAGTTTGTTTATTTTTTGAAGTTGCTTTTGCAGGTTTATTACATAATCAGACAGGATTTCATCTCCAATCTGAGCCAATGTTCCACCTCCATGATGTAGGGTCTTCCATACAATATTTCAAAGGGGCTTAACCCTTCTTTAGTTCTGGGCTTAGTTCTGATTCTTAGGAGCGCCAAAGGTAATGACTGAGGCCAAGCCAATCCAGTCTTCTGACCTAGTTTCACAATCTGTAGCTTAATTAAGTGGTTCATCTTTTCTACTTGACCACTCGATTGTGGCCTGTGAGGGGTGTGTAACTGCCAATCTATTCCCAAGAGCCTGCTAGCTTGTTGAACAATTTTTGCAATAAAGTGTGGTCCTCGGTCTGATGACATTACTGCAAGAACCCCAAATCTTGGTATTATCTCCTGTAACAGTATTTTAGTTACTTCTCTAGCCTTATTGGTTCGGCAAGGGGACGCTTCTGGCCACCCTGAAAAGGCATCTGTCAAAACCAACAGGTACCGAATCACCCCTTTTCTTGGGAGTTCTGAGAAATCAATTTGCCACTGCTGTCCTGGATAATTTCCTTTTCCTATCTGTCCAGGCTGAGCTTTAGGACCTGTTTTAGGATTATTTTGTAAACAAATTTCACATTGCTGTGTTACTTGTTTAACAGTAGTGTATAAGTTCCAGGCAACTGCACACTGGCGCTCAAGTATTTATACAAGGCTTCTATTCCCCAATGGGTTTTTCTATGCTCCGCAATAACTGTGGCCCATAGTAATGCAAAAGGTATTATTACTTTACCTTGTGGGGTTTTCACCCACCCACCTTTCTCTGTTTTTCCACCTAAATCTTCAGTTTGTTTTTGATCTTCTTTAGAATACCTAGGTTTGCAATCAATTTGTATTTTACCATCTGGGACCAAAGACTCCAATACACCTTCCTCAGCCACTCTCTTGGTCTCTTGGTCTGCCATAGCGTTGCCCAATTCCTGAGTGGTGTTTCCTTTCTGATGAGCTTTACAATGCATAATAGCTACCTTTTCGGGTAGCTGTACTGCTTCCAGGAGCTTAAGAATTTCTTTGGCATGCTTTATATGTCTTCCTTGGGTGGATAGGAGCCCTCTTTCTTTCCATATGACTCCATGAGCATGGACTACCCCAAAGGCATACTTAGAGTCAGTCCAGATGTTAATCTTCTTGTCTTTGGCTAGCTCCAGTGCACGGGTTAAAGCAATTATTTCTGCCTTTCGTGCTGAGGTATTTGGGGCAAGGGCTTTGGATTCTACTACCTGATCCACAG
This sequence comes from Trogon surrucura, assembly GCA_020746105.1. Taxonomy (NCBI): domain Eukaryota; kingdom Metazoa; phylum Chordata; class Aves; order Trogoniformes; family Trogonidae; genus Trogon; species Trogon surrucura. The sequence goes on from CM036657.1 coordinate 5,566,247, forward strand.
TGGTTACCGCATATCCTGCTTTGCGGACGCCTTGACGAACAAAGCTACTCCTGTCTGTGTACCAGGAGTCTTCAGCATCCTCCAGTGTCTCCTCCTTTAGGTCGGGTCAGCTGGAATAGACTGCTTCAATCATTTCCAGGCAGTCGTGTGATACTGGTTCTCCTGTGGTCCCGCTAAAGAAAGATGCTGGATTGACAATGTTAGTAACCACTATTTCTACATCATCCTGCTCCACCAGGATGGCCTGATATTTAAGGAATCTTTGTGGTGAGAGCCAGTGCCTCCCTTTTACCTCTAATACTGTGGATACAGTGTGAGATACCAACACTATGATCTTTTGTCCCAATGTAAATTTACATGCCTCTTGAATGTTTAACACCACTGCTGTTACCGCTCTCAGGCAGCTAGGTCAACCTTTACTTACTTCATGAAGTTGTTTGGAGAAGTATGCCACTGCCCTTCTGTATGGTCCCAAGTTTTGGGCTAGGATTCCCAGGGCTATTCCCTGCTTCTCATGAGAGAAGAGCCAGAAGGGCTTGGTAGTATCTGGTAACCCCAAGGCAGGGGCGTCCATTAGTTTCTTTTTTAGCTGATGGAATGCCCTTTCTGCTTCCCCATTCCAGGTGAGGCACTTTGGATTAGATTTCAATAATTCATAGAGTGGCTTTACCAGGAGTGCATAGTTATATATCCATAGGTAGCACCATCCCGTCATTCCTAAAAACGCGCGGAGCTCCTTAACTGTCTGTGGTCGAGGGGTCTGACAGATAGCCTCCTTTCTTGCTGTCCCCAGGGTCTGTTGGCCAGCAGTTATCTCATATCCAAGGTAAGTTACTTGCTGTTGAGCTACTTGGGCTTTCTGTGGAGAGACTTGATAGCCATTAAGTCCAAGGAAATTTAACAGACTGACTGTCCATACTATACACAGTTCTTTTGTTTCGGTGGCTATCAATAGATCATCTACATATTGTAATACTACTCCAACTCCCTGTGGTTGCTCCCACTGTTCTAAGTCTCTGGCTAATTGATTTCCAAAAAGGACGAGACTATTCTTAAACCCCTGTGGTAATACAGTCCACGTTTGTTGTGTCTTTCTTCCAGAGTCTGGGTTCTCCCATTCGAATGCAAACAGCAACTGGCTTTCTGGGCTTAAGGGTAGGCAGAAAAAGGTGTCTTTCAGGTCCAATATGGTAAACCAAGACAATTCAGGTACCAATCTAGTTAATAATGTGTATGAATTTGCTACAACAGGATGCAGATCTTCAACAATTTTATTGATAGCTCTGAGATCCTGTACTATTCGATAACTGCCATCTGGCTTCTTGATCGATAAAATGGGAGTGTTATATTCCGACTCACACTCTGTTAACAACCCATATTTGATGAACTGGTCAATTACTGGTTTGATTCCTTCCCTGTCTTCTATCCTAAGGGGATACTGCTTAATTCTTAGAGGCTGTGCCCCTTGTGTGAGTTTGACTATTACTGGGGGGGCATTTTTCACCTTCCCTGGTATCTCCAAGGCCCATACCCCCGGATATATTTGGTTCTGGACTTCCTCAGGTACTCCCAAGTCAACAGGAAGATCTATGAGAGCCAGACTCAAAATTTCAATTAGCTGGTCATTTCCCACCCGAAGTTCTACTTTTCCTTCCTCAAATTTTATTTCCGCCTTTAGTTGTTCCAGTAGGTCTTGCCCTAATAAAGGTTTTAGCGAATTAGGCATATACAGAAATTTGTGTCTTCCTAATTGTTTTCCTAGTTTGAATTTGAGAGGTTTTAGAAAATATGCCTTTTCACTTTGGCCAGTAGCTCCCCTTACCGTTACAAAGTCATCATCCATAGGTGTTAACGCTTGATTTAAAACCAAAAATGTTGCCCCGCTATCAACTAAAAATTCCGTGCTCTGTTGCCGTTTCCCTAACTTCAATATAACCAGTGGATCTGCTAGGGTAGATTCCCCAGGTCCCTTTCAATCTTCTTCAACGTGGGCCTGTATCCTCCCTCTCCCTTTCTGTCTCTCTGGACAGTCGTTTTTCCAATGTCCCCTTTGCTTACACCACGCACAGTGATCTTTCCCCAAAGGTCTCTTAGGTCCCGTATTTCTGGGTCCTTTACTTTCTTGTAGCGCTGCTACCAAAGCCCGCTTATCCTTCCTCCGGTCCTCCTCCTGCCTATTGCTAAACACTCTCCATGCTTCATCTAATAGTGTCTCCAAATTTCTACTTTCTGCTGGTCTCAATTTCTGCAACTTTTTCCAGATGTCACCTGTTTGCCCTATAAATAGAGACGCTATCTGCTGTATTCCTACTTCCGATCCATGGTCCATAGGGGTGCACCGCCTCATAGTGTCCCGTAATTTGTCCAAGAATTCGGAGGGGGTATCCTTTGGACCCTGTCGGACGGCATAGAGGGATGACCAATTAATTGCTTTTGGAATGGCTCGTTCCATCCCTCTCACAACCCAGTCTCTGTATGCAATTAACATCCTCATATGCACTGGTACATTAGGTTCCCAATGAGGATCTTGTAGGGGGAAGTAGTCCTATGTCCCCCTCCGTGTTTTGCAGTTGGTCCCTGGCCAAGTCTTGGGCTGTTTTTAATATCAGCTGCTTCTCAGTCTCTGTCATATGATCTAGTAATAACTGGATATCATTCCAATCTGGGTTGTGCTGTTTAATCAAAAATTGAAAATGCTTAGTTACTCTTACCGAATCACTTCGGTAGCCTTTTGCTACACTTTTCCAGGTTTCAAGATCAAACGAGGAAAAGGGCACTTTTATTAAAACAGGGCCCCCTTGTGACACTGCCTCTCTCAGGGGTGCTTGCATCACTATCTGTTCTTTCCTATTTCGAGTGTGAGAGGATACTGAACCCCAATTCCCTGAACTATCTGGAGGGGCTTTAGGATCAAATTCTTCACTTGCTCTTAACTGTACTTCTACCAGCTGGTTATAATATTCTGGTAAGTCTTCCATCCCAGGATCCCTTAATTTCCCTAAATTTGTACATCTCTGCCCTATGCTACATGCTGAACAACACCTTTTTATTTTTCCTTTCCCTTCCTTCCTATTTTCCTTCTCCAAAGCCAATACCATCGGATCCTGTGGGGGTGTCAGCCCACAGTCTATCTGATATTCGGGATGATTTTTAAGGGTGAAGAACATGTCCGCATATGAAACCTCATCCCATTTCCCTTCTCTGCTTAAAAACAACATCAGTTGCAACAGGGTATTATAATTTAATGTTCCGTTAAAGGGCCATTTTTCCTCATCATTTAATTTATACAAAGGCCACCATTGATTACAATATTTTATTAAAGTATTTCTATCCACGCTCCCACCTGGCGGTCCTCTAATCTCCTTCCAGTGAGCAAAAATGAAACCTAGAGGGCTCTTTCTCACTATCCCGCTGCTTTGTGTTCCTCCCATAACAGACACCCTGCAGGAGCTTTCTCTAGCCCCAAAAAACCCCCCAAAAAAACCCCAACCTAATTAAATCAACAATAATACCTTAGTCAAGGCACAAGGTGGCAAACTCACAGCACAGTAAATGCCCCTACTTTCAAAACAAGTACCAAGACAAAACTCCTGTCTCCCATTAAAAGAAATAAAGTACTTATGGCACTTTAAACACTTAGCACGAACAAACGAACAACACTGATGGTAAAGTGGGCAGATGCTCCTTTGGGCTCCACGCCAAGGGGATTAAGCACTACTCTGCCTTACATCCCTGGCCATGTAACAATAACCTTATCTTGTACAACTTTTACTGATTCTTTACACTTTCTAAGGTTCCACAAAACACTTTTTTGAGTTGGTCTGACCGATCAATCCGATCCAAATCAGACCAAATTCCTCCACAATTTATACATGAAAAATCATCTCCATATCCTATCCACGCTTCCTGTTTACAAACAAAACATTCAAAGACAAATGTTGGATTACATGAGAAATCATTAGGTCCATGTCTGGGACAGTAAGGATTAACAAATGCTTCAAGTAACTCTGTTCCCGAGTCTGTCATACGCGTTGTTCGTCTCCGGCCGCTCTCCTCGTGGAGAACACGGAACCATCGATCAGAACTCCACACTTGCTTCGCAGTCAGACTGCGTCTCAGTCACTCGCGCACTCACCCAGTGCTTTTAAACTTACTTTCAGACATCTTAAACAATGGTGTAAAATATCAATAGCACACTTAAGTGTTAACATATAACACACGGTACCGGATTTTTACAGCAGATGGCAACAGTGGTTGCAACACACACCACTCCTGCCACCGTGGCCAGGAGAACCCAAGTTACCACTGGCCAGGGTACCGAACATACCCTGCTACTACCTGATGGGGATTCAAACCCCAACCAACCGGGGGTGAGCACCAGTGCTCTTTACGACACGTAGGACGTCTCCTCACACCTTACAGGTATCCCCTCCTAAACACACATACCTGGTTCGCTGATGGTCCTTGTCTGCACCTGCAGTGATCGGGCAAGTGAGGGAGGTCCTCCGAGAAATCTCGGGGCACGCCTAGGACGTCCTGCTCTCAGTCGGTCCTGCAGTCGGACAGAGATTGTCCCATCTGGGGTGCCAAAATTGACGCGCGGAAGCAAACTCTACAACTCACAGGGAGTTATAAAGCAGGTATGTTTATTTGGTGCCAGGTGCAAGGGGAGTTCTCCTCAAAGCTTGCACACCATTTCAACAAACAGACAGATATTTACTACACAAATGCATACATACTCATGAGCAGGTATACATATTCATAAGTGTAGGCTGGGTTAGTGCAATTAGTAGGCATGATAAATCTCCTCCTCTTGTCGCATGTGCGCTGCTGTCTGGTGGTTGTGGGCCGGGGTCTTCTGGAGGAAGGCCCGTAGTCTTCCTCGCTGTGTACTTTTCACCTTTAGCTTAAAAATGCTGAGCTGGCAGAGCTAGTGACTGCAAGGTCGGTTTAGACCGAATGGCCAGGTGGCTGCTCTCTTATTAACAGTGGAGTTCCTATTTCATTATCTATATGCTCATTAGCAGTCCCTGTTATCTAGACTCCTTCGCAACAGCGTGTCAATACCTTGCTGAATTATTGTTGTGTCTACAGTGCTTAGTTATACGTGTATTTTTCTGTATCACTATCAAGTTAAAGAAAAGGAGATCACCGGTGTCGTGGTTCAAGCCAACTGCCTGGCTTGCCCCTCCCCTACCGGGAGTGAGGGGGAGAGCTCAGAAGGAGCAGTAGGCAGTGCCTTGTGGGGTTGAGATAAAAGCAGTTTGTTTTAATGATGAAACATAAATAATAACAATAACAGTGAAATAACAGTAATAACTAGATAGCGTATAACGTGAGTAGTATGCAACGTGGACGTCTCACCACCTGCAACCCAGCGACACAGCGCCAAGCTCTCAGAGAGGTGGAAAAGAGAGATATCCCCGCCCGGTCAGCTCCCTCTATATACCTCGAGCATGACATCATGATGGTATCAAATATCCCCTTGGCCAGTGGCTAGTTTGGTTCAGCTACCCCGGCTATGCCCAGCTCCCAGCCTTCAGCGAAAATTAACCCTATCCTAGCTGAACCCAGTACATTATCCACCCCTTATTCTATACCATCTACGTCATGCTCAGATCTTACAGTTCACATTTATCACTAGCTTTCTTGTTATATATATATGCACATGTGCACATATACACAGATATCATTCTCTTAACCCATGCACCCCCTCCCCACTCCAGTGTATCCCTTGAGTTCATGCAGGCCATGGCTTCGATTTTGCATTCATTATAACAGTTCTTTAGGGTAGGAGAGAATGGTGCTTGATTGTTGCATGCTTCATCCAGAACTCACGCTCTATTTGGCACAGCCTGTGCCCACGGTCTGAAGCTTGAAGACGTCATCTTAGGGAAGTCACTGGGAGCCACCTCAGGTTCCCTTATTGCTATCCTTCAATCGTTTTCATCGTAGTCTATCCTTTGTTGGTCTGGGTCATTCTTACTGTAATATCAATCGACATGACACATAGCAACAGCAGGAGTGATGACATACATTGGTAGGATAATTTATCAGTTAACATCACATGATTTAGTCCACTGGCTATTCTCTCCCAAAGTTAAATCCCCTTGGGGTACACATCAAATATCTCCATCCTTCTGCATCACCCACCAAGTACACCCAGGTCCTTGAGCAAAAGCAACACAATGGATGGGTTTGTCTTTGCCTGAGGCAGGGCTAACCCACACCGTCTTCCCCAACGTGTTCCTCATACACACAACAGGGACTTTATCTCCATCCACAGTAGGTGGGAGTTTTGACTGGGCAGACCCAGCTCTATTGGAAGATCCTCTATTATTTACTAACCATGTGGCTTTTGCTAAATTTGTGTCCCAATGTTTGAAAGTTCCATCACTCATTGCTCTCAGTGTACTCTTTAGCAGTCCGTTGTGCCGTTCAACTTTTCCAGAGGCTGGTGCATGATATGGGATGTGGTACACCCACTCAATGCCGTGCTCTTTGTCCCAGGTGTCAATGAGGCTGTTCCGGAAATGAGTCCCATTATCCAACTCAATCCTCTCCGGAGTGCCGTGTCGCCACAGTACCTGCTTTTCAAGGCCCAAGATGGTGTTCCGAGCAGTGGCATGGGGCACAGCATATGTCTCCAGCCATCCGGTGGTCGTCTCCACCATTGTGAGTACATGGTATTTGTCTTGACGGGTTAGTGGGAGCGTAATATAGTCAACCTGCCACGCCTCCCCATCTCTGTATTTCATCCATCGCCCTCCATATCACAAAGGCTTTACCCCCTTGGCCTGCTTGATTGTAGCACACGTTTCACATTCATGGATAACCTGTGCGATAGCATCCATGGTCAGGTCCACCCCTCGATCACAAGCCCATCTGTGTGTCGCATCCCTTCCCTGATGGCCTGAGGAGTCATGGACCCACCGAGCTATGAACAATTCACCCTTGTGCTGCCAGTCTAAGTCCACCTGAGACACCTGGATCTTAGCAGCCCGATCTACCTGCTGGTTGTTTAGGTGCTCTTCTGTGGCTCGATTCTTGAGGCTAATTGGTTATGCTCAGGGAATTACCTTCAGCAACCTTCGGGCACAAGAAAGCAGAGTCCTCTGGTGCTTTGTAATAACTGCATTTACCATAGGATGCAAATTTTATACAAACAGGATCTCACCATAGCTTATTTTAGAACTTACAACATGGCTGACAAACACAATGGTAAAAACTACTTAAAAAACCCCACACTTGCTTAGAAACATACCACTAAGGCTGCAAAATTCCCCTGCTTTGTCATCATAGGCTTCACAAGTCATTGAGGTGAAAAAAATCTTCGTTTTGCTGGTTTGTCCTTACTTGCACTCATCTTCTTCAGCCCTGATGGCTGAGACATTTTTTAAGCAACTGAGCTGGTAGGTTTCCTTCCTACCACCCAGCATCATGGCCTGGAATTAATTTTTAAAGCAGGTTTTAAATCTTTCAACTGCTTTTAAGACAAATTGGTATGTGAGTAGCTGTACTCTGTGATAAATAAATACTTTCAGCATTGAATATATTTTCCAGACTCTTTCATGGAAGAATTTAATTTACCAAGAAAATCTAATTATTCAAAGAACAGAAGTTAATATTTAAACAGCCCAAAAATAGCTTATAAAAAAATTCAAAAATCCTTCCTGCTATTTCTGTCTTTTTAGGATGTCCATTGTTTGTTCTCCTGAATGTTTACAGTGACAAAAAGAATGGAGGAGGAAAAAACAAAACCAAATCATAACTGGCAATTCATACAGAACATCATAATTTACCTCCCCACCTATATCTTGTTGTTTCCACTTAACCTTTTCCTAACTTTGGAATGAAAAAAGACTTCTCAAAGTCTTTGCATCACTGATCTAAAGGATGTGGAACAGAACTATGACAGTTTCTTGGAAGAGAATATGCAAACACAGTTATATATTTATCTGTCTGTTGTGGTTTGACCCTGGTCAGCAGCCAGGTGCCCACACAGCCGCTCTCTCACCCTCCCCTTCTCTGCTAGACAGAGGGAGAAAATATTTCCAAGGGCTCAGGGTTTGAGATAAGGACAGGGAGATCACTTGCATTTACCGTCCCGGGCAAAACAGACTTGATTTTGGAGAAATTAGTTACATTTATTAAAAGAACAAATCAGAGAGGAGTAGTGAGAAATGAGAAAACCAAAGACATCTTAAAAGAAAACACCTTTCCCCCATCCCTCCCTTCTTGCCGGGCTTAACATCAATCCCGGTTTCTCCACCTCCTCCCCCATTAACCCTACACTACAACCATTAAGCCTACACTACAATCATTAACCCTACACTACAAGTTCACCCCTAAACCGTATCACCCAACACCACATCTAAGCGACACTTAAACACATCCAGGGATGGCGACTCAACCACCTCCCTAGGCAGTCTGTTCCAGTGTCTGACCACTCTTTCCATGAAGAATTTCTTCCTAATGTCCAGTCTAAACTTGCCCTTTTGCAACTTGAACCCATTCCCCTCTGGTTCTGTCCCTAATGACCTGTGAGAAGAGACCAGCACCAACCTCTCTACAATGTCCTTTCAAGTAATTGTCGAGCATGATGAGGTCCCCCCTCAGCCTCCTCTTCCTTAAACTGAACAGTCCCAACTCCCTCAACAGCTCCTTCTAAGATCTATTCTCCAGGCCCTTAACCAGCTTTGTTGCCCTTAACTGCACTCGCTCCAACACCTCAATATCTCATAACGGTTACCTCCCCCACAAGACCTTCTCTATTAACAAGGAGCAGGTCCAGGAGTGCACTTCCCCTCATCGGCTCCGTCACCATCTGTGTCAGGAAGTTATCTCCCACACACTTCAGGAACCTCCGGGACTGATCCCTCTCTGCTGTATTATATTTCCAGCAGATGTCTGGGAAGTTAAACTCCCCCATGCGAACAAGAGGTAGAGTCCATGCAACTTCGCCCAGTTGCCTATAAAGTATCTTATCTGTTTCTTCATCCTGGTTGGGTGGTCTGTAGCAGACTCCCAGGATCATGTCAGTCTTGTTGGCTTTTCCTTTGATCCTAACCCATAAGCTCTCAACCCTGTCATCACATTGATTAATTTCTAAGCATTCATGTTCTCTTCACACAAGACACCCTGCAGTATTAAAAAGGGAAAAAAACAAAGGTCTGATACTGTTCAGGAGTTTCTAAGATACAAAGCTTCACTTAGCAGGATTCTGTCCTGATTTAAGTCACTCGTGCTGATCAATTATGCTGGACCAAGGCAGCGTACACTACACAGTTGGCAAAATCCTAGGAAGGAACTGATGCCGTGAAAAGGTCGAAATCAGAACTTAATAGCCTTGATGTTTATTAAGCAGGTATTCTTTATTGCAGCGCTGGGCACACCTGGGATGGCTCCACCTAGTGTGTGCCCCGAGAAAGGCCAAACGTACAGCTTTTATACAGTTTAGACATACATATCCATGCAATTTCCAAGAACTCATTAACATGTTGCTGCCCACTCCCGCATGCATAATACAGTCTTTCGGTGGTCGTCAGGGTCTCTGGTGGTCGTTGTACTTCATCATCGTAGTCTTCATTGAGGTGTCCTGTTGATGAGCTCCATTCAGTTAACTCTTTATCTTTTATGTTAAGAGACTCCAAGGCTGGCCTAAGCTGGTTCTGCATATCTTAATGGCCTTTGGGAGTCCTGGGGCATTCCATCTTTGAAGTAAGAGCATCCTGTTCTTCAGGAAAAGTTCCACTTGTGGAATACCTGTCTCACACCTCTACTCTCTCACTGATTCTGTTTGCCCAAGTTTATTGAGTCTTTTACATACCAGCTAAAACTACAGTTCTGGCTATAACTATGGCTCACCTAAAACCCCCTGCTTCAGAACTAAATGCTCCACTAAGCATTCGAGAACTCACATTTGGAATAAAAGTTAAAATACCCAGCAATGTGTTCATTACATAGGTTGAGTGACAAATTCTTCAGGGGGGACAAATTCCAGCTAGCCCACTGCCCTGTTCTTATCAGTTATCAACAGTTTCTAAAGATTTCACATGTATAGAGCTCAGATACATTTCAGTAAGTGTCCTGGTGTGAGCTAAACAGAACCAATTCTGATCAGTGATTTTCACTTTCCAGTTTAGTGTCTTCTCAGAAGCTGCACTTTCTGAAGTCAGCAGCATGTTTTTGCGGACAGTGTGTGCGCTACTGGCAGTGATAACACCTGATGTTACAGTTACTGCCTGGGACTGGGATGCAGAAAGGCTCTTGCTGATACTTATTCCGATCAAGGTCACTGCTGGCTCTTGTGTGCCACTCTGGGGGTGCCGGATAGTAAGAAGGGTCACAAGGAAGTAAAAGGTTGCGCCTCCGGGGGGTAATAGACAGGACAGGTGACCAATGAGAGTCATATACGTCATATTTAGTAAAAAACTGAGGTTTCACGAGGGTTTAGGTCTCTTTCTTCTCTTCTGCAATGGCAGGTGTCTAGAGAGGACTCCATCTGACCTCCTGCCTTTGGTCCAGATGCTGAGTTCCCGAATCCAGCTCCCTATACCCAGCTCCCCTCTGCCGCTGAGCCTGGGGCTTCCTTGGTGCAGCCTGCTCTGCAGCACCAGTGGGGATTGCTATGGAAGGGGGAGGGGGGAGGGAGTCGAGTTTGATATTGGTTTTGTATATATGTATATAGTTCACTATTTTTATTATTTCCTTATTCATTAAAGCACATAAATTCACACTGAAGGCTGTGAGCTTCTGTTCTGCAATGCACAGCTTGATTCATGTCAGCTTAAAAAAGATCTGACCAGATGCAAGACTTTGAGCAAACAATTTTTCTGTCTTCAGATGAAAAAGAAGAAAAAAGAAAGATATAAACAAATTCTTACACAGACTTGATTGTGATATATCTTTCTTGCTCATCCTTCTGTGTGTCTGTGAATCACATTCCTCTAGCTCTGACTGAAGCAATGATGTCTGCTTTACACACCAGGAATTCTGTCAAAGTTGATTTGCCATGATCAACATGAGTAATCACAGACATTCTTAATATTGGACTTCTTGTCCATGATTCCTCAGATTTGGTCTGCTGTGAAATTCACCTGGATGGGAGAGAAAAAAAACCAAACAAAACAGCTATGACTTCCTTTTAAAGTATACAAGTTTCTTTATAAAATATTGAACTTCTACTATTTGTTATTAAATTCACAACCTAAAGAGGAAATGAAGCTGTTCATGTTTTTAAGCTTGATATTACAAATAGTTGTTCACATTTTTGTGTGTTTTTGTAAGTATGAAGAGTGGATGCATAACTTAAAGTACAGCTCAGACTTTGTATCACAAAATGTCAGCTACGCCAAAAATTAGGAATCCACCTGCAGAGACAGAACAGCTCAGCCCTGCAGCAGCACGGGCGGGTTTGTGCACACAACTGCAAGCTGCAGCTCTCACTGGACCTTCTGTACAGATCCTTCCCCTCCCACCACAGCCCCTCACTTTCCCAAGTCTTCCTCCCACACCTTCTGAGGTGAGCCACCCTTCCTGGTTTCCAGAAGAGGCTGGATCTTATAGCCAGCTCTAAACACTTGTGGTTCAGCTCAGTCAAAAACCTCTTGAAAGACTTTAATTAGCCCAGTGCAAGATTTTTAGAACCCTTCTCACAAATGATAACCCAGAAAGATTTTTCTTATTTCCATAATTCTTCTCTCTCTTGCTTCAAATTGCAGAAAAAAAAAAATCTCGACCCTCAGAAGCCCCAGTAATTATCTATTAAAGACATGACAATATAGCAAAGGAAGCTGACATTTGTCACGTCCCACCCAGGAGAGAGGGACAAGTGACCTTCAAATTTGTAATACACCACCGGCGTGGACAACGGTGAGACAAGTCTCAAGGCCCATACATAAACATTTATTAAATTATCATAACGTATAGATCGGACTCATGACAATTGACTCTAATTTAAAAGCACGATAGGGCAGACAACATAACAAAAATCCAGGAAAAGGCTAAATAATAAGCAATGAACTTACAACAACTTAATAAGAAGAACAAGGAATAATAAAGGCCATCTAAACACAATATTAAGACAGACAATAATACACTTAACCATCACAAGAAAGAAATTAAGGCATAAAACTAAATAAACAGTATGTTAGACCTTGCATTACTTAGCGAGGAAAAGGGAAAGAGAGAGAGACTTAATGATAACAAGGAAAAAAGACATAACTTCTAATAGGCAGCATTATACTTCTGATTACAAGACAGAAAGTAAGTATAAACTAAGCAAGCAGTGTGATAGGCCTTGTATTATTTAGTGAGAGAGGAGAAAAGGAAAGAGGAGGGGGAGGAGAGAAAGAGAGAGAGAGGTGGGGAGGGGAGAGGGGGGGAAACAGGGAGAGACAGAGATCACCGGTCCTGATTCTTGCGTTTGCTGCCAGCAAGGGTTCAAGGATGATGCCGTCATGTTTTCTTCTTCTCCTGCACTTTTTTTCTTGGTGTCTTCATCTCAGGCTACATGCTTCTTCAATAGTTCTCTTGCTTTGTTCTTCTTGTAGTTCTAAACTTTGCTTTTCCTCACCTCAATTTATACATCCTTTTCTACTTGCGGACGTGCAGAGTACCAGGTATGGGGATGAAGGCACTTAATTGTTTCCAGTAATTCTCATTAACATTGAAAGATGTGCGAATGTCCTATCCCTCAGTTCAAGAAAGACAGGGAACTGCTGGAGAGAGTCCAGCACAGGGCAACTAGGATGATTAAGGGAGTGGAGCATCTCCCTTATGAGAAAAGACTGAAGGAGCTGGGGCTCTTTAGTTTGGAGAAGAGGAGGCTGAGGGGTGACCTCATTAATGTTTACAAATATATCAAGGGTGAGTGTCACGAGGATGGAGCCAGGGTCTTCTCGGTGACAACCAATGATAGGACAAGGGGTAATGGGCTGAAACTGGAACATAAGAGGTTCCGCTTAAACTCGAGAAGAAACTTCTTCTCAGTGAGGGTGACGGAGCCCTGGAACAGGCTGCCCAGGGAGGTTGTGGAGTCTCCTTCTCTGGAGACATTCAAGACCTGCCTGGACACGTTCCTGTGTGGCATAGTCTAGGCATTCCTGCTCTGGCAGGGGGATTGGACTTGATGATCTTTCGAGGTCCCTTCCAATCCCTAACATTCTATGATTCTATGATTCTATGATCTCCTTGAAAGATATGATAGAGATTAGGCCATCCTGCCTCCCCAGGATTTCCTAATTTCTACACATATTTGTCACCAGGGCTGTTTGAGGCATTTGTAGCCTTATCAGATCGCCCCTCTACAACATTCCATAGGAACAAAAACTGGTTTTGTTTTCTGACCATGACAAGAAATGTTTAAGGCAAAATCCACGAATCAGTCCGCTATAACATTTTAATAATCTCGGCCTGTCTTGCTCTGTAAGAAGTCATCTATAGGTCACAGGAATGCAGTTAATGCAGTTGTTTTTGCAAATCCCTTTAATGCACAAAGTGCTTCATAGGGACACAGAAAAAGGCAGAATTAGGAGGAAAAACTGATGGGGAATATTAAACACAAAAATCACACACCACATCACTAGTTTATACTAGTTGGTCAAGTGAAGAAAAATATACCACAAGAAACACTTAAATAGGTTCCTCATCTGTGTTCGAGTCACAAATGACATAGAAATAATGAAACATGCTACACCAATAAATTCTATACACAATGTGCCACAGGTTGAAAGGCACGGAGTCAGCTCTCAAGAAAAGCTAAGACAAAGTTTATTAGCAAGAAGCACTATTTATGGGTTACAAGCAGGAGACCAGACTATGCAGCCAGAGTTCCCTTGTGGCAGCTGTCTCTGCAGGTAGGGGTGCTCAATCTCCCCCCTTAGGTGGGACGCTGCCTAAGGACTTTTGTCCCTGGGGTTGAGACTCCTCATCTGTATAAGGTGAGCGTACCATTCTCGAGAGTGAGACTCCTCATCTTTTTATAAGGTGAGCGTATTAGGATCTGGATCATTATTCTTTGGTTAGGGTGGGTGTAGTGTAGTTAACTCTTTTCCTCAGTTGATACCTGAACCTTTCATTTTGGAGGCACTTCTGTTTATTAATAAATCCAATTTAGGCATGTGTGTGAATTTATCATTTTTAGAAACAAGGGAGCGCTCTTCTCCACTGTCTCCATGACAATGTCCCGGTCAACGCTTCATTCCATTTACACAGACTAGTTGAATCTTGGTGTTGAGTCTATTTTATCTTTCTTGGGAAGTGATTTTAGATCAGTTTTTTCAGACGTATGTGAATATCTGGCTCAAAGTTTAGCCCGAATGTGAAATGTACCACAAGAAACAAAATCTATCTCTCTCTCTCTCCATTTTATTTCGAAATGGATTGGAGTGTTTGAAGTGATAGTAAGCATTTGCCTTTCTCTTGTCATCAAACTTCACTGTCTTCAGGGACTGCTTCTGGCCCTTTTGTCAGGAAAGGGGAGTTTTTGAACATATAGAGGCTAGTCTGCCTTTATTCTGCTGGGTTGAGTATGATCTCAGCATCTTATTATGAGGAAGTGGATGGTTTACTCCTTTTGAGCCCCTCTGATGTCTTTTCAAGTGCAGTGTAAATAAAATTGCTGTTTCTGGCTTGTATGGAAAAAAAAATAAATGGATCCTTGTTTTTTTTCTCCAATAACTCCTCTTATTGTTATCTCCTTTGGCTCCTATGCCTGCCTTCACCTGTGCAGCAGTCTGTCACATAGGAGACTCCTGATATGCCCCTTTCTTACCCAGCCTCCCCTTATTCTCTGATCTGTTTTAGTCAGTGTTTGCAATCACTCTCATCTACAAGTCATTCCTGTATACCACTGTTTTCTTTTATTTTCCATATGCCCTGTGGATATAATGAGTCACAGTTTCCTTATTTTCATAGGATCATAATGGTTGGAAAAACCCTCTAAGATCATCAAGTTCATCTGTCAACCAAACAATACTATGACCACTAAACTATGTTCTGAAGTGCCACGTCTACATATTTCTTGAACACCTCCAGGGATGGGTACTCCACCACTTCCCTGGGCAACCTGTTCCAATGCCTCACCACTCTTTCAGTAAAGAATTTTTTCCTAATATCTAAATCTTCCCTGGTGCAACTTGAGCCCATTTTCTTTCTCTCATCCTATCACTTGTTACTTGGGAGTAGGGACCAACTCCCACCTCACTACAACCTCCTTTCAGGTAGTTGCAGAGAGCAATGAGGTCTCCTCTCAGCCTCCTCTTCTCCAGACTAAACAGTCCCAGCTCCCTCAGCCACTCCTCAGAAGACTTCTTCTCCAGACCCCTCACCAGCTTTGTTGCCCTTCTCTGGACCCACTCCAGCACCTCGATGTCTTTCTTGTACTGCGACGCCCAGAACTGCACACAGTACTCGAGCTGTGGCCTCACCAGTGCCAAGTACAGGGACACAATCACTTCCCTACTCCCGCTGGCGACACTATTCCTGAGATCCAGGCCAGGATGCTGCTGGTCGCCTTGGCCACCTGAGTACACTGCTGGCTCATGTTCAGCCGACTGTCAACCAGCACCTCCACGAGTAATAATTAATATTACTCTGTAACACGGCAATCTCAGCTCCAGTATCCACCAGGGCTAACACATGTGAAGTTCCTCCAGATTGCCACTGTATAGTTAAAGCAACAGAAGGGTGTCGGTCCCCCTCATGATAAGACGCTACAGCAGCAGCTGTTTTGGAGGACCTGCCAGACCTTTGCTTTTGCTGTCTCAGCACTCCCCAGGCAGTGCCCTGCTTTGAGGCGGCAGGAGGGGGGATCTGGGCTGGTGGCGAGGCCAGATCCAGCCCTGCACTGCCTGCTGTGCTGGCGGTGAGGTCTGTGACTGCCCGTTTGCTGTCAGGCT
The DNA here is from genome assembly GCA_020746105.1 of Trogon surrucura. NCBI lineage: Eukaryota > Metazoa > Chordata > Aves > Trogoniformes > Trogonidae > Trogon > Trogon surrucura. Next base: position 5,582,149 of record CM036657.1, read on the forward strand.
TTGTGACCTGCAATACTGGTGTTGCAGACATGGCATTACCCAGGGTGTTGGTGAAAGCACCGTGTGTGCACAACAGACCCTGTTGTATGAATTCAGCTCTGCTCTTTACAGAGTCTTGTAATGACATAACAGCACGCTGGCAGTCAGCATTAGCATTTTCATATGCTAATTGCATTAAAGGCTTTTGTAGCGCTTCCTCATTGTCTATCTGGTGAGTTAAAGCAGTCTGCAGTCTATCAATAAATGTAACATAAGGTTCTTGCAGACTCTGCTGTATCGCTGCAAAAGATAATTGCCGTATCCCTACTTCGGGGACATATCTCAAACTTTTCATTGCTAATATAGTTACTTGTTGTAAGATTGGCCTTGCTAAATTTGCTTGAGCTTGCGGCATGGCAAATTGTCCTTCTCCCATATATTCTGGCATGCCACCTGGGGTTAAACTTGCAATATTATCCATAGTCTGAACCGTGGCGAGTTCCTTATACTCTGCTGACCAAACGGTATATTGTGCTGCGCTCAGAACCAATCTCATCAGAGATTTCCAGTCATATGGTGTCATAGTATTAGATTCTCCAATTGTTTGCAACAAACTCATGGTATAATTATTCTGCAGCCCATATTCTCGTATGGCCTTCCGTACTTCTTTAACAAGCTCATACATGAATTGCTGATATTCGGGAGGTTGGTTTGGCTGATGTAGCACAGGACATGCCACCCACATAGCAAAATCGCCATTGTTAATAGCCCCCTCCTTTATTTGCTCAGCAACGGGTTTATAGGAAGGCGCCAGTACAGGCATCATAAGATGCTCTAAAAAATCATTTAAGGATGGCTCTGCCCTTGCATTTGGAGGTGCTGCTGGAGTGAATGTAGCAGATGAATTTAAAATACAGGTAGGAGAGGGTGTCCGTGATTTATTTTTCAGAATTTGTTCTGCCATTGGAGTTTCTGCTGCCATAGTTTTAATAGGCTTTACAGGTGGGTATAAATCTGACTTCTTTTCAGGATCAATAGTACCAGGATCACATGGATCCACAGACACTTTATCAGAAATGTGTTCTGCCGTGCCCTGATCGATGCAAATTAGGGGTTCGGCTGAAGCAGTTGTTCCTGCCGCTTGCAGGAGTTCCTTGGTAGGCTGTAATCCAGTTAAAGCAGTGTAAATGGTCCGCCACGTAATAACTAACTCATCCGGTACCTTAAACTGTAAATCTTTCTTAGTCTGTAATTCCTCACCAACCTTTGCCCACAATTTTGTATCATAAGAGCCTGAATTAGGAAATCAGTTACAATATTCCTTAACTCATAGAAGCAATTGCACTACCCAAGAAGTTGGTACTTTAAATCCCTGTTCGTGTAATATACGCTGTAATACTTCCGCATAGAGCTTGTGCTCTTTGGAGCTAGACTGCTCCATGTTTATCGTGTCATGAGGCTTACCCTGGCCCCTGGAAAAGGTGCGCGCACTGTCTGTTTTCTGTTTTAAGCTGTTCGACCATGGAGCCGCTGCTGGAATAGGTGATTTGTTGACTCCCTGTTCTGGAGCCGTTTTTGGCTGAGTAGTTTATTTGTTGAGCCCCACGTTGGGCACCATTTGTGGAGGACTGAAAGGCACGGACTCAGCTCTCAAGAGAAGCTAAGACAAAGTTTATTAGCAAGAAGCACTATTTATGGGTTACAAGCAGGAGACCAGACTATGCAGCCAGTGTTGTTATCAGCTCATGTACTCCTTCAATCACTCTGTTATCACACAGAGAGAACAGACTTTCCCAGGTCTGTTTTGATCACACTCTCCCGTTCACTCCCATGCACATCTGGTGTACAAGAAGCGTCTTATCTGTCCATTCTCACGAGCAAACTCCCAACATGAGCTGTGCTTGGCTGGTCATGGTCCCTTTCCATTACAAACAAGCAAGAGTTATGTACTTGTTTAGAAAAGAGCTCAAGGACGAAAGTCTTAATTTTGCAGTGCAGCACTGCTGACACAGCTAACTGTGAAATGTAGGGTATTTGCATTTTTCTCTAAAATCTTTAATTCTAATACAGTCTGGGTCTTAATGAGTACATCTGAACACAAGGAACCTGTCTTCTTGCAAGGATATTAATAAAAAAAATAAACAAAAGCAGCTCAGCTCAAAATATAATTATATTGTCGTGGTTTGACCCTGGCTGGCAGCCAGGTGCCCACACAGCTGCTCTCTCACCCTCCCCTTCTCTGCTAGACAGAGGGAGAAAATATATCAAAGGGCTCAAGGTTTGAGATAAGGACAGGGTGATCACTTGCATTTATCGTCCTGGGCAAAAGAGACTCGATTTTGGGGAAATTAGTTAGGTTTATTAAAAGAACAAATGAGAGAAGAGTAGTGAGAAGTGAGAAAACCAAACAGATCATGAAAGAAAAACACCTTCCCCCATCCCTCCCTTCTTCCTGGGCTTAACATCAATCCCGGTTTCTCCACCTCCTCCCCCCCGAGCGGCACAGGGGGACAGGGAATGGGGGTTGCGGTCAGTTCATCCGACGTTGGTTTCACCGCTTCTTCGTTCCGGGGGAGGACTCTTCACTCTTCCCCAGGGCCATTGTGGGGTCCCTCTCACGGGAGACAAGCTTCACACTCTCTTCTCTGCGTGAGTCGTCCCACGAAGGGCAATTCATCACAAACTGCCCAACGGGAGACACCTCACGAGGGGCAGCCCACCCCTCGTGAGTCTGAGGTGCAGTCCTTCAGGGGAAACTGCTCCAGCCTGAGTCCCCTGCAGCATCACAAAAGTCCCACCAGCCAACCTGCTCCAGCGTGGGCGTTCCTCTCTTCCACGGGCTACAGGCTCTGGCAGCGACCTGCTCCAATGCAGGCTTCCCACAGGCTCTAGCCCCCTTCGGGCATCCACCCACACGGCGTGGAGTCCCCTACACGGTGGACATCTACGCGGTGATCCTCACGGTGGACATCTACACCCCGCCCACGGGTTGCAGGGGGACAACCCGCTTCACCATGGTCTTCACCACGGACCCGGGGGACTCTCTGCTCCGGCACCTGTAGCTCATCCTCCCCCTCCTCCTTCTTCACTGACCTTGGTGTCTTCACAGATTTTTACTCCTCCATCTCTGTGTCAGCTGTTGTGTGGCGCAGTTCTTTTTCCCCTTTTCTTAAACATGTTTTCACAGAGGCGTTCCTCTCCCATCACTTTACTGACAGGCTCAGCCTTGGCCAGCAGTGGGTCCCTCTTTGGAGCCAGCTGGCATTGGCTCTCTCAGACTCAAGGGAAGCTTCTAGCAGCTTCTTACAGAAGCCACTCCTAGAGCCCCCCCCCGCTACCGAAATCTGGCCAGGCAAACCCAATACATATATGCAGGAGACTAAACAGTGTTTCTTTTACATGAACCGATACACTTCTGATAGATATCTTATTATTTCATATTCTCATACTAACTCTGGATCTTCAGTCCAACTTTTTCAGTATACATTTTCTCAAGAAAACGGTTCTTATTAAGAAAAAAAAGGTATACTTCTAATTCAAATAGCCAAGTTCTTTTTAGAGATGAGAAATTTCTGAAGTGTCGCGGGTTAGGGCTGGGCCGGCCACTAACACGGACAGACGCTCTCTAACCCCCTCTTCCCCCCCCCAAAACGGGAAGAGAAAAGGGAATGAGGCAGAGAGACTTACGGATGAGAGAAGAAAAAAAACGAACTAGAACAGCTTTAATGAAAATAATAGGAATAATGGTAAAGAGATAAAAGTAAAGAATTATATACAACTATAGATAGTAGCCCGATATCAAACCCGACTCCCTCCCCCGATAGAAATCACCACTGGTGCTGCAGAGCAGGAGGCGCCGGGGGAACCCCAGGCTCAGCAGCGGCGGGAGCTGGATACAGGGAGCTGGATTCGGGAACTCAGGATCCGGATCAAAAGCAGGAGGTCAGATGGAGTCCTCTCTGGACACCGGCTGTTGCAGAAAAAGGGCGAACAAAAGGGCAAAAAGGCCGAAAAAAGGGCAAAAGGGGCAAAAGGGCCGAAAAAAAGGGACGAAACTCTCGTGATCACTCAATTTATACTAAATATGACGTATATGGGATGGAATACTCTCGTTGGTCACCTGTCCTGTCTGTTACCCCCCGGAGGTGCCACCTTTTACTTCCTTGTGCCCCCCTCTTACTACCCAGCACCCCCAGCGTGGCACACAAGAGCCAGCAGTGGCCTTGGTCACTATAGGAATAAGTATAAGCAAGAGCCTTTCTACATACCAGTCCCAGGCAGTGACTGTAAACATCAGGTGTTATCACTGCCAGTAGCACACACTGTCTGCAAAAACATGCTGCTGACTTCAGAACGTGCAACCTTTTAGAAGACACTAAACTGGAAAGTAAAAATCACTAAACAGGACTGGGTTTTTAGCTAAACCCAGGACATGAAGTAAGCAGCAGCCTGGCCTCTTCTTCCTCACCCCAAATGCATTATTTCCGCACTCTCCCCACATTTATAGTTTCTTTCCTACCTCAAAGTCTGCAATGCAGAAAACAATCAACTCATCCCCCCTTTTGTTTTCTGCTAAAGAAAATTCAGTACAAACAACAAAAATTTTACAATATGTTTATGGTTTTGTCAGAAATCCAACTCAAATGAAGGCACTTAATTTCTGATTTTTTTTTCTGTTAGATCATTCTTCAGTTTTAGTTGTAAAGAAGCTAGAGTTCTTGTCTAAGCTAGTCATTTTAGCACTTTCTGTAGTCAGTAGAGAGAAAGAAGCACAACCAATGGCTGATTTGCCTGGTTGTCTACTTTAAAAAGCAATGAAACATTTCTGGTGATGCCTGTTTTCATCTGCTGGCTATAGCAGGAGTCTGCTGAAGTACTCTTCTAGAGATCTATCACAGAGAGAGCTAGCATTCAGTCAAATAAATTGAGCATTTTATACACCACATACATGTTCTGAGCAGGCCCACTGCAAGAGCCAGCTCACGTTTCCTCCAGAAGGGAAGCTGGATTTAATTTTTTTTTTAAATTTCAGTTCAGAAAAACCACAATATATATCCTTAATTAGATGTCTGTGTAATTAATTATATCAAGATTGAGCATTAATCAGACTCTTCATTTGCCACTTTGAATATAATATATTTTTTCTTGGTCTATATAATGTGACACCAAGAAAATTTATTTTTGGTTATTTGCAGTAAACAGAGCAAAGACCCACGGGCAAAGCAGTGTAGTGCCTGAACTTTGGAAGTTGCATATGTAAAAAGAGGACATTTGGATCATGAACTTTAGGAGCTAGGTACAATTTTATACATTTTTTTTTTAATCAGAAAGTAGTGTTATAGTCTGGTGTATTGTGTACAGTTAAGATATTTGAGTGAATAGATGTTGTGTTACTATTTTATGTTAAGAATTATCCATGTAAAGAAAAAATAGGGTTTGTAGTTCTCCTTAATCTGCATATGGGATGTTCATTGGTTCCCAGGGAAACCATTAAGGTAAGATTTGAAGAGTACAAATGAGAAAATATGATAAAGCAGAGTTGGAGGCAGAATCTCTTACAAAAGCCTCTGAGAGTGAGTAACCCTGAGCACTAACTAGATTTGAGGTGGAGATTCCCATTAGTGAATGAGGACTTAAGAATTGATCCTAAGAGAATGCAGAGCATTAAATGATACAAAGGAAAGTAATTTTAGAGATGTGACATAGTATTTTCAGCCTACATAATACTTTAATCCTCAGACCTACTATTCTGAAACCATCAGCGGTGGTTAATCAGGAGTGCTTATGGCAGGGGTTGAACTGGCCACTTTTTTCCAATTTTTAAGTGTTTTAAAATGTATTTTCAGTGTGTTTTTAAGAGATCTGGACAGAGATGAGACTGTTCCTAACCTAGTCCTATACTGAAGCTGTTCCATAGGATGTGAGATTTTTCAGTTTGGCTGGTTCATGTAATTTAGCTGGTGCCTCTGACTTCCCAGTACTCTCCTAGCTTCTTACACCTACTCCCTCAGGTTTTCCTTATGCAGGGCAGGAGGGATCATACGGGGATGCTTCTAGCTTAATCCCTCCTGGGGACAAACAGGAAGGTAGGCAGTAGTGCACGTGCTGAGCGACACAATTTCATCATCCCTGTCTTTATGAAGCTACATCTCTTTGCTAACTAATTCATATGGTGATGCTCACCATCCTTTCTGAATCACTTTAACTCTTTTCTTGAGGCTGAAAGGAGCTGCCTAAGTGTCCAGATAGGCAGAGTCCTTTCCTCTCTCGATAGCTTGGGTTTATTTTTGCTCTTTTTGCACATGACAGTTGACTCACCAGACTCTGAGAAAGAGTTGTTACCCCCTGGTGTCAAGACTGGCTGTCAGGAAGCAGCAGGAAGCAAAGCAAAAAACTTGTTGCCACAATCTAAACACGAAACAACTCTTGCACAAGCAGAGGTTTTAATAGCAGAGGATATCAACATTTCTGAAGTTTTTGAACGATAAGGCCGGAATGAATAGGTGGATGGATTGCAGCAAGAATCTTTGTATCCATGTTGTTGTCACACTGAGATCCCACCTCATTGCTTTTCTAAAGCATGAAGGTAAGGTGAAAATTCAGCTCAGACAGGAAGGCAAGGCCTTTAAAAGGGAGCTATTCTACAGATAATAAATGGAGAAAACGTAAAAGACTTGAAGCATAGCTTGTGGTCCTGTCTGGGCTCTAATCAGAAAGCAGGCCATGACCATGCATGCAGTAGAATTTATTCAGGAGATACTCACATGCTTTCAAGACATCAGAGCAATTTGATGAACGTGACTGTGTAACAAAGTGATCAGCACCTATGGGTCTCGAGGACTGAGTGACAACAGGGGTGTAGAGGAATTTCTTGTGGAGCAGAGGCGCGGTATAACTTTAAAAGTGTGGACAACCCAGCTTAGGCCTAAACAAAGGCTCTGTCCTTGAAGCTGCCTTGGAACACAGGAAGGAGGAGGTTTTATCTGTTTTGTGAAGAGCCTTGCCGGGGGGAGAAGGGGGGGGTGAGAGCCGCTTGCATAGTGGAATGGCACTACCCAATAAAACGCTGGTGCGTGTAAACCTGGAACTGACCAACTCTGTTAAGGGGCAGGTGCGCGGACACTGCTTAAGTGTATATATTGAGCTGTCTGGAGCAATAAAGGGTAACTACTTGTAGCCATATCAGTGGGATTTGTCATTGTCTTGGCCGGCTCTCCGACGGGACCCTCTTCACAGGGGCATCACACAGGTGGTGTGAGGAGAAGGCACAGAAGAGCACCCACCACTCCAGTGCCAACCCATTCCCCCAAAACCACCAGTACTTCTCATTTAATCCCAGCCCACAGACTATTTCCACTCATCTTTCAAGATGACAGTTACCACTACCCCCATCCTGCATCTTTCTTGAGAAATGGGTCAGTGCAAACTGCATGAGCTTCAACAAGTCTAAGTGCAAGGTCCTGCACCTGGGTCGGGCCAATCCTAGGCACAAATACAAACTGGGCACAGAGTTTGCCACCTTTGGAAGAAAGTGCAGGCAACTCAAGAAGAGTACAGGGATCTAGTTAGGTCATGCAGAGACAACAACAAAAAGGCAAAAGCCCAGCTAGAACTCAATCTGGCTGCTGTCATAAGAGATAATAAAAAATGTTTTTACAAATACATTAACAACAAGAAGAGACCCAAGGAGAATCTCCATCCCTTATTGGATGCGAAGGGGAACATTATCACCTAAGATGAGGAAAAGGCTGAGGCACTTAATACCTTCTTTGCCTCAGTCTTTAATAGTCAGACAGGTTATCCTCAGGATATTCAGTCCTCGGAGCTGGAGGAGAGGGTCGGACAGCAGAATGTACCCCCCATAATCCAGAAGGAAGCAATGAATGACCTGCTACACCACCTGGACACTCACAAGTCTATGGGGCTGGATGGGATCCACGTGAGAGTGCTGAGGGAGCTGGTGGAGGAGCTTGCCAAGCCACTCTCCATCATCTACCAGCAGTCCCAGTTAACAGGGGAGGTCCCAGATGACTGGAGGCTTGCCAATGTGACACCCATCTTCAGGGAGGGCCGGAAGGAGGATCACAGAATCACAGAATCACAGAATGTTAGAGGTTGGAAGGGACCTCAAAGATCATCTAGTCCAGCCCCTCTGCCAGAGGAGGACCACCTACAGCAGACCGCACAGGAACACATCCAGGCTGGTTTTGAATGTCTCCAAAGAAGGAGACTCCACAACCTCCCTGGGCAGCCTGTTCCAGTGCTCTGTCACTCTCACTGTGAAAAAAAATTTTCTCATATTTGGGGAACTACAGGTCTGTCAGCCTGACCTCGGTACTGGGGAACATTATGGAGCGGTTCATCTCGAGCATGCTCACATGGCACATGCAGGATAACCAGGGGATCAGGCCCAGCCAGCACGGGTTCATGAAAGGCAAATCCTGCTTGGCCAACCTGATCTCCTTCTATGACCAGGTAACTCACCTAGTGGATGAGGGAAAGTGTGTGGGCATTGTCTACCTGGACTTCAGCAAAGCCTTTGACATCGTGTCCCACAGCACTCTGCTAGAGAAGCTGGCGGATCATGGCTTAGATAGATGTGTCGCATGTTAGGGCTGGGCCGGCCACTAAATGCGGACAGATGCTCTCTAACCCCTTCTTCCCCCCCTAACGGAGGAAAAGGGAATTAGGGAGAGAGACTTAAGGGTTAGAGAAGAAAAACTAGAACAATTTTAATGAAAATAATGGAAATAATAATGAAGTGATAAAAATAAAGAACTATATACAAAGATATATCGAACCCGACTCCCTGCTCCTCCCCCCCCCCCCCCCGCCAGATAGCAATCACCATTGGTGTTGCAGAGCAGACGGCAGTGGGGAATCCCCAGGCTCAGTGGCGGCAGTGGGGAGCTGGATACAGAGAGCTAGACTCGGGAACTCAGGATCCAGATCAAAAACATGAGGTCAGATGGACTCCTCTCTGGACACCGGCCATTGCAGAAAGAGCAAAAGAAGGACAGAAACCCTTGTGATCACCCAATTTATACTAAATGTGACGTATATGTGATGGAATTCCCTTGTTGGTTACCTGTCCTGTCTATTACCCCCCAGAGGTGCAATATTTTGCTTCCTTGTGACCCTTCTTACTTCCCAGCACCCCCAGCGTGGCACACAAGAGCCAGCAGTGGCCTTGGTCACTGTAGGAATAAGTATCAGCAAGAGCCTTTCTGCATCCCAGTCCCAGGCAGTAGCTGTAAACATCAGATGTTATCACTGCCAATAGCAGACAGTCTGCAAAAACGTGCTGCTAACTTCAGAACGTGCAGCCTTTTAGAAGAGACCAAACTGGAAAGTAAAAATCACTGAACAGAAATGGGGTTTTTAGCTAAAACCAGGACAGATGTGCTCTTCACTGGTTTAAAAACTGGCTGGATGGCTGAGCCCAGAGAGTGGTGTTGAACGGAGTTAAATCCATTTGGCGGCTGGTCACAAGAGGTGTCCCCCAGGGCTCAGTTTTGTGGCCAGTCTTCTTTAATACCTTTATCGTGATCTGGATGAGGAGATCGAGTGCATCCTCAGCAAGTTTGCAGATGTCACAAAGCTGGGTGGGAGTGTTGACCTGCCGGAGGACAGGAAGGTTCTGCAGAGGGATCTGGACAGGTTGGATTGATGAGCCAAGGCCAGTTGTATGAGGTTCAACAAGGCCAAGTGTCAGGTCCTGTACTTGGGTCACAACAAGCCCAGCAGTGCTACAGGCTTGGGGAGAAGTGGCTGGAAAGCTGCCTGGCAGAAGAGGACGTGGAGGTGCTGGTTGACAGTCGGCTGAACATGAGCCAGCAGTGTACTCAGGTGGCCAAGGCGACCAGCAGCATCCTGGCCTGGATCTCAGGAATAGTGTCGCCAGCGGGAGTAGGGAAGTGATTGTGTCCCTGTACTTGGCACTGGTGAGGCCACAGCTCGAGTACTGTGTGCAGTTCTGGGCGTCGCAGTACAAGAAAGACATCGAGGTGCTGGAGTGGGTCCAGAGAAGGGCAACAAAGCTGGTGAGGGGTCTGGAGAAGAAGTCTTCTGAGGAGTGGCTGAGGGAGCTGGGACTGTTTAGTCTGGAGAAGAGGAGGCTGAGAGGAGACCTCATTGCTCTCTGCAACTACCTGAAAGGAGGTTGTAGTGAGGTGGGAGTTGGTCCCTACTCCCAAGTAACAAGTGATAGGATGAGAGAAAGAAAATGGGCTCAAGTTGCACCAGGGGAGATTTAGATATTAGGAAAAAATTCTTTACTGAAAGAGTGGTGAGGCATTGGAACAGGTTGCCCAGGGAAGTGGTGGAGTACCCATCCCTGGAGGTGTTCAAGAAATATGTAGACGTGGCACTTCAGAACATAGTTTAGTGGTCATAGTATTGTTTGGTTGACAGATGAACTTGATGATCTTAGAGGGTTTTTCCAACCATTATGATCCTATGAAAATAAGGAAACTGTGACTCATTATATCCACAGGGCATATGGAAAATAAAAGAAAACAGTGGTATACAGGAATGACTTGTAGATGAGAGTGATTGCAAACACTGACTAAAACAGATCAGAGAATAAGGGGAGGGTGGGTAAGAAAGGGGCATATCAGGAGTCTCCTTATGTGACAGACTGCTGCACAGGTGAAGGCAGGCATAGGAGCCAAAGGAGATAACAATAAGAGGAGTTATTGGAGAAAAAAAACAAGGATCCATTTATTTTTTTTTCCACACAAGCCAGAAACAGCAATTTTATTTACACTGCACTTGAAAAGACATCAGAGGGGCTCAAAAGGAGTAAACCATCCACTTCCTCATAATAAGATGCTGAGATCATACTCAACCCAGCAGAATAAAGGCAGACTAGCCTCTATGTTCAAAAACTCCCCTTTCCTGACAAAAGGGCCAGAAGCAGTCCCTGAAGACAGTGAAGTTTGATGACAAGAGAAAGGCAAATGCTTACTATCACTTCAAACACTCCAATCCATTTCGAAATAAAATGGGGAGAGAGAGAGAGAGAGAGAGAGAGAGAGAGAGAGAGAGAGAGAGAGATTTTGTTTCTTGTGGTACATTTCACATTCGGGCTAAACTTTGAGCCAGATATTCACATACGTCTGAAAAAACTGATCTAAAATCACTTCCCAAGAAAGATAAAATAGACTCAACACCAAGATTCAACTAGTCTGTGTAAATGGAATGAAGTGTTGACCGGGACATTGTCATGGAGACAGTGGAGAAGAGCGCTCCCTTGTTTCTAAAAATGATAAATTCACACACATGCCTAAATTGGATTTATTAATAAACAGAAGCGCCTCCAAAATGAAAGGTTCAGGTATCAATTGAGGAAAAGAGTTAACTACACTACACCCACCCTAACCAAAGAAGAATGATCCAGATCCTAATACGCTCACCTTATGAAAAGATGAGGAGTCTCACTCTCGAGAATGGTACGCTCACCTTATACAGATGAGGAGTCTCAACCCCAGGGACAAAAGTCCTTAGGTGGCGTCCCACCTAAGGGGGGAGACTGAGCACCCCTACCTGCAGAGACAGCTGCCACAAGGGAACTCCCACAAGAGGGCTGCCGGCACCCCATTTTAAAGTCTCAGTCGAGTTTGACTGTGGTCAATCAAGCCATATCGGCCTCTCATTGGCTGCCAGCCAACTTCCTGGGAGTGCCCCTCAGGGTGATGGGTCATTTCCGAGCCAGCCCAGGTTTCCAGAAAATTCTCTGAAATCTGCCTAGCAACTGCTAACTCACAGAGGGGGTGGGGGGCACTCCCGACCAATGGGGGAAGGATGCACCTGCCACAGACATCAAGGGCATCTAAGGATACCTTTCCAAACAATACAATCTTTCCTTTTCTCATCTGTGGCTGGAAGATAAATATCCAAAGAAAAATAGATAATCTGTATCATTTTTTGGTAATAATTATAATAATTATAATAAAAATATTATTTCTAATAATTAGGGGCAACACAAATCCCACAACAGAATGAGCTGACAGTGAGGCCGGTTGTTTCCTTTTCAAGAGAAAAGGCCAATTGAGCCCCAAGCACAGAGTCTCACAGGAAATCCCAAATATTTTAAGACACCAGCAAATTCTGACATTTGAGATGGTAGCTTGCTGCCAAGTTACCTGATGCAGCCTGAGTACCAGAGGCAATCTCACCATAGTACTAGAGATCTGACTGAGCTAATTACATCTGACATTTCCAAAACTAATATATTTAACACCAGGTCAAGTGTTCCTACACTGCACTATATCCTTTGGTGTAAACACACCCACCGAACCCATTTGCACTGAGGAATCACGCTGAAGGTGATGAGCAAAATGCCATTTAGAGTCAATGTGTCTATTCCCTCTCTCCATGCACAGAAGTGAATGACACAATCTACTCCTACCATTTGTGCAAACCCTCCAAACTGTTGTATGACCAAGATTTTCAGCTAGGACAATGAAAAGTCTAGCTTTGGCTGTATTTTTGTTATGGAAAGTGCCACAGAACTACCAGTGTCAGAGGTTTTCATCATGAGAACCAAGCATAAAATTAACCCAATAAAGAAGGCTTTGAAGGACAGCAGTTATCTGTGGGGCCAATGAAAAAGCAAAATGAATGCAAGCAACAGAGGGCAAGGATGCCTCAAAGAAATGAGAGGTTATATCCACTATTTCCATGAGGGAGGCATGGACTGCTGAGCAATGAATACACTTGAATTAAAAAATGAGAAATTAAATGAAAAAGACTGGATTGTGGGTTTGACTTTCTGCAAACTTATGCAAGAATGAACTTTGTACTTGCTCATACACAAGCAGCTAATTTTTTCAAAAGGACATAAACCAAGTTGATGACAAGTTATAAAAGAGATGTTTTTGAAAGAAATATCAGGGAGTTTAAACCACTTGAGGTGAAAAGGCTTTGATTCCCAGATGTTGAATGCTGGGCATTGGCAAAACTCAACCATTACTTTGTCATGCAGAGGCAACACGTGTGTAAAGTGCAGAAAGAGGAATTAGCCAAGCAAAAGAGCTTTTTGCATGGACAGAAGTAGGCCTAGATCTCCTCACTGCAAAGTTAGACTGAAGCAAGCTGTTAGTGGCTATTATGTGAATTAGAATTAGGATTTAATTGTCTCTGTATTAATCAGTGAGGGTAATGGCCACAATTTGTCTGGTAAATGGGACACCTATAATTCACTACTACAGGGCAAGAAGCTTCTGCAGAGCTCCTACAGCCTGACATGATTCAAACCCCAGCACAACCAACCACTTGTGGGCTTGTGAGAACTGATTTAGGGAACGCCGGGCAGCCATAGCCAAAGAGAAAGCAGTAAATGTCTGTAGGTCACTCTGTAGTGACTCACATCCCTTGTGATTTGAGTTCAGGAAGGACCATGGCAAAATACATCAGGGAATGACATGCTCAGGATAATGCAATTTGCACATAAAATACTGAAATAACTGATTTTAATTACCTTTATTTACTGTCATTTGAGGAATGGAGAAGGACTGACAATTCACAGACTAGATCAGCAAATGTTTTTGCCATCTTAACAGTAAAGATGCAACACAACAATGATAGAAATAAAGCAAGTCTAGAGGGAGCAGAGATTCAAACCCTGCGCGTTTTCTGCATCAGAGCCATAGAAAGCACTGTCAGGAAGCATAAGAGAGGAAATAACATACCCACTTGATGTTTTTCTTTAAAAGCAAATTAAAAATATGGGTCAGAAAAAAAATTCTAAGCAGCAGAAAGTAAGATTTTGGCTTTGGGACACTTTTCACAATAAAAATCTGTTACAGTCTGTGATAGAGCTGTGACTGCAAATCGTTACAGAGCTTTAATTCATGTGCTGTTTATTTGTGAGCTCTCTCCTTTTATTTGATTTGGGGAGACAGCAGCATTATGTACAGCAACCAACAGCAGCAACAAAAAAGGGAATGGGATGACCGGTGGCAGATGACTTGGCAGGCAGCCGAATTCATCTATCAGCTCCCTGTTTGTTTTGCCCCCTCCATCCCATCACCATGCCAGCATCCTCATCCCCTTGAAACACTCTTGGGAATATCCTGTAGCAAGGACAACATGGCTGGAGTCTCAGCTTCTCCTGCTATGCTAGACTAGATCCAGTCAATTTAAGGTGATGATCATAACTAGGTGGAAGGATGATGGCCGTGCAGTGGATGTGGTCTATCTGGATATCAGCAAGGCCTTTGACACCGTCTCCCACAGTATCCTCATAGGTAAACTGAGGAAGTGTGGTCTGGATGACCAAGTAGTGAGGTGGGTCACTAATTGCTTGAAGGGAAGAAGCCAGAGAGTTGTGGTCAATGGGGCAGAGTCTGGCTGGATGCCTGTGTCTAGTGGGGTACCTCAAGGGTCAGTGCTCAGGCCAGTGCTGTTTAATATATTTATCAATGACCTGGACGAGGGATTAGAGAATGTTGTCAGCAAGTTTGCTGATGATACAAAATTGGGAGGAGTGGTTTCTAGAAGGGTCCCTTCGGAGAGCCGGCCAAGTTAACAACCATCACACCAATATGGCTACAAGTCGTCCTCCCTTTATTGCCCCAGACAGCTCAATATATACAGTTAAGCAGTGTCCCCGCGCCTGCCCCTTAACAGAGTTGGTCAGTTACAGGTTTACACGCGCCAGCGTTTTATTGGGTAGTGCCATTCCACTATGCAAGCGGGTCTCGCCCCCCCTTCTCCCCCTGGGGCCAGCACCTCCAGCCAAGCATCTCGCAAAGCTCTCACAAAATAGATAAAACCTCCTCCTCCCCGTGTTCCAAGGCAGCTTCAAGGACAGAGTCTTTGTTTAGGTCTAAACTGGGTTGTCCACATCTTTAAAGTAATACCGCGCCTCTGCTCCACAAGAAATTCCTCTACAGTGGTTGACACACCAGAAGGCTGTGCAGCCATTCAGAGAGACCTGGACAGGCTGGAGGGCTGGGCGGGGAGAAATCTTATGAAGTTCAACAAGGGCAAGTGTAGAGTTTTGCACTTGGGAAAGAATAACCCCATGTGCCAATATAGGTTGGGGACTGCCCTGCTGGAGAGCAGCGCAGGGGAAAGGTGTGGATACCCTACATTTTAGTTAGCTGTGCTGGCAGCACTGCGTTGCAGAGTTAAGACTTTCGTCCTTGAGCTCTTTCCTAAACAAGCACATAACTCTTGCTTGCTAATTATGAAAAGAGACCCTGACCAGCCAAGTACAGCTCATGTTGAGAGCTTGCCCGTGAGAATGAACAGATAAGGTGCTTCTTGTACACCAGATGCGCATGGGAGTGAACGGGAGAGTATGATCAAAACAGACCTGGGAAAATCTGTTCTCCCTGTGTGATAACAGAGTGATTGAAGGAGTACATGAGCTAATAACAACCCTGGCTGTATAGTCTGATCTCTTGTTTGTAACCCAAAAATAGTGCTTTGTGCTAGTAGGTATAAATATGTGTGCCTGCTTGCAATAAAGTGAATTCCGTTTTCCACCATCTCGGAGTTCGTGCGTGCTTCTCAACAAATGGCGCCCGAACAGGGACTTAATCATATCCAAGAGAAGTACCCCCCAGTGAGCCGAACGGGGTGATGAATTAACTGACACATCCATCCTCGCCCTTCAGGAAACAGGTACAAGGACCGTGGCCGGGGGACAAAAATGGGGCAAAACGCAACACGATCGCAACAACTTCATCATGATGTACTGATGTGTATTGCAAAGGAGCGCGGGTATAAGATTAGCTCACAGAAAGTGACTCTGTTACTTTTATGGATTGGTCGCAATTGCCCCTGGTATCCTGAAACAGGATCTTATGAAATTAAGGACTGGAAACGTGTAGGCGAAGAGCTAACTAAAGCACAACATGCTGGTCATGACAGTTCGCCTGTTAATATAGTGACATGGAAAGCGTCGTTTGCGGCGTTGCGCTCACTGAAACCGTGCGCTGCTGATGCCAGCTCTGAGAGCAGTGTGGTGAGCACTGCGGGCTCTGTTGCTACAGACCTCACTAATGATTTAATTGACTTAGCACCTACGCGGCAGACAGAGACTGCAAGTCAAACGAGTTGTGTAAACCTTTTGTTCTCTCAAACTGAAACGGCGGTATAGACTAGGCAGATTAATTTCACCAGTTTGCAAGGAGGATTGATGAGTGGCTGTGAGGGAATTGCGCTGAGAACTGGGGATCCGGAGGAGGACGACAGTTCCTTTAATGTTGCTCCTGGCGACCCTGAGACAGAATTCAAGCTTTATCCTCCACTCATTCCAATTAGAGCCATGGTGGCATCTGCACCTACTGCTCAGGACGTTTTTTCGGGACTTTTGGAAAAAGGAAAGGGGCTGTCAAAATCTGGCTCGCAGCTGTGTCAAAATAAGGGTCAGATGAACTCTCTTGTTCCACTCAATTATCGACCCCCACCCTATGCACCCCCTCCCTTATCTTCTCCACAGTTTTGTCCAGCACCGTCTTCTGTTACTAGGGTTCAGATTTCCTTGACAGATATTTTAACCGATCGTGATGAGCATGGTTTCCTTAACACTGACTTTTTTCCTCAGATAGTTAAAGCTATGCCAGTAGTTATGCATACGTGGCCGGATGGGACTCAGGCACCAGACCATCAACAGATTTCTTATAGCATGCTGAAAGAGTTGCGGCGTACGGTTGCTGAATCGGGTATTCAATCATCCTGTACTGAAAATTTAATAGAAGCAATGAAAGAGGCTTTTCTTATGGTTCCTCATGATTGGAAGGTGGTATTTAAGTTGATTTTAACATCCAGCCTATATACAATTTGGTATGTAGAATACAGGGAGTTATGTATATCCCATACTACAGTAGCTCAAAATAATAATGCTCCAATTAACCTGGATCAGCTGTTGGGAGAGGGTCAGTTTGCGAATCCACAGCTTCAAGCTCGTTTTACTACAGAACTTTTACAGCTCACTGCACAATTAGCAACAAAAGCTTTTAAAAAGATTCCTGACATGAAAAAATCAAGCAAACGTTTTGGCACTATCAGACAAGCTAACGATGAACCCTACCTTCAATTTATTGATCAATTACAAGGAGCTATTGAAAGACAGGTAGACGTACCAGCGGCAGCAGATGCATTATTACTGCAGCTTGCTGTGGAGAATGCTAACGCGGACTGTAAAAGAATTCTGGAGATGCTGAGATCTACTAATAAAACAGCTACCGTTCTGTAAATATTGTTGCTGATTCACATTATGTGTATGGCCTTTTGTGCAGAATTGATTTTGCCCTTTTAAAACATGTTTCTAATTGTGTTCTTTTTATGTTGTTTCAGAAATTATGCTTACTTTGTAGTAATCGGATACACCAATACTTTGTGACACATATTCGTTCTTATTCTAATCTGCCTGGCCTGTTAGTCGAAGGTAATGCTCGGGCTGATTCTTTGGCTGCTATGGCTGCTGCTCCTGATGTATTAGGACAGGCTAGACTTTCACATGCTTTTTATCATCAAAATAGTAAGGCTTTATCCAAAGAGTTTAACATAACATCTCGACAAGCTGAAGATGTTATTTTGTCATGTCCAGATTGTCAAGCGATCATGCCACTGAACTCTAATATAACAGCAGTCCCTCGTGGTCTTGCTCCCAATGACGTATGGCAAATGGATGTTACGCATATAGTTGAATTTGGTAAACTGAAATATGTGCATGTTACTGTAGATACTTTCTCATCTCTTATTGTTGCCACAGTGCACAGTGGTGAAAAGTTTAGAGATGTTCGACTGCATTTGCTACGTGCTATTGCCACATTAGGAGTGCCATCACAGATAAAAACGGATAATGGTCCAGCTTATGTTTCTAATAATTTTAAAGTATTTTTGCAGGAATGGGGAATATCCCATGTGACGGGGATACCTTATTCACCAACGGGACAGAGCATTGTGGAAAGAGCACATCTCACGCTGAAAAGAGTGTTACAGAAACAGAAAAGCACTGTCGTTGGAATGTCTCCACACAAGAAGTTGTCTAAAGCAACGACCTTATTGGCTGCCAGTGAAATGGATTAAGCCATTTAATGACCATCATTTGGTTCCTATCCCATATGATGTGGCTGTGCAGCATCCTGTTACTTCAACAGCGTAGCAGCAACATGACCGTGCATTGGGCCTGCCTGTTGAATCCCTTTGTTTTTCCCAGTGACATGATGGGACTCTGAGGTACCGATTACCAACGATGACATGGATTGGACTGGCAGAAGATGGTTACGGCTGATGGCAGAGCAATTATGGGAAGATGTAACTGTTCTCAATGTTACCCGTTGTACTGGTATGTATTCTCTTTGTGTGACTAACAATGAAGCTTATATTCGTTGTGTAAGACTGTCTAATCAAAGCCACATAATAGGTGTTAAGGTTTATGGTACTAACCAGCAGAGTGATCTTTCTTTAGCTAAAAGCAAGACGGGGAAACCAGCTGCCTTTTGCTTCGTTAGAAGTGTGTGATTAAGGATCAAATTGATAGGGAGACTCCCTTGCATTCTTCCTTCAGCCCTGGCCAAGCTGTGAGAAGAATTCAACGGAGCAAATAACACCAGATGTTCCCGCATTCAATGCTATGTAAGGTTGTTTATTTAATAGTATAAATGCTGGACCCTCTTGCAGCGACTTCAGAAACCTCACCTACGAGTGGACGCACTGCGTAGGACTTCCCAATTGTCGGGAGGGTTCTCCAGAAACCTCTCTGCAACAGGGGCTCCCCAGCAACCACAGGTCTGGATGATTTAGGGTGATTGGTGATGGGAACTGTAGGTATGCTCAAACAACTTGCACCTAAGGTGTCAGAAAGCACAGACATCTCACTGGATCACTGCTTGGCCTTGTGTGCTCGACAAGCAGCACACCCACACTGAGATAACAGAGACCTGGGATTGATGCAGAGGCATCTCTCACATTCCTGCCCTGCAGAGCAGTGAATGTGAGTCCTGGGAACTCAGGCAGAGCAGCAAGTAAAACATAACAACGCAGTGGGATAAATACTACACGTTTTTTAGCAAGCATATGATTTGGCTAAATCTCAAAACATAATTTTCTGTGCTAAATTTGTGTTTAATAGAATTTGTTGTTGTGGGAAGTGTTTTGTTTTGTTCTTTTTCATTATAGTCAACGATCTCACCTGAAGTGCTGCCCAAGGGGTCTGAAGAACTGAAAAATACACCCTATGACTTTGATGGTGATCCAAAAAACAAAAAAAGGGGGAATTGTGGATACCCTACATTTTAGTTAGCTGTGCTGGCAGCACTGTGTTGCAGAGTTAAGACTTTCGTCCTTGAGCTGAGCTCTTTTCTAAACAAGTGCATAACTCTTGCTTGCTAATTATGAAAAGAGACCCTGACCAGCCAGGTACAGCTCATGTTGAGAGCTTGTCCGTGATAATGAACAAATAATGTGCTTCTTGTACACCAGATGTGCATGGGAGTGAACGGGAGAGTATGATCAAAACAGACCTGGGAAAATCTGTTCTCCCTGTGTGATAACAGAGTGATTGAAGGAGTACATGAGCTAATAACAACCCTGGCTGTATAGTCTGATCTCTTGTTTGTAACCCAAAAATAGTGCTTTGTGCTAGTAGGTATAAATATGTGTGCCTGCTTGCTATAAAGTGAATTCCGTTTACCACCATCTCGGAGTTCGTGCGTGCTTCTCAACAGAAAGGGACCTGGGGGTTCTAGTGGACAGCAGGATGACCATGAGCCAGCAATGTGCCCTCGTGGCCAAGAAGGCCAATGGCATCCTGGGGTGTATTAGAAGGGGAGTAGCAAGTAGGTCGAGAGAGGTCCTCCTGCCTCTCTACTCTGCCCTGGTGAGGCCGCATCTGGAATATTGTGTCCAGTTCTGGGCCCCTCAGCTCAAGAAGGACAGGGAGATGCTTGAGAGAGTCCAGTGCAGAGCCACAAAGATGATGAAGGGAGTGGAACATCTCCCTGATGAGGAAAGGCTGAAGGAGCTGGGTCTCTTTAGCTTGGAGAAGAGGAGGCTGAGGGGTGACCTCATTAGTGTTTATAAATATGTCAAGGGGGAATGTCAGGAGGACGGTGCCAGGCTCTTTTCAGTGGTGTCCACTGACAGGACAAGGGGTAATGGGTGGAAGCTGGAACATAAGAGGTTCCAAAAAAATATGAGGAAAAACTTTTTCTCAGTGAGTGTGACAGAGCACTGGAACAGGCTGCCCAGGGAGGTTGTGGAATCTCCTTCTCTGGAGACATTCAAAACCCGCCCAGACGTGTTCCTGTGCGCTCTGCTGTAGGTGGTCCTCCTCTGGCGGGGGGGGGTTGGACTAGATGATCTTTGAGGTCCCTTCCAACCTCTAACATTCTGTGATTCTGTGATTCTGTGATCATATCCTATACATACACGTATTGGTGTATATAGATTCAAGACATTGCTGTCTCCTGAAGTTTCCAGTGCTCTTCTCCTCTGAAGAAAACTGACCAAACCCAAGATCTGTTCTGCAGCCCTGTCAGGGATTCAGCAAGGTGACTTATGGGTCACTGGGATAGTATTTTGCTTTGGTTAGAAGGGAGGGGGCATGGAGTTGTGCATTAGAAAGATGACTCACTAAGTGACCTTTAGCTTACATCTCTTAGGAAAATATTTAAACAGAAAGAGACTTTTAACACTGGAATAGATGGCCTTAGGTTACAGTTAACATCTTCACAGGGTGTTATGAACAGGCCAGAGGAGCACATGCCAGGTATGGAACAGGAGCGCCTGACATTATAGAATTATAGAATTGTCAGGGTTGGAAGGGACCTTAAAGATCATGTAGTTCCAACCCCCTTGCCATGAGCAGGAACATCTCCCACTAGATCAGGCTGCTCAGAGCCCCATCCAGCCTGGCCTTAAAATCTTCCAGGGACGGGGCTTCCACCACCTCTCTGGGCAACCTGTGTCAGTGTCTCACCACCCTCATAGTGAAAAACTTCTTCCTAACACCCAATCTGAACCAACCCATCTCTAGCTTTAATCCATTCCCTCTAGTCCTATCACTACCCGACATCCTAAAAAGCCCCTCACCAGCTTTCCTGTAGGCCACCTTAAGATACTGGAAGGCCACAATAAGGTCTCCTTGGAGCCTTCTTTTCTCCAGACTGAACAACCCCAACTCTCTCTGTCTGTCTTCATAGGAGAGGTGCTCCAGACCTCTAATCATCCTCGTGGTCCTTCTCTAGACATGCTCCAGCACGTCCAGATCTTTCTTGTGCTGTGGGCTCCAGAACTGGACGCAGTACTCCAGGTGGGGTCTCACAAAAGTGAAGTTAGAGGGCGAGAATCACCTCCCTCGACCTGTTGGTCATGCACCTCTTGATGGAACCCAGGACACGATTGGCTTTCTGGGCTGCAAGTGCACGCTGACGGCTCATGTTGAGCTTCTCGTCCACCAGTGCCCCTAAGTCCTTTTCTTCAGGGCTGCTCTCAAGTCAGTCCCTGCTCAGCCTATATCGGTGCTTGGGATTGCCCCGACCCAGATGGAGGACCTTGCACTTGGTCTTGTTAAACTTCATGAGGTTGGCCTGGGCCCACCTCTCCAGCCTCTCAAGGTCCCTCTGGATGGCATCCCTACCCTCCAGGGTGTCAGCCGTCCCACGCAGCTTGTTGTCATCAGCAAACTTGCTGAGGGTGCACTCATTGCCACTGTCCATGTCACTGACGAAGATGTTAAACCAGACTGGTTCCAGTACTGATCCTTGAGGGACTCCACTTGTCACTGGCTTCCACTTGGACATGGACCCATTGACAGCCACTCTTTGGGTGTGGCCCTCAAGCCAGTTCTTTATCCACTGAATTGTCCATCCGTCAAATCGATATTTTATCAGCTTGGAGACCAGGATGTCATGTGGGACAGTGTCAAAGCCTTTGCTCAGGTCCAAGTAAATGATGTCAGTTGCTCTTCCCTTGTCTATTGATGTTGTGACCTTCTCATAGAATGCCATCAGGTTTGTCAGGCACGATTTGCCCTTGGTGAAATCACGTTGGCTGTACCCAGTCACGTCTTCATTATTCTTTTGCCTCAGCAGTGCCTCCAGGAGGATCTGCTCCATAATCTTACCAGGCACGGAGGTGAGACTGACTGGCCTATAGTTGCCTGGTTCATCCTTCTTCCCCTTTTTGAAAATGGGGATTATGTTTCCCCTTTTCCAGTCAGTGGGGACTTCACCGGACTGCCATGACTTTTAGAATATAATAGAGAGGGGTTTAGCAAACTCATCCGCCAGTTCCCTCAGTACCCGTCGGTGTATCCCATCGGGTCCCATGAGTTGGTTGCAGTTCCTCAAGAATCCAGCTTGGGACAGAATACATCTCAGGCCATGTGCAGCCTCTGTGTCCACATCACAACTACTGCTGTCGCTGGTATAAGTAAGATACAAGATATATAAGATAAGATATATAGATACATATCAGATATATGGATAAGATATAATATATATAAAAGTAACCCTTTCTTCACTGAAAGGGTTGTCAAGCACTAGAACAGGCTGCCCAGGAAGTGGTAGAGTCACCATCCCTCGAGGTATTTAAAAGACATGTAGATGAGGTGCTCAGGGACATGTTTTAGTGGTGGATCTGTGTCGCCGGTTAGGGCTGGACCGGCCACTAACGTGGACAGACGCTCTCTAACCCTCTCTTCCCCTCCCCAAACGGGAAGAGAAAAGGGAATGAGGCAGAGAGACTTACTTGTTTTGGTTTGGCCTGGCCAGATTTCAGTGGCGGGGGGGGAGCTGCAGGGTGGTTTCTGTAAGAAGCTGCGAGAAGCTCCCCAAGATTGATAGAGCCAATGCCAGCCAGCTACAAAGAGGGACCCACCGCTGGCCAAGGCTGAGCCTATCAGTAAGGTGATAGCAGAGGAACGCCTCTGTGAAAAACATATTTAAGAACGGGAAAAAGAACTGCGCCATAACAGCTGGCACAGAGATGGAGGAGTGAGAATCTGTGCAGACACCAAGGTCAGTGAAGAAGGAGGGGGGGAGGATGAGCTCCAGGCGCCGGAGCAGAAGGAGTCCCCCGGGTCCGTGGTGAAGACCATGGTGAAGCGGGTTGTCCCCCTGCAGCCCATGGGCGAGGTGCAGAAGTCTACCGTGAGGATCACCGCGTAGATGTCCACCGAGGACTCCACGCCGTGTGGGTGGATGCCTGAAAGGGGACTGTAGCCCGTGGGAAGCCCGCATCAGAGCAAGTCGCTGCCGGAACCTGTAGCCCGTGGAAGAGAGGAATGCCCACGCTGGAGCAGGTTGGCCGGTGGGACTTTTCGGACGCTGCGGGTGGCTCACGCTGGAGCAGTTTCCCCTGAAGGACTGCGCCTCAGACTCACGAGGAGTGGGCTGCCCCTCGTGAGGTGTCTCCCGTTGGGCAGTTTGTGATGAATTGCCCTTCGTGGGACGACTCACGCGGAGAAGAGAGCATGAAGCTTGTCTCCCGTGAGAGGGACCCCACAATGGCCCTGGGGAAGAGTGAAGAGTCCTCCCCCGGAGTGAAGAAGCGGTGGAACCAACGTCGGATGAACTGACCGTAACCCCCATTCCCTGTCCCCCTGCGCCGCTCGGGGGGAGGAGGTGGAGAAACCGGGATTGATGTTAAGCCCGGGAAGAAGGGAGGGATGGGGGGAAGGTGTTCTGTTTAAGATTTGTTTCTTTCTCACTTCTCACTACTCCTCTCTGATTAGTTCTTTTAATAAATGTACCTAATTTCCCCAAAACTGAGTCTGTTTTGCCCGGGACGGTAAATGAGGGTGATCTCCCTGTCCTTATCTCAAACCCTGAGCCCTTGGAGATATTTTCTCCCCCTGTTCAGTAGTGAAGGGGGCAGTGAGTGAGCGGCTGTGTGGGTACCTGGCGGCCGGCCAGGGTCAACCCACCACAGAGTTAGAGAAAAAAAACTAGAACAGCTTTAATGAAAATAATGGAAATAATGGTGAAAAGATAAAAGTAGAGGACTATATACAACTACAGATAGTAGCCCGATATCAAATTCAACTCCCTCTCCTGATAGCAATCCCAACTGATACTGCAGAGCAGGAGGCACTGGGGAAACCCCAGGCTCAGCGGCTGTGGGGAGCTGGATACAGGGAACTGGATTCGGGAACTCAGGGTCTAGATCAAAATCAGGAGGTCAGATGGAGTCCTCTCTGGACACCGGCCATTGCAGAAAAGGCGAAATGAAGAAAAAAAAGGATGAAAAATGGACGAAAAAGGCAGCGAAAAGGGACGAAACTCTTGTGATCACTCAATTTATACTAAATATGACGTATATGGGATGGAATACTCTCGTTGATCACCTGTCCTGTCTGTTACCCCCCGGAGGTGCAACCTTTTACTTCCTTGTGACCCCTCTTACTACCCGGCACCCCCAGCGTGGCACACAAGAGCCAGCAGTGGCCTTGGTCACTAGAGGAATAAGTATCAGCAAGAGCCTTTCTGCATCCCAGTCCCGGGCTGTGACTGCAAACATCAGGTGTTATCACTGCCAGTAGCACACACTGTCTGCAAAAACATGCTGCTGACTTCAGAACGTGCAGCCTTTTAGAAGACACTAAACTGGAAAGTAAAAATCACTAAACAGGACTGGGTTTTTAGCTAAACCCGGGACAATCTGGCATTGCTAAGTTAATGGTTGGACTTAATGATCTTAAAGGTCTTTTCCAAACTAAACAATTCTTTGATTCTAAGATATGACCTTGTCTTATAGCACAGTACAGACTAAATGAACTCTCAAGGTATAGTCCAGGTTTCTTTTCTGTGGGTTTATTCCTTATTTGCTCATGCTGTACAAAAAATGATCATAAACTATTTTTCTTATACAGGTAATGAAAGGAATAAAGATGTCTGGGGTTTGATTTGCAGTTCTTGAATAAAATCTGCATCAGAAATACCAAAATGGTGGTATAACCTTAAGTTATGAGAGTCATATATTAATTATAGGGTGCGCACACATAGGAGTGATATTTTATTCTCAGTTAAAAGATGTAAATATTTCAAGTAATGCAGGTTGTCTAAATGGGAAGGTTTGCTGTTTCTTGCTGTGCAATTCTTTGTGTTATTGTACTACATGCCCCCACTGACAGACCCCAGGGTAATCTTTATTTAAAGTCTTTAATAGCCTTGAAAATGTATTCTCCTCACTTGGCTGAACAATAAAATATTTTTAAAGTGGCAAATTCCCTTTTTCAGCTGACTCTCACCCTGTGCAGAAATCAGGCTGTTAAAAAAATTTTAGTGAGTTTCCTGCCAGTAGAATATTGATATATAGTAAAGTGTTGCTCTGTACTGTCCTATTGATCTATCCCATGCTACAGAGGGTGGGAGATGAAGACAGGGACCATTTCAACATTTTTTATTTTAGAGGCAGTTTCCTGATATAATCCAGGATTGTTTCCTACTAGCCAAACAAGAGCTCACAAAAAAAAAAGCCAGCCCTCAGCTGAGCATCTGATTCAAAAGAAAATTCATCTGAAAGTTGAGCATTGGAAAGACGAGTCAATGCAAAAATAAGTGGCAGCTCTGTATTTAAGCAGAAGTCCAAAATATTTAACCTATTTTAGCAGATCAATGCAGTGGATTTTTAATCATCACATTAATTCTAAAATGGAAGTAATTACTCCAGAGATCTGTATTAAAGTCCCTTAATTATATATTATTCCATCATCCTTTTTTACTCCAGATCAGGAGCAACAAAGACTTGCTTGTTTTAGGTCAGATTCCCCCTGCCTTGCAGGTCTTTACCCATTTCCACCATCTTCTTGCAAAGAATCAAACTAGCCCTGTGTTATACTTAGGCTTAAAAGCATTGTACATTTACCGGAATAGCACTTCAGGGCAATTTTCAGGGAATTTCTTCCTGCTGCCTTGGCAAGAGGCCCAGAGGTCTGTTATTGTTGCAGATGTTGGGATGCAAGTAAAAGCTATGCTAGAAAGAGCAACATGTTGAGTCCTAGCGAATAAAATCCTTTAGATTTAGACAGTGTCCCCAAGCTCCAGCTTGACAAGTGGCACCAAATCTATAAATATCCCACTTCTGCAAGGATCCTCTCCAAAACCATCAGCTCCACCATGGTCCCTGGAGGAGAAAGCTATAATGTGTCCAAGGAACCTCACAGTCAGCATCAGCTTCTAATAGGAGACTTAACACTGGAGGTTTGTGAAAGGAAGGGGTAATTAAAAGCAGTAGCTATCCCTGCATGGAGCAGACTGGCCATCAAACTGCCTGAGAATGGTCACCATAATGTACTGCAGGGCATAAGAGAAGGAAAGAAAAAGTGAAAAAATACCTTAAGGAATATTATGGCAACAATGTAGGCTGCTATGTAAACCACTTTTCTATCATTAATAACTGACACCCTGAGTCTGCCATATCCTGCATTTTCATTTCCATCAAAGATGGGAACTACTGCTTCACAGCAGAAAAGAGTCAAAGTGCTTTTTCCCTGCACTGGGTAGGAAGGGGGGAACCCTCTTTGAGACTCTTTCATGTGATAAAAAAAAAGGAAAAGAAACAAATCATTACAAGCTTGCATAAAAAAACCCAACCAAACACTGCTTTTCAGTCAAAGAGAAAAAATGTAGGCATATTTCCCTGCTTGATTCATCATAGAATCATAGAATCATAGAATGTCAGGGATTGGAAGGGACCTCGAAAGATCATCAAGTCCAATCCCCCTGCCAGAGCAGGAATGCCTAGACTATGCCACACAGGAACGTGTCCAGGCAGGTCTTGAATGTCTCCAGAGAAGGAGACTCCACAGCCTCTCTGGGCAGCCTGTTCCAGGGCTCCGTCACCCTCACTGAGAAGAAGTTTCTTCTCGAGTTTAAGCGGAACCTCTTATGTTCCAGTTTCAGCCCATTACCCCTTGTCCTATCAGTGGTTGTCACCGAGAAGAGTCCTTTGATGGCAGAGTGCTATCCTGATTTGAGCTAAACAGAATCAAATCTGTTCAGTGATTTTACTTTTCAGCTCAGTCTCCTCTTAGAGACTGCACGTTCTGAAGTCAGCAGCATGTTTTTGCAGACAGTGTCTGCTACTGGCAGTGATAACACCTGATGTTTACAGTCACTGCCTGGGACTGGGATGCAGAAAGGCTCTTGCTGATACTTATTCCTATAGTGACCAAGGCCACTGCTGGCTCTTGTGTGCCACGCTGGGGATGCCGGGTAGTAAGAGGGGTCACAAGGAAGTAAAAGGTTGCACCTCCGGGGGGTAACAGACAGGACAGGTGACCAACGAGAGTATTCCATCCCATATACGTCATATTTAGTATAAATTGAGTGATCACAAGAGGGTTTCCCCCCCCCCCCTTTTTACCTTTTTCTGCAATGGTCGGTGTCCAGGGAGGACTCTGTCTGACCTCCTGCTTTTGATAGTCCTGTGAGGAGAGGCTGAGGGAGCTGGGGCTCTTTAGCCTGGGGAAGAGGAGACTCGGGGGGACCTTATCACTCTCTACAACTACCTGAAGGGAGGGTGTATTTGTATATAGTTCACTATTTTTATTATTTCCTTATTAGTTCTATTATTGTTTCATTAAAGCTGTTTTAGTTTTCTTTTCCAATCCATAAGTCTCTCTGCTTTATTCTGTTTTCCTTCCTGTTTTGGGGAGGGAGAGGGGTTAGAGAGCGTCTGTCAGTGTTCAGTGGCTGGCCCAACCCTAATCCTCGAGAAGTGCTCAGAGCCAGGCTTTCTCATAGCAAGCCTGGAAATTGGATATCACCATTTTTTTCATTCCCTGCAGCCTGCTGATAACAGGAGAGCTTCCCAAGGGCACAAGGCAGGACAGAGGCTGGACATAGATCTCTCACTGGAAGAGTTTTAGTTGCATATTCTCAAAATTTTATCTTTACTTTGCCATTTTTCATTTCAGTTTATACTTGGTATTTATTTTTCATTCCTCTAATCCTGTTGCAGTCATTTGAAGTTAGAAAAGCACGCCAGGCCAAATGGGAAAAACTGAGAAAATTAGGCAAGATGAGACCTCAACTGGTCATAAAATTATCCTCTCAACATCAAGGCAGCTTGGTACTACCCTTGTCTACCTGAAGCCCCCAAAGACGGAGATTTTATAACTTCTCAGGTAGTGTTTTTCATTAAAAGTTTCTCTTCTTTGTTAAATTCAAATCTTTCCTGCTGTAACTTGAGTCCATGTCTTTTCGTCATGTCATGAGTCTTCACAGAGATGTGTTTATTACCTTCCTCTTGACAGAAATAGTTTGGGTATTTCAAGGCAGTTATCATATCTCCTCTTAATTTTCTTGCTCCTTTCCTTTGGCTCCTTCCAACAGAATCACATCTTTCTGGAAGTGAGTTGCCCAAAAGCAGACAGTCCCCCAGCCAAGGTTTCACTGCTAAGCAAAGCACACCAATTGTTCTGGGGATAAACCACAACACTCCTGTCTATACACATTAATATCATGCTTGCTGTTCCCCCCGCAGTGAGAAACATTGGCTGATTTTTCATCATTTTGCTTGCTCTTGGCACAAGGCAAACAACTACATGAGTTGCAAAACAGGCAAGAACCAAACCATTGATCTCTTCTAGCAAAATGCAGCTAAATTCCAGTAAAAAATTCCACAGCAGCTGCCTACATTACTGAAATTCACTTACCTCAAAGCATGCAAGAGAAATATCCATCTTTACAAAATCATACAAGCTAAAACACCTCATACTAGATTTAAGTAAAATAAACTCTGCATGGTTCAAGGTTAAATACTTGATAATCCCCACTGGTGTTTGCTGTAAAAAGAGGAGTACCATTTTCAGATCAAAGACTGATGTGCTCTACAACAAAGCAGTCTCTTGCAGTAATTCATGAGAACATAGCAGTGGAAAAATAATGCTCTCTCTCTGTTATTTGGAACACTAATATTGCCACTTTGATTTTAGGAATTGCATCCACATGTTTGTTTCTAAAAACATTAAAGTTTAGGCAGTGAGCATGCTACCTTAATTCAACCTCTCAAGCCATTTCAGCTTGAACTTACATAGGATGAAAAGCCTATATGGCAGGGTCTGATCAGGGCAAATACTCAGGTAGTACGAGTCAGTCTAGTTTAGGTTAAGATCTCCATTTTTTACAACTGCTGAGTATTAAAACACAATCTAAGAAACATACAAATCATTATATTCTGCCAAACATTCTCTTTTCTTAATAACAGACGTTACAGATGACAGATGCACCTTCCTGGACTGATGAGATATTAATATTGTCAGCACAATGCCGAAAAGTGGTTTGAGCTGATATAATGGTGTGGCTGGATCTCTGTCTCCATTCAGTCTGATCAGACAGCTTTTCTTGTTCCCTCAAATCCCCTCTTGCCTTTTGAGACAGTTTCTCCCATAGAGGATCTGCTGCAGCAAGGTGACCACAGCAAAAGTGCAGATGAATATGCTATTTCCCATCAAATCTCTACTTGATGAAGGGTCAGTGTATCCCATCCTTCCTAAAAGCCACTGAAGCTTCACTGGGTAAAATTCAGTTCATGGTTGCCTTCACGCCCTTTTTGCTGGGAAGTGGAGGGGAATTGCTGGTTTTTCTGTGAGCAATCCAGGGACAAGGTATCCCATTGTTTGGCCCTGCTGCCCCTTCCTTGCCCCTTTTGAATGTTAGCTCCAGGACTGTGCACAATCGCTTGCTTCCATGGTAAAGTTTCCAGGTGATTCAGGTGTGGGTAACATCTAAAATCATCTCTCAGAGCTCTTTCAGTGCAGGCAGCCTGTGCTGTGCAAGAGGCACAGCCTCTCTTGAAAACCTGCTGCTAGCAATTATCTACTTCAATCCCATTTTCATATTCCAGATTGGGGAAGCAAATAAACCAGAAAATTGCAGCCAATGGCAAACACAGGGCTCCGGCAACCTGTGCTCTTCTTTGCTTCTGCTCAGTGATTCCAACGAAATGTGCTTGAAAGATGTGACTGGGGCATGCTATTATTGAACAAGTGTGTAATGATCGGGAGGATTTCATTCAGTCCCCTGCAAAAAATAACAGCAACATTCTGATCAGGCTAGCAGGAAAGCTGCATTTTGTGTAGCAGCATGCAGTCTGTACTGTGCCTTTGGTACCATAGCATTTGCACACAGAACGCAGTGACTTCAGTCATACACCGCTCACTATTTGAGTTCCTGTATTTCCCCTGGTTATTCCTCTTGAGTAAGTGTAAGCAAGGCCACTGTGCATCTCTTCAAGGACAGCTCTCAGTTCCTGCATGTTGATTTATTGGGAGGCTCTGAGTAGACTTACAGCTGCAGAGAGGGAGACTGTCTCTCAGTGCAGGCTCTAAGAACCATTCATTTAAAGAAACAAATATTCTGATTGCTCCTCCACCAGAAACAGATGTCTTTTGAAAGGACAAAACAACAAGACCTTGTCCACAGCCATCACTACTCCTCTAATAATTCCCACTGTCAGGAGAAGTTTGATTCAACTCACAGGGAAATCAATGGGAGTTTTGTTGCCGATTTCACTGGGAGCAAAATCTACCCCTGATTGTTTAGCTTCTGTTGTCGTTGGAGCCGAGTTACCCACGGGAAGGAAACAAAGGAACCACGTGGTCGCTCCCTCCCCCCTACGGAGAGTGAGGGGAAGAGCCGGAAAGGAGTGCAGGCAAAGGCCTCGTGGGGTTGAGATAAAAACGGTTTGTTTTAATGGTGAACATAAATGGTAGCAATAACAGTGAAATAACAGTAACGTTTAACCAGATATAACGCGAGTAACATGTAACGCGGATCTCACCACCCGCAAAACCCAGCGACGCGCCCGGCCCGAGCACTGGAAAAGAGCGCCCCCCACCCCGACCAGTTCCGTATATATATATGCCCCGAGCATGACATCATGATGGTATCGAATATCCCTTTGGCTAGCGAATTAACCCTATCGTAGCTGAACCCAGTACAGGTTCTTAAAACAAGTTTCAACGAAAGCTTTATGCACGAATGAAGCATAGAATCATAGAATCATAGAATGTTAGGGATTGGAAGGGACCTCGAAAGATCATCAAGTCCAATCCCCCTGCCAGAGCAGGAATGCCTAGATTATGCTACACAGGAACGTGTCCAGGCAGGTCTTGAATGTCTCCAGAGAAGGAGACTCCACAACCTCCCTGGGCAGCCTGTTCCAGTGCTCCGTCACCCTCACTGAGAAGAAGTTTCTTCTCGAGTTTAAGCGGAACCTCTTATGTTCCAGTTTCAGCCCATTACCCCTTGTCCTATCAGTGGTTGTCACCGAGAAGAGCCTGGTTCCATCCTTGTGACACTCACCCTTTATATATTTGTAAACATTAATGAGGTCACCCCTCAGTCTCCTCTTCTCTAAACTAAAGAGCCCCAACTCCCTCAGTCTTTTCTCATAAGGGAGATGCTCCACTCCCTTAATCATCCTAGTTGCCCTGTGCTGGACTCTCTCCAGCAGTTCCCTGTCTTTCTTGAACTGAGGGGCCCAGAACTGGACACAATATTCCAGATGGGGTCTCACCAGGGCAGAGTAGAGGGGAAGGAGAACCTCTCTCAACCTACTAACCACCCCCCTTCTAATACACCCCAGGATGCCATTGGCCTTCCTGGCCACAAGGGCACAGTGCTGGCTCATGGTCATCCTGCTGTCCACCAAGACTCCCAGGTCCCTTTCCCCTACACTATTCTCTAATAAGTCATTCCCCAACTTATACTGGAACCTGGGGTTGTTCCTACCCAGATGCAAGACTCTAAACTTACCCTTGTTATATTTCATTAAATTTTTCCCCGCCCAACTCTCCAGCCTGTCCAGGTCTCGCTGAATGGCAGCACAGCCTTCTGGTGTGTCAGCCACTCCTCCCAGTTTGGTGTCATCAGCAAACTTGCTGATAGTACTCTAGTCCCTCATCCAAGTCATCGATGAATATATTGAATAATACTGGTCCCAGTACCGAACCTTGAGGCACTCCACTGGATACAGGCCTCCAACCAGACTCTGCCCCATTGATCACAACTCTTTGGTTTCTTCCCCTTAGCCAGTTAACAGTCCACCTCACTACCTGAGAGTCTAGACCACACTTCCTCAGTTTAGCAGCAAGGATGCTGTGGGAGACTGTGTCAAATGCTTTACTGAAGTCAAGGTAGACCACATCCACCGCTCTGCCATCATCTATCCACCTTGTTATATCCTCATAAAAGGCTATGAGGTTAATCAAGCACGACTTCCCTTTGGTGAAGCCATGTTGACTGTCTCTAATGACCCTCGTATCCCTGATATGCCTTGAGATGGCACCAAGGATAAGGCGTTCCATCACTTTCCCAGGGATGGAGGTGAGGCTGACCGGTCTATAGTTACCCGGGTCCTCCTTCTTGCCCTTTTTGAAGACTGGAGTGACATTTGCTTCCCTCCAGTCCTCAGGCACCTCTCCCATCTCCCAAGACTTGGCAAAGATGATGGAGAGTGGTCTAGCAATGACATCAGCCAGCTCCCTCAGCACCCGTGGATGCATCCCGTCTGGACCCATGGATTTATGGATGTCCAGATTGCTTAATTGGTCCCTAATCCAGTCCTCATCGACTAAAGCATACTCCTCCACTGCCCTGACTTCCTCTGGGACCTCAGGGGAACGGGGCTCCTCAGGACAGCCTCTGGCAGAGTAGACAGAGACAAAGAAGGCATTCAGTAACTCTGCCTTCTCTGTATCTTCTGTCACCAAGGCACCCACCTCATTCATCAGTGGGCCTACATTGCCTCTGGTGTTAGTTTTATCTGCCACGTATTTGAAAAAGCTCTTCCTGTTGTCCTTGACCCCTCTCGCCAGGTTCAATTCAAGGGAGGCCTTTGCTTTCCTAGTTGCCTCCCTACATCCTCGGACAACAGCCTTATATTCTTCCCAAGTGGCCAGCCCCGCCTTCCAAGATCTGTAAATTCTCCTCTTGCCCTTGAGCTTACCCAGCAGATCCCTGTTTAGCCACGCAGGTCTCCTGGCTCCCTTCCTTGACTTCCTACGTGTCGGGATGCTCCGATCTTGAGCACGGTAGAAGCAGTCCCTGAACGCTAACCAACTATCTTGGGCCCCTTTACCTTCAAACAGCCTTGCCCATGGGATTTTCTCTAGTAATTGCTTGAAAAATCCAAAGTTTGCCTTGGCAAAGTCCAGGGTTGCAATTCTGCTTGCTATTTTGTTTCTGCTACATGAGATCCTGAACTCCACCATTTCATGGTCACTGCAGCCAAGGCAGCCCTCAACCTTTACTGCTTCAACCAGATCCTCCTTGTTAGCGAGGATGAGGTCCAGCAGTGCTCCTCTCCTAGTCGGCTCCTCCACCATTTGCATCAGAAAATTATCATCGATGCACTGGAGGAACCTCCTGGACTGTGGCTGGCTGGCTGAGTTGTCCTTCCAGCAAATATCAGGGAAGTTAAAATCCCCCAGGACAACCAGGGCCTGTGATTGTGAGACCGCTCTCAGCTGCCTGTAGAAGGCCTCATCAACTTCCTCACCCTGATCTGGTGGCCTGTAATAGACACCCACAACAGTATCTCTCCTGCCAGCCTGCCCCTTAATTCTAACCCATACACTCTCAACTTGCTCCTCATCCATGCCTGGATGGTATTCAAGACATTGTAGTTGCTCTTTCACGTAAAGAGCAACTCCACCACCTCGCCTGGCTGGCCTGTCTTTCCTGAGAAGGACATAGCCACCCATGACCACATTCCAGTCATGTGAGCTGTCTCACCATGTCTCTGTAATTGCCACCAGATCATAATCTCCTGCCCGAACCCAGGTTTCTAGCTCCTCCTGCTTATTCCCCATGCTGCGTGCATTGGTGTATAAGCATCTCAGGGAGCAAGCTGAGCACACTGATCTCACCCTAGAGTGATGGAAGGCCACCCGGTCCTCATAATTTCTAGAACACTGCCCCGCTGAAATCCCAGCTATAACCCCATCCCCCTTCATATCTAGTTTAAAGATATGAGGTTGTTCTGCCCTAATAACAGATGGGGAAAGGATTTTGACAACAAAATCTAGGGGAAAAAAATCCTTTCTCTAAGAGAATGGGAAGATTTTTATGTGAGTGGTTTTTCCAAAAGTTAAATCAGCATATGCAAAATGTTCAAGCATGCCAGCAGCCCATCTGTGTGAAACAGAAAACAGAGACTGTTTCTGGGCTTCGTCTCCGCTGCAATTGATGCTGCATGGGAAGAAGGGACAAAGGTAACTTTGTGTGACCCTTCCAACCCAGTTCCTGAAGCCTGGGCTAATCCTCAGCATGAGCTACAGCAGTTTAGGCAAAACAATCAAGGGCTAAAGCAGGCTTTGCCTTAACTAATGTTAAGCAACAAAAGTTACAAAAGTGTTTAAGGTAGGAATTTGGTCACCCTGAACTCCTGCAGGCAGGAACCCCTAGAGGAGATCAGCCCTTCAGACACCCTTGACTTTGCAGAGGTGTAAGGATCCAGCCTCTGATCATCCTTCAGTGCCTTTCAAAGCTCCCACACATGCATTTGTGAACCCTGCTGAACACTTCAATTATTGCCTGTGCATGTAAAAAGAGTGGTGATCCCAGGTCGGA
The DNA here is from genome assembly GCA_020746105.1 of Trogon surrucura. Taxonomy (NCBI): domain Eukaryota; kingdom Metazoa; phylum Chordata; class Aves; order Trogoniformes; family Trogonidae; genus Trogon; species Trogon surrucura. The sequence continues at coordinate 5,616,672 of CM036657.1, forward strand.
TCAAAGATTATCCAGCCCAGTGCCTTGTCCCTGACAGTGGCCTGTGGCGGACACACAAGGAACAGTAGAAGAAGAGGGCAAGGACATACTGATACTTCCTTGGAAATGTTCTCCTATCATTTTGTGGAAAGAAAATATTTTGGTTAGAAAAATAACTGAGTCGGAGGCATTTATTTGTACTGTACTGGGAATAATACACATATCAGGGGACTGCAAATTAAATAGCAAAATCAGTTTGATTCCCTCTTGTCAAAGTCATCAGCTCTAGGGCCAACCATGTTTCTTTTAAGGATCAGTTTATGTAAACCCATATAAGACAAGAATGTTCCCATATAGGAATCATACCATTTAGATGGCTCTAACTGCATACCCTTCTCAATAACAGGAAAAGCGATATGGTCATCAGAAATACCAGGTTGAGACCCCACAAGATACTACAGAGAGAGATTTATATGACCAAGCTGAGAAGAAAGGCCAGTAAGAGCAGATGTGAAGGAAAAGGTATTTAATAACTCAATTTGCTTGATTTTTAATGATAGTTTTGAAAATCACCACTGAGAATTTGTTTCAGTTGCTCCATGAGTCATTTTACAATAACAGCAAAGTATCAGAGAGTCAAATTTGGCTTCTTAAGACCTACTATGGATGTGAAGCCAGTTTTAGAATCATAGAATCATAGAATTGTCAGGGTTGGAAGGGACCTTAAAGATCATGTAGTTCCAACCCCCTTGCCATGAGCAGGAACATCTCCCACTAGATCAGGCTGCTCAGAGCCCCATCCAGCCTGGCCTTAAAAACTTCCAGGGATGGAGCTTCCACCACCTCTCTGGGCAATCTGTTCCAGTGTCTCACCACCCTCATAGTGAAGAACTTCTTCCTAACATCCAATCTGAACCAATCCATCTCTAGCTTCAATCCATTCCCTCTAGTCTTATCACTATCCGACATCCTGTCACGTCCTGTGGTTTTGAGGCCAGGGTTAAGGTGACTTACACCAAGGATCCAAACAAAAATTTTATTTATCAATCACCTGACAAAGAGGTATTTCAATTGCCCACTCAGTGCAATGAACAGGCTTCACAACAACAAGTTATTAGCAAGCAAAAGAGACTGGCCTTGCAATAGCTAGCTTCCTGTTAAAGCTAGAAAGAGAGAGAAGGAAAGTGATAGAGAAAGGAAAGATCACCACCCCTGGATCCAGCGACGACCACGGCACTCGCAGCAATCCTCTAGTGGCAGGAGAAGAAAAGCACGCAACTGCCCGGGGTGAGCGCCTTTTATACAGTTAAGTTCCCGCCACAGACCGGGAACTGATTTGGGGGATGGTGGGGGCTTCTGAGGGCAGGATGTGTTACCCCTCCCTCTCCCAGATTCTTGCAGCCACTGCTCCAAGCTCCACCTACCCCCACAACTCCACCGGTGCAGGGCTGGGGCAGAGGGCTCAGCAAAGCCCTGAGTCACCTCCACACAAACACAGACAGGCGCCAGGCAGGCGCCTCTGACCTGTTTACCATTTGAGACACCTATCTAGTCCGTCACACATCCTAAAAAGCCCCTCACCAGCTTTCCTGTAGGCCACCTTAAGATACTGGAAGGCCACAATAAGGTCTCCTTGGAGCCTTCTTTTCTCCAGACTGAACAACCCCAACTCTCTCTGTCTGTCTTCATAGGAGAGGTGCTCCAGACCTCTAATCATCCTCGTGGCCCTTCTCTGCACATGCTCCAGCACGTCCAGATCTTTCTTGTGCTGTGGGCTCCAGAACTGGACGCAGTACTCCAGGTGGAGTCTCACGAAGGTGGAGTAGAGGGTGAGAATCACCTCCCTCGACCTGCTGGCCACGCACCTCTTGATGCAGCCCAGGATACGATTGGCTTTCTGGGCTGCAAGTGCCACTGACGGCTCATGTTGAGCTTCTCGTCCACCAGTACCCCCAAGTCCTTTTCTTCAGGGCTGCTCTCAAGCCAGTCCCTGCTCAGCCTATATCGGTGCTTGGGATTGCCCCGACCCAGATGGAGGACCTTGCACTTGGTCTTGTTGAACTTCATGAGGTTGACCTGGGCCCATCTCTCCAGCCTGTCAAGGTCCCTCTGGATGGCATCCCTACCCTCCAGGGTGTCAGCCGTCCCACACAGTTTGTTGTCATCAGCAAACTTGCTGAGGGTGCACTCATTGCCACTGTCCATGTCACTGACGAAGATGTTAAACCAGACTGGTCCCAGTATTGATCCTTGAGGGACTCCACTTGTCACTGGCTTCCACTTGGACATGGACCCATTGACAGCCACTCTTTGGGTGCAGTCGTCAAGCCAGTTCTTTATCCACTGAACTGTCCATCCATCAAATCCAGAGACCTGGATTTTAATATCACTCAGGTTTTGGTGAAAACACTTACAACCTTTTTTCTGCTATTGCCCTCCATTCAAAGTGACTTTTTTCTTGAGATATTTGTGCCAGAAGATACAGCACCTGAGAGGCATAAGTACAGAAGAGCTGTATGCCTAAAGCAAAAATCAAAGTACAAGAATATATACATATATGCCTCTGTCTACACTGTTGGAGACTATCCTCAGGAGCCTCAGTCCCCTGTAGCCCCTGAGGAAGTCAGGATAAAGGAGGAGTTTGCCCTGGTTGAGGAGGACTGGGTTAGGACCCCTGAACAACCATAAATCCATGGGCCCTGATGGGATGCACCCGCGGGTGCTGAGGGAGCTGGCAGAAGTCATTGCTAGGCCACTCTCCATCATCTTTGGTAAGTCGTGGGCAAGAGGAGAGGTGCCTGAGGACTGGAGGAAAGCGAATGTCACTGTAGTCTATAAGAAGGGCAGGAAGGATGACCCGGGTAACTACAGACCGGTCAACCTCACCTCCATCCCTGGAAAGATGATGGAACAACGTCTCCTTGGTGCTGCTTCCAGGCATATCAAGGAGAAGAGGGTCATTAGGAGCAGTCAACATGGCTTTGCCAAGGGGAAGTCATGTTTGACCAACTTGAGAGCCTTTTAAGAAGGCATAACCAGGTGGATGGATGATGGCCGTGCAGTGGATGTGGTCTATCTGGATATCAGCAAAGCATTTGACACTGTCTCCCACAGCATCCTCATAGCAAAACTGAGGAAGTGTGGTCTGGACGACCGAGTAGTGAGGTGCGTTGTGAACTGGTTGAAGGGAAGAAGCCAGAGAGTTGTGGTCAATGGGGCAGAGTCTAGTTGGAGGCCTGTGTCTAGTGGGGTCCCTCAGGGGTCAGTGCTGGGGCCAGTGCTGTTCAATATATTCATCAATGACCTGGACGAGGGATTAGAGAGCACCATCAACAAGTTTGCTGATGACACAAAACTGGGAGGAGTGGTTGATACACCAGAAGGCTGTGCTGCCATTCAGAGAGACCTAGACAGGCTGGAGAGTTGGGTAGGGAGAAATCATATGAAATTCAACAAGGGCAAGTGTAGAATTTTGGACCTGGGAAAGAATAACCCCATGTGCCAGGCTGGGGACTGCCCTGCTGGAGAGCAGTGCAGGGGAAAGGGACCTGGGGGTTCTGGTGGACAGCAGGATGACCATGAGCCAGCAATGTGCCCTCGTGGCCAAGAAGGCCAATGGCATCCTGGGGTGTATTAGAAGGGGAGTAGCAAGTGCGTCGAGAGAGGTCCTCCTGCCCCTCTGCTCTGCCCTGGTGAGGCCACATCTGGAATATTGTGTCCAGTTCTGAGCCCCTCAGCTCAAGAGGGACAGGGAACTGCTTGAGAGAGTCCAGTGCAGAACCACAAAGGTGATTAAGTGAGTGGAACATCTCCCTTATGAGGAAAGGCTGAAGGAACTGGGTCTCTTTAGCTTGGAGAAGAGGAGGCTGAGGGGTGACCTCATTAATGTTCATAAATATGTCAAGGGGGAGTGTCAGGAGGACGGTGCCAGGCTCTTTTCAGCGATGGCCATTGACAGGACAAGGGGCAATGGGTTCCAGCTGGAACATAGGAGGTTCCACAAAAACATTAGAAAAAACGTTTTTACTGTGAGTGTGACAGAACACTGGAACAGACTGCCCAGGGAGGTTGTGGAGTCTCCTTCTCTGGAGACATTCAAAACCCTCTCTACTTTTAATCACAGAATCACAGAATATTAGGGTTTGGAAGGGACCTTGAAAGGTCATCTAGTCCAACTCCCCTGCCTGAGCAAGATCCCCTAGTGTAGGTCACACAGGAATGCATCCAAGCAGGTTTTGAAAGTCTCCAGAGAAGGAGACTCCATGACCTCTCTGGGCAGCCTGTTCCCGTGCTCTGTCACCCTCACAGTAAATAAGTTTTTCCTCATGTTGAGGTGGAACTTCCTATGTTCTATCTTAAACACGTTATTCCATTTTCTATTACTGGGCACCACTGTGAAGAGACTGGCACCTTCCTCTTGACATCCATCCCTCAGATATCTATATATGTTAATGAGATCCCCTCTCAGCCATCTCCTTTCAAGGCTAAACAGCCCCAGTTCTCTCAGTCTCTCTTCATAGGAGAGATGTTGAAGTCCCTTGACCATCCTTGTAGCTCTCTGTTGGACTCTCTCCAGTAGGTCCCTGTCTCTCTTGTATTGGGGAGCCCAAAACTGGACACAATATTCCAGGTGTGGTCTCACCAGAACAGAGCAGAGGGGGAGGAGAACTTCCCTAGACCTGCTGGACACTTTTTTCTTAATGCACCCCAGGATCCCATTGGCCCTCTTGGCCACAAGGGCACATTGCTGTCCCATGGACAACTTACTGTCCACTAGGACTCCAAGGTCTTTCTCCATGGGGCCGCTTTCCAGCAGGACGTCCCCTAATCTGTACTGGTGCCTGGTGTTATTTCTCCCCAGATGCAGGACTCTACACTTGTCCTTATTGAACTTCATGAGGTCCACCTTCATCCAGCTCTCCAGCCTGTCCAGATCTCATTGCGTGGCAGCACAGCCTTCTAGTGCGTCAGCAATCTCTCCCAGTTTCGTATCATCAGCGAACATCCCCTCATCTTGGTTGTCAATGAATATATTGAACAAAACTGGACCCAGTACTGATCCCTGGGGAACACCACTGGCCACAGGCCTCCAACTTGGCTCTGTGACGCTGATCACAACCCTCTGAATTCTGTTGTTGATCCAGTTCACAACCCACCTCACAGTCCAATCATCTATCCCACATTTCTTGAGTTTACCTACGAGGATGTTATGGAGGACAGTATCGAAAGCCTTTCTGAAGTCGAGGTATATGACATCCACTGCTCTTCCTTCATCAACCCCTTTGGTCATGTCGTTGTAGAAGGATATCAGGTTAGTCAGACAAGATTTCCCCTTGGTAAATCCATGCTGGCAACTCCTGATAACCTTCTTTTCTTCTAATTGATTAGAGATGGCCTTCAGAATGAGCCGCTCCATCATCTTCCCAAGGATGGAGGTGAGGCTGACCAGCCTCTGGTTGCCTGGGTCCTCCTTCTTGCCCTTTGTCCTGGGTTTAGCTAAAAAATTCAGTTGTTTAGTGATTTTTACTTTCCAGTTTAGTGTCTTCTAAAAGGCTGCATGCTCTGAAGTCAGCAGCATGGTTTTGCAGACTGTGTGTGCTACTGGCAGTGATAACACCTGATGTTTACAGTTACTGCCTGCGACTGGGATGCAGAAAGGCTCTTGCTGATACTTATTCCTACAGTGACCAAGGCCACTGCTGGCTCTTGTGTGTCACGCTGGGGGTGCCGGGTAGTAAGAGGGGTCACAAGGAAGTAAAAGGTTGCACCTCCGGGGGGTAATAGACAGGATAGGTGACCAACAAGAGCATTCCATCCCATATACGTCATATTTAGTATAAATTGAGTGATCACGAGAGTTTCTGTCCCTTTTCTGCAATGGTCGGTGTCCAGGGAGGACTCTATCCAATCTCCTGCTTTTGATCCGGACCCTGAGTTCCCGAATCCAGCTCCCACCGCCATTGAGCCTGGGGCTTCCCCAGTGCCTCCTGCTCTGCAGCACCAGTGGGGATTGCTATCGGGGGAGGGAGTCGGGTTTGATATCGGGCTACTATCTATAGTTGTATGTAGTTCTTTATTTTTATCATTTCACTATTATTTCCATTATTGTTTCATTAAAACTGTTCTAGTTTTTCTTCTCTAACCCGTAGGTCTCTCTGCCTCATTTCCTTTTCTCTTCCCGTTTTTTGGGGGAAGAGGGACTTAGAGAGCATCTGTCCGCGTTAGTGGCCAGCCCAGCCCTAACCTGTGACACCCTTTTTTAAGACTGGAGTGATATTGGCTTTTTTCCAGTCCTCAGGCACCTCTCCCATTCCCCATGATTTTTCAAAGATGATGGAGAGCAGCTTAGTCACAACATCAGCCAACTCTCTCAACTCTCAATCCCTCCAGAATTTGAGAAGGGCTTGGGGATAAGGACATGACAGTAATTTGTGTGGCCAACACAGATTTGCTGGGTGTGACCAGGCCTCAGGTACTGTGTACAGTACTGACTGCTAGTCCTGTAGGTACTGGCCCTGCAACAGGCAATGTAGCTGCAATGACACTGGTAACATAGAGGGAGTCCAGGCCACATCACACCACGCTCCAGTCAGCATCACACCAGAGCACAGGAACCCGGTAAAGCAACCAAACCTCTTCCATCACCAGATGATCAAGTATCACTAAACTAGTATCAGCTACTCATGATAAGCTGCATGGTGTGCACAAGCTCAGAAAGGGTATTCTTATTTCATGGAGTATAGATTTCAGAGGCTAAAGCAAAAGTGGCAAAATGGAACTGTTCATAGCCTATCATAAGATGAAGCTGCCAGAAGCAGTCAGTCTTACACATTGCTGGTCTTTATTTGTTTTATGTGAGGTGCTTGCTAAATATCATCAGAGATAATCTAGCACAAGAAACTACTCCAGCCCGAGCAGTGAGACTCTGAGACCTCTAATACAAACATGAATATGCTCCAGACAGTGATACCCTCCAATGGGAGCTCATTGTCTAAGTCCAAATGAAGTGGAACTGAATTAAAAAAAAATGTTAATGTAGAATCTTAAAGACAAATTTTGGCTAACTACCAAGACCATGTTTATGAAGGTCCACACAAGGAAAGCTGAATTAGTAAAAGGACAAAATCTGGTAGGAGTCAGACTGAACTTCTGCATGAAACAAGCACATCTCTCTCTGCTGAAAGGACAACATGCAGCCCTTAACTCTAAGCTGCATTTTAATTTTTTAATGCAAGTGAAACAAAAAATCACTTCTTATGGGCAGGTCTGACTTAAATACCTTTCACTGAACTTGTAATTTGAATCAGTGTTTGACTGATTATGCATTCTAATTTAAGCTGAAAGCAAGGACATTTAGTGTCTCGGATAGCAGATTCTGTCTGTTGGTTGTTTAAATCATGGTATACATAACCGAACATGTTAAACTCTCAATACTGTAAAGGTTCAGAGTAAAGCAAAACATGCTTCACATTCCCCTTCAGGATTTTTTCACTCCCTGCCTGCTCAGCCACTCTGCACTCCTCTTCATGACTGTTATGCAGATTGAAGAACTTCACACACAGCATAGCAGATTACTATAGTCTGTAAAAGGTTTTAGTAGAATACTTTTTACATCTCACTTTTTCCCCTAAATTAAAATTAAATCAAGTCTTTTTATAGCTTCTATGATGCTTCTGAAATGCTTGTGTCAACTGCTAGACCCCTGATTTTGCAAAGCACTGGCACATAGGTATATGCCTGGAAGATTCTGCTGAATATGAAACTCATAAACATATGCTTATCAATATTAATTCTTTTGCAGATATAAAACAGGAATTTGTTAGCATAATCTAATATTTAACATGATGTCTAGTTCCCCATCACTGCCACAAATCCACCTGTCTTAATCTGGGATACTGAAGGAAGCTGAAAGGATTGAGCTAAGATGTAAACATTTATTTCCTTTTGAGCAGGGCTAAGCCACAAGGACATGACAATGGCTCATTTGACACCAGACCTCCTACCTGTGGAGCTGCCCGAATTGGAGGAGGTGTCCTGAAGATAACATATGGTCTGTACACTGAATATGCATTACATGATCTGTCGAATCATGACCAGTTTTCTTCCTATATGGGTCACGTATAGGCACTGGGGGAGAAATGATCCAGTGCATAAAATAGCCCTTTTTAACACTGCTAATACCGTCTCTTGGAAAAGGAATGAGGTCGTCCTCTCACTGGTAGGAAACTCTAATGCAGAGGCTGCCACAGCTATAGTGTTGTACATTTACTGTTAACAGTTCCTTATAGCAGGGCTTGCTAAAGTGTAAAAGTAAGCTGAGCTCAATGCCAGGCTTGATTTCCCAGCAGCATTTCCATATTCCTAGAAAATATAGGGAGTTTAATGTTATTGTTATGATCCTGTACAGGCTCACAACAACCCCGCAAATAATTGAGAATGATGGAAGTTCAGTTTCTCTGCAGGGAAAAAGAAATAGGATCAAATTGCTTTTACAGGAATCATCTATTAAAAACATTAGTTTGATTTTGGAGCACTGCATGAGAGCCCTGGATTTAGCACAAAATCAACAGGACTGAGATGTTGGCAGAACCGTGGAGGGGTCAAAGGATTTCCATGGCCAACACTTGCTCACAGAATAGGAAAATGATCCTGCCTCTATCCCAAGTAATTTTTAACTTCCACACAGTTCATCAAAACCACACTTAAAAACTTCTAGTGAAAGCCTGGAAGTGCTGGAGTCAGTGGTACTCACAAGTTTAATGGGAGTTGAAAGTTTTGGTACTTATTTTTGCTGAAAATATTCTAGCATTAACACTACAGCGAACAAATATTTTCCATGGTTGGAATAAGGATCACACATTATCTAATCCTGAAAAAAAAATATATTTTTTACAGCAAAAATAAAAATGTTCATCTGAGATATTTTTTAAAACTATAATATGGCATATAAATTCATATTTAATTCACAGAGACAATGAATTTGACCTGGGAATATATTTTTGCTGTATCAATGAGTAGTATTGATCAGAATGGGGGTAAATATGAAAAAGAAAACATTCCTCTGAATAATTAGCTAATTAAGTACTTCAGAAATTTCACATTATGCTTATAATCAAGACGTAGAAGAGATTTATTACAGAAAATTATTTAGGAAAAGTTACCTTTGCCTTTTTACCACAGTTCTGCATTCTGCATTAATTTTGCCTTTGAAGGAATGAAGTATCTTCCCCTTGAATTAACAATCAGCTCATACTAATTTTCAAGCAGTCCAGACATTCAGCTTTCCAACCATTCTTCATGATGTCCTCCTACATTACTAACAACACACTATAGGCAACAAGTTTTGTCTTGGATAGTCTACCTGAGTTACTCTTCTGGGCAAAGCCAATATGTGTTCAGATACATCATGATTTTTAAAATAGTCCATGCTACTCCATGCTTAGTTGAGTCCATGAAAAAAACACATAAATAAATTTAAAAAATCCAGTTGGCTTCTGCGATCTTCAGAGATCCCCACTCTTCTTGGAATATATTTTATTTCGCTCTTCTGGTACTGTGGAAGTGCTCACTGGAAATATAGACAACCAATCCTAAAGAAAATATCTGTCCCTACAGTACTGTGACTAGGCACATCTTTCTGCCCTCCTGTCATAGCATGGATCCAACTTTTAAGCTCTGCCCAGCATCCAGTGTGATCTGCATGCAGTTACAGAGATGGCTATTAATAAAACTGACAACCCTTTCAAATTCCTTCCTTTGGATCTGCAATCGGCCATGAATTCCTGTGTCATGCTTATCTGTATTCAGGCGGAAAATAGAGACCACTTCTGGAATGGGACTGTGTTAGACACTGTGGCTGGGCATTGTCAGAGTCAGTTCTTGAGATGAGAATTTATAATTTAAGCAGGCAAGAAGGAAAGGTGAGAGAGGAATTTATTAGCCCCTTTTTGACAGAGAAGCAATAATTACAGTTTAGACATGATATTTGATAGTATGCAATTTGCTCAGCTTGCAAACATGTCCTAGGATGTAAATCCAAGGTGACGATGGTCCACTTTGTTGACAAACAAGTCTGGGAGTCCCCAGGGGTCAGTCAGCTACCCAAACTGAGAAACTCATCTGTGAACAGGGCCTGGATCACCCCTAACCTCTACCAGCAGTTTGAGCTTTGCTGGCTCTGAGAACATAAATGTCATTGCAGTGTTACAGGCAGTGCTGACATGGGCAGGGAGATTGAGGACCACAGCCAAAAGGGTATTTAAGCATCTTTCTCCTCTTGAAATGTTGGGAGTTAAATGAAAATCCTTGCTTGGCTCTTGGCTGCAGTGAATTGTCCAGGGCTACAATTCAGGTATGGACTTGCAGTGAGATCTTAAATTCAGCTGAAGCTTGGGGCTAGCCTGGGAGTTGTTCCGACCTGAACAGGGCATAGCCCTTGGGGAAATTGTAGGTACTCATGACCCATGAACCCCATTATACTGGTATGAGTCTAAAAACCTTCCCCAGGCTAAAGGCAGTGATCTGTGCTTTCCCTGCTCGCACACCCAAACATGCCATGAGCACAGCTGACATACTTTTAAAAGTATCACTAGTTATCACTAATGAATGCCTGACCAGATTTCCATCCTCCACGACATCCTTCCAAGAAGAAATCCCATAATTGACAACATTGACATTTGCTATATTCGACCTACTTTCAGTGCTTACTTCTTTCTAGCACAGGACTGCCTGTACAGTCACTTCCCCATTGGCCAGAAAGTTTTGCACCTTTATCAGCAGCCTTTGGTGGTGGTGTTGACCTTTTGCTAGAGAGCCTGAAAAAGGTTATTTATTTAAATAGCCAAGTACAGCCATTTGGTTGTGTTTTTTTTTCTTTAAAAACCTAAAATGGGGAAGACAGTGTGGTAGTTTATCCACAACCTATTATTAATTTCCAACGCTGGGAGTTGCAACAGCATCTGGCCTACGGGATCCAGTGCTCTACAAGCAGATATTAATGAAATACATTTGACAGGGAGAGACATCCCCAGGAGAGCTCTGCTCTGAGCAGAAGGAAGCACAGCATGGTATTTACCCAAAATATTTTTTTTTTGCAGAACATTCCCCTCATCATCACCTTTAAGCTTCACTTTCAATCAGCTTTTTTATTTTCTTCCAGGTATATTCAGCAGCTCCTCTGGAGCTAAGAAGTTTGTGCATGGGGATTTTTTTCATGCCATGTGGGTAGGAAAGTATGTGAGAACTAATTCAGTCACTTTAAATCACATGAAGCTGAAGCTTGAAAGGAAAAATAATAATAAACAGTTCAGATTGTCAGGTTCAGTGCATTTCTCAATCAATTAAAGCTTATTTTACCAACAGGTCAGTTTATTTTAAAAAAGTTCCTCTGGCATGGCATTTTGATGTTTTCATGTTACTGTGTAGCTAGAAAGGTCTTGCTGGGAACAAATTACTCTTGGTAAAGCATTTTTCTGAACTGCATTTTTAGTTTCTGTCAAATGACAATAAATAAGATCCACATGAGTGAACAGCAGCAACAAAATAGCTAGTGGCAGTGAGGGAGTAAGGCTTTGGACCTGAGTAAAGGAGGAAGATAAATCTGGGACTCAAGCACAATAAAAACATGGTTGTTTGGGCTAAGCCTACAAAAGTATTCTTCAATGTATCTAACTTTAAATTGTGATTCAGTATGTTGGGACATTAAACAGCAAGAAGACACCAATGGAGATATTCTACATCAAATAGTTGCTTTTTTCACAATAATTTTAAAATTAAATACTGTATCTACATTTTGTGGTTCCATTTCACAGATGTGGATGACACAGGAACAGTCAAATCAGTATTCCTCTTTTGCAACCCCTGCAGCACTTAAGAAAATGAACCATGGTGCCAGATTCACACTGAGAGTTTCACAGGTCCAAAAGTTGGGTAACTGATGAGGAAAGCTCTTCCCTAATGTGATTACAAAAGGACTATTTGTGGGTGCTTGCAGTAGCTGGTAAACAAAAAAAATGCTGTGAGTTCACTTCTGTTGGAATCACAGACAAAAATATTTGCTTAATAAAAGGGGCAATAATCACACTAAATTGTCTTTTTTTTTTTACTGTGACAAAGAGATTATGAAGGATATATATTATACTGTTGCATACTGTCATTATAAACTGATTAAACTTTTGCTCTGATGTTTAACAGACAAGGAAATGAAAAGAAAGGTGGAAAGGGTGTATGAAGACTGTCTCTTATCCCTTTTAATTTGCAGCTTTCTAGCCTCCCACTTTCTCATGCTTTTCCTCCTTCAGGCCTGGAGCCAACGCTCACTGCCCTGGGTAGAGTTTTTCTATTCACTTTTCTCAACTGGAAAAATGCACAATATCAAATGCAAAGCAATAGCAAACTTAAGGTCTTTCAGCACAGCAAGGAACTATGGCCTGATCATCAATTTCTCTGACAGCTCATGTTCAGGTGCTGCCCCCTCACCTTGGATACCACTGCAGCTTTGGCTTGGAAATCCAAGGAAGTTGTAATTCAGATCTATTAATTGAGCATCCATATGCTTTGGGCAAAGGAAGGACATGCCTTTTTCCTCAGCATTGCTCCTTCCAGTTGACAAAGCAGGGGAATTGGCTGGCACTGCAAAAATCAGTGCTTTTATGATAAACATTGTGCTGTAGCACATGATCTCAGCTTAGCTAAGTCATCAACTTCACAGGAATACATACCTTGCCCTGGGTCACATACCTGATAAATCCCTGCAAGCTCTGACTGACCCTACATAGAGCAGAGCTTGACTTTGAATGTTAAATACATAGCTGAATTCACCAACTGCTCCCTAGAACCATCACCCTTTCCTAAAATATACAGGAAAGACATTAACTCTGCATTTCATGTCTGTTGCCCATCCTTGCCATCCCCACTCTTCCACCAAGGAATGTCTGTGCTCCAGAATTCATGTTTCTGATAAAAATATTGCCTTCCCAGCAGCTAGCGAAAAGTTGCAGAGCTACAAAAAAATTAGAGTTCAACAATATCCATCCAAGCTGACTTCAAACATTACTCCATTGGTTTTAATAGGATATTAATATTAAGAGATTCAATTAAAAATCATTAACTATTCCCTAGTTTGCTATTTCTGCAGAACTATCCAGTCCTTTTTTAACATTGTCGTGGGTTGACCCTGGTCGGCCGCCAGGTACCCACACAGCCGCTCTCTCAGTCCCCCTTCACTGCTGAACAGGAGGAGAAAATATCTCCAAGGGTTCAGGGTTTGAGATAAGGACAGGGAGATCACTTTCATTTACCGTCCCAGGCAAAACAGACTCAGTTTTGGGGAAATTAGGTACATTTATTAAGAGAACTAATCAGAGAGGAGTAGTGAGAATTGAGAAAGAGCAAACAGATCTTAAACAGAACACCTTCCCCCCATCCCTTCCTTCTTCCCGGGCTTAACATCAATCCCGGTTTCTCCACCTCCTCCCCCCGAGTGGCGCAGGGGGACAGGGAATGGGGGCTGCGGTCAGTTCATCCGACGTTGGTTCCACCGCTTCTTCATTCCGGGGGAGGACTCTTCACTCTTCCCCAGGGCCATTGTGGGGTCCCTCTCACGGGAGACAAGCTTCATGCTCTCTTCTCCGCGTGAGTCGTCCCACGAAGGGCAATTCATCACAAACTGCCCAACGGGAGACACCTCACGAGGGGCAGCCCACTCCTCGTGAGTCTGAGGCGCAGTCCTTCAGGGGAAACTGCTCCAGCGTGGTCCACCCGCAGCGTCCGAAAAGTCCCACCGGCCAACCTGCTCCAGCGTGGGCATTCCCTCTTCCACGGGCTACAGGTTCCGGCAGTGACTTGCTCTGATGCGGGCTTCCCACGGGCTACAGTCCCCTTTCAGGCATCCACCCACACGGCGTGGAGTCCTCGGTGGACATCTACGCGGTGATCCTCACGGTGGACATCTGCACCTCGCCCATGGGCTGCAGGGGGACAACCCGCTTCACCATGGTCTTCACCACGGACCCGGGGGACTCCTTCTGCTCCGGCGCCTGGAGCTCATGCTCCCCCCCTCCTTCTTCACTGACCTTTGGTGTTTGCACAGATTCTCACTCCTCCATCTCTGTGCCAGCTGTTATGGCGCAGTTCTTTTCCCCGTTCTTAAATATGTTTTTCACAGAGGCGTTCCTCTGCTATCACCTTACTGATAGGCTCAGCCTTGGCCAGCGGCGGGTCCCTCTTTGGAGCCGGCTGGCATTGGCTCTATCAAACTTGGGGAGCTTCTAGCAGCTTCTTACAGAAGCCACCCTGCAGCTCCCCCCTCCGCCGCCGAAATCCGGCCAGGCCAAACCAAAACAAACATAAATCCCTAAACTTCTTCCCAGCAGGCCAAAAGTCAAGTTCATCCTTATCCTCATCCTGGGACGGGGAGACAACAGCCCTAACTATCATTTACTAATTAGGAGGAGGTTTGGGCTCAGCTTCATATGTCACCAGGCTTCCTTCATGAGTTCGGGCAGAGCTACACTGCAGTGTTGAGATCTCCAAGCTGGCATGGGAAGGCAAAATGGAACTTCTGCAAAAGTATGGCTGCTTCCAGCACTTGAACTGTCATTTCTGCGTAGTGCAGTAGAGTCATCTACTGCTTAGTTGCCTCACCTTACACTCCATAGACCATGCAGATGAGTATCTTTACCCTCCTCAGCATCTCTTCCTTCAGTTCTGAACTAGCAATCATAGCATTTCCTGGCCTCACACGTGTGTTGCATTAGTAATAAGGATGATCGTCTGAACCTTTCCACTTACTGCCTAAGGCAAATAAACTCTTCAGTCTTTTAACGTATGAGTTTGTCAGTCTAAGGACTGCACCTGACTGGGCATGGGATTCAGTTCCCTAAATGCTGCTATCCTGGACTATTTGACATGCCTCAGGATCATCTGGTTAAGACAGACAAGTACCCTACACAGCTCATGGGAACCAGGAAATCTAGGTTATAACACTCTCCGTACCACTGTCCTTTGCTTACTAACTCCTCCCGTTATTCCCATTCTACTCCCATAATTACTTAACTCCTGAACGATTTCTCCCCAGGTTAGGACTCTGCCCCCCACCTCCCTAGAAGGATTTCCCACTTGTGGAGTCAAGGCAGCCCTTAATCGGTCTTGCAAAAGAACCGCATGGAATTTTAGAGGGTCGGGTAAGCCCTTTACGAGCAGGGTCATTTGGGCAGGATCTGCGATCAGTAACATTGGGGATGGCCGTTTCAGAATTAGTCACCTATCATGCATGAGCTGGAGACGAGCAGCCTTTTGGACACTTTCTGTTAAAAGGTGAATGTTAGGGAGCTCAATACTAACTGGAACTCCCCTGTCCAGGGAGTCTAAACCTCCTGCCCAATAAGCTGCCCTTTGGGTTAGTGACCACGGTTCCCTACGGTCGTCCACCGTGAGAAAAACTCCCGGTCCCCAGTATCCTTGGGCTTCATCCTCTGACAGCATAATTCACTCGCCCCCCGTTAACGACACCCTCCACACGTATTCAGTTTCAGTCTCTCTCGCTAAACAGCTAAACTTTTCTTGGAACTTATCTAAGTTCAAGGCTGAGTAAGGTATTTGTTTTACCACAACCTCTTTGTTTGCCTCCCCAGCACCTACAGTTGCAAGAAAAAGCATATCATCTAAGTCACTTACTTTCTCCACTAGCATTTTGAATGTTGAATGAGTTTGTTCAATAAAGACACGGAGGATCAGAACTGGTTTTGTGTCATTATTTTAGGCACATTCTATTTGACTTAGATGACGGTTAGATCACATTTTAGGACAAATTAATGCAGAACACCATGAAATTCCAAAAGGATCATGTACTCTTTCTTGCAACTGTACATAATTGCCCACGAGCAGCTACACAACATCCAGCTCAGCTACACAACATCTAGCTCAGCCACAGCATCACACTGTCAGGGTGTGTACCTGCACATGCCTCCACCCCAGCTTTCCAGTTGAGGCAAATTGAGGCCAAGCACCTTTCCCGAGGTTACACAGTGAGGCAGTAGCTCTCCTGAAGTTAAAACTCAACAACCCCAGGTTCCAGTATAAGTTGGGGAATGACTTATTAGAGAGTAGTGTAGGGGAAAGGGGCCTGGGAGTCTTGGTGGACAGCAGGATGACCATGAGCCAGCACTGTGCCCTTGTGGCCAGGAAGGCCAATGGCATCCTGGGGTGTATTAGAAGGGGGGTGGTTAGTAGGTCGAGAGAGGTTCTCCTTCCCCTCTACTCTGCCCTGGTGAGACCCCATCTGGAATACTGTGTCCAGTTCTGGGCCCCTCAGTTCAAGAAAGACAGGGAACTGCTGGAGAGAGTCCAGCACAGGGCAACTAGGATGATTAAGGGAGTGGAGCATCTCCCTTATGAGAAAAGACTGAAGGAGCTGGGGCTCTTTAGTTTGGAGAAGAGGAGGCTGAGGGGTGACCTCATTAATGTTTACAAATATATCAAGGGTGAGTGTCACGAGGATGGAGCCAGGGTCTTCTCGGTGACAACCACTGATAGGACAAGGGGTAATGGGCTGAAACTGGAACATAAGAGGTTCCGCTTAAACTCGAGAAGAAACTTCTTCTCAGTGAGGGTGACGGAGCCCTGGAACAGGCTGCCCAGAGAGGTTGTGGAGTCTCCTTCTCTGGAGACATTCAAGACCTGCCTGGACACGTTCCTGTGTGGCATAGTCTAGGCATTCCTGCTCTGGCAGGGGGATTGGACTTGATGATCTTTCGAGGTCCCTTCCAATCCCTAACATTCTATGATATGATGATTCTATGATCTCTACATGGCTCTTAGGCTTTTTGTCCTGGCCACTTGTGTGACACATCTCTATCTTCCTGCCTACTTGAACATGTCGTTGTAGAGACGGACACGACACATCTGTATGGTGATCAAAGTGGCTCAAAAATGGCTCCTTTTTTATACAAAGGGTGTGCCTTTTATACATAGCCGAAGGTAGTAGAAGAAGGTAGCGTGACCTTTGCCTATAGGTTAAACACTTGTTGTTCAAGTTCTAATTGGTTAATACTGAGCAGCTTCCAGCTGGGCTCATCCCTCCGGATCTTGAGGGAGAAGGTTCCGCAAACGTGTCCAAACTCAGTACACACAACTTCCCATCTCAAGGGTACACTGGGAATTTGTCAAGGTCAATGTCTTCAACCCATGCCAGGTTTTCAGCAGTCCAGCTGCCATCCCCCACAATTCCCCCTTTTTGTTTTTGAGCTACAAACGCTGCCTCAACAGTCTGATGCAGGGCCCTTCGCATCAGAGTGATCAAGCAGGGTAGCATTAAGAGCACGATTACGACCACAAGCACTATTAAAAATCCTGTTTTAACCAAAGACATTAAAGACCCTGACAAACCCCATTGCCCAAACAACTTTTCAATGCCAAAAAACCCTGTGTCTTCTTGAATCTGATGAGTCATGATTTGTAGATCTTGTATTTTCTTGTGGATGGATTCCGAATGATCTTCCAGGTTCACGCAACACATTCCGTCAAACTCTTCGCATCCATGCCCATGCGCCAGAAGCAAGAAATCAATTGCTGCACGGTTCTGCAAGGTAGCATGCCTTATTGAGCTTACATCGTTAGCCAATTGCGACAAAACTTCAGAGGTTAAATTAGCATTCTTTTCTATCCAGCAAGCCATTTTATTTAAGGTTGTTAGTGCGTTTGCAACTGCTACACCAGGGGCAAAAATAGAAGCAAAAATACGTTCTGCAGTATTCCAAAGTTGCACATTGCTATCACAATTTTTCAGCAGTGTCACTGATCTTTTCACACGCCCTCGAGAAAAGGCATGCAAATCACTGTGATTTAATAGCATTTTCATAGGTGGTGTCATCATGGCCAAGCGACCAAAAGTACAAGGACCTCCTACAGCCCTGGTTGGTATGCCAGCCCAGGCTCGCTCCCCACACAGTAAGAACAACCCTTTTGGCAGTCGTGATGCAGATCCGATTCCCGTTACTGAATGGCTCTTGTTTCCAGCAACATGCTGACACCATTGAGAGGCATTCTGCCAAAAGGGGGACAAAGGTGTAACGTCAGATACTTCGATATTACTGTTCACTGTCAGGGGTAACCCATTGGAGGCATGCCAACCGGTGCTATTAACATACAAGCATGATCGTGCGGTCAGAGTTCCCAGAATCTCTAATTCTTCCAGCTCCCTGCCTTTTGGTAATTTGGTGGCCCAGTCAAAAAACCCAAGGGTGCAATTTTGCATACTGCCATTACATTTCTTTGTAACAGATAATCCTCCCATACCACGCTGAGCTACCAATAAATGCGCTTCTGAATCATTCAATGGCACACCTATTAAGCAGGTATGAAAAGGCTGATAAGGCTGAGCAAGAGAAACACAAAAGCTGCTCTGGTTAAGTTGGTGCATTAAAGTCACCCAAACGTTGGTCCCATGCCAGGCTGGTGAGATATCATGGGGTCTTCCGGGAATCCAGAACAGGCCGCACGCAACGAGCAGGACACCAACGAGGACCATTATCTGTAGAGACACAAGCATAACCCCTTCCCCAGGTTATCAAATCAAATGGCCCCCGCCATTGGCCTGTTGCCAAGTCCTTCATTTGGACTTTGGCACCTTTTTGAACGTGTGATTTCAAGAAAAGAGAAGAGAAATGTCGGAAGATAGGAGAAGTATCAAAGTCATCACTGTGCTGTAAAAAGTTAAGAACATAAAGAACTTTGTCCAGACGTGCCTGTGGTGGTTCCCTCACCACTCCCCCTTTTTGTTTTTGAAGCATGCACTTCAGTGTGCCATGAGCACGTTCAATAATAGCTTGGCCTGTTGGTGAGTGAGGAATACCGGTAAGATGTGTGACTCCCCACATATCAAGAAATGTTTTAACTTTCTTTGAGGTGTAAGCCGGACCATTATCCGTTTTTATTTGCTTTGTTACTCCTAAAATAGAAAAGGATTTTTGGAAATGCCTAATGACATCTTTGCCTGTTTCTCCAGTGTGAGCTGTGGCAACCATGGCATGCGAATAAGTGTCAATAGTAACGTGAACATATTTTAGGCGTCCAAACTCATCTATGTGAGTGACATCAGTTTGCCAAATCTGTAAGGCTTGTAACCCACGTGGGTTGGTGCCAAAAAACACGGGTGCATGAGTTCCCTGACAATCAGGACAAGCGGCTATAATGGAACGTGCTTCAGAGTGAGACAGGACAAATTGTCGTCGCAATGCTCGGGATCCCTGATGAAAAAATTGATGCGACAAAACAGCTTGTTGCTTAACATTAGGCACCGGGCCTAAAGCAAGAGCAGAAACAAGGGCATCAGCCCTGGTGTTACCTTCTGTATAAAATCCGGGCAACGATGTATGACTACGAATATGTAGTATAAAATACGGTTCTTTGCGGTGCTGAATAGTTTTCCACAGTGTTAGTAAAACATCAAATAACAATGGATTGTCTGAAGTAGTAAGGACAACTTTGTCCAAGTGCGCCACCAAATTGGCACCATATGCCGAATCTGTAATAATGTTGACGGGACCAGGGAATAAGGTAAAAGCTAAAGCTATTGCTCGCAATTCAGTTACTTGCGGGGAACCGTTTTGCAAAACTACTTGCGACTTCCATTGACCAGCATCCAGCCAAACAACTGCTGCTTTACCCGTTTTTCCGGATCCATCCGTAAAAACAGTAGGACCCTGTACCGGTTCAGGTTGACTAAGGATTTTTTGTCCAAAAGGGACTTCTTTGGCAAACTTTAACAAGGGATGTGAGGGCAAATGATAAGAGATTTGGCCTGAGAATCCAGCCAAAGCAGCCTGTAGTTCATACTGATTTGCTAGGCACCATTCAAAATACCAGCTTTGTACGGGGAGTACAATAGTCATAGGGTCGCGCCCCCTGTTAATTCTAAACACCTCTTTCGAGTCTTGATAATAACATCAGCAATCAGTTCAAACAACGTGGGAGCAGTTTTACGTGACCGAAAAGGTAAAAATAACCACTCTAAAATATGCAAAGGGTCATGCCATTCAGGGTTCCATTGGACTATAGCACCAAAAGGCACTACGTTATCAATCAAAATAAAAACTTGAACATTCTGGGAAAAATCGATCCGATCTATAAATTTATCATGCAATGCTCGTTCTACCAAGAGCAATGCTGCTTTTGCTTCTGGAGTTAAGGTCCTGGGTTCCAAGGGATCATGTGAATGCTTTAAAAGTTCCAACAGGGGTTGCAATTGTGAGTTAGTCAAGCCCAAATATGGCCTGATCCAATTCAAAGAGCCCATTAATTTTTGCACATCATTAAGAGTTCGAATGTGCACATCCAATTTTACTGGCTGAGGCATAACTTGCGTATTTGTAACAATCATGCCTAAGTATTTCCATGGTGCTACAGGTTGAATTTTTTCAGGTGCTATGACCAATCCAAACTGTTGCAAGCAATGAGTGGTCATTTTTTCCATTTTAATTAACCGACTTTTGTCAGAGGCAGTCAACAAGATATCATCCATGTAATGGTAACAATAGTCTTCTGGAAATGCTTTCCGAACAGGTGACAATGCTTGTGCAACAAACCACTGACAAATTGTTGGCGAATTTTTCATGCCTTGTGGCAGAACTTTCCACTGAAATCTTTGTGAAGGTGCCTCATGATTGACAGAAGGCACAGAAAATGCAAATTTCTCTTTGTCTTGCTCTGCCAATGGTATTGTGAAAAAACAGTCTTTTCAGTCCATTACAATTATGTCCCACTCCAAGGGGATCATGGCTGGAGAGGGAAGACCTGGTTGTAAGGCTCCCATGGTAGTCATTACAGCATTCACCTGCCTCAGGTCATGTAAAAGTCGCCACTTACCAGATTTCTTTTTAATGACAAACACTGGAGTATTCCAAGGACTGTGAGAGGGTTCAATATGTCCCGCAGCTAATTGTTCTTGTATTAAATCCTGCAGGGCCTGTAATTTTTCAGAATTCAGGGGCCACTGATCCACCCACACAGGTTTGTCAGTGAGCCAAGTCAAGGCAAGGGTGGGCTGTTGAACGCCCTGCAGCACAGTGACCCCCGTCAAAAATCCGTGGTAATTTTGACTTCCCACTGAGGAAGACAATCTCTACCCCATAAGTTCAACGGGGCGTATGTCACATAAGGCCGAATTGTAGCCGTCTGGCCCTCTGGGTTAGTAACAAGAACTGTATTAGCTGACATTACAGTCTGAGTAGCACCACCCAAGCCAACCACCCCCATTCCCATGTTACCGACAGGCCAGGTGGATGGCCATGAGTGTTGAGATATAATGGTTACATCTGCTCCGGTGTCCAACAGTCCTGACAGCTGCACCGATGATGGAGAATGTCCTTTCATTGTCACTGTACAAAGCAGCTGTGGCCGTTGAGAGGTAACTGTCTGAGACCAAAACACTTGAGGCAAGCCAGTCGATCCGAAGCCTCCGTCCCGTCGTTCTTTTTGCTCTGTATTAGGAACAGAACTCAAAAAAGGAACAAGTTGAGCAATTCGTGTCCCCTTTGGGATAGTCACAGGGGGATATGGTGTTGAAACCATAGCACAAATTTGTCCAGTATAATCAGCGTCAATAACACCAACATGTACAATAATGCCATTGACTGTACTACTTGAGCGTCCAATTAGTAAAGCACTTAATCCTCTTCCTATGGGGCCAAAGGCATCCATAGGAACTTTCGTAACTTCTTTAGTCACAATAGTTACTGTGTCGGCGGTGGATATATCCATCCCTGCCGATCCACTGTTTTTTCCGGTGAGGCGGTCGCAGAGGGGAAGGTTTGCTGACCCACCCCGAGAAATGGCTTGGTGAGAGGCACTTGTGTCTGTGCGCGCCCCCTCGCGCTCTTCTTCCCGTTTCCCGAGAGGGGCTGTCATAGAATCATAGAATGTTAGGGATTGGAAGGGACCTCGAAAGATCATCAAGTCCAATCCCCCTGCCAGAGCAGGAATGCCTAGACTATGCCACACAGGAACGTGTCCAGGCAGGTCTTGAATGTCTCCAGAGAAGGAGACTCCACAACCTCCCTGGGCAGCCTGTTCCAGGGCTCCGTCACCCTCACTGAGAAGAAGTTTCTTCTCGAGTTTAAGCGGAACCTCTTATGTTCCAGTTTCAGCCCATTACCCCTTGTCCTATCATTGGTTGTCACCGAGAAGAGCCTGGCTCCATCCTCGTGACACTCACCCTTGATATATTTGTAAACATTAATGAGGTCACCCCTCAGCCTCCTCTTCTCCAAACTAAAGAGCCCCAGCTCCTTCAGTCTTTTCTCATAAGGGAGATGCTCCACTCCCTTAATCATCCTAGTTGCCCTGTGCTGGACTCTCTCCAGCAGTTCCCTGTCTTTCTTGAACTGAGGGGCCCAGAACTGGACACAGTATTCCAGATGGGGTCTCACCAGGGCAGAGTAGAGGGGAAGGAGAACCTCTCTCGACCTACTAACCACCCCCCTTCTAATACACCCCAGGATGCCATTGGCCTTCCTGGCCACAAGGGCACAGTGCTGGCTCATGGTCATCCTGCTGTCCACCAAGACTCCCAGGTCCCTTTCCCCTACACTACTCTCTAATAAGTCATTCCCCAACTTATACTGGAACCTGGGGTTGTTCCTACCCAGATGCAAGACTCTACACTTACCCTTGTTATATTTCATTAAATTTTTCCCCGCCCAACTCTCCAGCCTGTCCAGGTCTCGCTGGATGGCAGCACAGCCTTCTGGTGTGTCAGCCACTCCTCCCAGCTTGGTGTCATCAGCAAATTTGCTGATAGTACTCTCTAGTCCCTCATCCAAGTCATCGATGAATATATTGAATAATACTGGTCCCAGTACCGAACCTTGAGGCACTCCACTGGATACAGATCTCCAACCAGACTCTGCCCCATTGACCAAAACTCTTTGGCTTCTTCCCCTCAGCCAGTTCACAGTCCACCTCACTACCCGAGAGTCTAGACCACACTTCTGCAGTTTAGCAGCAAGGATGCTGTGGGAGACTGTGTCAAATGCTTTACTGAAGTCAAGGTAGACCACATCCACCGCTCGGCCATCATCTATCCACTTTGTTATATCCTCATAAAAGGCTATGAGGTTAGTCAAGCACGACTTCCCTTTGGTGAAGCCATGTTGACTGTCTCTAATGACCCTCTTATCCTTGATATGCCTTGAGATGGCACCAAGGATAAGTCGTTCCATCACTTTCCCAGGGATGGAGGTGAGGCTGACCGGTCTATAGTTACCCGGGTCCTCCTTCTTGCCCTTTTTGAAGACTGGAGTGACATTTGCTTCCCTCCAGTCCTCAGGCACCTCTCCCGTCTCCCAAGACTTGGCAAAGATGATGGAGAGTGGTCTAGCAATGACATCAGCCAGCTCCCTCAGCACCCGTGGATGCATCCCGTCTGGACCCATGGATTTATGGATGTCCAGATTGCTTAATTGGTCCCTAATCCAGTCCTCATCGACTAAAGCATACTCCTCCACTGCCCTGACTTCCTCTGGGGCCTCAGGGGAATGGGGCTCCTCAGGACAGCCTCCGGCAGAGTAGACAGAGGCAAAGAAGGCATTCAGTAACTCTGCCTTCTCTGTATCATGTGTCACCAAGGCACCCACCTCATTCATCAGTGGGCCTACATTGCCTCTGGTGTTAGTTTTATCTGCCACGTATTTGAAAAAGCTCTTCCTGTTGTCCTTGACCCCTCTCGCCAGGTTCAATTCAAGGGAGGCCTTCGCTTTCCTAGTTGCCTCCCTACACCCTCGGACAACAGCCTTATATTCTTCCCAAGTGGCCAGCCCCGCCTTCCAAGATCTGTAAATTCTCCTCTTGCCCTTGAGCTTACCCAGCAGATCCCTGTTTAGCCACGCAGGTCTCCTGGCTCCCTTCCTTGACTTCCTACGTGTCGGGATGCTCTGATCTTGAGCACGGTAGAAGCAGTCCCTGAACGCTAACCAACTGTCTTGGGCCCCTTTACCTTCAAACAGCCTTGCCCATGGGATTTTCTCTAGTAATTGCTTGAAAAATCCAAAGTTTGCCTTGGCAAAGTCCAGGGTTGCAATTCTGCTTGCTATTTTGTTTCTGCTACATGAGATCCTGAACTCCACCATTTCATGGTCACTGCAGCCAAGGCAGCCCTCAACCTTTACTGCTTCAACCAGATCCTCCTTGTTAGCGAGGATGAGGTCCAGCAGTGCTCCTCTCCTAGTCGGCTCCTCCACCATTTGCATCAGAAAATTATCATCGATGCACTGGAGGAACCTCCTGGACTGTGGCTGGCTGGCTGAGTTGTCCTTCCAGCAAATATCAGGGAAGTTAAAATCCCCCAGGACAACCAGGGCCTGTGATTGTGAGACCGCTCTCAGCTGCCTGTAGAAGGCCTCATCAACTTCCTCACCCTGATCTGGTGGCCTGTAATAGACACCCACAACAGTATCTCTCCTGCCAGCCTGCCCCTTAATTCTAACCCATACACTCTCAACTTGCTCCTCATCCATGCCTGGATGGTATTCAAGACATTGTAGTTGCTCTCTCACGTAAAGAGCGACTCCACCACCTCGCCTGGCTGGCCTGTCTTTCCTGAAAAGGACATAGCCACCCATGACCACATTCCAGTCATGTGAGCTGTCCCACCATGTCTCTGTAATTGCCACCAGATCATAATCTCCTGCCCGAACCCAGGTTTCTAGCTCCTCCTGCTTATTCCCCATGCTGCGTGCATTGGTGTATAAGCATTTCAGGGAGCAAGCTGAGCACACTGATCTCACCCTAGGGGGATGGGAGGCCACCCGGTCCTCATAATTTCTAGAGCACTGCCCCGCTGCAATCCCAGCTAAAACCCCATCCCCCTTCATATCTAGTTTAAAGAACGCTCTATGAGTCCCGCCAGCTCATGACCAAGGATCCTTTTTTCCCTTTGTGTCATTTGAACCCCAGCTTGTTTCAGTAGATCAGGTGCCCTGTAGATCTCCCCATGGTTAAAAAATCCAAAGCTAGACCGCTGGCACCACCCCTTTAGCCAAGTATTAATCTGCTGCACTTTGTCAAACCTTCTACTATTTTCCCTCATAATTGAAGGAATAGAGGCAAACACAACCTGTGCGCCTGATCCTTCTAGCATCCGCCCCAGTGCCCTAAAGTCCCTTTTGATTGCTTCTGGCCGTCTCTCTACTATCTCATCGTTACCGATCTGCATAACCAAAAGTGGGTAATAGTCCGTGGGTTTGACCAGACCAGGAAGCTTCTTGATAACATCCTTAACTCGGGCCCCAGGGAGGCAGCAGACTTCCCTGTGGGTCGGATCAGGGCGGCAGACAGGGCCCTCTGTTCCCCTCAGGAGGGAGTCTCCAATTACAATTACCCTCCTTTTTTTCTTAGATGAAGAAGTCCTAATGCGTGTATCCGAGCGACTCACCCTAGACAGCCCTATGGGTGAACCCTCCACTGACTCTTCCTTTGCCTGGCTCTCATTGTCTAGAGCCCCATACCTGTTTTGCAGGGGCAACCGGGCAGGTGAGGGAGGCCGGGCAGGGATTTTCCTTCCTCTCCTGGCAGGCACCTGCTTCCACTCTTCCCTATCCTTTAGGTCCCCCCCTTTTGCCTGATGGCCAGAGGTGGGGGGATATTCAGCTCTTTGCAGAGCTTGCTGCTCGCCATTCAGGACGTGACTCCACTGATCTGTCTCTCTCTCCGACTCCCTAATGCTCCTCAGCCTTTCTACTTCCTCCTTCAGTTCAGCCACCAGGCTCAGCAGATCGCTCACCTGGTCACATCGGACACAAGTGTCACTTCCACTACCCTCCATGGCCAGTGCCAGGCTCCAGCATTCTCTGCAGCCCGAGGCCTGAACACCCACATGCTTACGTGGGGCCTCTGTCTGGGTGCCCACAGTTTTTCTAACAACCATTGACCTGGTGGCAACCATAGTTGGCTCTACAATACAAAGACTCTCCGGAAAGCTAAGCACGGAATAGTTTACAGGCCTTTTAAGTGCTTGCCTTTTAACAAAGACTTACCCTTTTGTTCGGTGAACAGGGACTCGTCCCTGCCCTCCCAAAGGCTTCTTATACCCTGAGGGCAGAGTTAACAGCTGATCACGGTGTTTAAAATCGCCGGGACCTGTTTCCATTCCCCCCTTTCTCTGAGGTCCCCTCCTACTGCCTGGTGACAAGAGGGGAGGGGATCCTCTGATTTATGTGGGGCCTCAACCTGTTTCCTTTCTCTCAGGAAATGTGTCCACCAGTCAATCTCTCTCTCACACTCCCTGATGAAAATTTATAAGTTTGGGGGGTGATTACCAATTGTTATATGTATGAAATATGAGACTAGATGTAATTACATTAAGAAAACAAAGATGTAGAATTCTGCATGTAAGCCAAATTGTAAAAGGTATAAAAACTGAACAGAGAATGAGGGTCTTCGGAATCCTGGTTTGGGACGCTAGTCCTCAGGTTTCCCGGGCCCCGAATAAAGCACCGCATAAACTGACACTCTGTTGGTTTGTGTCTCTGTTTACGGGCAACAATAACAGAAAAAAGGCGAAAAAACGGTTTTTTGGGCTGCAGGTCGACGTGCAGCGGAGACGGAGCCCGGCGTAGCTGAGAGCAGTGGGAGTCTGCTTTGGTCCGGACCTGAAAATTAAGACACCTGGAAAGGTGAGCCGCCGGGAACAGGGTTTAAGAAATATGGGTCAGCATATTTCTAAAGAGGAGGACTCTATTTTGTGCCTCTGGAAAGCTCTTCTTGCTAAAAGAGGAGTCAAGTGTAGTGATTTTGCACTACGGCGTATGTTACTGTGGAGTGAAAAGCAGGGATTTGAGGCGTCTGCGTCTGTCGCTTTCAGTGTTTCTGCTTGGCAAGAGGTGGGGCAGAAGTTATGGGACGCAGTTTCTTTAGGATCGACGGATGCTTCTGAGTTAGCTCCTACCTGGCGATTATTGAGTGAGACTCTGAAAGAAATGAGAGCGGAGCGACAGTTAAAAGAAAAAGAATCGCAGGAGATTTCGGGGGAGGCGGCTGCTGGGGCCCTCCATGAGAAAAAAATGGAGGAGGTTGAAGGAAGGATGGAGGCTTTGCAGCTCCCTCCTCCCTCGGACTCTAACAAAAAATCAGATTCGACCTCTCCAACACAAAAATTGTCAGAGAGCAAATGCCTTTCCCTGCAGTACTTTTTAGACAATAAACCAAGATATAAGACACCTGCGCAGCAATTAGCAGAGTTAACATCTGAAGGCAGTTGTGTTGGAAACCCGCCAGCCCCTTTTGATGTGCCTTTTGATGTGAAAGAAGGCGGTTTTTCAACCCAGCCATCCACTGTTGCCTCTCAGTACCCTCCCTTGCCAGATAGTGATAACAGTGAAGACGAAGGGAGAATAGTTCCTCTTCAATCGTGTACACAGGAGGGTGGCCCCGCCTGTTGCCCAGAAAAGCGAACAGGAAAGGCAGCTCCCTGGACGTTACCCCCAGCTACTGTGACTGTTATACCACGTAATCCCGCGCGATTTTGGCATCAAGTTCGGAAAAAGGCTGCTGAAGTAGGAAATTGGAATTTGGTAGAGAAGCTTAACCTTCCCCGAGAAACGTGCCCTGATCTGGGACCCTCTGACCTTGAAACTGTAGCATATCCTGTGTTTAAAGCGGCACCGAACACAGGGCAGCGCGATGAGCACTCTCCCATTGCTTGGAAAGTAGTCCAAGATCTCCAGGCAAAGCCAGCAAAATTTGGCATTAATTCTCCAGAGGTTATGCAGCTTATACGAGTAATCAATACAGATTTGTTGTGTCCATATGATATTGCGCATTTAGCACAAGTACTGTTTCAGCCGATTCAGTATTCGGTTTTTTATTCTACCTGGAGACAATTGGCACAAAAAACAGCTCTAGAAAATATGCAGCTGCCTCAGGGAGATCCAAGACAAGGAGCAGGACTGGATGCATTAATGGGAACTAATGCTTTCGCTAATCCCCAAGTTCAGGCACAATGGCCTCCACTATTATTAGAACAGACTCAGCGGGTTGGAATGTCAGCACTGATAAAAACTATGGAGATGGCCGAGCCACGGCAGAAATATGTTACTATACGACAACAACCAAAGGAACCCTTTTTACAGTTTG
Source organism: Trogon surrucura (assembly GCA_020746105.1). Lineage (NCBI taxonomy): Eukaryota > Metazoa > Chordata > Aves > Trogoniformes > Trogonidae > Trogon > Trogon surrucura. The sequence goes on from CM036657.1 coordinate 5,644,776, forward strand.
TAGAAAAAGTAGCTGCGGCAGTTGAAAAACAAGTTGATGATGAAGGGCTGCGCCAGATGTTAGTGAAACAGTTAGCAAAAGATAACGCGAATGAGGACTGCCAAAAAATAATAGAAGCCTTGCCAGGAGATCCCTCTGTTGCTGATATGGTCTCGGCCTGCTCTAAAGTTGGTACAGTTGAACACAAGATGGCAGCTCTCGCCAGAGTTATTAGACAGAAACCAAAATGTTATGGGTGTGGTCAAGACGGACACCTCAAAAGTAATTGCCCACAACGACCATTGAAAACAAATAGTCCCAATGCTAACACAAAGGGAGTGACTTGCAATCGTTGCGGAAAAGCTGGTCATTTGGCAAAACAATGCAGATCAAAATATCATGTGAATGGACATTTTGCTGTCGAGCCCAGCTTCAGAGCAGGTAAGACTGAACTGGGGAAGGAATCTAAGCAAAAAAAGGCTGGCAAAAAGCTTTTGGGGGGCTTTTTTTAAGCCAGCTACAGCAACCACACCTGAGGCCGCACCAGCAGCTCCAGGGCGGACACCCGAGATAGCGTGGGCGGAGCCACCCTCAACGGCCCGGCGATTTTAAACACCGTGATCAGCTGTTAACTCTGCCCTCAGGGTATAAGAAGCCTTTGGGAGGGCAGGGACGAGTCCCTGTTCACCGAACAAAAGGGTAAGTCTTTGTTAAAAGGCAAGCACTTAAAAGGCCTGTAAACTATTCCGTGCTTAGCTTTCCGGAGAGTCTTTGTATTGTAGAGCCAACTATGGTTGCCACCAGGTCAATGGTTGTTAGAAAAACTGTGGGCACCCAGACAGAGGCCCCACGTAAGCATGTGGGTGTTCAGGCCTCGGGCTGCAGAGAATGCTGGAGCCTGGCACTGGCCATGGAGGGTAGTGGAAGTGACACTTGTGTCCGATGTGACCAGGTGAGCGATCTGCTGAGCCTGGTGGCTGAACTGAAGGAGGAAGTAGAAAGGCTGAGGAGCATTAGGGAGTCGGAGAGAGAGACAGATCAGTGGAGTCACGTCCTGAATGGCGAGCAGCAAGCTCTGCAAAGAGCTGAATATCCCCCCACCTCTGGCCATCAGGCAAAAGGGGGGGACCTAAAGGATAGGGAAGAGTGGAAGCAGGTGCCTGCCAGGAGAGGAAGGAAAATCCCTGCCCGGCCTCCCTCACCTGCCCGGTTGCCCCTGCAAAACAGGTATGGGGCTCTAGACAATGAGAGCCAGGCCAAGGAAGAGTCAGTGGAGGGTTCACCCATAGGGCTGTCTAGGGTGAGTCGCTCGGATACACGCATTAGGACTTCTTCATCTAAGAAAAAAAGGAGGGTAATTGTAATTGGAGACTCCCTCCTGAGGGGAACAGAGGGCCCTGTCTGCCGCCCTGATCCGACCCACAGGGAAGTCTGCTGCCTCCCTGGGGCCCGAGTTAAGGATGTTATCAAGAAGCTTCCTGGTCTGGTCAAACCCACGGACTATTACCCACTTTTGGTTATGCAGATCGGTAACGATGAGATAGTAGAGAGACGGCCAGAAGCAATCAAAAGGGACTTTAGGGCACTGGGGCGGATGCTAGAAGGATCAGGCGCACAGGTTGTGTTTGCCTCTATTCCTTCAATTATGAGGGAAAATAGTAGAAGGTTTGACAAAGTGCAGCAGATTAATACTTGGCTAAAGGGGTGGTGCCAGCGGTCTAGCTTTGGATTTTTTAACCATGGGGAGATCTACAGGGCACCTGATCTACTGAAACAAGCTGGGGTTCAAATGACACAAAGGGAAAAAAGGATCCTTGGTCAGGAGCTGGCGGGACTCATAGAGCGTTCTTTAAACTAGATATGAAGGGGGATGGGGTTATAGCTGGGATTGCAGCGGGGCAGTGCTCTAGAAATTATGAGGACCGGGTGGCCTCCCATCCCCCTAGGGTGAGATCAGTGTGCTCAGCTTGCTCCCTGAAATGCTTATACACCAATGCACGCAGCATGGGGAATAAGCAGGAGGAGCTAGAAACCTGGGTTCGGGCAGGAGATTATGATCTGGTGGCAATTACAGAGACATGGTGGGACAGCTCACATGACTGGAATGTGGTCATGGGTGGCTCTGTCCTTTTCAGGAAAGACAGGCCAGCCAGGCGAGGTGGTGGAGTTGCTCTTTACGTGAGAGAGCAACTACAATGTCTTGAATACCATCCAGGCATGGATGAGGAGCAAGTTGAGAGTGTATGGGTTAGAATTAAGGGGCAGGCTGGCAGGAGAGATACTGTTGTGGGTGTCTATTACAGGCCACCAGATCAGGGTGAGGAAGTTGATGAGGCCTTCTACAGGCAGCTGAGAGCGGTCTCACAATCACAGGCCCTGGTTGTCCTGGGGGATTTTAACTTCCCTGATGTCTGCTGGAAGGACAACTCAGCCAGCCAGCCACAGTCCAGGAGGTTCCTCCAGTGCATCGATGATAATTTTCTGATGCAAATGGTGGAGGAGCCGACTAGGAGAGGAGCACTGCTGGACCTCATCCTCGCTAACAAGGAGGATCTGGTTGAAGCAGTAAAGGTTGAGGGCTGCCTTGGCTGCAGTGACCATGAAATGGTGGAGTTCAGGATCTCATGTAGCAGAAACAAAATAGCAAGCAGAATTGCAACCCTGGACTTTGCCAAGGCAAACTTTGGATTTTTCAAGCAATTACTAGAGAAAATCCCATGGGCAAGGCTGTTTGAAGGTAAAGGGGCCCAAGACAGTTGGTTAGCGTTCAGGGACTGCTTCTACCGTGCTCAAGATCAGAGCATCCCGACACGTAGGAAGTCAAGGAAGGGAGCCAGGAGACCTGCGTGGCTAAACAGGGATCTGCTGGGTAAGCTCAAGGGCAAGAGGAGAATTTACAGATCTTGGAAGGCGGGGCTGGCCACTTGGGAAGAATATAAGGCTGTTGTCCGAGGGTGTAGGGAGGCAACTAGGAAAGCGAAGGCCTCCCTTGAATTGAACCTGGCGAGAGGGGTCAAGGACAACAGGAAGAGCTTTTTCAAATACGTGGCAGATAAAACTAACACCAGAGGCAATGTAGGCCCACTGATGAATGAGGTGGGTGCCTTGGTGACACATGATACAGAGAAGGCAGAGTTACTGAATGCCTTCTTTGCCTCTGTCTACTCTGCCGGAGGCTGTCCTGAGGAGCCCCATTCCCCTGAGGCCCCAGAGGAAGTCAGGGCAGTGGAGGAGTATGCTTTAGTCGATGAGGACTGGATTAGGGACCAATTAAGCAATCTGGACATCCATAAATCCATGGGTCCAGACGGGATGCATCCACGGGTGCTGAGGGAGCTGGCTGATGTCATTGCTAGACCACTCTCCATCATCTTTGCCAAGTCTTGGGAGACGGGAGAGGTGCCTGAGGACTGGAGGGAAGCAAATGTCACTCCAGTCTTCAAAAAGGGCAAGAAGGAGGACCCGGGTAACTATAGACCGGTCAGCCTCACCTCCATCCCTGGGAAAGTGATGGAACGACTTATCCTTGGTGCCATCTCAAGGCATATCAGGGATAAGAGGGTCATTAGAGACAGTCAACATGGCTTCACCAAAGGGAAGTCGTGCTTGACTAACCTCATAGCCTTTTATGAGGATATAACAAGGTGGATAGATGATGGCCGAGCGGTGGATGTGGTCTACCTTGACTTCAGTAAAGCATTTGACACAGTCTCCCACAGCATCCTTGCTGCTAAACTGCAGAAGTGTGGTCTAGACTCTCGGGTAGTGAGGTGGACTGTGAACTGGCTGAGGGGAAGAAGCCAAAGAGTTTTGGTCAATGGGGCAGAGTCTGGTTGGAGATCTGTATCCAGTGGAGTGCCTCAAGGTTCGGTACTGGGACCAGTATTATTCAATATATTCATCGATGACTTGGATGAGGGACTAGAGAGTACTATCAGCAAATTTGCTGATGACACCAAGCTGGGAGGAGTGGCTGACACACCAGAAGGCTGTGCTGCCATCCAGCGAGACCTGGACAGGCTGGAGGGTTGGGCGGGGAAAAATTTAATGAAATATAACAAGGGTAAGTGTAGAGTCTTGCATCTGGGTAGGAACAACCCCAGGTTCCAGTATAAGTTGGGGAATGACTTATTAGAGAGTAGTGTAGGGGAAAGGGACCTGGGAGTCTTGGTGGACAGCAGGATGACCATGAGCCAGCACTGTGCCCTTGTGGCCAGGAAGGCCAATGGCATCCTGGGGTGTATTAGAAGGGGGGTGGTTAGTAGGTCGAGAGAGGTTCTCCTTCCCCTCTACTCTGCCCTGGTGAGACCCCATCTGGAATACTGTGTCCAGTTCTGGGCCCCTCAGTTCAAGAAAGACAGGGAACTGCTGGAGAGAGTCCAGCACAGGGCAACTAGGATGATTAAGGGAGTGGAGCATCTCCCTTATGAGAAAAGACTGAAGGAGCTGGGGCTCTTTAGTTTGGAGAAGAGGAGGCTGAGGGGTGACCTCATTAATGTTTACAAATATATCAAGGGTGAGTGTCACGAGGATGGAGCCAGGCTCTTCTCGGTGACAACCAATGATAGGACAAGGGGTAATGGGCTGAAACTGGAACATAAGAGGTTCCGCTTAAACTCGAGAAGAAACTTCTTCTCAGTGAGGGTGACGGAGCCCTGGAACAGGCTGCCCAGGGAGGTTGTGGAGTCTCCTTCTCTGGAGACATTCAAGACCTGCCTGGACACGTTCCTGTGTGGCATAGTCTAGGCATTCCTGCTCTGGCAGGGGGATTGGACTTGATGATCTTTCGAGGTCCCTTCCAATCCCTAACATTCTATGATTCTATGACAGCCCCTCTCGGGAAACGGGAAGAAGAGCGCGAGGGGGCGCGCACAGACACAAGTGCCTCTCACCAAGCCATTTCTCGGGGTGGGTCAGCAAACCTTCCCCTCTGCGACCGCCTCACCGGAAAAAAACAGTGGATCGGCAGGGATGGATATATCCACCGCCGACACAGTAACTATTGTGACTAAAGAAGTTACGAAAGTTCCTATGGATGCCTTTGGCCCCATAGGAAGAGGATTAAGTGCTTTACTAATTGGACGCTCAAGTAGTACAGTCAATGGCATTATTGTACATGTTGGTGTTATTGACGCTGATTATACTGGACAAATTTGTGCTATGGTTTCAACACCATATCCCCCTGTGACTATCCCAAAGGGGACACGAATTGCTCAACTTGTTCCTTTTTTGAGTTCTGTTCCTAATACAGAGCAAAAAGAACGACGAGACGGAGGCTTCGGATCGACTGGCTTGCCTCAAGTGTTTTGGTCTCAGACAGTTACCTCTCAACGGCCACAGCTGCTTTGTACAGTGACAATGAAAGGACATTCTCCATCATCGGTGCAGCTGTCAGGACTGTTGGACACCGGAGCAGATGTAACCATTATATCTCAACACTCATGGCCATCCACCTGGCCTGTCGGTAACATGGGAATGGGGGTGGTTGGCTTGGGTGGTGCTACTCAGACTGTAATGTCAGCTAATACAGTTCTTGTTACTAACCCAGAGGGCCAGACGGCTACAATTCGGCCTTATGTGACATACGCCCCGTTGAACTTATGGGGTAGAGATTGTCTTCCTCAGTGGGAAGTCAAAATTACCACGGATTTTTGACGGGGGTCACTGTGCTGCAGGGCGTTCAACAGCCCACCCTTGCCTTGACTTGGCTCACTGACAAACCTGTGTGGGTGGATCAGTGGCCCCTGAATTCTGAAAAATTACAGACCCTGCAGGATTTAGTACAAGAACAATTAGCTGCGGGACATATCGAACCCTCTCACAGTCCTTGGAATACTCCAGTGTTTGTCATTAAAAAGAAATCTGGTAAGTGGCGACTTTTACATGACCTGAGGCAGGTGAATGCTGTAATGACTACCATGGGAGCCTTACAGCCAGGTCTTCCCTCTCCAGCCATGATCCCCTTGGAGTGGGACATAATTGTAATGGACTTAAAAGACTGTTTTTTCACAATACCATTGGCAGAGTAAGACAAAGAGAAATTTGCATTTTCTGTGCCTTCTGTCAATCATGAGGCACCTTCACAAAGATATCAGTGGAAAGTTCTGCCACAAGGCATGAAAAATTCGCCAACAATTTGTCAGTGGTTTGTTGCACAAGCATTGTCACCTGTTCGGAAAGCATTTCCGGAAGACTATTGTTACCATTACATGGATGATATCTTGTTGGCTGCCTCTGACAAAAGTCGGTTAATTAAAATGGAAAAAATGGCCACTCATTGCTTGCAACAGTTTGGATTGGTCATAGCACCTGAAAAAATTCAACCTGTAGCACCATGGAAATACTTAGGCATGATTGTTACAAATACGCAAGTTATGCCTCAGCCAGTAAAATTGGATGTGCACATTCGAACTCTTAATGATGTGCAAAAATTAATGGGCTCTTTGAATTGGATCAGGCCATATTTGGGCTTGACTAACTCACAATTGCAACCCCTGTTGGAACTTTTAAAGCATTCACATGATCCCTTGGAACCCAGGACCTTAACTCCAGAAGCAAAAGCAGCATTGCTCTTGGTAGAACGAGCATTGCATGATAAATTTATAGATCGGATCGATTTTTCCCAGAATGGTCAAGTTTTTATTTTGATTGATAACGTAGTGCCTTTTGGTGCTATAGTCCAATGGAACCCTGAATGGCATGACCCCTTGCATATTTTAGAGTGGTTATTTTTACCTTTTCGGTCACGTAAAACTGCTCCCACGTTGTTTGAACTGATTGCTGATGTTATTATCAAGACTCGAAAGAGGTGTTTAGAATTAACCGGGCGTGACCCTATGACTATTGTACTCCCCGTACAAAGCTGGTATTTTGAATGGTGCCTAGCAAATCAGTATGAACTACAGGCTGCTTTGGCTGGGTTCTCAGGCCAAATCTCTTATCATTTGCCCTCACATCCCTTGTTAAAGTTTGCCAAAGAAGTCCCTTTTGGACAAAAAATCCTTAGTCAACCTGAACCGGTACAGGGTCCTACTGTTTTTACGGATGGATCCAGAAAAACGGGCAAAGCAGCAGTTGTTTGGCTGGATGCTGGTCAATGGAAGTCGCAAGTAGTTTTGCAAAACGGTTCCCCGCAAGTAACTGAATTGCGAGCAATAGCTTTAGCTTTTACCTTATTCCCTGGTCCCGTCAACATTATTACAGATTCGGCATATGGTGCCAATTTGGTGGCGCGCTTGGACAAAGTTGTCCTTACTACTTCAGACAATCCATTGTTATTTGATGTTTTACTAACACTGTGGAAAACTATTCAGCACCGCAAAGAACCGTATTTTATACTACATATTCGTAGTCATACATCGTTGCCCGGATTTTATACAGAAGGTAACACCAGGGCTGATGCCCTTGTTTCTGCTCTTGCTTTAGGCCCGGTGCCTAATGTTAAGCAACAAGCTGTTTTGTCGCATCAATTTTTTCATCAGGGATCCCGAGCATTGCGACGACAATTTGTCCTGTCTCACTCTGAAGCACGTTCCATTATAGCCGCTTGTCCTGATTGTCAGGGAACTCATGCACCCGTGTTTTTTGGCACCAACCCACGTGGGTTACAAGCCTTACAGATTTGGCAAACTGATGTCACTCACATAGATGAGTTTGGATGCCTAAAATATGTTCACGTTACTATTGACACTTATTCGCATGCCATGGTTGCCACAGCTCACACTGGAGAAACAGGCAAAGATGTCATTAGGCATTTCCAAAAATCCTTTTCTATTTTAGGAGTACCAAAGCAAATAAAAATGGATAATGGTCCGGCTTACACCTCAAAGAAAGTTAAAACATTTCTTGATATGTGGGGAGCCACACATCTTACCGGTATTCCTCACTCACCAACAGGCCAAGCTATTATTGAACGTGCTCATGGCACACTGAAGCGCATGCTTCAAAAACAAAAAGGGGGAATGGTGAGGGAACCACCACAGGCACGTCTGGACAAAGTTCTTTATGTTCTTAACTTTTTACAGTACAGTGATGACTTTGATACTTCTCCTATCTTCCGACATTTCTCTTCTCTCTTCTCAAAATCACAAGTTCAAAAAGGTGCCAAAGTCCAAATGAAGGACTTGGCAACAGGCCAATGGCAGGGGCCATTTGATTTGATAACCTGGGGAAGGGGTTATGCTTGTGTCTCTACAGATAATGGTCCTCGTTGGTGTCCTGCTCGTTGCGTGCGGCCTGTTCTGGATTCCCGGAAGACCCCATGATATCTCACCAGCCTGGCATGGGACCAACGTTTGGGTGACTTTAATGCACCAACTTAACCAGAGCAGCTTTTGTGTTTCTCTTGCTCAGCCTTATCAGCCTTTTCATACCTGCTTAATAGGTGTGCCATTGAATGATTCAGAAGCGCATTTATTGGTAGCTCAGTGTGGTATGGGAGGATTATCTGTTATAAAGAAATGTAATGGCAGTATGCAAAATTGCACCCTTGGGTTTTTTGACTGGGCCACCAAATTACCAAAAGGCAGGGAGCTGGAAGAATTAGAGATTCTGGGAACTCTGACCGCACGATCATGCTTGTATGTTAATAGCACCGGTTGGCATGCCTCCAATGGGTTACCCCTGACAGTGAACAGTAATATCGAAGTATCTGACGTTACACCTTTGTCCCCCTTTTGGCAGAATGCCTCTCAATGGTGTCAGCATGTTGCTGGAAACAAGAACCATTCAGTAACGGGAATCGGATCTGCATCACGACTGCCAAAAGGGTTGTTCTTACTGTGTGGGGAGCGAGCCTGGGCTGGCATACCAACCAGGGCTGTAGGAGGTCCTTGTACTTTTGGTCGCTTGGCCATGATGACACCACCTATGAAAATGCTATTAAATCACAGTGATTTGCATGCCTTTTCTCGAGGGCGTGTGAAAAGATCAGTGACACTGCTGAAAAATTGTGATAGCAATGTGCAACTTTGGAATACTGCAGAACGTATTTTTGCTTCTATTTTTGCCCCTGGTGTAGCAGTTGCAAACGCACTAACAACCTTAAATAAAATGGCTTGCTGGATAGAAAAGAATGCTAATTTAACCTCTGAAGTTTTGTCGCAATTGGCTAACGATGTAAGCTCAATAAGGCATGCTACCTTGCAGAACCGTGCAGCAATTGATTTCTTGCTTCTGGCGCATGGGCATGGATGCGAAGAGTTTGACGGAATGTGTTGCATGAACCTGGAAGATCATTCGGAATCCATCCACAAGAAAATACAAGATCTACAAATCATGACTCATCAGATTCAAGAAGACACAGGGTTTTTTGGCATTGAAAAGTTGTTTGGGCAATGGGGTTTGTCAGGGTCTTTAATGTCTTTGGTTAAAACAGGATTTTTAATAGTGCTTGTGGTCGTAATCGTGCTCTTAATGCTACCCTGCTTGATCACTCTGATGCGAAGGGCCCTGCATCAGACTGTTGAGGCAGCGTTTGTAGCTCAAAAACAAAAAGGGGGAATTGTGGGGGATGGCAGCTGGACTGCTGAAAACCTGGCATGGGTTGAAGACATTGACCTTGACAAATTCCCAGTGTACCCTTGAGATGGGAAGTTGTGTGTACTGAGTTTGGACACGTTTGCGGAACCTTCTCCCTCAAGATCCGGAGGGATGAGCCCAGCTGGAAGCTGCTCAGTATTAACCAATTAGAACTTGAACAACAAGCGTTTAACCTATAGGCAAAGGTCACGCTACCTTCTTCTACTACCTTCGGCTATGTATAAAAGGCACACCCTTTGTATAAAAAAGGAGCCATTTTTGAGCCACTTTGATCACCATACAGATGTGTCGTGTCCGTCTCTACAACGACATGTTCAAGTAGGCAGGAAGATAGAGATGTGTCACACAAGTGGCCAGGACAAAAAGCCTAAGAGCCATGTAGAGATCATAGAATCATCATATCATAGAATGTTAGGGATTGGAAGGGACCTCGAAAGATCATCAAGTCCAATCCCCCTGCCAGAGCAGGAATGCCTAGACTATGCCACACAGGAACGTGTCCAGGCAGGTCTTGAATGTCTCCAGAGAAGGAGACTCCACAACCTCTCTGGGCAGCCTGTTCCAGGGCTCCGTCACCCTCACTGAGAAGAAGTTTCTTCTCGAGTTTAAGCGGAACCTCTTATGTTCCAGTTTCAGCCCATTACCCCTTGTCCTATCAGTGGTTGTCACCGAGAAGACCCTGGCTCCATCCTCGTGACACTCACCCTTGATATATTTGTAAACATTAATGAGGTCACCCCTCAGCCTCCTCTTCTCCAAACTAAAGAGCCCCAGCTCCTTCAGTCTTTTCTCATAAGGGAGATGCTCCACTCCCTTAATCATCCTAGTTGCCCTGTGCTGGACTCTCTCCAGCAGTTCCCTGTCTTTCTTGAACTGAGGGGCCCAGAACTGGACACAATATTCCAGATGGGGTCTCACCAGGGCAGAGTAGAGGGGAAGGAGAACCTCTCTCGACCTACTAACCACCCCCCTTCTAATACACCCCAGGATGCCATTGGCCTTCCTGGCCACAAGGGCACAGTGCTGGCTCATGGTCATCCTGCTGTCCACCAAGACTCCCAGGCCCCTTTCCCCTACACTACTCTCTAATAAGTCATTCCCCAACTTATACTGGAACCTGGGGTTGTTGAGTTTTAACTTCAGGAGAGCTACTGCCTCACTGTGTAACCTCGGGAAAGGTGCTTGGCCTCAATTTGCCTCAACTGGAAAGCTGGGGTGGAGGCATGTGCAGGTACACACCCTGACAGTGTGATGCTGTGGCTGAGCTAGATGTTGTGTAGCTGAGCTGGATGTTGTGTAGCTGCTCGTGGGCAATTATGTACAGTTGCAAGAAAGAGTACATGATCCTTTTGGAATTTCATGGTGTTCTGCATTAATTTGTCCTAAAATGTGATCTAACCGTCATCTAAGTCAAATAGAATGTGCCTAAAATAATGACACAAAACCAGTTCTGATCCTCCGTGTCTTTATTGAACAAACTCATTCAACATTCAAAATGCTAGTGGAGAAAGTAAGTGACTTAGATGATATGCTTTTTCTTGCAACTGTAGGTGCTGGGGAGGCAAACAAAGAGGTTGTGGTAAAACAAATACCTTACTCAGCCTTGAACTTAGATAAGTTCCAAGAAAAGTTTAGCTGTTTAGCGAGAGAGACTGAAACTGAATACGTGTGGAGGGTGTCGTTAACGGGGGGCGAGTGAATTATGCTGTCAGAGGATGAAGCCCAAGGATACTGGGGACCGGGAGTTTTTCTCACGGTGGACGACCGTAGGGAACCGTGGTCACTAACCCAAAGGGCAGCTTATTGGGCAGGAGGTTTAGACTCCCTGGACAGGGGAGTTCCAGTTAGTATTGAGCTCCCTAACATTCACCTTTTAACAGAAAGTGTCCAAAAGGCTGCTCGTCTCCAGCTCATGCATGATAGGTGACTAATCCTGAAACGACCATCCCCAATGTTACTGATCGCAGATCCTGCCCAAATGACCCTGCTCGTAAAGGGCTTACCCGACCCTCTAAAATTCCATGCGGTTCTTTTGCAAGACCGATTAAGGGCTGCCTTGACTCCACAAGTGGGAAATCCTGCTAGGGAGGTGGGGGGCAGAGTCCTAACCTGGGGAGAAATCGTTCAGGAGTTAAGTAATTATGGGAGTAGAATGGGAATAACGGGAGGAGTTAGTAAGCAAAGGACAGTGGTACGGAGAGTGTTATAACCTAGATTTCCTGGTTCCCATGAGCTGTGTAGGGTACTTGTCTGTCTTAACCAGATGATCCTGAGGCATGTCAAATAGTCCAGGATAGCAGCATTTAGGGAACTGAATCCCATGCCCAGTCAGGTGCAGTCCTTAGACTGACAAACTCATACGTTAAAAGACTGAAGAGTTTATTTGCCTTAGGCAGTAAGTGGAAAGGTTCAGACGATCATCCTTATTACTAATGCAACACACGTGTGAGGCCAGGAAATGCTATGATTGCTAGTTCAGAACTGAAGGAAGAGATGCTGAGGAGGGTAAAGATACTCATCTGCATGGTCTATGGAGTGTAAGGTGAGGCAACTAAGCAGTAGATGACTCTACTGCACTACGCAGAAATGACAGTTCAAGTGCTGGAAGCAGCCATACTTTTGCAGAAGTTCCATTTTGCCTTCCCATGCCAGCTTGGAGATCTCAACACTGCAGTGTAGCTCTGCCCGAACTCATGAAGGAAGCCTGGTGACATATGAAGCTGAGCCCAAACCTCCTTCTAATTAGTAAATGATAGTTAGGGCTGTTGTCTCCCCGTCCCAGGATGAGGATAAGGATGAACTTGACTTTTGGCCTGCTGGGAAGAAGTTTAGGGATTTATGTTTGTTTTGGTTTGGCCTGGCCGGATTTCGGCGGCGGAGGGGGGAGCTGCAGGGTGGCTTCTGTAAGAAGCTGCTAGAAGCTCCCCAAGTTTGATAGAGCCAATGCCAGCCGGCTCCAAAGAGGGACCCGCCGCTGGCCAGGGCTGAGCCTATCAGTAAGGTGATAGCAGAGGAACGCCTCTGTGAAAAACATATTTAAGAACGGGGAAAAGAACTGCGCCATAACAGCTGGCACAGAGATGGAGGAGTGAGAATCTGTGCAAACACCAAAGGTCAGTGAAGAAGGAGGGGGGGAGCATGAGCTCCAGGCGCCGGAGCAGAAGGAGTCCCCCGGGTCCGTGGTGAAGACCATGGTGAAGCGGGTTGTCCCCCTGCAGCCCATGGGCGAGGTGCAGATGTCCACCGTGAGGATCACCGCGTAGATGTCCACCGAGGACTCCACGCCGTGTGGGTGGATGCCTGAAAGGGGACTGTAGCCCGTGGGAAGCCCGCATCAGAGCAAGTCACTGCCGGAACCTGTAGCCCGTGGAAGAGGGAATGCCCACGCTGGAGCAGGTTGGCCGGTGGGACTTTTCGGACGCTGCGGGTGGACCACGCTGGAGCAGTTTCCCCTGAAGGACTGCGCCTCAGACTCACGAGGAGTGGGCTGCCCCTCGTGAGGTGTCTCCCGTTGGGCAGTTTGTGATGAATTGCCCTTCGTGGGACGACTCACGCGGAGAAGAGAGCATGAAGCTTGTCTCCCGTGAGAGGGACCCCACAATGGCCCTGGGGAAGAGTGAAGAGTCCTCCCCCGGAATGAAGAAGCGGTGGAACCAACGTCGGATGAACTGACCGCAGCCCCCATTCCCTGTCCCCCTGCGCCACTCGGGGGGAGGAGGTGGAGAAACCGGGATTGATGTTAAGCCCGGGAAGAAGGAAGGGATGGGGGGAAGGTGTTCTGTTTAAGATCTGTTTGCTCTTTCTCAATTCTCACTACTCCTCTCTGATTAGTTCTCTTAATAAATGTACCTAATTTCCCCAAAACTGAGTCTGTTTTGCCTGGGACGGTAAATGAAAGTGATCTCCCTGTCCTTATCTCAAACCCTGAACCCTTGGAGATATTTTCTCCTCCTGTTCAGCAGTGAAGGGGGACTGAGAGAGCGGCTGTGTGGGTACCTGGCGGCCGACCAGGGTCAACCCACGACAATGTTAAAAAAGGACTGGATAGTTCTGCAGAAATAGCAAACTAGGGAATAGTTAATGATTTTTAATTGAATCTCTTAATATTAATATCCTATTAAAACCAATGGAGTAATGTTTGAAGTCAGCTTGGATGGATATTGTTGAACTCTAATTTTTTTGTAACTCTGCAACTTTTCGCTAGCTGCTGGGAAGACAATATTTTTATCAGAAACATGAATTCTGGAGCACAGACATTCCTTGGTGGAAGAGTGGGGATGGCAAGGATGGGCAACAGACATGAAATGCAGAGTTAATGTCTTTCCTGTATATTTTAGGAAAGGGTGATGGTTCTAGGGAGCAGTTGGTGAATTCAGCTATGTATTTAACATTCAAAGTCAAGCTCTGCTCTATGTAGGGTCAGTCAGAGCTTGCAGGGATTTATCAGGTATGTGACCCAGGGCAAGGTATGTATTCCTGTGAAGTTGATGACTTAGCTAAGCTGAGATCATGTGCTACAGCACAATGTTTATCATAAAAGCACTGATTTTTGCAGTGCCAGCCAATTCCCCTGCTTTGTCAACTGGAAGGAGCAATGCTGAGGAAAAAGGCATGTCCTTCCTTTGCCCAAAGCATATGGATGCTCAATTAATAGATCTGAATTACAACTTCCTTGGATTTCCAAGCCAAAGCTGCAGTGGTATCCAAGGTGAGGGGGCAGCACCTGAACATGAGCTGTCAGAGAAATTGATGATCAGGCCATAGTTCCTTGCTGTGCTGAAAGGCCTTAAGTTTGCTATTGCTTTGCATTTGATATTGTGCATTTTTCCAGTTGAGAAAAGTGAATGGAAAAACTCTACCCAGGGCAATGAGCGTTGGCTCCAGGCCTGAAGGAGGAAAAGCATGAGAAAGTGGGAGGCTAGAAAGCTGCAAATTAAAAAGGGATAAGAGACAGTCTTCATACACCCTTTCCACCTTTCTTTTCATTTCCTTGTCTGTTAAACATCAGAGCAAAAGTTTAATCAGTTTATAATGACAGTATGCAACAGTATAATATATATCCTTCATAATCTCTTTGTCACAGTAAAAAAAAAAAGACAATTTAGTGTGATTATTGCCCCTTTTATTAAGCAAATATTTTTGTCTGTGATTCCAACAGAAGTGAACTCACAGCATTTTTTTTGTTTACCAGCTACTGCAAGCACCCACAAATAGTCCTTTTGTAATCACATTAGGGAAGAGCTTTCCTCATCAGTTACCCAACTTTTGGACCTGTGAAACTCTCAGTGTGAATCTGGCACCATGGTTCATTTTCTTAAGTGCTGCAGGGGTTGCAAAAGAGGAATACTGATTTGACTGTTTAACTTTGGTTAAAACAGGATTTTTAATAGTGCTTGTGGTCGTAATCGTGCTCTTAATGCTACCCTGCTTGATCACTCTGATGCGAAGGGCCCTGCATCAGACTGTTGAGGCAGCGTTTGTAGCTCAAAAACAAAAAAGGGGAATTGTGGGGGATGGCAGCTGGACTGCTGAAAACCTGGCATGGGTTGAAGACATTGACCTTGACAAATTCCCAGTGTACCCTTGAGATGGGAAGTTGTGTGTACTGAGTTTGGACACGTTTGCGGAACCTTCTCCCTCAAGATCCGGAGGGATGAGCCCAGCTGGAAGCTGCTCAGTATTAACCAATTAGAACTTGAACAACAAGCGTTTAACCTATAGGCAAAGGCCACGCTACCTTCTTCTACTACCTACGGCTATGTATAAAAGGCACACCCTTTGTCTAATAAAGGAACTATTTTTGAGCCACTTTGATCACCATACAGATGTGTCGTGTCCGTCTCTACAACGACATTCATCCTCATGTCATAATGGTCATGGGTGTTCCAAAATCAGAAAGGTGTGGGTGGAGTACTGTTGGTGCAGTGTTGTGCTCCCCTTGGAATGCCTTGTCCAGCTGTAGTGCTTTGACCCTGACCAGCCGCCAGGTACCCACACAGTCGCTCTCTCACTCCCCCTTCACGGCTAAACAGGGGGAGAAAATATTTCCAAGGGTTTAGGGTTTGAGATAAGGACAGGGAGATCACTCTCATTTACCGTCCCAGGCAAAACAGACTCAGTTTTGGGGAAATTAGGTACATTTATTAAGAGAACTAATCAGAGAGGAGTAGTGAGAAGTAAGAAAAAGCAAACAGATGTTAAACAGAACACCTTCCCCCCATCCCTCCCTTCTTCCCGGGCTTAACATCAATCCCGGTTTCTCCACCTCCTCCCCCCGAGTGGCGCGGGGGGACAGGGAATGGGGGCTGCGGTCAGTTCATCCGACCTTGGTTCCACCGCTTCTTCACTCCGGGGGAGGACTCTTCACTCTTCCCCAGGGCCATTGTGGGGTCCCTCTCACGGGAGACAAGCTTCATGCTCTCTTCTCCACGTGAGTCGTCCCACGAAGGGCAATTCATCACAAACTGCCCAACGGGAGACACCTCACGAGGGGTAGCCCACTCCTCGTGAGTCTGAGGCGCAGTCCTTCAGGGGAAACTGCTCCAGCGTGGTCCACCCGCAGCGTCCGAAAAGTCCCACCGGCCAACCTGCTCCAGCATGGGCATTCCCTCTTCCACGGGCTACAGGTTCCGGCAGTGACTTGCTCTGATGCGGGCTTCCCACGGGCTACAGTCCCCTTTCAGGCATCCACCCACACGGCGTGGAGTCCTCGGTGGACATCTACGCGGTGATCCTCACGGTGGACATCTGCACCTCGCCCATGGGCTGCAGGGGGACAACCCGCTTCACCATGGTCTTCACCACGGACCCGGGGGACTCCTTCTGCTCCGGCGCCTGGAGCTCATGCTCCCCCCCTCCTTCTTCACTGACCTTTGGTGTTTGCACAGATTCTCACTCCTCCATCTCTGTGCCAGCTGTTATGGCGCAGTTCTTTTCCCCGTTCTTAAATATGTTTTTCACAGAGGCGTTCCTCTGCTATCACCTTACTGATAGGCTCAGCCTTGGCCAGCGGCGGGTCCCTCTTTGGAGCCGGCTGGCATTGGCTCTATCAAACTTGGGGAGCTTCTAGCAGCTTCTTACAGAAGCCACCCTGCAGCTCCCCTCTCCGCCGCCGAAATCCGGCCAGACCAAACCAAAACAACAACAAATAGTCTTTCGGCCATATGTCATGCAGTTACCTTCAACTCTTCAAGACCTGATAGGCAGAGACTTGCTGTCTCAACTCGGAATGATATTAACCACCGATCAGCATTTATCATGACGGCCACTGCCGAGCAGCAGCCCGTACAAAAGATGACCTGGGTGACCGATACACCCGTATGGTTGGAGCAGTGGTTGATGACTAAAGACAGGCTGCGAATAGCAGAACAACTTGTGGAAGAACAACTTGAGGCCAGCCACATCAAATCATCTGTAAATCCATGGAACACCCAAATTTTGGTAATACTGAAAAAATCAGGAAAGTGGCGACTGTTACATGACTTGTGAAGAGTCAACGATCAAATGCAAGCTATGGGAGCACTTCAACCTGGATTACCGACACCCACCACGATCCCAGAACAGTGGCACAACGTAGTAATAGACTTAAAAGACTGCCTTTTTACTATTCCCTTTCATCTAGAAGATACACAACGATTTGCCTTCACTATACCCTCTGTTAACAGGGCAGCGCCGACTCGACGTTTTCAATGGGTTGTTTTGCCACAAGGGATGAAAAACTCTCCCACCATGTGTCAGTTGTATGTCGATTGGGCCTCGCGTCCGATTCGTCAAAAGTTTGCCTCAGCACTTATTTATCATTACATGGATGATATTTTGCTTCCAACGAAACAGCCTTTGAGTGACGCTGACTTAGTCTGGCTCACTGCTCAATTGAGTCAGCAAGGTCTTGTGCTGGCCCCAGAAAAGGTACAACGAACTGCACCCTGGAAATATTTGGGTTGGCTAATATCAGACACACAGATAAGGTCGCAGAAGATCGCATTACACACAAACATCAAGACATTACATGACACTCAAAAATTGTTGGGAGATTTGCAATGGGTGCGAAACATTGTTGGAATCACCAACGACGACCTACTTCCATTTTTACCGTGGCTGCAAGACACAGAAGCTAACAGTCCCCATTCTTGCTCAGCAGAACAAACAAAAGTGCTTGAACAAGTAACTGCTAAATTACAAACAGGATGGAGTGCACGCCGTCTTGAGGATCGCCCCCTGTCATTGCTTATCATCAATACAGATTCCAACCCTCTTGCCATTGTGCTTCAATGGCAAAAGAAAAAGGGGGAAGAATCCCCTGGAGAGTCAGCAAGAATAATAGAATGGGTATTCTTACCAGTACAACCTAAATTTCGCCTAATGAGAAGAACAGAAGCCATCGCTGCGTTGATCCAAAAGGGCCGATCTCGAATAACGGAGATAAATGAGTTGGAGCCGGCAGACATTAGCATTCCCGTTAGAAATGAAGACTTGGAATGGCAACTGCGGCACTCCATCGAAATCCAGGAAGCATTGCTGGGCTACTCTGGTCTGGTTCACAACAAGCATCCTAAGGGCCCACTGTGGTAAGTAATTGAGCAACACAAATGGCTAGAAAAACCCCTGTGCTCACAGCAATCAGTGGATGGAAGGACGGTCTTCACAGACGCAAGACGGAAGACGAGAAGCGCAGCAGGTGTATGGCAACAACAGGGAGCGTGGAAGCAACATACAGTCCAGGGTGACGTTGCAGATAGCTTACAAATACTCAAACTGAAAGCTGTATGTTGGGCTTTCCAGAACTGGAGCAAAGAGCCTCTCAATGTGTTTTCTGATTCCTTATATGTTGTTGGGGTTGTACAAAGAATTGAAGACGCACTTCTGCGGAAAACCCAGAACCAGCGTCTGGGGGAATTGTTCGTGCAGTTGCGTCACACTCTGAGACAGTGGCGACATTCGTATTGTATGATACACATACGAAGTCACCAATGGGAGAACGGCCTTGGGGAAGGCAATGCCTGAGCAGATGAGGCTGTTAGTTGTGCTGCATACGTTCCGCCCCAAAATGCCTTTGAGAAAGCAAGAAGTAGCCATGAAATGTTTCACCAAAATGCAAAAGCATTGCATCGTCAGTTCCACATAACCCTAACGGACGCAAAGGGAATTGTTCGTGCCTGCCCTCAGTGTAGTCATCCTGGCCCAGGACTTGGTTTAGGGACAAACCCAAAGGACCTAAAGGCCTTAGAGATTTGGCAGATGGATGTGACCCATGTTCCTGAATTTGGGAGACTAAAATACGTTCATGTAACTATAGATACGTATTCAAAGTTCATATGGGCCACGGTACAACCAGGAGAAAAGTCGCTCCATGTAGAGAGACGCTTGTCTGTATGTTTCGCAATTATGGGAGTACCTACAGAAATTAAAACGGACAATGGCCCTGTGTACGTTGGCCAAAGAGTAGCTAGGTTTATGTAAAAATGGGGAGTGAGACACACCACGGGAATTCCACACTCTCCAACAGGACAGGCTATTGTAGAAAGGGCAAATTGTACGGTAAAAGAATATTTAGCAAAACAAAAACAGAGCGATGACATGGATGTCGTAAGCCGTTTATCTAAAGTACTCTTTACCCTAAACTTTCTTTCTTTAACAGAAGGTAGAGAGGAGCCTGCCGTTGTTATACATCATTCCACCATAAAAGAAAGAAGCCCGCAAGCCATCCCAGGGTTGTGCGTATATCATAAAAACATGAGGACCGGAGAATGGGAAGGGCCAAGTCCAGTACTATTTAATGGTAGAGGCTATAAGTGTGTTTCAACAGGAGCAGGACCAGTGTGGGTGTTGAGCCGATTCACGCGAGCCGTACGTCAACAGCGAATGACCGACAACAGTGGCACAGATGGCGACTCACCAGATCCTTATTGGAACAAATTAAAAGATAACTGAGTTTGTTATATTGGGATCCAAGTGTCGTTGTTGGAAACCAAGCGGTTCACTAGCCTGTCAAGGTAGCTAGGAATAGTCTGTGTAGTTATTATGGCTGTACGTTGTTGTTAAGGTTCATGGTAATAACCAGCAGAGTGAGCTTTCTTTAGCTAAAAGCAAGGCGAGGGAAAACAGCTGCCTTTTGCTTTGTTAGAAGTGTGTGATTAAGGACCAAAATAGATAGGGAGACTCCCTTGCATTCTTCCTTCAGCCCTGGCCAAGCTGTGAGAAGAATTCAACGGAGCAAACAATGCCAGATGTTCCCGCATTCAACATTATGTAAGGTTGTTTATTTAATAGTATAAATGCTGGACCCTCTTGCAGCGACTTCGGAAACCTCACCTACGGGTGGATGCACTGTGTAAGACTTCCCAATTGTCGGGAGGGTTCTCCAGAAACCTCGCTGCAACAGGGGCTCCCCAGCGACTGCGGATCTGGATGATTTAGGGTGACTGGTGATGGGAACTTTGACAGGATGAATTAAGAGTTTAGTTAAGGCATTTTTGGTTATTGGAGTTTTGATTGTTATAGGCTTAGTTATGTTTAGTTGTTTGATGAGTGTAATCAAGAAAATGACAAGCAAGCTAGCGGACGAAGCCTGGGTTGTCCAAAAAGAAAAAGGGGGATATGTAGGGGAAATTCTTGTGGAGCAGGGGCGCGGTATCCCTTTAAAGGTTTGGACAACCCAGCTTAGGCCTAAACAAAGGCTCTGTCCTTGGAGCTGCCTTGGGGCACGAGGAGGAGGCGATCTGATAAGCCTACAAATACCTCAAAGAGGCCTGGTGACAAATATGTGTAGGGATTAGGAAATCTTGGGGAGGCAGGATGGCCTTATCTCAAGCACCTCTTTCAAGGAGATAGGGCATTGGCACATGTTAATGAGACTTACTGGAAACAATGTCCCTAATCCTCGCTAAGTAATGCAAGGTCTATCCCACTGTTTATGTGGTTTTATGCCTAAATTTCTTTCTTGTGATGGTTAAGTGTGTTATTGTCTGACTTAATATTGTGTTTAGAAGTCCTTTATTATTCCTTGTTATTAAGTTGGTGTAAGTTCATTGCTTATTTAGCCTTTTCCTGGATGTTTTTTCTATTGTCTGCCCTATTGTGCTTTTAAATTAGATTCAGTTGTCGTGAGTCTGATCTATAGATTGTGATAAATTAATAAATGTTTGTGCATGGGCCTTGAAACTTGTCTAACCGCTGTCCACGCCGGTGGTATATTACAGAATCACAGAATCACAGAGTGTTAGAGGTTGGAAGGGACCTCAAAGATCATCTAGTCCAACCCCCCTGTCAAAGCAGGATCACCTACAGTAGATCGCAGAGGAACGCGTCCAGGTGGGTTTTGAATGTCTCCAGAGAAGGAGACTCCACTACCTCCCTGGGCAGCCTGTTCCAGTGCTCGGTCACCCTCACTGTGAAAAAGTTTTTCCTAATATTTTTATGGAACCTCCTTGTGAGGGACTAGTTAGATGTCTCAAATAGTAAACAAACCAGAGGCGCCTGCCTGGCGCCTGTCTGTGTTTGTGAGGGGGTGACTCAGCCCTTTGCTGAGCCCCGTGCCCCAGCCCTGCACTGGTGGAGCTGTGGGGTGGGTAGGGCTTGGATCTGTGGCTGCAAGAAGCCAGGAGAGGGAGTATATTTAAAGTATATTGATTGGTGACCCTGAGGCCACTGCAGTGAGGCAAACTCAAACTGAATTAATTGCCCATTTGGAAAACTTAGGACTTCACATTCCAGAAGAAAAAATACAGCTTCCTGCTTATGAAGTGAAGTTCCTGGGTCTTTGGTGGAGGGGAGGAGCTGTATGTATTCCTCCAGAAACCTTAACTACCCTTGAACAAGTAAAAATACCTGTAAGCAAAAAGGAATTGCAACATGTTTTAGGCCTCCTGGTATTTTGGAGGAAATATATTCCATTTTTCTCTATTATAGCTCACCCTTTATATGATTTGACACATGAAAGGGCGATTTGGAACTGGACTCCTGTGCATGAGGAGGCTTTAAAGCTACTAGTTCTTGAGGTTGGGATATACCAAGCCCTGGTACCCATACACCCTACAGACCACACAGACTGGGGTTTTGCAATTCGTGGAATGTCTATACCTATTCGGCTTTATCCATGTAGCTTAAAAGGTGCAGAAAAGCGGTATTCAGTGTGGGAAAAAGGCCTCTTTGTAGTAAGTCTGGCTCTGCAAGAAGTTGGAAGAATCATACAGCGACAATCAGTTATTCTAAGAGGACCCTTCAAGGTCTTGAAGTCACTGTTAGCTGGAACCACACCCTCTGCAGGGGTTGCACAGCGAGAAACAGTGAGGAAATGGTATATGCACACAGCACAAACAGAAGAGGGAGCAAAAGCTAAGCCCTTATGGCATTCTCAGCTCCTACCTCCACCATGGCCTTCACACTTGATATCTGTGTTTGGATCGCCACAGATGCAAATGCTAAAGAACATAAAATCATTGGCCCGATGGATAGTACTGTGCTTTTAATTGATGGGTTCAGACAAAGTTGATGTCCTCTTTGTATCTTTCAGGGATTTAAGGGCAAAACATTTTCATCATTGCTCTCTATTTGCTGTGCCCTTTGTTTGATCATTGTATTGTTTGTATAGATCATAATAGTATGTTTTGGAAATATGTACCGCTAATGATTATTAATATTACCTGTGTAATTTTATGTGACTGTGTTGTATGTTATAACAGGGAACTTTAAAGGATCTATAATCGTCGAGTTTGTGTCCCATATCTTCAGGAGAAGGTATTGGATCATCTAAGGTTAGACTCTCCAAATTGTGGGAAGGTAAACTGCAATACATGTACCACTGATTTCTCTTGGAACAGAACATAAGCTCTGTTCGAATATCAAAATTGAGATGGGGCCTGGAGCATGCCTATGTAGGCAGCTCTATTTGAAATGACATCTCCTTGTCCTGAAGAGTTCTTTATACTGTGCCATATATTTGACGCTTTTGGAGAATTAAATCTACAGGTTTAGCAAGTCTTCAAGATGACTGTGCAAGACTCATTGGCATTGGACGTGTCATGTTAAAGGGATAAGGACTACCTAATGGAGGAAGGATGCTGCGTCATTTCCCATAATGCCACCGCCTTTATGGAGAAAGCACACATGAAGTTGAAGGAAGCTGCAGACAGGACAAGGAAATTATTACAGAATGGACTACTCACCACATTCAGGAGAGCTTCTAAGGACTGTAATGTTAGAATTCTCCATTTTTGGTGAGGTAAGGAGAGGGCTCAGCAGAATTGCCACCTTGGACTTCCGGAGGGCTGACTTTGGTCTCTTCAGGTCCATGGTTAAGGGAGTTCCTTGGGAGGCTGTTCTGGAGGGCATGGGAGCCCAGGAAGGCTGGGCATACGTTAAGGAATTAATTTTAAAGGTGCAGGAGCTAACTATACCCAAGTCACGAAAGATGAGCCGACAGGGAAGGAGACCAGCCTGGCTGAACAGAGAGCTTTGGCTGGAACTTAGGAACAACAGGAGAGTTTATGGCCTATGGAAGAGGGGGCAGGCAAGCTATGAGGATTATAAACAAGAAGTGAAGCTGTGCAGGGAGAAAATTAGAAAGGCTAAAGCCCAACTAGAACTAAACATGGCCACTGTGGTGAAGAATAACAAGAAAAGTTTCTATAAATACATTAACAGTAAGAGGAAATCTAGGGAGAATCTCCATCCCTTGTTGGATGCAGAGGGAAACACAGTGACCACGGATATGGAAAAAGCTGAGGTGCTTAATGCTGCCTTTGCTTCAGTCTTCAACACTAAGATCAGCTGTTCTCTGGGCACACAGCTTCCTGAGCTGGAAGAAAGGGATGCGGAACAGAATAGGACCGACATAATCCAGGTGGAATTGGTTATGGATCTGCTTCAGAAGCTGAATCCTCATAAATCTATGGGACCTGATGGATTAGACCCTAGAGTGCTGAGGGAGCTGGCTGTGATACTTTACCCGGAGGGTTTCAGACTTGCTGAATGCAGGTGTTCACTTATCTGTTGTGCAGACCCTGAGAACGGAGGAAAACAAGGCCTACACAGTGAGAAACAGCCCAAGGAGGGAGTCTTGTGACGACAGGATGGCCCTGTTTTGGCTAAGGAGCAAGGCCGCATGGAGACGAATGGCGTGAACATCATCCTGCAAATAGATAAGTTGTTGCAAAATAAAATCCTGAAGGCCACAGGGCCCAGAGTGGAAATTTTTACCCTAATATCCCTATATGACTATAGTCACCCACTCTTCACTCAAATCATGCTGAATGCCACCCCGGGGGAGGGTGAAAGATAGTATATAAGGAACATAGAGGGTATGTGTCGTTGGGAGGAGAAGACCCCAGAAGAGGAAGAGGCAGTCGACGGGCTGTGCTCCTTCTCCTTCACCCAGGGCAGAGACGCCTTCTTGGTAAGAATTGTGATTCCACCTTTTGGTGGGTAATACCCGGGGTATGTAATACCCGGGATAGTATTTTGCTAGCATTAGTATCGTATATTAGTGCTATTGCAGAGAGTGAATTTATCAACGGCAACTCCGAAGCTTGTATCTGTCGCTTCAATAAATTACTTATTGTTAGTTACCTTGCAAATTGTCTCAGTGCAAGTCCTTAAACGGGGCTCTGAAAATTCAGTGCAAGCCCTTAGTGGGGCTCTGAAAACTCAGTGCAAGTCCCTAACGGGACTCTGAAACAAGCAAGGTGGATAGATGATGGCAGAGCGGTGGATGTGGTCTACCTTGACTTCAGTAAAGCATTTGACACAGTCTCCCACAGCATCCTTGCTGCTAAACTGAGGAAGTGTGGTCTAGACTCTCGGGTAGTGAGGTGGACTGTGAACTGGCTAACGGGAAGAAGCCAGAGAGTTGTGGTCAATGGGGTGGAGTCTGGTCGGAGGCCTGTATCCAGTGGAGTCCCTCAAGGGTCGGTACTGGGACCAGTATTATTCAATAAATTCATCGATGACTTGGATGAGGGACTAGAGAGTACTATCAGCAAGTTTGGTGATGACACCAAGCTGGGAGGAGTGGCTGACACACCAGAAGGTTGTGATGCCATTCAGCGAGACCTGGACAGGCTGGAGGGTTGGGCGGGGAAAAATTTAATGAAATATAACAAGGGTAAGTGTAGAGTCTTGCATCTGGGTAGGAACAACCCCAGGTTCCAGTATAAGTTGGGGAATGACTTATTAGAGAGTAGTGTAGGGGAAAGGGACCTGGGAGTCTTGGTGGACAGCAGGATGACCATGAGCCAGCACTGTGCCCTTGTGGCCAGGAAGGCCAATGGCATCCTGGGGTGTATTAGAAGGGGGGTGGTTAGTAGGTCGAGAGAGGTTCTCCTTCCCCTCTACTCTGCCCTGGTGAGACCCCATCTGGAATATTGTGTCCAGTTCTGGGCCCCTCAGTTCAAGAAAGACAGGGAACTGCTGGAGAGAGTCCAGCACAGGGCAACTAGGATGATGAAGGGAGTGGAGCATCTCCCTTATGAGGAAAGGCTGAGGGAGCTGGGGCTCTTTAGTTTGGAGAAGAGGAGACTGAGGGGTGACCTCATTAATGTTTACAAATATATCAAGGGTGAGTGTCACGAGGATGGAGCCAGGCTCTTCTCGGTGACAACCACTGATAGGACAAGGGGTAATGGGCTGAAAATGGAACATAAGAGGTTCAACTTAAACCCGAGAAGAAACTTCTTCTCAGTGAGGGTGACGGAGCACTGGAACAGGCTGCCCAGAGAGGTTGTGGAGTCTCCTTCTCTGGAGACATTCAAGACCTGCCTGGACACGTTCCTGTGTAGCATAATCTAGGCATTCCTGCTCTGGCAGGGGGATTGGACTTGATGATCTTTCGAGGTCCCTTCCAATCCCTAACATTCTATGATTCTATGATTCTATGAAGTGCTTAACTGCGGTACATGCCTCTCACAGCCACATACCTTTCACGCGACACTGGCGGATGTGGTCGCCAAGCCACTCTCCATCATCTTTCAGCAGTCCTGGTTAACTGGGGATGTCCCAGTGGAGTGGAGGCTGGCAAATGTAACGCCCATCTTCAAGAAGGGCAGCAAGGAGGATCCTGGTAGCTACAGACCTGTCAGTCTTACCTCAGTGCCGGGAAAGGTGATGGAACAAATAATCTCAAGAGCCATCACAGAACAATTAAAAGCCAAAAGGGTGATCGGGCCCAGTCAACATGGATTCATGAGGGGCAGATCCTGCTTGACAAATCTAATCTCGTTCTATAACAGGGTGATCTCCTTAGAGGATGAGGGGAAGGCTGTTGATGTAGTTTACCTGGAGTTCAGTAAGGCCTTTGACACTGTCCCCCACAATATCCTTATGGCCAAGTTGGCTGCCCATGGTTTGGATGGACACATACTCTGCTGGGTGAAACACTGGCTGGATGGTCGGGCCCAAAGAGTTGTGGTCAATGGAGTTAAATCCAGTTGGCAGCAAGTCACGTGTGGTGTCCCTCAGGGCTCGGTGCTGGGGCCACTCCTGTTTAACATCTTCATCAGTGATCTTGATGAGGGGATCGAGTGCACCCTCAGCAAGTTTTCAGATGACACCAAGCTGGGAGGGAGTGTCAGTCTGCTGGAGGGTAGAAAGGCTCTACAGAGGGACCTGGATAGACGGGATAGATGGGCCAAGGACAACTTCATGGAATTCCACAGAGCCAAGCATAGGGTCCTGCATTTTGGTCACAGCAACCCCATGCAACGCTATAGGCTTGGGGAAGGGTGGCTGGAAGGCTGTCTGGCGGAAAAGGACCTGGGCATTCTGATTGACAGACGGCTGAATATGAGCCAGCAGTGTGCCCAGGAGGTCAAGAAGGCCAACGGCATCCTGGCTTGTATTGGAAATTGTGTGACCAGCAGGAGTAGGGAGGTGATTGTCCCCCTGTACTCAGCACTGGTGAGGCCACACCTTGAGTATTGTGTTCAGTTTTGGGCACCTCAGTATAAGAGGATATCGAGGTGTTGGAGCGAGTGCAGAAGAGGGTGACAAAAGTAGTGAAGGGCCTGGAGAATAGACCGTATGAGGAGCAATTGAGGGAGCTGGGACTGTTCGGTTTGAGGAAGAGGAGGCTGAGGGGGGACCTCATCATGCTCTACAATTCCTTGAAAGGACATTGTAGAGAGGTTGGTGCTGGTCTCTTCTCACAGGTCATTAGGGACAGAACCAGGGGGGAATGGGTTCAAGTTGCAACAGGGCAAGTTTAGACTGGACATTAGGAAGAAATTCTTCATGGAAAGAGTGGAAAGACACTGGAACGGACTGCCTAGGGAGGCGATTGAATCGCCATCCCTGGATGTGTTTAAGTGTCGCTTAGATGTGGTGTTGGGCGATATGGTTTAGGGGTGAACTTGTAGTGGAGGGTTAATGGTTGTAGTGTAGGGTTAATGGTTGGACTTGATGATCCCAAGGGTCTTTTCCAACCTGAACTGTTCTATGATTCTATGACTGTCGGGGTGGGGAGAGTGGCACATAAAAATGAAAATGATAGTGTTAACAGGTTTTGTATTTCAGTTGCTGGAATTGCCATAGTTCCTGTGATTCTGCTACTTCTTTTCTCTCCCCTTTCCTGTGAAATCACCACCCCAGAAGACCTTGGAGAAGAAGATACCTGATAGACTGTTTGAGCCACGGGGTGGTGTGAGGGACTAGATAGATGTCTCAAACAGTAAACAAGCCAGAGCCACCTGCCTGGCGCTTGTCTGTGTTTTTTGGGGGGGTGACTCAGCCCTTTGCTGAGCCCCCTGCCCCAGCCCTGCACCGGTGGAGCTGTGGGGGTGGGTAGGGCTTGGACCTCTGTCTGCAAGAAGTCGGGAGAGGGAGGGGTAACACATCCCGCCCTCAGAAGCTCCCACCATCCCCCGAACCAATTCCCGGTCTGTGGCGGGAACTTGACTGTATAAAAGGCAATCACCCTGGGCAATTGAGAACTCTTCGCTCGCCATTAGAGGATTGCTGTGACCGTTGCTGGATCCAGGGGTGGTCCCAGTCCGCATCTTCCACGGGCACATCTTTCAGGTCATCTCCGCTGGAGTACACCTGCTCCATCACCTGCAAGCGATCGTGATTTAGCTCAGGGTCAGCAGTTAGGAAATCCGCTGGATTCGGGATCGCAGTCACTCTAAATTCTATGTCGTACTGCTCCAAAAGAACAGCTTAGCAATTCAGCATCCAGTTTGGTGACAGCCACTGTCCTCCTTTTTGCTCTAGGACAGCTTTAACTGCATGGGGTACAAATACAGTCAGTCTCTGTCCAAGTGTTAACTTCTGCACCTCCTGGATCAATAGCGCTGTTGCCGCCACTGCTCAGGGACATGCTGTCCCTCCTTTGCTGACATTATCTCGTTGTTTTGAAAAGTATCTTCTAATTTAACTGGCTACTGCTTTCGCCTTACTGGTCTGGCATCTGGCTTTAGTTGGATGGTTACTGGTTCAGCTGCTTGAGATCTTCCTGTGCTTCTGAGGCCCAAACCGTTTCATCTGTCAAGAGACCTTGAAAGGATTCTTTCTAGGTGGGAGTCAGAGAGTTCTCCCTCCGTGTTATAAGAGTTCTAAGACTCTACAATTGCTTTGTTCATTTCCAACTGCACCCCTCGCAGGATAACGGAACCGCGGATCAGAACTCCACCCTCGCTTCCCAGTCAGACTGCATCTCACTCAGTCGCACACTCACACACAATGAATGGACATTTTCATTTACAAAGTATTAAGCAAACAATTATTACACCAGGGGTTATCCCTCTAGCAGCTGCTGTCAAAATCCAGTTAGTCATATGACAAGATTACAAGATTCCGCTTGCCCTTCTCCTGCTTCTTACATAGTCATTAGCAGGTCCGTCCTGGCTCCTGTCTGGGATGCAGCGGCAATCTTTAGGGCTACTCTATCTACCCTCAAGATCGCTAGCAGCCACTTCTTGTGGTCAATAGCCCTCCCTTCAAACATACCAGGGTACCCTTATCTCTCACGGAGACTTTGTTGTACGCCAGACGTCTCTGCGTGAATTACCGGTGGCTCCGGCCAAGCGTATCCTTATGACTTACTGGCTTTTCCCTTTCTCGTAAAACATACTGTTTAACTCCGCTACTATTATAGATGGTCGTTGTCTGCCGCAGCAGTGAATGGCTGAGGGCGAAGTTCCTCCGAGAGCTCAGCTCTGGGCGCACCTAGGACGTTCGCTCCTCAGTCGGTCCTGCAGTCAAGCAAGACAAGTCCCATCTGGGGTGCCAAATTGACATGCAGAATAAAAACTCTATAACCCAGAAGATTATAAAGTAGGTATGTTTTTATCAGCGCTGGGTGCATGACAGATTTGCCTCCAAAAACGTGCACACCTGAACCATGCAGCTACCTTGGTTATATGCAGTAAAAGTTACATATTCATTAGACGCCTACACATATTCATGAGCTATCCCGAAAAAGGCACTCAGTTCTGGTGGTCAGCAGCTCCTCCTCTTGATGCTTGCACGGTGCCTCCGGGTGGTCTTGGGCAGGGGTCTTCAGGGATGAAGGCCGTATGTCTTCCTCACGATGAACTTTTTACCCTCGTCCCAAAACTAGTGGTTCTCAGCATTTTTTCGCAAGAAGTTTTGTTATCAAATTGCACAAGGGGGTTCGTCACCAGATGTTCCTTGTTAGTTGCCCTTATCACTAGTGTCCTTGTTAATTTGTCTTTGTTTTATGTTCTTTTACAATGGGTACTGAACAAGCTCATCCTCCTTATTCTAAGGCCTCTGACTGATTGCGTCCTAACAAGCCTGAGAGGGTGCCTCTCACTAGATGCTTTTTCCCCTATCAAAGGTACTGATTAATTATGTGGATTGTTAATGTATTCTTTGATAGGAGTTGAGCATTGCAGAAACCCACTGGAGCAGTTCAAGACCAGTTGATACCAGCTCCGCATTTTGGATGGAAGCCCAAAGATGACTGAGTCTGTGCAAGGAACTAAAGGTGAAAAGTGCATAGCGAGGAAGACTACGAGCCTTCCTCTAGAAGACCCCCAACGACCACCACCAGGAGGCACTACGCAGGCGCAGACAGGAGGAGATTATGGAAATGACTCATTTTAATACGAAGCGGGACAGGTTATGCATATGTATAGGCGTATTGCGAAACTTTATGAATATGCAACACTTTAATGTATATAGTCAAGGCAGGTGCCGCGTTGAGGTACGCATGGCTTTGACAGATGACCGTACGTGCGTCCAACGCTGAAATCAACATATCTACTTTACAATCAAATTGATTGTGGAGTCTGCATTCCGCAAGTCAGTTTTGGCGAGCCAGCCAGGAGAGCCTCTGCTTGGCTGCAGGATCGACTGTGGAGCAGACGCCCCTAGGCGCCCCACGAGCCTTCCCTCGGAGGAGCCTCCGCTGCCATCCGCTCACTGCGGGAGTAGGACAAGAACCTCCTGAGCCCGCGGAACAAAACGGTATGTTTAATTAATATAGGAAGCCTGTAAGTCATACGCGTGGTCAGGGCAGCTGGTAAATCGTACAGAGACATCTGGAGTGCAGCACAGTCCCCGTAAGGGAGGGTACCCTGAGGGAAGGGAATTTGCTCATTGGCAGGCTGCCCGAGACTGCTTTTAAGGGCTGACTGAGCAAATTCAAGGTTGCCGCTGTATTCCAATAGTGAAAGCCAGGACAGACCTGCTAATGATTGTATAAGAAGCAGGTGAAGGGTAAGCGGACCTCCTGTGATTCCATTATTCTTAATTTTACTACCTCATGTGAATTTGTTAATTTTAACTTTGCTGCTGATAATTTTGATTTGTGTGATTGTATGAAAGGATGAGTGATTGAGATGTAGTCTGACTACGAAGCGAGTGCGGAGTTCTGATCCACAGTTCCGTGTTCTCCTTGAGGAGAGTGGCCGGAGACGAACGAAGAGTATGAAATTTTATCCTTGTTATTGTAATACGGGTTTTTGAGGCTGGTGGGGGGAGGGAATCACTTTTCAGGTGGCTTGGACTTAAAAGTGCTTTCCTCAAACCCCCAACAGGTGTGTTAGGAATTTGAGATAATTTAATTAGTGTGTAAGAGAGAGAATTTGATCCCTGACCTTTGGAATGTGTGGGAGGAAGGTTGGGAAAAGGTTGTAAAAGTTTGTAAGAAACAGTTTGTGTGAAAACTTGAGAAAAGACAGAAAAACAAATAGTTGTAGATTTATAAAGATATTACAAGATGGGTAACACTCAAGGAGAAATTTTGAAGAAAAGCCCCTTAGGCTGCGTATTAGCACACTAGAAGGACATTAACAGGACAGGGGGCACAGATAGTAAAAAGATTCTTATTAAATATTGTAATCAGTCGTGGCCACTTTATAAACTGGAAAATGATGCCAAGTGGCCTCTTAACAGATCTTTAGAATATAACAATCTTTTACAGCTGATGCTGTTTTTGCGGCGAGGAGGGAAATGGGATGAGGTTTCATATGCGGATATGTTTTTTGCTCTCTGAAATCATCCAGAGTGGCAGAGGGACTGTGGGATGGGCCCACCATAGGACCCCATGGTGCTTGCATTAGAGAAGGAAAATAATAAAGATCCCAAAGCCAGATTGAAGTGGTGTTGCTCAGCGTGCAGTATTGGCCAGAGATGCATTAGAACAGATAAAGTGCATCAAACCTCAGAACAAGACTTAACAGATTTGTTTGCACCCCCTCCTCGACCACAGGAACAAGATGTAGACTCGGATACCACTCCTACCCCCCTCCGGACAGCCCTGTAGCCTCCATACTAGACAAAAATGTGCCTCAGTAATTTTACAGATGTCCCTCCAAGAGGCAGTAAGGCCTGACAGTGGGACAATGTTAATTAAAGTGCCTTTTTCCACTACTGATTTAGGAGAATGGAAAAGGGTTGCCAAGGATTACAGGAGCAATCCAGTGATGGTATCTAAACACTTTCAGTTTACAGTGAAACAGCATAACCCTAATTGGAACGAAAAACAGGAAACAGAATTTTTGGTTGACACGGGGGCAACGTATTCAGTTTTAAATCAAGCATTGATACCTCTGCGAAACGATTATATCACAGTAACAGGGGCAACTGGCCAAAGTGAAAAGGCGTATTTCTGCAAACAGTTATAAACTGAGACAGCAATGGGGCATACACAAATTCTTGTATATGCCCAACTCACCAAAGGCCCTTTTGGGAAGGGATTTATTCTAACAGTTGGGTGTGAAAATTACATTTAAAAGTGGGGAAATTACTCTGGAGGTAAAGGACCAACAGTATATCCAGATAATGAGTCTATTTTTGACTAGTTTTCCCACAGAGGAAAGGATTGCCGAGGAAATTCTGGACCAAGTATATCCTGGGATTTGGGCTACTGATGTACCTGGAAAAGTGAAAAATGCTCCACCTGTTGAAGTTAGACTTAAGGAGGGTAGAAAGCCGGTAAGAATTAAACAATATCCCTTGAAGAAGGAAGACAGGGAAGGAATTCGGCCAGTCATAGAGAAGTTTTTACAGTTAGGATTAGTAAAGGAATGTGAGTCTAACTTTAACACCCTTATATTGCCCATTCGTAAACCTGACGAGTCATATCGGGTAGTTCAGGACTTGAGAGCAATAAACAAAATAACTGAGGACCTCCATCCAGTGGTAGCGAATCCGTACACTTTGCTAACCCTATTAACACCCGAATTAGCTTGGTTTACTGTTTTAGATCTAAAGGACACCTTCTTTTACCTCCCCTTCCACAAAGCCAGCCAGAAATTGTTGGCATTTGAATGGGAAAATCCCAAAAGCAGATGCAAAACTCAGCTCACTTGGACTGTGTTACCACAAGAGTTTAAAAACAGCCCTACCATTTTCGGCAACTAAATGGCAAAGGACTTAGAATCCTGGGAACCCCCATCTGAGGAAGGAAGAACACTGCAGTATGTGGATGACATTTTAATTGCCACTAAGACAGAAAGTGATTGCAAGACTTGGACGATGAGTCTCTTAAATTTTCTTGGGCTTCAGGGGTATCGAGTATCCAAGAAAAAGGCCCAAATAATACAGCGCCAAGTGGTCTACTTGGGCTATGAGATCAGTGCTGGACAAAGAACTCTGGGACAGGCCCGTAAGGAGGCAATCTGCCAGACCCAGAGACTCCAGAAAGTAAAAGAATTGAGGACCTTTTTGGGAATGACTGGGTGGTGTCGATTATGGATTTACAATTATGGACTGCTTGTTAAACCTCTGTATGCATTGACAACCACCGAACAGAAACACCTTGAATGGAACGGAGAGGCTATACAAGCCTTTGAACAACTGAAGAAAGCTCTAATGTCTGCTCCTGCCCCGGGACTTCCAGATGTAAGTAAACCATTTTTTTTATTCTCTGAACGAGGGATTGCCTTGGGAATACTAGCACAAGACCTGGGCCCATATCGACAAGCAGTTGCCTACTTTTCTAAACAGCTAGATGCAACTGCGAAAGGCTGGCCTGGATGTCTGCGAGCGGTCGCAGCTGTGATACTGAACATATGAGGAGCTCGAAAATTTACCCTGGGACAGAAGATGACTGTTTTGGTATCCCACACAGTATCAGCAGTGCTAGAGGCAAAGGGTGGGCATTGGCTTTCTCCACAATGGTTTCTCAAGTATCAGGCTATACTAGTAGAACAAGATGATGTAGAGATCACAGTCACTAATATTGTCAACCCAGCCTCTTTCCTCAGTGGGAACACTGGAGAGCCAGTACACCACGACTGTCTGGAAACAATTGAAGCAACGTATGCAAGTCGTCCGGATTTAAAAGACAGCCCAGTGGAAGATGGGGCCAACTGGTTTACAGATGGGAACAGCTACGTTCTGAGCAGTAAAAGATACATGGAATAAGCCATAACCACTAGTTCAGAAATAATAGAATCGGGACCTTTGCCTATGAACACTTCTGCACAGAAGGCAGAAATAATTGCCCTGCCCCACGCTTTGGGATTAGCCCGAGACAAAGTTGTGAATATTTATACGGACTCAAAATATGCTTTTGGGGTTGTACATGCACATGGAGTAATATGGAAAGAGAGAGGACTATTGAACTCTCAAGGAAAGAACATTAAGCATGCAGAGGAAATCCTACAGCTGTTGGATGCAGTACAACTCCCCAAGAAGGTGGCAATTATGCACATTAAGGCACACCAAAAAGTGAGCTCAGAATTAGAAAAAGGAAATGAGCTGGCGGATAGAGAGGCAAAACAGGCAGCTAAAATGGAAATAAAATTGGAAGGAGCCTTGATCCCAGATGGACAAATCTCTTTAGAAGAGAAGCCCAGGGATTCTAAGAAGGATCGAAAACTTATTACAGATTTGGAGGGATCTTATAACAAAGAGGAGTGAACTCGCACCCCCCAGGGGAAGTTAATCATTCCCTCTTGTTTAACTTGGCATTTGATAAGGGAAGAGCATAAGAAAAGACACTGGGGAGCAGAAGCCTTATATAAACATTTAAATAAGGAAATCATTGCTGGGAATCTATACACAACTGTAAGGCAAGTGACTCAACAATGTGATCTTTGCCTCCAGACTAATCCCAAGAGTACCCCCAAAACAGAGGCCGGCCGAATTGGGAGAGGTAATGGGCCTGGGCAGCAATGGCAGATTGATTTTATGGAACTCCTAAGAAAAGGGGGGTATCGATACTTATTGGTGTTAACCGATACCTTTTCAGGTTGGCCAGAAGCATTTCCTGGCAGGACAGCCAAGGCACAGGAAGTAACTAAAGCATTAACATGAGAAATAATACCACGTTTCGGGGTCCCGGCAAATACATCTTCAGACAGAGGGCCTCATTTTACCTCACAGGTGGTACAACAGTTTAGCCAGTATTTGGGTATAGACTGGCAACTTCACACCCCTTACCACTCCGAGTCAAGTGGTCAAGTAGAAAAGATGAATCACTTAATTAAACAGGAAATTGTGAAGCTGGGGCAAGAGGCCCCAGTCTCTACCCCTGGCTCTCTTGCGAATAAGGACTAAGCCGAGAGCAAAGGAAGGGTTAAGTCCTTTCGAGATCTTGTATGGATGACCCTATGGGGTACAGAAAGAGATGTCCACACAGGTTGGGGAAGAAATAATGACTTCTTATATGGTGGCATTGGCCAAGCAGCTTAAAAGCATTGAAAAATGTGTAATGGGAGCTCGGGTTAGAGGTCCAGACGGACCTGTACATAATATACAACCTGGAGATTATGTATATGTTAAGTCTCTGTCGTGGGTTGACCCTGGCCGGCCGCCAGGTACCCACACAGCCGCTCACTCACTCCCCCCTTCACTACTGAACAGGGGGAGAAAATATCTCCAAAGGCTCAGGGTTTGAGATAAGGACAGGGAGATCACCCTCATTTACTGTCCCGGGCAAAACAGACTCAGTATTGGGGAAATTAGGTACTTTTATTAAGAGAACTAATCAGAGAGGAGTAGTGAGAATTGAGAAAGAGCAAACAGATCTTAAACAGAACACCTTCCCCCCATCCCTCCCTTCTTCCCGGGCTTAACATCAATCCCGGTTTCTCCACCTCCTCCCCCCGAGCGGCACACGGGGACAGGGAATGGGGGTTGCGGTCAGTTCATCCGACGTTGGTTCCACGGCTTCTTCACTCCGGGGGAGGACTCTTCACTCTTCCCCAGGACCATTGTGGGGTCCCTCTCACGGGAGACAGGCTTCACGCTCTCTTCTCCGCGTGAGTCGTCCCACGAAGGGCAATTCATCACAAACTGCCCAACGCGAGACACCTCACGAGGGGCAGCCCACTCCTCGTGAGTCTGAGGCGCAGTCCTTCAGGGGAAACTGCTCCAGCGTGAGCCACCCACAACGTCCCAAAAGTCCCACCGGCCAACCTGCTGCAGCGTGGGCATTCCCTCTTCCACGGGCTACAGGTTCCGGCAGCAACTTGCTCTGATGTGGGCTTCCCACGGGCTACAGTCCCCTTTCAGGCATCCACCCACACGGCGTGGAGTCCTCGGTGGACATCTACACGGTGATCCTCACGGTGGACATCTGCACCTCGCCCATGGGCTGCAGGGGGACAACCCGCTTCACCATGGTCTTCACCACGGACCCGGGGGACTCCTTCTGCTCCGGCGCCTGGAGCTCATCCTCCCCCCACCTCCTTCTTCACTGACCTTGGTGTCTGCACAGATTCTCACTCCTCCATCTCTGTGCCAGCTGTTATGGCGCAGTTCTTTTTCCCGTTCTTAAATATGTTTTCACAGAGGCGTTCCTCTGCTATCACCTTACTGATAGGCTCAGCCTTGGCCAGCGGCGGGTCCCTCTTTGTAGCCGGCTGGCATTGGCTCTATCAATCTTGGGGAGCTTCTAGCAGCTTCTTACAGAAGCCACCCTGCAGCTCCCCCCCCCCGCCGCCGCAATCTGGCTAGGCCAAACCAAAACAGTCTCTTACAGAAAAGGCCTTGGAACCGAGATGGAAAGGACCATTTCAAGTGCTTCTCACTTCATTTACAGCGATTAGAATCAAAGAACAAGGTGCTTGGATTCATCATACAAGAGTGAAAAAGGCTCTTCAACCATCATGGAAGGTTACCCAGGTGCAACCTGGAAGGTTACATTTTACATGGTCCTGATAAGTTTGTTAGTTAATAAAGCAGAGCAATGGGAACACAATGTTTATGTGAGGATTACACAGGCAATGAGTCACAGCTTTAATCTTTCTGATTGTTGGATATGTACAATGTTATCCAGAGATAACGAGGAAGCCCCAGTATGGGGAATCCCCAGCATGGACTGGAGAAAGAAAACATGGCAATGTAACTCTGGAAACAGTAGCACACAGCCAGGATCAAGGTTTGATTTGCTTCTTCGAGAAGGGATGACAGTTTACTCTAGATGTTTAAATGATACTTGGCCATGCACAAATTTTGGTCCACTTGCCTATACAGCAAAAGAACCTAATTGTACCGGGGCAGAATTTGTAGGTATTTTTAACTTTACTACTTTAGGTGGGAATTTCACATTATGTGCAGACAAACAGGGTGAATTTGGTCTCACCCCCCCTTATAACGGAGGGCAAGGAAGCTCTTGGCTATGTGGAGACGGTTATGCCAGAAAAAAGTTTGCCTCTAAATTGGAAAGGTCATTGTATAGGGGGCTACCTTCATCCTAGAAGTAGTGTATTTACCAATCCGCCCCCAGGGATAGTTCGAACACTGTGGAGGCGGACACGCGCAGTTCCGGATAACCCCCTTGAAAGGAGGCCATCTGCTTTCCATAGTTTTGCCCGATGGTTTCTTCCTTGGCTAGGAGTAAGTGAATTAGAAAAAGCCATAGTGAACATTTCGGCAGTGATAGAAAATATTGAAAATAAGACCATAGATGCCATTCAGGCGATTCAGAAGGAAGTATCTAGCCTAGCAAAGGTTGTGTGGCAAAATCAGCAAGCGCTCGACCTTTTATTGGCCTACCAGGGAGGGGTATGCACAATAATAAACACGAGCTGTTGCATGTATGTAGATCAAAGTGGGAGAGTTGCCACGGACTTGCAGAGTATTTGGGAAAAGGCTCAAATACTGCATGCAATTACCAGGGACGATATCTTGTGGGGATTCCAAGAAATGTGGGAGAAACTTACCTCTTGGCTCCCTAGCTTAGCTTGGTTAAAGATGCTAATCATGACAGTGTTAGGGGTCCTGATTTTGGGGATATTGATTTTTATTTTCATTAGGTGTTTTCTTTGTTATTGTCAGAATACCAGAGATGCTTATAGTACCTGGAAGAAGCACCAGTTGAGGCAAAGACTCGAATCAAATAGGTATTTTGAGAGAAAGTTAGAAAGGGAAACATTGTATTAGGGATAGGACTATAGTAAAAGAATTTACTAATTTTTTTTAGAAAACGGAGGACTGATGGGAAGATTATAGAAAAAAATAGCAGATGATTGTATTTAAACAGAGGTAGAGATACTGATTAATTACGTTAACTGTTAAGCTCTTCTTTGATAGTAGTTGAGCATTGTAGACACCCATTGGAGCAGTTCAAGACCAGTTGATACCAGCTCCACAGTTTGGATGGAAGCCGAAAGATGACTGAGTCTGCGCAAGGAGCTAAAGGTGAAAAGTGCATAGCGAGGAAGACTGCAAGCCTTCCTCTAGAAGACCCCCAATGACCACCACCAGTAGGCACTACACAGGCGCAGACAGGGAGAGATTATGGAAATGACTCATTTTAATAAGAAGCGGGACATGTTATGCATATGTATAGGCATATTGCAAAATTTTATGAATATGCAACACTTTAATGTATATAGTCAAGGCAGGTGCCGCGTTGAGGCATGCACGGCTTTGATGAATTACCGTACGTGCATCCAGCTCTCAAAATACACATACCTACTTTACAATCTAATTGACTGTGGAGTCCGCATTCCGCAAGTCACTGAGGTGCAGGGTCCTGGTTTGGATTAGTGTTCAGAGATACATAAAGACTAGAGCTGCAGAGACACTTGGGCTGGACAAGGCATTCCAAGGGGAGCACGGCACTGCACCAACAGTGCTCCACCCACACCTTTCTGATTTTGGGACAGTGTCACGTCCCAGCCACGAGAGTGGAACAAGTGACTTTTAGATTCACGCAGAATCACAGAATCACAGAATGTTAGAGGTTGGAAGGGACCTCAAAGATCATCTAGTCCAACCCCCCTGCCAGAGCAGGATCACCAGCAGCAGAGCGCATAGGAACACGTCCAGGCGGGTTTTGAATCCATCCAAAGAAGGAGACTCCACAACCTCCCTGGGCAGCCTGTTCCAGTGCTCTGTCATCCTCACTGTGAAAAAAAATTTTCTCATATTTTTATGGAACCTCCTATGTTCCAGCTTCCACCCATTGCCCCCTGTCCTGTCAGTGGACACCGCTGAAAAGAGTCTGGCTCCGTCCTCCTGACACTCCCCCTTGACATATTTATGAACATTAATGAGGTCACCCCTCAGCCTCCTCTTCTCCAAGCTAAAGAGCCCCAGCTCCTTCAGCCTTTCCTCATAAGGGAGATGTTCCACTCCCTCCATCATCTTTGTGGTTCTGCACTGGACTCTCTCAAGCAGCTCCCTGTCCTTCTTGAACTGAGGGGCCCAGAACTGGACACAATATTCCAGATGGGGCCTCACCAGGGCAGAGTAGAGGGGCAGGAGGACTTCTCTTGACCTAATAGCTACTCCCCTTCTAATACACCCCAGGATGCCATTGGCCTTCTTGACCACGAGGGCACATTGCTGGCTCATGGTTATTCTGCTGTCCACCAGAACCCCCAGGTCCCTTTCCCCTGCGCTGCTCTCCAGCAGGGCAGTCCCCAACCTATACTGCCACATGGGGTTATTCTTTCCCAAGTGCAAAACTCTACACTTGCCCTTGTTGAACTTCATAAGATTTCTCCCCGCTCAGCCCTCCAGCCTGTCTGGGTCTCTCTGAATGGCTGCACAGCCTTCTGGTGTGTAAACCACTGTAGAGGAATTTCTTGTGGAGCAGAGGCGCGGTATTACTTTAAAGATGTGGACAACCCAGTTTAGGCCTAAACAAAGGCTCTGTCCTTGAAGCTGCCTTGGAACACGGGGAGGAGGAGGTTTTATCTGTTTTGTGAGAGCTTTGCGAGATGCTTGGCTGGAGGTGCTGGCCCCGGGGGAGAAGGGGAGGCGAGAGCCGCCTGCATAGTGGAATGTCACTATCCAATAAAACACTGGCGTGTGTAAACCTGTGACTGACCAACTCTGTTAAGGGGCAGGCGCGGGGACACTGCTGAACTGTATATATTGAGCTGTCCGGGGCAATAAAGGGAGGACGACTTGTAGCCATATTGGTGTGATGGTTGTTAACTTGGCCGGCTCTCCGAAGGGACCCTTCTAGAAACCACTCCTCCCAATTTTGTATCATCAGCAAACTTGCTGACAACATTCTCTAATCCCTCGTCCAGGTCATTGATAAATATATTAAACAGCACTGGCCTGAGCACTGACCCTTGAGGTACCCCACTAGACACAGGCATCCAGCCAGACTCAGCCCCATTGACCACAACCCTCTGGCTTCTTCCCTTCAACCAGTTCTCGACCCACCTCACTACTTGGTCATCCAGACCACACTTCCTCAGTTTACCTATGAGGATGCTGTGGGAGACGGCGTCAAAGGCCTTGCTGATGTCCAGATAGACCACATCCATTGCACGGCCACCATCCATCCACCTGGTTATGTCTTCATAAAAGGCTCTCAAGTTGGTCAAACATGACTTCCCCTTGGCAAAGCCATGCTGACTGCTCCTGATAACCATCTTATCCTTGATATGCCTAGAGACAGTGTCAAGGATAAGATGTTCCATCACCTTTCCAGGGATGGAGGTGAGGCTGACCAGTCTGTAGTTACCTGGGTCATCCTTCCTGCCCTTTTTATAGAGTGGAGTGACATTCGCTGTCCTCCAGTCTTCAGGCACCTCACCTGTTGCCCACGACTTACCCAAGATGATGGAGAGTGGCCTAGCAATGACTCCCGCCAGCTCCCTCAGCACCCGTGGGTGCATCCCATCAGGGCCCATGGATTTATGAATGTTTAAGTGTTCAAACTGATCCTTAACCCACTCCTCATCAATCAGGGCAGACTCCTCCTTTATCTTGACTTCCTCTGGGGCCTCAGGAGACTGAGGCTCCTGAGGACAGTCTCCAGCAGTGTAGACAGAGGCAAAGAAGGCATTCAGCAACTCTGCCTTCTTTCTGTCCTCTGTCTCCAGGGCATCCACCTCATTCACCAGAGGGCCTACATTGCCTCGAGTGTTAGTTTTGTCAGCAATGCATTTGAAGAAGCCCTTTCTGTTGTCCTTGACCTCCCTCGCAAGTTTTAATTCCAAGGAGGCCTTAGCTTTTCTAATTGCCTCCCTACACTCCCTGACAGCTGTCCTATACTCTACCCAAGTGGCCAGCCCTTCCTTCCACAATTTATATACCCTCCTCTTTCACCTGAGTCTGCCCAGCAGATCCCTGGTTAACCATGCAGGTCTCCTGGATCTCTTTCTTGATTTCCTACCTGATGGGATGCACTGATCCTGAACCTCGAAGAAGTGGTCCTTGAATACCAACCAACTATCTTGGGCCCCTTTACCCACCAGCTCCCTGTCCCATGGGGTTTCCCTTAGCAATTGCTTGAAGAGGCCAAAGTTGGCCCTTCTGAAGTCCAGAGTTGCGATCCTGCTTGGTATTCTGTTTCTACCACACAGGATCCTGAACTGCACTATCTCATGGTCGCTGCAGCCAAGATTGCCCTCAACCTTCACTGCTTCAACCAGACCTTCCTTGTTGGTGAGCACATGGTCCAGTAGCGCTCCTCTCCTGGTCGTCTCACCACCATTTGCATCAAGAAGTTATCATCGATTCACTGGAGGAACCTCCTGGACTGAGGATGGCTGGCTGTGTGGGACTTCCAGTAAACATCTGAGTAGTTGAAATCCCCCATGAGAACCAGGGCCTGGGATTGAGAGGCTGCTGTCAGCTGCCTGTAAAAGGCCTCATCAACTTGCTCCTCCTGATCAGGTGGTCTGTAGTAGACACCCACCACAGTATCACCTAAGCCAGCCTGCCCCTTAATTTCTACCCACAAACTCTCGACTTGCTCCTCATCTGCCCATGGATGGGGGGCAAGGTCCAGATTAGAGTTTGGGTTTAGTGATCCGTAAAGCCTGGAACTGCAGAGACACTTGGGCTGGATAAGGCATTCCAAGGGGAACACAGCAATGCACCAACAGTGCTCCACCCACACCTTTCTGATTTTGGGACACTCATGGCCATAGAGATATCAGGCTGAATCCAGACATGTAGGGTCCGGGTTAGGGTTAGGGATGAGAGATCCCTAGAGCCTGGAGTTGCAGAGACACTTGGTCTGACCAAGGCATTCCAAGGGGAGTACGGCACTGCAGCAGCAGCGCTCCACCCACACCTTTCTGATTTTGAGACAACCACGGCCAAAGAGACATCCGGATGAAACCTGTGGTAGAGGGTCCAGGTTAGGGTTAGAGTTCAGAGATCCATAATGCCTGGAGCTGCAGAGATGCTTGGGCTGGACAAGGCATTCCAAGGGGAGCACAACACTGCAACAGTAATGCTCCACCCACGCCTTTCTGATTTTGGGACAACCATGGCCAAAGAGACATCAGGATGAAACCTGAGGTGCAGGGTCCAGGTTAGGGTTAGGATGTAGAGGAATTACTTATGGAGGAAGGGCGCTGTATCCCTTTAGAAGGGATGTTGTCATGGGTTAAGGCTGGCCCAGCCACTAACACAGACAGACTCTCTCTAACCCCCTCTTCCCCCACCAGAAATGGGAAGGAAAAGGGAATGAGGCAGAGAGACTTACAGGTTAGAGAAGAAAAACTAGAACAGCTTTAATGAAACAATAATAGAAATAATAGTGAAATGATAAAAGTAAAGAACTATATACAACTGTCATGGGTTGACCCTGGCCGGCCGCCAGGTACCCACACAGCCGCTCACTCACTCCCCCCTTCACTGCTGAACAGGGGGAGAAAATATCTCCAAGGGCTCAGGGTTTGAGATAAGGACAGGGAGATCACCCTCATTTACCGTCCCGGGCAAAACAGACTCAGTTTTGGGGAAATGAGGTACATTTATTAAGAGAACTAATCAGAGAGGAGTAGTGAGAAGTAAGAAAGAGCAAACAGATCTTAAACAGAACACCTTTCCCCCATCCCTCCCTTCTTCCCGGGCTTAACATCAATCCCGGTTTCTCCACCTCCTCCCCCCGAGCGGCGCAGAGGGACAGGGAATGGGGGTTGCGGTCAGTTCATCCGACGTTGGTTCCACTGCTTCTTCATTCCGGGGGAGGACTCTTCACTCTTCCCCAGGGACATTGTGGGGTCCCTCTCATGGGAGACAAGCTTCACGCTCTC
Source organism: Trogon surrucura (assembly GCA_020746105.1). Taxonomy (NCBI): domain Eukaryota; kingdom Metazoa; phylum Chordata; class Aves; order Trogoniformes; family Trogonidae; genus Trogon; species Trogon surrucura. The sequence continues at coordinate 5,687,165 of CM036657.1, forward strand.
TTCTCTGCGTGAGTCGTCCTACGAAGGGCAATTCATCACAAACTGCCCAACGCGAGACACCTCACGAGGGGCAGCCCACCCCTCGTGAGTCTGAGGCGCAGTCCTTCAGGGGAAACTGCTCCAGCGTGAGCCACCCGCAACGTCCCAAAAGTCCCACCGACCAACCTGCTGCAGCGTGGGCATTCCCTCTTCCACGGGCTACAGGTTCCGGCAGCAACTTGCTCTGATGCGGGCTTCCCACAGGCTACAGTCCCCTTTCAGGCAATCCACCCACACGGTGTGGAATCCTCAGTGAACATCTACGCGGTGATCCTCACGGTGGACATCTGCACCTCGCCCATGGGCTGCAGGGGGACAACCCGCTTCACCATGGTCTTCACCACAGACCCGGGGGACTCCTTCTGCTCCGGCGCCTGGAGCTCATCCTCCCCCCACCTCCTTCTTCACTGACCTTGGTGTCTGCACAGACTCTCACTCCTCCATCTCTGTGCCAGCTGTTATGGCGCAGTTCTTTTTCCCGTTCTTAAATATGTTTTTCACAGAGGCGTTCCTCTGCTATCACCATACTGATAGGCTCAGCCTTGGCCAGCGGCGGGTCCCTCTTTGTAGCCGACTGGCATTGGCTCTATCAAACTTGGGGAGCTTCTAGCAGCTTCTTACAGAAGCCACCCTGCAGCTCCCCCCCCGCCGCCGAAATCTGGCCAGGCCAAACCAAAACAACAACTATAGATAGTAACCTGATATCAAACCAGACTCCATCCCCCAATATCAATCCCCACTGGTGCTGCAGAGTAGGAGGCACTGGGGAAGCCCCAGGCTCAGCAGCAGCAGGAGCTGGATACAGGGAGCTGGATTTGGGAACTCAGGATCCGGATCAAAATCAGGAGATCAGATGAAGTCCTCTCTGGACACTGACCTTTGCAGAAAAAACAGAACGAAGGGTGAAAAGGCCGAAAAAGGACCGAAACTCTCGTGATCACTCAATTTATACTAGATATGACGTATATGGGATGGAATACTCTCGTTGTTCACCTGTTCTGTCTATTACCCCCCGGAGGTGCAACCTTTTACTTCCTTGTGACCCCCTCTTACTACCCGGCACCCCCAGCGTGGCACACAAGAGCCAGCAGTGGCCTTGGTCACTATAGGAATAAGTATCAGCAAGAGCCTTTCTGCATCCCAGTCCCAGGCAGTAACTGTAAACATCAGGTGTTATCACTGCCAGTAGCACACACTGTCTGCAAAACCATGCTGCTGACTTCAGAGCATGCAGCCTTTTAGAAGACACTAAAATGAAAAGTAAAAATCACTAAACAGGACTGGGGTTTTAGCTAAACCCAGGACAGGGCACGAGGAGGAGGAGGTGTAGCTGTTTTTGTGAGAGCCTTGCTGGGGGGAGAGGGGAGGCAAGAGCCACCTGCATAGCTGAATGACACTATCCAATAAAACACTGGCGCATGTAAACCTGTAACTGACCAACTCTGTTAAGGGGCAGGCGCATGGACACTGCTTAACCGTATATATTGAGCTGTCTGGAGCAATAAGTGAGACTGACATATAAACGTATCGGTGGGATTGTCGTTAATTGGCCGGCTCTCCGAAGGGATCCTTCTTCGTCTGCCACCCGAACAGGGACCCTCTATGGACGCTTAAATGTGGATCGCTTAAATGCGGAATTGCTTAAATGCGGATTGCTTAAATGCGGAAAGACTCCAAAGCATCGGACCTGAGCCGATTTGGGATCCGGAGAGCTGGAGGTGGGAGAGTTCCGGGTGTGACCAAAAGGGCACCGGAGACCAGAGCTTGAGCGGTCGATCCAGCCCCTGCCCAAGGTAAGACCGTGATGGAAACTGACGCGGCAACTCACCTCCTTGTTAGTATACTCTCTAAGAGAGGAGAAAAAGTAAAGGAGTGAGATGTATTAGCCCAATGGGCTCAGAAGCGGAAGAAAATGAAGGAGCTGACATTAATGTTCAGTTCAACGGAATGACATGAAGTAGGAGACTTTTTGTGGGACTGTACTCTAGAGGGAGGAAAAGCAGGAAAAGAAGCGAAAGAACTACGAACGGTTTGGAAAACCATAATACGCATTTTAGAAATTATGCAAACAGAAAAGAAATTTGCTGCAGCGGCGATTGAAGCCTTGGGAGGAAGAAAAGCAAAAAAAAAAGGGGAAACTGCGAATGCCCTACATTTTACAGCTAGCCGTGCTGGCAACACTGCGTTGCAGGATTAAGACTTTCATCTTGAGCTCTTTTCTAAACAAGTGCATAACTCTTGCTTGCTAATAATCAAAAGAGACCGTGACCAACTGAGTACAGCTCATGTTGGGAGTTTTTTTATGAGAATGGTCAGATAAGACGCTTCTTGTACACAAGACGTGCATGGGAGTGAATGGGAGAGTATGATCAAAACAGACCTGGGAAAGTCTGTTCTCCCTGTGTGATAACAGAGTGATTGAGGGAGTACATGAGCGAATAACAAGCATGACTGCATAGTCTAGTCCCCTGTTTATAGCCCATAAATACTGCTACATCGCAAGTAATTTCTGAGCTATTGACTGATGTAGATAGTATTCGACACACTGTGTTACAAAATCATGTTGCAGAGAAAAAAAAAAAAGGGAAAAAAATGAAAGAAAAAAAGAGAGGAATAAAAAAAAAGGAAGATCAGGATGAACCCATGAAAGAGATCCGGAACAAACTCGCTGAATTATCAGTTACACAACAAGAAATAGAAGAAACCCTTAAACCAGTCTCATCATCACTTTGGAGACAACCAGAAACCATATCTAAGGTCCCACAAGAGATTCAACCATTATCCCATATAGTAACACCAGTTGAACCTTTAGCTCCCCCATTACCATCAGTTCCTTCACTCAAGCCTGACTTTCAAGCTCGAACCATAAAGGATCCTTTGCAACAGTGATGGAGCGGTGTCATCAGAGACGCTATAACAGAGGGAGATTGGGAAGCAGCCAGTTCGATTGCGTGTCCTGTTATTATTAATAACGGACAAGGGGCCTGGAAACCGCACGATTGGAAGATCTTACAACAAGCGAAGCAGACTGTCACCACACATGGCATCTGATCACCTGTGTTTCTTTATCCACAGGACCTCATTGGGTGCCAGGGAAACGAATTAAGCCATTTAATGACCATGATTTGGTTCCTATTCTGCATGATATGGCTATGCAGCATCCTGTTACTTCAACAGCGTAGCAGCAACATGACCGTGCACTGGGCCCGCCTGTTGAATCCCTTTGTTTCGCCCAGTGACGTGATGGGACCCTGAAGTACCGATTACCAACGATGACATGGATTGGACTGGCAGAAGATGCTTATGGCTAATAGCAGAGAAATTATGGGAAAATGTGACTGTTTTCATTGTTACCTATTGTATTGATATGTATCCTCTTTGTGTGACTAACAATGAAGTTTATATTAGTTGTGTAATACTCTTTAATCAAAGCCACATAATAGGTGTTAAGGTTTATGGTACTAACCAGCAGAGTGAGCTTTCTTCAGCTAAAAGCAAGGCGGAGAAACTAGCTGCCTTTTGCTTTGTTAGAAGTGTGTGATTAAGGACCAAAATAGATAGGGAGACTCCCTTGCATTCTTCCTTCAGCCCTGGCCAAGCTGTGAGAAAAATTCAACGGAGCAAACAACACCAGATGTTCCCGCATTCAATGTTATGTAAGGTTGTTTATTTAATAGTATAAATGTTGGACCCTCTTGCAGCGACTTTGAAACTCAGCTACGGGTGGACGCACTGCGTAGGACTTCCCAATAGTCAGGAGGGTTCTCCAGAAACCTCGCTGCAACAGGGGCTCCCCAGCGACTGCGGGTCTGGATAATTTAGGGTGATTGGTGATGGGAACTGTAGGTACGCTCAAACAACTTGCACCTAAAGTGTCAGAAAACACATAAATCGCACTGGATTACTGCTTGGCCTTGTGTGCTCGACAAACCGCACACCCACGCTTAGATAACAGAGACCTGGGACTGATGCGGAGGCATCTTTCGCATTCCTGTCCTGCAGAGCAGTGAATGTGAGTCCTGGGAACTCAGGCAGAGCAGCAAGTAAAACATAACAAAGCAGTGGGATGAATATTACACATCTTTTAGCAAGGATATGATTTGGTTAAACCTCAAAACATGGTTTTCTGTGTTAGAGATGTGTTTAATGGTCTTCATTGTTGTGGGAAGTGTTTCGTTCTGTTCTTTTTCATTATAGTTAACGATCTCACTTGAAGTGCTGCCCGAGAGGTCCAAAGAACTGAAAAATACATCTTATGACTTTGATGGGTGTGAGGACTTTGATGGGATGTGTTGTAAGGATCTTGAAAATCATTCTGAATCCATCCATTAGAAAATGTAAAAATTGCAAGAGTATTCAAAACAGATCACTCAAGATGTTGTGTTGTTCGGTTTAGATGGATTATTGAACTGGAGTGGTTTGACAGGATGGATTAAGAGTTTAGTTAAGACATTTTTGTTTATTGGCGTTTTAATTGTTATAGGCTAAGTTATGTTTAGTTGTTTGATGAGTGTAATCAAGAAAATTATAAACAAGCTAGCGGATGAAGCATGGGTTGTCAAAAAAGAAAAAGAGGGATATGTAGAGGAATTTCTTGTGGAGCAGAGGTGTGGTATCCCTTTAAAAGGTTTGGACAACCCAGGTTAGGCCTAAACAAAGGCTCTGTCCTTGGACTCGCCTTGGGGCACGGAGAGGAGGAGGTGCAGCTGTTTTTGTGAGAGCCTTGCTGGGGGGAGAGGGGGCACGAGAGCCGCCTGCATAGTTGAATGGCACTATCCAATAAAACACTGGTGCATGTAAACCTGTAACTGACCAACTCTGTCAAGGGGCAGGCACGTGGACACTGCTTAACAGTATATATTGAGCTGTCTGGAGCAATAAAGTGAGACTGACTTTTAGCCGTATCGGTGAGATGGTCGTTACTTGGCCGGCTATCCAAAGGGACCCTCATCATTAGGGTTCAGAGATCTGTAGAGCCTGGAGCTGCAGAGACACTTGGTCTGAACAAGGCATACCAAGTGCAGCATGGAACTGCACCAACAGTGCTCCACTCACACCTTTCAGATTTTGGGACAACCATGGCCAAAGAGACATCAGGATGAACCCTGAGGTGCAGCCTCCAGGTTAGGGTTAGGGTTCGGAGATCCGTAAAGCTTGGAGCTGCAGAGACCCTTGAGTTGGACAAGGCATTCCAAGGGGAGCACTGCACTGCACCAACAGTGCTCTATCCACACGTTGCCATAACAGAAATGTGGTGGGATGATTCACACAATTGGAATACTAGAAACCTTTTGGGCGTCTAAAGTATATTCATGTTTCTATTGACACTTATTCTGGATTTTTATGGGCCACCCTACATACCTCTGCTAGTGCACGAGACATTACAAAACATTGGCTTAATGCCTTTGCAGTCATGGGAGTGCCTTGTATTACTAAAACCGATAAGGGACCAGGGTACAAAGTCCATTCTACGAACAAATTTTTAACTAAGTGGGGAATTCGTCATCTTTTTGGAATAGCACATAATTCAACTGGTCAAGCGATTATTGAGCGAGCACATTTGACGCTGAAACGTCTTTTATGTATTATTAAAACAGGGGGAGATATGAGGGGTGTATCGCCACAAGAAATCCGGAATATGATATTGTATGTTTTAAATTGGCTTAACCCCAGGGGAGCTGACTCGTTAATAGCAGCTTTGAAACATTCACAGGCAGTATCAGGAGAAGATGAGTCGAAAGTTAAAGAAAAACCACAGGTTCAGGTATTTGATCCTGTGGCCAATGCCTGGGAAGGTCCCTGTGATTTACTAACTTGGGGAAGAGGATATGCTTGTATCTCCACAGGAACTGCAGCACCGCGGTGGGTTCCTGCCAAGTAGGTACAACATGCAATCTACGACAACACCACGATGACTGCCCCTGAAAGCCGAATCATAGAATCATAGAATGTTAGGGATTGGAAGGGACCTCGAAAGATCATCAAGTCCAATCCCCCTGCCAGAGCAGGAATGCCTAGATTATGCTACATAGGAACGTGTCCAGGCAGGTCTTGAATGCCTCCAGAGAAGGAGACTCCACAACCTCCCTGGGCAGCCTGTTCCAGTGCTCCGTCACCCTCACTGAGAAGAAGTTTCTTCTCGAGTTTAAGCGGAACCTCTTATGTTCCAGTTTCAGCCCATTACCCCTTGTCCTATCAGTGGTTGTCACTGAGAAGAGCCTGGCTCCATCCTCGTGACACTCACCTTTTATATATTTGTAAACATTAATGAGGTCACCCCTCAGTCTCCTCTTCTCCAAACTAAAGAGCCCCAGCTCCCTCAGTCTTTCCTCATAAGGGAGATGCTCCACTCCCTTAATCATCCTAGTTACCCTGTGCTGGACTCTCTCCAGCAGTTCCCTGTCTTTCTTGAACTGAGGGGCCCAGAACTGGACACAATATTCCAGATGGGGTAGAGACGACTGTTTCAGACTCAAAGGATAACACAGATCTGGTGGACGAAGATCAGGTCAAATGAACTCAGAGAGGGATTGGGCTCAACTTCTTACAGCTATCATATCAGTGTTTGAAGGTTTAGAATACCGTATGTTCAAAAAATGAATACTCATATGTGGAGCGAATAATTTCTGAGTTATTGACTAATGTAGGTAGTATTTGACACTCTGTGTTATACAGTTAGACTGTTATAGATTTTTTTGTTTGTTTGTTTTGTTGTCGCTAGCTCAAGGACATGGTTGTGACAAGTTTTGAAGGCATGTGTTATGTGAACTTGTCTGATCATTCCAATGGTGTTCATAAGTAGCTTGTACAATTGAAAGAACGTATTAATCTTATTATATATAATCTTAGTCTCTTTAATGAATGGTTAGCAAAACTAGGACTAGGATCATGGCTCATGCAAACTGTAAAATAACTTGTGCCGGTAGTTATATTTTGTTAGCGTTGTGTGTATGTTGCAGTGTTGTCGTGGTTTAACCCTGGCTGGCAGCCAGGTGCCCACACAGCTGCTCTCTCACTCCCTCTTCACTGCTAAACAGGGGGAGAAAATATTTCCAAGGGTTCAGAGTTCGAGATAAGGACAGGGAGATCACTCTCATTTACCGTCCCGGGCAAAACAGACTCAGTTTTGGGGAAATTAGGTACATTTATTAAGAGAACTAATCACAGAGGAGTAGTGAGAAGTGAGAAAGAGCAAACAGATCTTAACAAACACAACATCTTCCCCCCATCCCTCCCTTCTTCCCGGGCTTAACATCAGTCCCGATTTCTCCACCTCCTCCCCCCGAGAGGCACAGGGGGACAGGGAATGGGGGTTGCAGTCAGTTCATCCAACGTTGGTTTCACCGCTTCTTCACTCCGGGAGAGGACTCTTCACTCTTCCCCAGGGCCATTGTGGGGTCCCTCTCACGGGAGACAAGCTTCACGCTCTCTTCTCCGGTGTGAGAATCTGTGCAGAAACCAAGGTCAGTGAAGAAGGAGGGAGGGGGAGGATGAGCTCCAGGCGCCGGAGCAGAGAGTCCCTCAGGTCCGTGGTGACGACGGTGGTGAAGTGGGTTGTCCCCCTGTAGCCCATGGGAGAGATGTAGATGTCTACCGTGAGGATCACCGCTTAGATGTCCACCGTGTAGAGGACTCCACGTCGTGTGGGTGGATGCCGAAAGGGGGCTGTAGCCCGTGAGAAGCCCGCATCAGAGCAAGTCAGTGCCGGAACCTGTAGCCCGTGGAAGAGAGGAATGCCCACGCTGGAGTAGGTTGGCTGGTGGGACTTTTGGGACGCTGTGGGGGACTCACGCTGGAGCAGTTTCCCCTGAAGGACTGCACCTCAGACTCACGAGGGGTGGGCTGCCCCTTGTGAGGTGTCTCCCGTTGGGCAGTTTGTGATGAATTGCCCTTTGTGGGACGACTCATGCCGGAGAAGAGAGCGTGAAGCTTGTCTCCTGTGAGAGGGACCCCACAATGGCCCTGGGGAAGAGTGAAGAGTCCTCCCCCGGAGTGAAGAAGCGGTGAAACCAACGTTGGATGAACTGACCGCAACCCCCATTCCCTGTCCCTCTGCGCCGCTCAGGAGGAAGAGGTGGAGAAACTGGGATTGATGTTGAGCCCGGGAAGAAGGGAGGGATGGGGGGAAGGTGTTCTGTTTGTTAAGATGCTTGTTTTTTTCTCATTTCTCACTACTCCTCTCTGATTGGTTCTCTTAATAAATGTAATTAATTTCCCCAAAATGGAGTCTCTTTTGCCCAGGATGGTAAATGAGAGTTATCTTCCTGTCCTTATCTCAAACCTCAAGCCCTTTGAAATATTTTCTCCCCCTGTTTAACAATGAAGGGGGAGTGAGAGAGCGGTTGTGTGGGTACCTGGCTGCCGGGCCAGGGTCAAACCACTACACCTGGACCCTACACCTCAGGTTTCAGCCTGATGTCTCAGTGGCCATGGCTCTCCCAAAATCAGAAATGTATGGGTGGAGCACTGTCGGTGCAGTGCCGTGCTCCCCTTGCAATGCCTTGTCCAGCCCATGTGTCTCTGCAGCTCCAGGCTCTATGGATCTCTGAACCCTTAACCTAATCACAACCATTCACCTCTGAGTTCAGCCTGGTGTAATAATAGGGCACTGCACTGACAGTGCTCCATCAGGAACCTGGACCAATGATCTCTCTCTCTCTCTCTCTCTTTCTCTCTCTTTTTCCCTTTTCCTCGCTAAGTAATGCAAGGTCTATCATACTGTTTATTTGGTTTTATGCCTAAATTTCTTTCTTGTGATGGTTTGATAGGGAAATAGCATCTAGTGAGAAACAACCTTCCAAGGCCGTTAGGATGAACTTGTTCGGTACCCGTTGCAACAGAACATAAAACAAAGACAAATTGACAAGGACAATAGTGATAAGGGCAACTAACAAGGACCATCTGGTGATGAACCCCCTTGTGTAATTTGATAATAAAACTTCTTGCGAAAAAGTGCTGAGAACCACTAGTTTTGGAACGAAGGTAAAAAGTTCATCGTGAGGAAGACATATGGCCTTCATCCCTGAAGACCCCTGCCCAGCCAAGTGGCTGTGAGCAAGCTGATAGCCTAAAAAAAGTACAAAGGCAGATTCTCCGTGTAGAGTTAGAAAATAATAGTTTAAGAATGGAATTGAAACAGCAAAGGGAGCGAATTCTTTTCTTAGAAGAGAAAATCGAGTTAATGCTGGCACAAGCTGAGCGAAATTTGTGGTTCCTCCTTCAGATGAAGTTCCCCGGATCGCGGAGTGGCAGCGCAGGAGAAATTGGAAGTCAGGAATGGTGGCGTTTCCCTTTCAGTGGTGGTGGTGAGAAAGCGGTTTCTTTCTGTGCTCGAGGAGTTGATCTTTTTGGCGGTTCCACAGGTAATCAGCCAGTAATGTCCCGTGTGCCGCTTTGTGCTGGGAATTTTGGCCGTGGAGAGAGAGGGGAACCTGTTCACAGAATCAGAGAATCACAGAATCACAGAATATTAGGGATTTGAAGGGACCTCGAAAGATCATCAAGTCCAATCCCCCTGCCAGAGCAGGAACGCCTAGATTATGCTACATAGGAACGTGTCCAGGCAGGTCTTGAATGTCTCCAGAGAAGGAGACTCCACAACCTCCCTGGGCAGCCTGCTCCAGTGCTCCGTTACCCCCACCGAGAAGAAGTTTCTTCTCGAGTTTAAGCGGAACCTCTTATGTTCCAGTTTCAGCCCATTACCCCTTGTCCTATCAGTGGTTGTCACTGAGAAGAGCCTGGCTCCATCCTCGTGACACTCACCTTTTATATATTTGTAAACATTAATGAGGTCACCCCTCAGTCTCCTCTTCTCCAAACTAAAGAGCCCCAGCTCCCTCAGCCCTTCCTCATAAGGGAGATGCTCCACTCCCTTAATCATCCTAGTTGCCCTGTGCTGGACTCTCTCCAGCAGTTCCCTGTCTTTCTTGAACTGAGGGGCCCAGAACTGGACACAATATTCCAGATGGGGTCTCACCAGGGCACAGTAGAGGGGAAGGAGAACCTCTCTTGACCTACTAACCACCCCCCTTCTAATACACCCCAGGATGCCATTGGCCTTCCTGGTCACAAGGGCACAGTGCTGGCTCATGGTCATCCTGCTGTCCACCAAGACTCACAGGTCCCTTTCCCCTACACTACTCTCTAATAAGTCATTCCCCAACTTATACTGGAACCTGGGGTTGTTCCTACCCAGATGCAAGACTCTACACTTACCCTTGTTATATTTCATTAAATTTTTCCCCGCCCAACTCTCCAGCCTGTCCAGATCTCGCTGGATGGCAGCACAGCCTTCTGGCGTGTCAGCCACTCCTCCCAGCTTGGTGTCATCAGCAAACTTGCTGAAAGTACTCTCTAGTCCCTCATCCAAGTCATCGATGAATATATTGAATAATACTGGTCCCAGTACCGACCCTTGAGGAACTCCACTGGATACAGGTCTCCAACCAGACTCTGCCCCATTGACCACGACTCTTTGGCTTCTTCCCCTCAGCCAGTTCACAGTCCACCTCACTACCCGAGAGTCTAGACCACACTTCCTCAGTTTAGCTGTGAGGATGCTGTGGGAGACTGTGTCAAATGCTTTACTGAAGTCAAGGTAGACCACATCCACTGCTCGGCCATCATCTATCCACCTTGTTATATCCTCGTAAAAGGCTATGAGGTTAGTCAAGCACGACTTCCCCTTGGTGAAGCCATGTTGACTGTCTCTAATGACCCTCTTATCCTTGATATGCCTTGAGATGGCACCAAGGATAAGTCGTTCCATCACTTTCCCAGGGATGGAGGTGAGGCTGACCGGTCTATAGTTACCCGGGTCCTCCTTCTTGCCCTTTTTGAAGACTAGAGTGACATTTGCTTCCCTCCAGTCCTCAGGCACCTCTCCCGTCTCCCAAGACTCGGCAAAGATGATGGAGAGTGGTCTAGCAATGACATCGACCAGCTCCCTCAGCACCTGTGGATGCAACCCATTTGGACCCATGGATTTATGGATGTCCAGGTTGCTTAATTGGTCCCTAACCCAGTCCTCATCGACTAAAGCAAACTCCTCCACTGCCCTGACTTCCTCTGGGGCCTCAGGGGAACGGGGCTCCTCAGGACAGCCTCTGGCAGAGTAGACAGAGACAAAGAAGGCATTCAGTAACTCTGCCTTCTCTGTATCTTCTGTCACCAAGGCACCCACCTCATTCATCAGTGGGCCTACATTGCCTCTGGTGTTAGTTTTATCTGCCACGTATTTGAAAAAGCTCTTCCTGTTGTTCTTGACCCCTCTCGCCAGGTTCAATTCAAGGGAGGCCTTTGCTTTCCTAGCTGCCTCCCTACATCCTCGGACAACAGCCTTATATTCTTCCCAAGTGGCCAGCCCTGCCTTCCAAGGTCTGTAAATTCTCCTCTTGCCCTTGAGCTTACCCAGCAGATCCCTGTTTAGCCACGCAGGTCTCCTGGCTCCCTTCCTTGACTTCCTACGTGTCGGGATGCTCTGATCTTGAGCATGGTAGAAGCAGTCCCTGAACGCTAACCAACTGTCTTGGGCCCCTTTACCTTCAAACAGCCTTGCCCATGGGATTTCCTCTAGTAATTGTTTGAAAAAGCCAAAGTTTGCCTTGACGAAGTCCAGGGTTGCAATTCTGCTTGCTATTTTGTTTCTGCTACATGAGATCCTGAACTCCACCATTTCATGGTCACTACAGCCAAGGCAGCCCTCAACCTTTACTTCTTCAACCAGATCCTCCTTGTTAGTGAGGATGAGGTCCAGCAGTGCTCCTCTCCTAGTCAGCTCCTCCACCATTTGCATCAGAAAATTATCATCGATGCACTTGAGGAACCTTCTGGACTGTGGCTGGCTGGCTGAGTTGTCCTTCCAGCAAACATCAGGGAAGTTAAAATCCCCCATGACAACCAGGGCCTGTGATTGTGAGACCGCTCTCAGCTGCCTGTAGAAGGCCTCATCAACTTCCTCACCCTGATCTGGTGGCCTGTAATAGACACCCACAACAGTATCTCTCCTGCCAGCCTGCCCCTTAATTCTAACCCATACACTCTCAACTTGCTCCTCATCCATGCCTGGATGGTATTCAAGACATTGTAGTTGCTCTCTCACGTAAAGAGTGACTCCACCACCTCGCCTGGCTGGCCTGTCTTTCCTGAAAAGGACATAGCCACCCATGACCACATTCCAGTCATGTGAGCTGTCCCACCATGTCTCTGTAATTGCCACCAGATCATAATCTCCTGCCCGAACCCAGGTTTCTAGCTCCTCCTGCTTATTCCCCATGCTGTGTGCATTGGTGTATAAGCATTTCAGGGAGCAAGCTGAGCACACTGATCTCACCCTAGGGGGATGGGAGGCCACCCGGTCCTCATAATTTCTAGAGCACTGCCCCGCTGCAGTCCCAGCTATAACCCCATCCCCCTTCATATCTAGTTTAAAGAACGCCCTATGAGTCCCGCCAGCTCGTGACCAAGGATCCTTTTTTTCCTTTGTGTCATTTGAACCCCAGCTTGTTTCAGTAGATCAGGTGCCCTGTAGATCTCCCCATGGTTAAAAAATCCAAAGCTAGACCGCTGGCACCACCCCTTTAGCCAAGTATTAATCTACTGCACTTTGTCAAACCTACCACTATTTTTCCTCATAATTGAAGGAATAGAGGCAAACACAACCTGTGCGCCTGATCCTTCTAGCTTCCGCCCCTGTTATTAAAGTAAAGGAATTTTCCAATTTAACCGAGGGAGTTCAAGAGGCGGTGGATTCTGTAAAGGCCCAGTTGGAGCAGAAAATGGGCTGGGCGGAGCGGTTTCACAATTTCTTTACATTCGGACGTGAGCTGGGGTGGTTGGACCCTGGGGGCGGAGGGAGCCGAGTCCTCCAAACCCTCTGGTTTCTGGGCGGATTGAGGCAAGAGGGGGCTTTGCCGGGGACGGTGAAGCCGAGGAGACAGAGCGGGACCCGGAACTGAGAGGGAATCTCGCGAGGCGGGAGCGAGTGACGTAGGCGAGGAGGAAGCCGGCAGCACACGAAACTCAAAAGCAGCCTCAGCGTCTGACTCTTGGAGAGCGGTACGAGCAGGGGGGAGGGGAGAACCTGCCGGACTCTGGTGATCCGCGGGCACAGGGGGGTGTTACTGGTGGCTCAGGGAGGGCGAGGATTGCAGACCCTGGGCAGAAGAGGTGAAAGGAGTGCTTATCGGTCATTTCTTTTCTACTTTTTTTTGGTCATTTTCCTTTCTTTTTTTTTTTCTTTTTTTTTCCCATCATGGTTGCCACCAGACAGAAATCCACCATGAGAAGGAGTGTGGGGACCCAAACAGTGCTCCAGCACAAGGATGCAGCTGTGCAGGCTGCCGGCTACAGGGAGTGCCTGAGCCTGTGCCTCCCAGAGGCTGCAACTGACAGTGCCTGTGGGAGGGGCCATCAGTTGGATGATCTTCTCCATCTTGTGGCAGAGCTAAAAGAAGAAGTGGAGAGGCTGAGGAGCATCAGGGAGTGTGAAAGAGAGATAGATTGGTGGAGCCACTCCCTGATGCACACGCAGCACTCTCCACATGCGACAGGGGATCCCCTCCCCTCTGGCCATCAGGTCAAAGGAGGGGACCAAAGAGATGGGGGGGAATGGAAATGAGTCCTGGTTCGGAGAGGAAGGCGGGTCCCTGCTCAGCCTCCCTCACCTGCCCAGTTGCCTCTGAAGAACAGGTACAGGGCTCTGGAACAGGAGAGCCAAGGAAGCGAAGAGGTGAATGGATGTGGAGCCATGGGGCTGACCTCGCTGAGCAAGTCAGCCCCATGCATCAGGACCAGTTCAACTAAAAAGAAAAGAAGGGTAGTTGTCATTGGTGACTCCATCCTAAGGGGAACGGAGGGTCCCATTTGCCGCCCAGACCCAGCCCACAGGGAAGTCTGTTGCCTCCCTGGAGCTCGGATTAGGGACATGACTAAAAAACTTCCCAGACTGGTGAGTCCCACTGATTACTACCCATTGTTGGTTGTCCAGGCTGGCAGTGATGAGATCAATCATAGAAGTACCAAGAGAATTAAAAAGGACATTAAGTCGTTAGGCCAGGTGATCAAAGGATCAGGGACACAGGTAGTTTTCTCATCAGTCCTTTCAGTAGGTGACAGGAATACTGAAAGGAACAGAAAAGTACATGCAGTTAATGCATGGCTCAAAGACTGGTGCCACCAGCAACGTTTTGGGTATTATGATCACGGGGAAGTTTATGCATTACTGGGCATGAGAGATATAGATGGTGTAGAGCTGTCTAAGAGAGGGAGGAGAATCCTTGCTGGAGAGTTGGTGGGATTAATAGATAGGGCTTTAAACTAAGTTGGAAGGGGGAAGGGGATAAAACCCGAGTCACTACACATGAACCAAGGGGAAGTATCCCAGGGTTAGGCATAAAAGGCACAAGCAACGGTAACAGATGCTCCATTAAATCTCTGAAGTGTCTGTATACCAATGCAAGAAGCATGGGGAATAAGCAGGGAGAATTAGTAGTCTATGTGCAGCTGGAGAACTATGATTTCATTGCAATTACAGAGACCTGGTGGGACAGCTCACATAACTGGAATGTGGGCCTTGATGGTTATGTTCTTTTTAGGAAAGACAGGCCGATGAGGCGAGGTGGGGGAGTTGCTCTTTACATGAGAGAGCAACTGGAGTGTATTGAGATTCATCCAGGGGCAGATGAGGAGCAAGTAGAGAGTTTATGGGTAAGAATTAAGGGGCAGGCTAGCTTAGGTGATACTGTGGTGGGTGTCTACTACAGACCACCTGATCAGGAGGAGGAAGTTGATGAGGACATTTACAGGCAGATGACAGCAGCCTCTCAATCCCAGGCCCTGGTTCTCATGGGGGATTTCAACTACCCAGATGTTTACTGGAAGTCCCACACAGCCAGTCATCCTCAGTCCAGGAGCTTCCTCCAGTGCATCGATGATAACTTCTTGATGCAAATGGTGGATGAGACGACCAGGAGAGGAGCGCTGCTGGACCTTGTGCTCACCAACAAGGAAGGTCTGGTTGAAGCAGTGAAGGTTGAGGGTAATCTTGGCTGCAGCGACCATGAGATAGTGCAGTTCAGGATCTTGTGCAGTAAAAACAGAATAGCAAGCAGGATTGCAACTCTGGACTTCAGAAGGGCCAACTTTGGCCTCTTCAAGCAATTGCTGGAGGAAACCCCTTGGGACAGGGACCTGAAAGGTAAAGGGGCCCAAGAGAGTTGGTTGGCATTCAAAGACCACTTCTTCAAGGCTCAGGATCAGTGCATCCCATCAGGTAGGAAATCAAGAAAGAGATCCAGGAGACCTGCGTGGTTAACCAGGGATCTGCTGGGCAGACTCAGGTGGAAAGGGAGAGTGTATAAATTGTGGAAGGAAGGGCTGGCCACTTGGGTGGAGTACAGGACAGCTGTCAGAGAGTGTAGGGAGGCAATCAGAAAAACTAAGGCCTCCTTGGAATTAAAACTTGCGAGGGAGGTCAAGGACAACAGAAAGGGTTTCTTCAAATACATTGCTGACAAAACTAACGCTAGAGGCAATGTAGGCCCTCTGTTGAATGAGGTGGATGCCCTGGAGACAGAGGACAGAAAGAAGGCAGAGTTGCTGAATGCCTTCTTTGCCTCTGTCTACACTGCTGGAGACCGTCCTCAGGAGCCTCAGTCCCCTGAGGCCCCAGAGGAAGTCAAGATAAAGGAGGAGTCTGCCCTGATTGATGAGGAGTGGGTTAAGGATCAGTTTGAACACTTGGACATTCATAAATCCATGGGCCCTGATGGGATGCACCCACGGGTGCTGAGGGAGCTGGCGGGAGTCATTGCTAGGCCATTCTCCATCATCTTTGGTAAGTCGTGGGTAACAGGTGAGGTGCCTGAAGACTGGAGGACAGCGAATGTCACTCCAGTCTATAAGAAGGGCAGGAAGGATGACCCGGGTAACTACAGACCAGTCGGCCTCACCTCCATCCCTGGAAAGGTGATGGAACATCTTATCCTTGACACTGTCTCTAGGCATATCAAGGATAAGATGGTTATCAGGAGCAGTCAGCATGGCTTTGCCAAGGGGAAGTCATGTTTGACCAACTTGAGAGCCTTTTATGAAGACATAACCAGGTGGATGGATGGTGGTCTATCTGGATATCAGCAAGGCCTTTGACACCGTCTCCCACAGCATCCTCATAGGTAAACTGAGGAAGTGTGGTCTGGATGACCAAGTAGTGAGGTGGGTTGGGAACTGGTTGAAGGGAAGAAGCCAAAGAGTTGTGGTCAATGGGGCAGAGTCTGGCTGGATGCCTGTGTCTAGTGGGGTCCCTCAAGGGTCAGTGCTCGGGCCGGTGCTGTTTAATATATTCATCAATGACCTGGATGTGGGATTAAAGAATCTTGTCAGCAAGTTTGCTGATGACACGAAATTGGGAGGAGTGGTTGACACACCAGAAGGCTGTGCAGCCATTCAGAGAGACAGGCTGGAGGGCTGGGCGGGGAGAAATCTGATGAAGTTCAACAAGGGCAAGTGTAGAGTCTTGCACGTGGGAAAGAATAACCCCATGTGGCAGTATAGGTTGGGGACTGCCCTGCTGGAGAGCAGCGCAGGGGAAAGGGACCTGGGGGTTCTGGTGGACAGCAGAATAACCATGAGCCAGCAATGTGCCCCCGTGGCTAAGAAGGCCAATGGCATCCTGGGGTGTATTAGAAGGGGAGTAGCTAGTAGGTCGAGAGAGGTCCTCCTGCCCCTCTACTCTGCCCTGGTGAGGCCACATCTGGAATATTGTGTCCAGTTCTGGGCTCCTCAGTTCAAGAAGGACAGGGAGCTGCTTGAGAGAGTCCAGTGCAGAACCACAAAGATGGTGAAGGGAGTGGAACATCTCCCTGATGAGGAAAGGCTGAAGGAGCTGGGTCTCTTTAGCTTGGAGAAGAGGAGGTTGAGGGGTGACCTCATTAGTGTTTATAAATATGTCAAGGGGGAGTGTCAGGAGGAAGGTGCCAGGCTCTTTTCAACATCGTCCATTGACAGGACAAGGGGCAATGGGTGCAAGCTGGAACATAGGAGGTTCCATAAAAATATGAGGAAAACCTTTTTCTCAGTGAGTGTGACAGAGCCCTGGCACAGGCTGCCCAGGAGACTGTGGAATCTCCTTCTTTGGAGACATTCAAAACCCGCCTGGATGCGTTCCTGTGTGCTCTGCTGTAGGTGGTCCTGCTCTGGCAGGGGGGTTGGACTAGATGATCTTTGAGGTCCCTTCCAACCTCTAACATTCTGTGATTCTGTGATTCTGTGATACTGTGCTAACTGAAAATGTGTTAGATGTTCCACCCAAATGCCAAGGTCCTGGACAGTAGATAAAGTTTTAAGTTCGTTGTGGATAGCTGGTGCAACAGCTGTACCTGATGACACACTGTGTGCCATAGAGAAGGGGCAAACCCCACGTAATAGGATAGAATTACAGTAATTACTGGGCACACTAGGCTATGGGAGGAAACACGCACCAGGTTATTCAGTAATTGCCCGCCCACTTTATAATATGTTGAAGAAAAACAGAGTATGGGACTGAACTCAAGACTTACCAAACTCAAGACTTACCAAAGATTAGGCCCTCTACACCCACAGGACCCACTGAGGGTGGAGTGGGGATTTGCTGCTCATGCCTCCTACTGTAATGTGTTCCAAAAGGGACCATAGGGTCCGGCTAGGCCATTACTGTTTCCCTGCACCACATTCAAGGAAAGTGAGTTACGATACTCAGATTGGGAGAAAGGGGTCCTTTCTCTCACCAGAGTAATTAAAGAGGCAGAAAAGTTATGTACCACCCAGGAGGTTGTAGTGCAAGGTCCTTTTCCTCTGCTGAATTCAATCCTCAGTGGAACACCCCCTCCTGAGGGTATAGCACAAAAGGCCACTATTAGAAAATGGTATGCATATATAGAGGGGGTTAGTCAGCTACTACAGTTAAAGGAAGGCTCAACTAAAACATCTAAACTACAGCAACCTATAAGTCCAGACCCAGCCATGCTAAGTCAGCCTTGTAAACCATCCCCCATCAAGAAGGCCCCCGAATTTAAGACTGACACAAACACACAGGGGGTGTGGTTTACTGATGCATCGGCCTGGCGAGAGGGGCCAAAATGGCAGTACAAAGCAGTGGCACTGGAAATCAATACCGGGAGGACAGTTGAGGAGATAGGAGAAGGCAGCGCACAAGTTGGAGAGCTGCGAGCCCTCTTACTAGCTGCTGAAAATGGTGCTACTGTCATTTACACTGACTCCTATGCGACCTTCATGGGTGCCACTGATTGGGTATGACACTGGGAATCCAACCAGTGGGAAATAGGCTGCACCAAGGTATGGAGGGCAGAGGACTGGCAGCGCCTACTGGAAATAGGGACATCACGACCCTTAAAGGTGGGATGGGTAAAAGGACGTACAAAGGGACAAAACCCTGCTTCCAAGTGGAACCAACAAGTGGACCACCTGACTCAAATCAGAGCAAATTCTTGTGACGAGGACTGGGATCGTCTAGCTGAATGGTTACATGTAAAGCGAGGCCATTCAGGTAAAGCAGACCTGTATTATGAATGTAGATCTCGAGGTTGGCCAATATCTATGAAGGTCTGTGAGGCAATTCTTACTGCTTGTCCCCAATGCCAGATAAGACTTAAAGCTAACCATCCAAATCAAGCTCCCGCCCAACATATCAGATGGGGCAAGGTTCTTTGGAGTACCTGGCAAGTGGATTATGTGGGACCATTAAAACCATCCCATGGAAAGAAATTCATCCTGGTAGGAGTGGAAGTAGTTTCAGGACTGACAAGAGCTACAGCTACCAGTGCTGCCACTGGGGACCAAACAGTGCAAGTCCTGAGCGAGTAGTTCAGTGTTTTACCTACACCTGAAAGTATTCAAAGTGACAATGGGTCACATTTTACCCGAGGGGAAGGTATTAAATGGGTGTTTCATACACCATATTACCCCCAGGCCAATGAGATCGTAGAATGCACTAATGGATTGATTCAGTGGCATGCTGCTGTCTCATGATCTAACTGGGACACATGGTTGGCCCGAGCAGTTTTCATCATCAATAACCACTGGGGAAGTGTCGTGGTTTGACCCTGGCCTGCCGCCAGATACCCACACAGCCGGTCTCTCAGTCTCCCTTCACTGCTAAACAGGGGGAGAAAATATTTCAAAGGGTTCAAGTTCCCTTGTGGTAGCTGTCTCTGCAGGTAGGGGTGCTCAATCTCCCCCTTAGGTGGGACGCTGCCTAAGGACATTTGCCCCTGAGGTTGAGACTCCTCATCTGTATAAGGTGAGCGTATCGTTCTCAAGATTGAGACTCATCATTTATAAGGTGAGCGTATTAGGATCCAGATCATTATTCTTTGGTTAGGGTGGGTGTAGTGTAGTTAAGTCTTTTCCTCAATTGATACCCGAACCTTTCATTTTGGAGGTGCTTCCGTTTATTAATAAATCCAGTGAATTTATTTATCATTTTTAGAAACATGGGGGCGCTCTTCTCCACTGTCTCCACGACATCAAGACCACACAATGCTTGTGTATGGACCTTGAGACTTGTCTCACCGTTGTCCATGCTGGTGGTGTATTACGAAACTGAAAGTCACTTGTCCCTCTCTCTAAGGTGGGATGTGACACTATGGATCTCCTAACCTCAACCCTAACCAGGACCCTGCACCTCAAGTTTCAGCCTGACCTCATAATGGACAGGGGTGTCCCAAAATCAGAAAGGTGTGGGTGGAGCACGTTTGGTGCAGTGCTGTGCTCCCATTGAAATGCCTTGTCCAGCCCAAGTGTCTCTGAACCTCCAGACTCTACAGATCTCTGAACCCTAACCCTAACCTGTACCGTGCAAAACAGGGTTCAGCCTGATGTAATCATGTCAATGCTTGTCCCAAAATGAGAAATATTTGGGTGGAGCACTGTTGGTGCAGTGCCATGCTCCCCTCGGAATGCCTTGTCCAGCTGTCATGGTTTGACCCTGGTCAGCTGCGAGGTACCCACACAGCCGATCTCTCAGTCCCTCTTCACCGCTAGACAGGGGGAGAAAATATTTGCAAGGGCTCAGGGTGTGAGATCTGGACAGGGAGATAACCCTCATTTACCATCCCGGGCAAAACAGACTCCATTTTGGGGATATTAATTACATTTATTAAGAGAACCAATCAGAGAGGAGTAGTGAGAAATGAGAAAAAAGCAAACAGATCTTAACAAACAGAATACTTTCTCCCCATCCCTCCCTTCTTCCCAGGCTTAACATCAATCCTGTTTACTCCACCTCCTCCCCCCGAGAGGCACAGGGGGACAGGGAATGGGGGTTACGTTCAGTTCATCCGACGGTGGTTCCACCGCTTCTTCACTCCGGGGGAGGACTCTTCACTCTTCCCCAGGGCCATTGTGGGGTCCCTCTCACGGGAGACAAGCTTCACGCTCTCTTCTCCACGTGAGTCGTCCCACGAAGGGCAATTCATCAGAAACTGCCCAACGGGAGACACCTCACAAGGGGCAGCCCACCCCTCGTGAGTCTGAGGTGCAGTCCTTCAGGGGAAACTGCTCCAACGTGAGTCCCCTGCAGTGTCCCAAAAGTCCCACCAGCCAACATGCTCCAGCATGGGCATTCCTCTCTTCCACGGGCTACAGGTTCTGGCAGCAACCTGCTCTGATGCAGGCTTCCCACAGGCTACAGTCCCCTTCAGGCATCCACCCACACAGCGTGGAGTCCTCTACACAGTGGACATCTAAGCGGTGATCCTCACGGTGGACATCTACACCCCGCCCATGGGCTGCAGGGGGACAACCCGCTTCACCATGGTCTTCACCATGGACCCAGGGGACTCTCTGCTCCGGCGCCTGGAGCTCATCCTCCCCCTCCCTCCTTCTTCACTGACCTTGGTGTCTGCACAGATTCTCACTCCTCCATCTCTATGCCAGCTGTTGTGGCGCAGTTCTTTTCCCCGTTCTTAAATATGTTTTTCACAGAGGCATTCCTCTGCTATCACTTTACTGACAGGCTCAGCCTTGACTGGCAGCGGGTCCCTCTTTGGATCCGGTTGGCATTGGTTCTATCAAACTTGGGGATTTTCTAGCAGCTTCTTGCAGAAGCCACCCTGCAGCTCCCCCCTCCGCCACCAAAATCCGGCCAGGTCAACCCAATACACCAGCCCATGTGTCTCTACAGTTCCAGGCTTTATGGATCTCTGAACCGAAACCCTAACCAGGACCCTGCACCTCAGGGTTCAGCCTGATGTCTCTATGGCCATGGCTGTCCCAAAATCAGAAAGGTTTGGATGGAGCACTACTGGTGTAGTGACGTCCTCCCCTTGGAATTCTTTGTCCAGCCCAAGTGTCTATGTAGCTCCAGTTTCTATGGATCTCTGAGCCCTAACCCTAAAAAGGACCCTGAACCTCAAGGTTCAGCCTGGCCTTATAATTGCCATGGCTGTCCCAAAATCAGAAAGGAGTGGGTGGAGCACTGTTGGTGCAGTGCCGTGCTCCCCTTGGAATGCCTTGTCCAGCCCAAGATTGAGGCGAGAGGGGTCTTTGTCGGGGGTGGCGAAGCCGAGGAGAGCGAACAGGACCCGGAACTGAGTGGGAATCTCGCGAGGCGGGCGCGAGCTGATGTAGGGGGGAGGAAGCCGCTAGCTGTGAATTTCAAAGGCGGCCGGAGCCATCTCGCGTCTCCTGGATGGCGACGTGTGCAGAGACGTGGTGGGACAGCTCACATGACTGGAACATAGTCATGGATGGCTATGTCCTTTTCAGGAAAGACAGGCCAGCCAGGCGAGGTGGGGGAGTTGCTCTTTACATGAGAGAGCAGCTACAATGTACTGAGTACTGTCCAGGGACAGATGATGAGCGAGTTGAGAGTCTATGGGTCAGAATTAAGGGGCAGGCTGGCAGGGGAGATACTGTTGTGGGTGTCTATTACAGGCCACCAGATCAGGGTGAGGAAGTTGATGAGGCCTTCTACAGGCAGCTGAGAGCGGTCTCACAATCACAGGCCCTGGTTGTCGTGGGGGATTTTAACTTCCCTGATGTTTGCTGGAAGGACAACTCAGCCAGCCAGCCACAGTCCAGGAGGTTCCTCCAGTGCATCGATGATAATTTTCTGATGCAAATGGTGGAGGAGCTGACTAGGAGAGGAGCACTGCTGGACCTCATCCTCGCTAACAAGGAGGATCTGGTTGAAGCAGTAAAGGTTGAGGGCTGCCTTGGCTGCAGTGACCATGAAATGGTGGAGTTCAGGATCTTGTGTGGTAGGACCAGAATAGCAAGTAGAATTGCAATCCTGGACTTTAGCAGGGCAAACTTTGACCTTTTCAAGCAATTGCTGGGGGAAATCCTATGGGCAAGGCTGCTTGAAGGTAAAGGGGCTCAAGATAGTTGGTTGGCATGCTTCTTCAAAGCTCAAGATCAGAGCATCCTGACAAGGAGGAAGTCAAGGAAGGGAGCCAGGAGACCTGCGTGGCTAAACAGGGATCTGCTGGGTATGCTCAAGTGGAAGAGGAGAATTTAGGGGTCATGGAAGGAAGGGCTGGCCACTTGGGAAGAATATAAGGCTGCTGTTAGAGGATGTAGGAAGGCAGCTAGGAAAGCAAAGGCCTCCTTAGAATTGAACCTGGCGAGAGGGGTCAAGGACAACAGGAAGAGCTTTTTCAAATACGTGGCAGATAAAACTAACACCAGAGGTAATGTAGGCCCACTGATGAATGGGGTGGGTGCCCTGGTGACAGAAGATACAGAGAAGGCAGAGTTACTGAATGCCTTCTTTGTCTCTGTCTACTCTGCCGGAGGCTGTCCTGAGGAGCCCTGTTCCCCTGAGACCCCAGATGAAGTCAAGTCAATGGAGGAGTTTGCCTTAGTCAATGAGGACTGGGTTAGGGACCAAGTAAGCAATCTGGACATCCATAAATCCATGGATCCAGACGGGATGCATCCACAGGTGCTGAGGGAGCTGGCTGATGTCATTGCTAGACCACTCTCCATCATCTTTGCCAAGTCTTGGGAAACGGGAGAGGTCCCTGAGGAAAGCAAATGTCACTCCAGTCTTCAAAAAGGGCAAGAAGGAGGACCCGGGAAACTATAGACCGGTCAGCCTCACCTCCATCCTTGGAAAGGTGATGGAACACCTTATCCTTGGTGCCATCTCAAGGCATATCAAGGATAAGAGGGTCATTAGAGACAGTCAACATGGCTTCACCAAGGGGAAGTCGTGCTTGACCAAGCTCATAGCCTTTTATGAGGAAATAATGAGGTGGATGGATGATGGCAGAGCAGTGGATGTGGTCTACCTTGACTTCAGTAAAGCATTTGACACAGTCTCCCACAGCATCCTTGCTGCTAAACTGAGGAAGCGTGGTCTGGACGATCGGGTAGTGAGGTGGACTGTGAACTGGCTGAAGGAAAGAAGCCAGAGAGTCGTAGTCAATGGGGCGGAGTCTAGTTAGAGGCCTCGTGCCCCAAAGCAAGTCCAAGGACAGAGCCTTTATTTAGGCCTAAATAAAAACTCTGTCCTTGAAGCTGCCTTGAGGCACGGAGAGGAGGAGGTGTAGCTGTTTTGTAAGAACCTTGCCGGGGCGAGAGGGGGGGCAAGAGCCACCTGCATAGCTGAATGGCACTACCCAATAAAATGCTGGCGCATGTAAACCTGTAACTGACCAACTCTGTTAAGGGGCAGGCACGTGGACACTGCTCTCCTGTTTATGTTGAGCTGTCCGGAGCAATAAAGTGAGAACGACTTGTAGCCATATCGGTGTGATGGTCGTTAATTGGCCGGCTCTCCGAAGGGATCCTTCTTCGTCTGCCGCCCGAACAGGGACCCTCTATGGACGCTTAAATGTGGATCGCTTAAATGCAGAAAGACTCCAAAGCATCAGACCTGAGCCATTTTGGGATCCGGAGAGCTGGAGGAGGGAGAGTTCCGGGTGTGACCAAAAGGGCACCGGAGACCAGAGCTTGAGCGGCCGATCCAGCCCCTGCCCAAGGTAAGACCGTGATGGAAACTGACGCGGCAACTCGCCTCCTTGTTAGTATACTCTCTAAGAGAGGAGAAAAAGTAAAGGAGTGAGATGTATTAGCGCAATGGGCTCGGAAGAGGGAGAAAATGAAGAGTCGTCATTAATCTTTAGTTCAAAGGAATTGCGTGAAGTAGGAGACCTTTTGTGGGACTGTACTCTAGAGGGAGGAAAAGAAGGAAAAGAAGCGAAAGAACTAGGAACGGTTTGGAAAATCATAATAAGCACTTTAGAAATTATGCAAGCAGAAAAGAAAGTTGCCGTGGAGGCGATTGAAGCCTTGGGAGGAAAAAAAAAGGGGGAACTGTGGATACCCTACATTTTACAGCTAGCTGTGCTGGCAGCACCGTGTTGCAGAATTAAGACTTGCGTCCTTGAACTCTTTTCTAAACAAGTACAGAACTCTTGCTTGCTAATTATGAAAAGAGACCATGACCAGCCGAGTACAGCTCATGTTGAGAGCTTGTCCGTGAGAATGAACAGATAAGATGCTTCTTGTACACCAGATGTGCATAGGAGTGAACGGGAGAATATGATCAAAACAGACCTGGGAAAGTCTGTTCTCCCTGTGTGATAACAGAGTGATTGAAGGAGTACATGAGCAAATAACAAGCCTGGCTGCATAGTCTACTCTCCTGTTTGTAACCCATAAATACTGCTACATCGCAAGTAATTTTTGAGCTATTAACTGATGTAGATAGTATTCGACACACTGTGTTACAAAATCGTGTCGGAGGAAAAAAAAAAAAGAGAAAAAAAAAGAAAGAAAAAAAAGAGGGAAAAAAAAAAAAAGGAAGATCAGGATGAACCCATGAAAGAGATCCTGAACAAGCTCACTGAATTATCAACTAGACAGCAAGAAATAGATGAAACCATTAAACCAGTCTCATCGTCACTATGGAGACAACCAGAAACCATATCTAAGGTCCCACAAGAGATTCAACCATTATCCCATATAGTACCACTGGTTGAACCCTCAGCTCCCCCACTACCATCAGCTCCCTCATTCAAGCCTGATTTTCAAGCTCGAACCATAAAGGATCCTTTGCAACAGTGATGGAGTGGTGTCATCAGAGATGCTGTAACAGAGGCAGATTGGGAAGCAGCCAGTTCGATTGCGTGTCCTGTTATTATTAATAACGGACAAGGGGCCTGGAAACCGCATGATTGGAAGATCTTACAACAAGCGAAGCAGACTGTCACCACACATGGCATCTGATCACCTGTGTTTCTTTATCCACAGGACCTCATTTGCTGCCAGGGAAACGAATTAAGCCATTTAATGACCATGATTTGGTTACTATTCTGCATGATGTGGCTATGCAGCATCCTGTTACTTCAACAACATAGCAGCAACATGACTGTGCACTGGGCCTGCCTGTTGAATCCCTTTGTTTCGCCCAGTGACGTGATGGGACCCTGAAGTACCAATTACCAACGATGACATGGATTGGACTGGCAGAAGATGCTTATGGCTGATAGCAGAGAAATTATGGGAAAATGTGACTGTTTTCATTGTTACCTATTGTACTGATATGTATCCTCTTTGTGTGACTAACAATGAAGCTTATATTAGCTGTGTAAGACTGTCTAATCAAAGCCGCATAAAACATGTTAAGGTTTATGGTACTAACCAGCAGAGTGAGCTTTCTTTAGCTAAAAGCAAGGCGGAGAAACTAGCTGCCTTTTGCTTTGTTAGAAGTGTGTGATTAAGGATCAAAATAGATAGGGAGACTCCCTTGCATTCTTCCTTCAGCCCTGGCCAAGCTGTGAGAAGAATTCAACAGAGCAAACAACACCAGATGTTCCCGCATTCAATGTTATGTAAGGTTGTTTATTTAATAGTATAAATGCTGGACCCTCTTGCAGCAACTTCGGAAACCTCACCTACGAGTGGACGCACTGCGTAGGACTTCCCAATTGTCGGGAGAGTTCTCCAGAAACCTCGCTGCAACAGGGGCTCCCCAGCGACTGCGGGTCTGGATAATTTAGGGTGATTGGTGATAGGAACTGTAGGTACGCTCAAACAACTTGCACCTAAAGTGTCAGAAAACACAGACATCTCACTGGATTACTGCTTGGCCTTGTGTGCTCGACAAGCAGCACACCCACACTGAGATAACAGAGACCTGGGATTGCTGCAGGGGCATCTTTCGCATTCCTGCCTGGCAAAGCAGTGAATGTGAGCCCTGGGAACTCAGGCAGAGGAGCAAGTAAAACATAACAAAGCAGTGGGATGAATATTACACATTTTTTAGCAAGGATATGATTTGGTTAAACCTCAACACATGGTTTTCTGTGTTAGAAATGTGTTTAATGGTGTTTGTTGTTGTGGGAAGTGTTTTGTTCTGTTCTTTTTCATTATAGTTAACGATCTTACCTGATGGGATGTGTTGTAAGGATCTTGAAGATCACTCAGAATCCATCCATAAGAAAATTCAAAAATTGCAAGAGCATTCAAAACAGATCACTCAAGATTGAATTGTAGTGATTTGACAAGATAAAGAGTTTCACAGAATCACAGAATCACAGAATCACAGAATGTTAGGGATTGGAAGGGACCTCGAAAGATCATCAAGTCCAATCCCCCTGCCAGAGCAGGAACGCCTAGATAATGCTACATAGGAACGTGTCCAGGCAGGTCTTGAAGGTCTCCAGAGAAGGAGACTCCACAACCTCCCTGGGCAGCCTGTTCCAGTGTTCCGTCACCCTCACTGAGAAGAAGTTTCTTCTCGAGTTTAAGCGGAACCTCTTATGTTCCAGTTTCAGCCCATTACCCCTTGTCCTATCATTGGTTGTCACCGAGAAGAGCCTGGCTCCATCCTCGTGACACTCACCCTTTAGTCTCCTCTTCTCCAAACTAAAGAGCCCCAGCTCCCTCAGCCTTTTCTCATAAGTTTAGTTAAGACATTTTTGTTTATTGGAGTTTTAATTGTTATAGGCTTAGTTATGTTTAGTTGTCTGATAATTATAATCAAGAAAATGATGAGCAAGCTAGCGGACGAAGCGTGGGTTGTCCAAAAGGAAAAAGGGGGATATGTAGAGGAATTTCTTGTGGAGCAGAGGTGTGTTACCCCTTCAAAAGGTTTGGACAACCCACCTTAGGCCTAAACAAAGGCTCTGTCCTTGAAGCTGCCTTGGGGCACAGAGAGGAGGAGGTGTAGCTGTTTTTGCGAGAGCCTTGCCGGGGGGTAGACAGAACAGGTGACCAACGAGAGTATTCCATTCCATATATGTCATATTTAGTATAAATTGAGTGATCACAGGAGTTTCGTCCCTTTTTCACCCTTTTCGTCCTTTTCGCCCCTTCGTTTTACTTTTTCTGCAATGGTCGGTGTCCAGAGAGGACTCTATCTGACCTCCTGATTTTGATCCGGATCCTGAGTTCCTGAATCCAGCTCCCTGTATCCAGCTCCCGCCACCACTGAGCCTGGGGTTTCCCCAGTGCCTCCAGCTCTGCAGTATCAGTGGGAATTGCTATCGGGGGAGGGAGTTGGGTTTAATAACGGGATACTATCTATAGTTGTATATAGTTCTCTACTTTTATCTTCTCACCATTATTTCCATTATTTTCATTAAAGCTGTTCTAGTTTTTCTTCCCTAACCTGTAAGTCTCTCTGTCTCATTCCCTTTTCTCTTCCCGTTTGGGGGGGGGGGGAAGAGGGGGTTAGAGAGCGTATGTCTGCGTTAGTGGCCGGCCCAGCCCTAACCGTCAACAGATTTATTGGCGTCCAACGTGGGGCAAAGAAAACAAACACCAACCAGGCTCAGAATATTTTACCAGCTATTTAGATACAACTGGGCTCTGATATATTGCCTGCATAGTTTAAATTCCATATGGCACAGTTGAGAGCGTATCAGATCTATTCTTTGAAAGTTCTGAAGGGTTAGAAGAGAAAAACCGGACAGCTCACATCATGTTATCGGTTGGTGAAATCTAGAGGTTCCCTTCGGAGAGCCGACCAAGTTAACGACCATCACACCAATATGGCTACAAGTCGTCCTCCCTTTATTGCTCCGGACAGCTCAATATATATACAGTTCAGCAGTGTCCCCGCGCCTGCCCCTTAACAGAGTTGGTCAGTCACAGGTTTACACACGCCAGTGTTTTATTGGATAGTGACATTCCACTATGCAGGCGGCTCTCGCCCCCCCCTTCTCCCCCCGGGGCCAGCACCTCCAGTCAAGCATCTAGCAAAGCTCTCACAAAACAGATAAAACCTCCTCCTCCCTGTGTTCCAAGGCAGCTTCAAGGACAGAGCCTCTGTTTAGGCCTAAGCTGGGTTGTCCACACTTTTAAAGTTATACCGCGCCTCTGCTCCACAAGAAATTCCTCTACAGTGAAATGGTATGTCATGTCCTTTTAAATGTGGATTCCGCATTGGGTGTCAAAATTTTTTCCAAACTCTCGAGTGTGATTTGGTATATCTTTCTGTGGTTTGCCTGTTTTGGTTTCATGACAAGATTTCTCACTGTACTGTTTTTTTTTGGGTCGGTGTATTCTGCAGTAATTTGGGTGGTCGGTTTACCTGAATACCTTAAGAGCACAATGATGAATTTTGTTTCTAACTACACTTTCAATTTCACTTTAGGAAATTATACTCATTTGTTCGCTAATCTGAGTCTACCAGGTTTTGAGGATTGTGATTGTGATTGTGAATGCAGTTATTTTGATCGAAAGATTGAATTGTTACTGATTCTGATGTTAATGCCTATGAATCTCTTGGCATTGTGGCGTTTCTGTGGGAATTTGTGCAAGTCAGTGAGTATCACTGTGTCCTTTCGCACTCAGTCTGTATCAGCAGAAGTCGCCCCTGTGACTAGAAAGAAACATCGGAAAAAGTCAATTGCCCTAACAAGAGATGACACAACTCCAGGACATGGTCCTTCTAAAGTAACACCATCAGATGACTCAGATTCAGACTCAGGAAAGAAAGCTGGTATCCCTGTGACTGGGAAGAAACATCTAACAAAGACAAATCACCCAACATCAGATGATTCTGATCCAGGAAAGGGTCCTTCTAATCTGAAGTCATCAGATAGTTCAGAGACAAAATCAGAGGCAGCTCCTAAACCTTTAACTCTGAGGGACATGCGAGACGTGAGAAAGGACTTTGGCCGTCATGAGGGTGAATCATATTGCAGGTGGTTACTCCGATGCTGGGATAAAGGAGCCGATACCATTAATCTGAATGGTAAAGAAGCCAAACAGCTGGGATCCCTGTCTGGAAACGCAGGCATTGACATGGAACTTGCGAAAGACGACAACAGTCTCAGCCTCTGGAGATGACTCTTGACAGCTATTAAGAACCGGTATACCCACAAGGACAATCTTCCTACCTACGCAACCAACTGGACTAGCATAGAGAAAGGCATTAAGTTCCTGAGAGAACTAGCAGTGAGAGAGGTGATTTACAGCGATCCACAAACAATTTTAAACCCTGATGAAATGCCCTGCCACAAACCCGTTATTCAGATGTTTGTGAGGAGTGCCCCACCAGTGTATAAGCACACCTTGTCAACAATGGTCTGGGCATTAGATGGAGATAGTCAGGTACCAACAGTGAGTGAAGTGGCCAACAAAGCACGACAGTATGAAGACAGTACTGCCAATCCTCAGCAAATTCAGATTGCTGCTGTGGAAAAAATAATCAAGGAAAACAACAGATCACTGGAGAAATCAATTGAGAAAGCGATTGAGATAGCAATGGAGAAAACAAATCAATTGATTGAGATAGCAATGGAGAAAACCAATCAAGCAATTGAGAAAAATAGTGAATCATTTGAGAAAATCAATCAATCATTAAAAGAGCTGATGGATACATTGTCCAAGAGAGATGACAGACCTCAATGGAGCTGTGTTGATGCTGTTAGAAAATACAGACCTTCAAGATCAACTATAAATGATGGCAACTTGTCACGGAATGACTTGTGGATTTTCCTACATGGATATGGTGAGGACATGAGAAGATGGGATGGAAAACCTACTTCTGCTCTACGGGAACGAGTATCCAATTTGCGAAACACAAATAGAAGACAACAATCTACCACGAGAAAGAACAATCAGAATGTAAATGTAGTTAATACCAATACTGTGAATCAGGTAAACCCCGTGAATCAGCCTCAAAATTAGAGGGGCCCTGCTTCCAGCCAGGTGGAGGAGAGGGACAACCGAGTTTATTGGACTGTGTGGATTCGGTGGCCTGGCACATTAGAACCACAAAAATAAAGAGCTCTGGTGGACACTGGTGCACAGTGCACTCTGATGCCATTGAATCATACAGGGACTGAAACTGTTACTATTTCTGGAGTGATGGGTGGTTCTCAACAACTGTCTGTATTGGAGTCCAAAATGAGCCTTACCGGGAATATGTGGAAAAAGCACCCTGTAGTGACTGGTCCAAATGCCCCATGCATCCTTGGCATAGACTTCCTCAAGAAAGGGTATTATAAGGACCCAAGAGGGTATCGATGGGCTTTTGGCATAGGAGCTGTAGAGACTGAGGACATTGATCAGCTGTCTAGCTTGCCCAAACTGTCAGAGGAGTCTCGTGTCGTAGGACTGATGAAAACTGAAGACCAACAGGTACCACTTGCTACTAAAACAGTGCATCGATGACAATATCGTACCAACCGAGACTCTGTAGTTCCCATCCATAAGCTGATACGTCAACTAGAAAGCCAAGGAGTGATCAGCAAAGCTCGCTCACCATTTAACAGTCCTATCTGGCCTGTGCGAAAGTCTGATGGAGAATGGAGATTGACTGTAGACTATTGTGGCCTGAATGAGATTACACCACCGATGAGTGCTGCCATGCCGGACATGTTAGACCTTCAGTATGAAGTGGAGTCAAAGGCAGCTCAGTGGTATGCCACAATTGACATTGCTAATGCCTTTTTCTCTATTCCTATAGCAGCAGATTGCAGGCTGCAGTTTGCTTTCACCTGAAGGGGTATCCAGTACACCTGGAACCGACTGCCCCAGGGGTGGAAACACAGCCCTACCATCTGCCATGGACTGATCCAGACTGCCCTGGAGAGGGGTGGAGCTCCGGAACATCTGCAATACATCGATGGCATCATCATAGGGGTAACACAGCAGAAGAAGTGTTCACAAAAGGTAAGAAAATAATTGAGATTCTTTTAGATGTTGTTTTTGCCATAAAGAGAAGCAAGGTCAAGGGACCTGCACGAGAGATCCAGTATTTGGGAGTGAAATGGCAAGACGGGCGTCGCCAGATCCCAATAGACGTGATTGACACAATATCAGCTATGTCGCCACCAACTAACAAAAAAGAAACATAATCCTTCTTAGGCACTGTGGGTTTCTGGAGAATGCATATTCCTGGTTATAGTCAGATTGTGAAACCTCTTTTTGATGTGACTCGAGAGAAAAACAAATTTCAATGGGGCCCTGAAAAACAACAGGCCTTTGAACAAATCAAACAAGAGATTGTGCAGGCAGTAGCTCTTGGGCCAATCCGAACAGGGCAAGATATAAAAAATTTGCTATACACCGCAGCTGGGGACAATGGTCCTGCCTGGAGCCTCTGGCAGAGGGCACCAGGAGAAACTCGAGGTCAACCCTTAGGATTTTGGAGTCGGAAATATAGAGGCTCTGAGGCCAACTACACTGCAACTGAAAAAGAAATACTGTCCGCATATGAAGGGGTTAAAGCTGCTTTGGAAGTGATTGGTACTGAGGCACAGCTGTTCCTAGTACCATGAATATCAGTCCTAAACTGTATGTTCAAGAGTAAAGTTCCTTCCACACATCATGCCATCGATGCTACATGGAGTAAATGAACTGCCCTGATTACACAGAGAGCTCGAATGGGTCACCACAGTCGTCCAGGACTTTTAGAAGTAATCACAGACAGGCCACAAGGTAAAGACCTTGCAATGCCCCCTAAGGAGGTGTTGACACGTGCTGAAGAAGCTCCACCATATAATCAGTTACCAGACAATGAAAAGCAGTATGCCCTATTCACTGATGGATCTTGCCGCCTTGTAGGAAATTGTCCTAAGTGAAAAGCTGCTGTGTGGAGTCCCACACGACATGTTGCAGAGGCAACTGAGGGAGAAGGTAGATCAAGTCAGTTTGCAGAGGTAAAAGCCATCCAGCTGGCCTTAGACATTGCTGAACGGGAAAAATGGCCAGTGCTCTATCTCTATACTGACTCATGGATGGTGGCAAATGCTTTTTGGGGTTGGTTAAAACAGTGGAAGCAAAATAACTGGCAGCGCAGAGGTAAGCCTATTTGGGCTGCTGAACTATGGCAAGACATTGCTGTTCGGCTAGAGAACGTAGTTGTGAAGGTACCTCACGTAGATGCCCATGTGCCCAAAAGCCGTGCCACTGAGGAACATCAACACAACCAGCAAGTGGATCAGGCTGCTCACGTGTTCCAAATAGACTTGGACTGGGAACACAAAGGTGAACTGTTTCTAGCTCGGTGGGCCCATGACACTTCAGGACATCAGGGAAGAGATGGAACATATAGATGGGCTTGTGATCGAGGGGTGGATTTAACTATGGCGCTATTGCACAGGTTATCCACAATTGTGAAATATGCACCGAAATTAAGCAAGCTAAGCGATTAAAACCTTTGTGGTATGGGGAATGATGGTTAAAATATAGGTATGGGGAGGCCTGGCAGATTGATTACATCACACTTCCTCTAACTCGCCAGGGTAAGCGCTATGTGCTCACTATGGTGGAAGCAACCACCAGATGGTTGGAAACATATCCTGTGCCTCACACCACTGCCCGAAACACTATCTTGGGCCTAGAAAAGCAGATCTTGTGGCGACACGGCACTCCAGAAAGAATTGAATCAGATTAGGGGACTCATTTCAAAAACAATCTTATAGACAATTGGGCCAAAGAACATGATATTGAATGGGTATATCACATCCCTTATCATTCACAAGCCTCTGGGAAAATTGAACGATACAATGGACTGTTAAAAACTACTCTGAAAGCAATGGGAGGTGGAACTTTTAAAAACTGGGACAAGCATTTAGCACATGCCACCTGGTTAGTTAACACCAGAGGATCCATCCATCGTGCTGGTCCTGCTCATTCACAGCATTTACATACAGTAGAGGGAGATAAAGTCCCTGTGGTGTATGAAAGGAATTTGTTGGGGAAGACTGTCTGCGTATTTCCTGCTTCAGGCAAAGGCAAACCCATTCGTGGGGTTGCTTTCACTCAAGGACCTGGAACTACTTGGTGGGTG
Source organism: Trogon surrucura (assembly GCA_020746105.1). Lineage (NCBI taxonomy): Eukaryota > Metazoa > Chordata > Aves > Trogoniformes > Trogonidae > Trogon > Trogon surrucura. Next base: position 5,720,460 of record CM036657.1, read on the forward strand.
ATGATGAAAGATGGTGAAGTTCAATGTGTACCTCAAGGAAATTTAACTCTGGGTGAGAATACTCGATTTAATCCTGCATGAGGTTGTTACATAATACTAACAGTGTTGAATAAGTGTTTTTCAGAATAACAACCAGTGATGACCAGAGCTGACCTCATCGAGTGACATCCAACAACTGAGCTGGCCTCATCGAGTGATGTCCAGTAACTTCTTTGAAATGAATCCACAACCTGTGGACACGAACTGTAACAAATCTCACATGAACTTTCCTGCCCTGAGACACTGCTATGATGGATGGAACCCACGATTCTGAACTTCATGAACTTTCTGAACTTTTCCTATAAGTAGATCATTAGCTCATGATCAGTATGACGTAAATGGTATGGAATAAGGGGTGGAATGTCCTGGCCTTAGCTAAAAATGCCAATTCTGTTTAGTGATTTTTACTTTCCAGTTCAGTCTCTTCTAAGAGGCTGCACTCTCTGAAGTCAGCAGCATGTTTTTGCAGACAGTGTGTGCTACTGGCAGTGATAACACCTGATGTTTACAGTCACTGCCTGGGACTGGGATGCAGAAAGGTTCTTGCTGATACTTATTCCTGTACTGGCCAAGGCCACTGCTGGCTCTTGTGTGCCACGCTGGGGGTTCCGGGTAGTAAGATGGGTCACAAGGAAGTAAAAGGTTGCACCTCTGGCGGGGGGTAATAGACAGGACAGGTGACCAACGAGAGTATTCCATCCCATATACGTCATATCTAGTATAAATTGAGTGATCACGGGAGTTTCTGTCCCTTTCCTGCAACGGCCGGTGTCCAGGGAGGACTCCATCTGACCTCCTGCTTTTGATCCAGATCCTGAGTTCCCGAATCGAGCTCCCGCTGCTGCTGAGCCTGGGGCTTCCCCAGTGCCTCCTGCTCATTCTGCCTCTGCCTCTCTGCCTCATTCCCTTTTCCTTCCCATTTTTGGGGGGGGAAGAGGGGGTTAGAGAGCGTCTGTCTGTGTTAGTGGCTGGGCCAGCCTTAACCCATGACAACACCGTTCAGGACTTGATTTCGTGATTAAAAACTCCATCGCCTCCAAACTTGAAAATCTGCCGACAGGTCATTCCGATCGCATTATCTCCCTACGCCTCCCACCACACAACAAGCAACATGTTGTTCTCTTCAGCATATATGCCCCAACTCTCCAAGCTGACCCTGCGGAAAAGGACAAGTTCTACACCAACCTGTGCCGCCTCAACCAAAAGGTTCCTGCAGATAACATTATAATCCTTGGTGACTTCAAGGGAGGTCAAAGACAACAGAAAGGGCTTCTTCAAATACATTGCTGACAAAACTAATACTAGAGGCAATGTAGGCCCTCTGTTGAATGAGGTGGGTGTCCTGGAGACAGAGGACAGAAAGAAGGCAGAGTTGCTGAATGCCTTCTTTGCCTCTGTCTACACTGCTGGAGACCGTCCTCAGGAGCCTCAGTCCCCTGAGGCCCCAGAGGAAGTCATGACAAAGGAGGAGTCTGCCCTGATTGATGAGGAGTGGGTTAAGGATCAGTTTGAACACTTGGACATTCATAAATCCATGGGCCCTGATGGGATGCACCCACGGGTGCTGAGGGAGCTGGCGGGAGTCATTGCTAGGCCACTCTCCATCATCTTTGGTAAGTCGTGGGTAACAGGTGAGGTGCCTGAAGACTGGAGGAAAGCGAATGTCACTCCAGTCTATAAGAAGGGCAGGAAGGATGACCCGAGTAACTACAGACCGGTCAGCCTCACCTCCATCACTGGAAAGGTGATGGAACATCTTATCCTTGACACTGTCTCTAGGCATATCAAGGATAAGAAGGTTATTAGGAGCAGTCAGCATGGCTTTGCCAAGGGAAAGTCATGTTTGACCAACCTGATAGCCTTTTATGAAGACATAACCAGGTGGATGGATGGTGGCCATGCAGTGGACGTGGTCTACCTGGACATCAGCAAGGCCTTTGACACCGTCTCCCACAGCATCCTCATAGGTAAACTGAGGAAGTGTGGTCTGGATGACCAAGTAGTGAGGTGGGTCGAGAACTGGTTGAAGGGAAGAAGCCAGAGGGTTGTGGTCAATGGGGCTGAGTCTGGCTGGATGCCTGTGTCTAGTGGGGTCCCTCAGGGGTCAGTGTTTGGGCCGGTGCTGTTTAATATATTAATCAATGATCTGGATGAGGGATTAGAGAATGTTGTCAGCAAGTTTGCTGATGATACGAAATTGGGAGGAGTGGCTGACACACCAGAAGGCTGTGCAGCCATTCAGAGAGACCTAGACAGGCTGGAGGGCTGGGCGGGGAGAAATCTTATGAAGTTTAATAAGGGCAAGTGTAGAGTCTTGCACTTGGGAAAAAATAACCCCATGTGCCAATATAGGTTGGGGACTGCCCTGCTGGAGAGCAGTGCAGGGGAAAGGGACCTGGGGGTTCTAGTGGACAGCAGGATGACCATGAGCCAGCAATGTGCCCTCGTGGCCAAGAAGGTCAATGGCATCCTGGGGTGTATTAGAAGGGGAGTAGCAAGTAGGTCAAGAGAGGTCCTCCTGCCCCTCTACTCTGCCCTGGTGAGGCCACATCTGGAATATTGTGTCCAGTTCTGGGCCCCTCAGTTCAAGAAGGACAGGGAGCTGCTTGAGAGAGTCCAGCGTAGAGCCACAAAGATGGTGAAGGGAGTGGAGCATCTCCCTTATGAGGAAAGGCTGAAGGAGCTGGGTCTCTTTAGCTTGGAGAAGAGGAGGCTGAGGGGTGACCTCATTAATGTTTATAAATATGTCAAGGGGGAATGTCAGGAGGATGGAGCCAGGCTCTTTTCAGCGGTGTTCACTGACAAGACAAGGGGCAATGGGTGGAAGCTGGAACACAGGAGGTTCCATAAAAATATGAGGAAAAACTTTTTTACTGTGAGGGTGACCGAGCACTGGAACAGGCTGCCCAGGGAGGTTGTGGAATCTCCTTCTCTTGAGACATTCAAAACCCGCCTGGACGCGTTCCTGTGTGCTCTACTGTAGGTGATCCTGCTCTGGCAGGGGGGTTGGACTAGATGATCTTTAAGGTCCCTTCCAACCTTTAACATTCTGTGATTCTGTGATTCTGTGATTCAACGCCAGAGTAGGAAAGAACTCTGAAGCCTGGAAAGGAGTACTAGGCAAGCATGGTGTTGGAAACTGCAATGACAATGGTCACCTCTTGCTGGATTTTTGTGCAGAGCAGCAGCTCACCATCACCAACACTATCTTTCAGCAGAAAGACAGCTTGAAGACAACCTGGATGCATCCTCGATCCAAGCACTGGCACCTCATTGACTATGTCTTAGTGCGCCAGAGCAATATTCGCGATGTCCGCCATACCCGAGTGATGCCTAGTGCAGAATGTCAAACAGACCAGCGCCTTGTGCGATGCAAACTTAACCTCCACTTAAAGCCCAAACCTAAGAGGGGCCATATTCCAAGGAGGAGGCTCCAAGTTAACAATCTTCAAACGGCTACAGTGAGAGACAGCTTCCAGGTAAACCTTCAAACTAGACTTGAAGACCATCTCATAGATCCCTCTCCTGAAGCGCTTTGGCAACATATTAAAAATAGCATCCTCCAGTCTTCTGAAGAATCCTTAGGGTTCTCCTCCAAGAAAAACAAAGACTGGTTTGATGAAAACAATCAAGAGATCCAGGAATTGTTGACAAAGAAGAGAAATGCTCACCAAGCGCACCTTGCTCAGCCATCTTGCCATGTAAGAAAAGCAGCCTTTTGTCTTGCATGGAGTAAGCTCCAACAGAGACTTCGAGACATCCAGAACAAGTGGTGGATCAACCTAGCAGAAAAGACTCAACTATGTGCTGATTCAGGTGACCACAGAGGATTCTATGAGGCTCTGAAAGCAGTGTATGGACCCACACACCACGTTCAAAGCCAGCTGCTAAGCGCAGACGGCCAAATGCTTCTCACAGATAAAGCCTCCATCCTGAATCGATGGTCTGAACATTTCCAGACTCTCGTCAGTGCCAGCCATGTAGTTCAAGGCTCGGCAATTCGGCACATCACACAACAACTGATGAAAAATGAATTGGATATAGCCCCTATGTGCGGACCCATGCAAGGATGGACGACTCGACACCAATATGATGCTCCAAAGATCGCCGCTTTATTGCAAAAGTAGCACACATTTATACTGTTCTTGCTTTCCTTAGCACGCATCATGCATATTGTGATTGGCTACAGGCTGCCCAGCACAAGCTGTTCACGCGCCACTCTGACTCCGTTGATTGGCAACTGCCTAACAAGCATGCATATCCTGTCTTACTAGCCAAGTTCTGTGTTTTGTATAACTGCCTCCCTAAAGTTGATAATTTTGGAAGTTCCAGGTCTTGCCGTATCAACGCTTTGTCCTTTGCATGACTCCTGCCCCCTGTCCCACTCACTGACTTGTTCAGTTTTTACTAGCGTATCCAAATGGAACCCAACACGCCTACTATGGGAGAGACTCTCAAGGCCATACAGCAGGTGAAAAACTGGCAAAGCAGCTGGGATTGATGGAATTCAACCTGAAGTCTGGAAGCATGGAGGCCAAGCACTCCATGCTGAATTTCATGAATCACAGAATCACAGAATGTCAGGGGTTGGAAGGGACCTTGTCGTGGGTTGACCCTGGCCAGCTGTCAGGTACCCACACAGCCGCTCTCTCACTTCCCCTTCACTGCTAAACAGGGGGAGAAAATATTTCCAAAGGCTCAGGGTTTGAGATAAGGACAGGGAGATCACTCTCATTTACCGTCCCAGGCAAAACAGACTCAGTTTTGGGGAAATTAGGTACGTTTATTAAAAGAACCAATCAGAGAGGAGTAGTGAGAAGTGAGAAAGAGCAAACAGATCTTAAACAGAACACCTTCCCCCATCCCTCCCTTCTTCCCGGGCTTAACATCAATCCCGGTTTCTCCACCTCCTCCCCCCGAGCGGCGCAGGGGGACAGGGAATGGGGGTTGCGGTCAGTTCATCCGACGTTGGTTCCACCGCTTCTTCAATCCGGGGGAGGACTCTTCACTCTTCCCCAGGGCCATTGTGGGGTCCCTCTCACGGGAGACAAGCTTCACGCTCTCTTCTCCGCGTGAGTCGTCCCACGAAGGGCAATTCATCACAAACTGCTCAACAGGAGACACCTCATGAGGGGCAGCCCACCCCTCGTGAGTCTGAGGCGCAGTCCTTCAGGGGAAACTGCTCCAGCGTGACCCACCCGCAGCGTCCAAAAAGTCCCACCGGCCAACCTGCTCCAGCGTGGGCATTCCTCTCTTCCACGGGCTACAGGCTCCGGCAGCGACTTGCTCCGATGCGGGCTTCCCACGGGCTACAGTCCCCTTTCAGGCATCCACCCACACGGCGTGGAGTCCTCGGTGGACATCTACGCGGTGATCCTCACGGTGGACATCTGCACCTCGCCCATGGGCTGCAGGGGGACAACCCGCTTCACCATGGTCTTCACCACAGACCCGGGGGACTCTCTCTGCTCCAGCACCTGGAGCTCATCCTCCCCCCGCTCCTTCTTCACTGACCTTGGTGTCTGTACAGACTCTCACTCCTCCATCTCCGTGCCAGCTGTTATGGCACAGTTCTTTTCCCCGTTCTTAAATATGTTTTTCACAGAGGCGTTCCTCTGCTATCACCATACTGATAGGCTCAGCCTTGGTCAGCGGCGGGTCCCTCTTTGGAACGGGCTGGCATTGGCTCTATCAAACTTGGGGAGCTTCTAGCAGCTTCTTACAGAAGCCACCCTGCAGCTCCCCCCCCGCCGCCGCAATCAGGCCAGGCCAAACCAAAACAGACCTCAAAGATGATCTAGTCCAACTCCCCTGCCAGAGCAGGACCACCTACAGCAGAGCACACAGGAACGCATCCAGGCGGGTTTTGAATGTCTCCAAAGAAGGAGATTCCACAATCTCCTGGGCAGCCTGTGCCAGGGCTCTGTCACACTCACTGAGAAAAAGGTTTTCCTCATATTTTTATGGAACCTCCTATGTTCCAGCTTGCACCCATTGCCCCTTGTCCTGTCAATGGACGATGTTGAAAAGAGCCTGGCACCTTCCTCCTGACACTCCCCCTTGACATAAACACTAATGAGGTCAACCCTCAACCTCCTCTTCTCCAAGCTAAAGAGACCCAGCTCCTTCAGCCTTTCCTCATCAGGGAGATGTTCCACTCCCTTCACCATCTTTGTGGCTCTGCACTGGACTCTCTCAAGCAGCTCCCTGTCCTTCTTGAACTGAGGAGCCCAGAACTGGACACAATATTCCAGATGTGGCCTCACCAGGGCAGAGTAGAGGGGCAGGAGGACCTCTCTCGACCTACTAGCTACTCCCCTTCTAATACACCCCAGGATGCCATTGGCCTTCTTAGTCACGGGGGCACATTGCTGGCTCATGGTTATTCTGCTGTCCACCAGAACCCCCAGGTCCCTTTCCCCTGCACTGCTCTCCAGCAGGGCAGTCCCCAACCTATACTGCCACATGGGGTTATTCTTTCCCACGTGCAAGACTCTACACTTGCCCTTGTTGAACTTCATCAGATTTCTCCCCGCCCAGCCCTCCAGCCTGTCCAGGTCTCTCTGAATGGCTGCACAGCCTTCTGGTGTGTCAACCACTCCTCCCAATTTCGTGTCATCAGCAAACTCGCTGACAACATTCTCTAATCCCACATCCAGGTCATTGATAAATATATTAAACAGCACCGGCCCGAGCACTGACCCTTGAGGGACCCCACTAGACACAGGCATCCAGCCAGACTCTGCCCCATTGACCACAACTCTTTGGCTTCTTCCCTTCAACCAGTTCCCAACCCACCTCACTACTTGGTCATCCAGACCACACTTCCTCAGTTTACCTATGAGGATGCTGTGGGAGACGGTGTCAAAGGCCTTGCTGATATCCAGATAGACCACCATCCATCCACCTGGTTATGTCTTCATAAAAGGCTCTCAAGTTGGTCAAACATGACTTCCCCTTGGCAAAGCCATGCTGACTGCTCCTGATAACCATCTTATCCTTGATATGCCTAGAGACAGTGTCAAGGATAAGATGTTCCATCACCTTTCCAGTGATGGAGGTGAGGCTGACCGGTCTGTAGTTACTCGGGTCATCCTTCCTGCCCTTCTTATAGACTGGAGTGACATTCGCTGTCCTCCAGTCTTCAGGCACCTCACCTGTTACCCACAACTTACCAAAGATGATGGAGAGTGGCCTAGCAATGACTCCCGCCAGCTCCCTCAGCACCCGTGGGTGCATCCCATCAGGGCCCATGGATTTATGAATGTCCAAGTGTTCAAACTGATCCTTAACCCACTCCTCATCAATCAGGGCAGACTCCTCCTTTATCTTGACTTCCTCTGGGGCCTCAGGGGACTGAGGCTCCTGAGGACGGTCTCCAGCAGTGTAGACAGAGGCAAAGAAGGCATTCAGCAACTCTGCCTTCTTTCTGTCCTCTGTCTCCAGGACACCCACCTCATTCAACAGAGGGCCTACATTGCCTCTAGTGTTAGTTTTGTCAGCAATGTATTTGAAGAAGCCCTTTCTGTTGTCCTTGACCTCCCTTGCAAGTTTTAATTCCAAGGAGGCCTTAGCTTTTCTGATTGCCTCCCTACACTCCCTGACAGCTGTCCTGTACTCCACCCAAGTGGCCAGCCCTTCCTTCCACAATTTATATACCCTCCCTTTCCACCTGAGTCTGCCCAGCAGATCCCTGGTTAACCATGCAGGTCTCCTGGATCTCTTTCTTGATTTCCTACCTGATGGGATGCACTGATCCTGAGCCTTGAAGAAGTGGTCTTTGAATGCCAATCAACTCTCTTGGACCCCTTTACCTGTCCCAAGGGGTTTCCCCCAGCAATTGCTTGAAGAGGCCAAAGTTGGCCCTTCTGAAGTCCAGAGTTGCAATCCTGCTTGCTATTCTGTTTTTACCGCACAAGATCCTGAACTGCACTATCTCATGGTCGCTGCAGCCAAGATTACCCTCAACCTTCACTGCTTCAACCAGACCTTCCTTGTTGGTGAGCACATGGTCCAGTAGCGCTCCTCTCCTGGTCGTCTCATCCACCATTTGCATCAAGAAGCTATCATCGATTCACTGGAGGAACCTCCTGGACCAAGGATGGCTGGCTGTGTGGGACTTCCAGCAAACATCTGGGTAGTTGAAATCCCCCATGAGAACCAGGGCCTGGGATTGAGAGGCTGCTGTCAGCTGCCTGTAAAAGGCCTCATCAACTTCCTCCTCCTGATCAGGTGGTCTGTAGTAGACACCCACCACAGTATCACCTAAGCTAGCCTGCCCCTTAATTCTTACCTACAAACTCTCTACTTGCTCCTCATCTGCCCCTGGATGGATCTCAATACACTCCAGTTGCTCTCTCATGTAAAGAGCAACTCCCCCACCTCGCCTCATCGGCCTGTCTTTCCTAAAAAGAACATAACCATCAAGACCCACATTCCAGTTATGTGACCTGTCCCACCACGTCTCTGTAATTGCAATGAGATCATAGTTCTCCAGCTGCACATAGACTACTAATTCTCCCTGCTTATTCCCCATGCTTCTTGCATTGGTATACAGACACTTCAGAGATTTAATAGAGCATCTGTTACCGTTGCTTGTGCATTTTATGCCTAACCCTGGGATACTTCCCCTTGGTTCATGTGTAGAGGCTCGGGTTTTATCCCCTTCCCCCTTCCAACTTAGTTTAAAGCCCTATCTATTAATCCCACCAACTCTCCAGCAAGGATTCTCCTCCCTCTCTTAGACAGCTCTACACCATCTATATCTCTCATGCCCAGTAATGCATAAACTTCCCCGTGATCATAATACCCAAAACGTTGCTGGTGGCACCGGTCTTTGAGCCATGCATTAACTGCATGTACTTTTCTGTTCCTTTCAGTATTCCTGTCACCTACTGAAGGGACAGATGAGAAAACTATCTGTGTCCCCGATCCTTTGATCACCTGGCCTAACGACTTAATGTCCTTTTTAATTCTCTTGGTACTTCTATGATTGATCTCATCACTGCCAGCCTGGACAACCAACAATGGGTAGTAATCAGTGGGACTCACCAGTCTGGGAAGTTTTTTAGTCATGTCCCTAATCCGAGCTCCAGGGAGGCAACAGACTTCCCTGTGGGCTGGGTCTGGGCGGCAAATGGGACCCTCCCTTCCCCTTAGGGTGGAGTCACCAATGACAACTACCCTTCTTTTCTTTTTAGTTGAACTGGTCCTGATGCATGGGGCTGACTTGCTCAGCGAGGTCAACCCTATGGCTCCACATCCATTCACCTCTTCGCTTCCTTGGCTCTCCTGTTCCAGAGCCCTGTACCTGTTCTGCAGAGGTAATTGGGCAGGTGAGGGAGGCTGAGCAGGGACCCGCCTTCCTCTCCGAGCCAGGACTCGTTTCCATTCCCCCCCATCTCTTTGGTCCCCTCCTTTGGCCTGATGGCCAGAGGGGAGGGGATCCCCTGTCGCATGTGGAGAGTGCTGCGTGTGCATCAGGGAGTGGCTCCACCAATCTATCTCTCTTTCACACTCCCTGATGCTCCTCAGCCTCTCCACTTCTTCTTTTAGCTCTGCCACAAGATGGAGAAGATCATCCAACTGACCGCACCTCCCACAGGCACTGTCAGTTGCAGCCTCTGGGAGGCACAGGCTCAGGCACTCCCTGTAGCCGGCAGCCTGCACAGCTGCATCCATGTGCTGAAGCACTGTTTGGGTCCCCACACTCCCTCTCGTGGGGGATTTCTGTCTGGTGGCAACCATGATGGGAAAAAAAGAAAAAAAAAAGGAAAAAAAAATGACAAAGAAAAAAGGAAGAAAAGAAACGACCGATAACCACTCCTTTCACCTCTTCTGCCCAGGGTCTGCGATCCTTGCACTCCCAGAGCCACCAGTAACACCCCCCTGTGCCCACGGTTCATGAGAGTCCGGCAGGCCCTCTCCTCCCCCACGCTCGCGCCGCTCCCCAAGAGAGCTCAGACAGCTTCCGGCCGCTTTTGAGTTTCGCGCGCTGACGGCTTCCTCCTCGCCTAAGTCACTCGCGCCCGCCTCGCGAGATTCCCTCTCAGTTCCGGGTCCCGCTCTCTCTCCTCGGCTTCACCGTCCCCAGCAAAGCCCCCCCTTGCCTCAATCCGCCCAGAAACCAGAGAAACAACCGCTCTCACTGCTGCAGCTTGCCGCTGCCGCTGTCCGCGCAGTCCAAAGAAGAGAGCTCATTGTGCGTTGCTGGGAAAAAGGCGAACTACCACCAGATCTCCGTGATGCAGTCATCATCACCCTGTACAAGAAGAAAGGAGAAAAATCAGACTGCTCAAATTACCGAGGTATTACTTTGCTCTCTATTGCTGGTAAAATCCTTGCAAGAATACTTTTGAACAGACTAGCACCAGCTATCTCAGAAGAACTTCTACCTGAAAGCCAATGTGGTTTCAGAGCCAACAGGAGTACCACAGACATGGTATTTGTTCTCACACAACAGCAAGAGAAGTGTAGGGAACAGAACAAAGGACTCTATGTAACTTTCATTGACCTCACCAAAGCCTTTGACACTGTGAGCAGAAAAGGCCTGGGGCAGATCTTGGAACGATTAGGATGTCCTCCCAAGTTCCTCAAAATGATTATCCTGTTACATGAGGATCAGCACGGCCAAGTCAGATATGGCGATGCACTCTCCGAGCCCTTCCCAATAACCAATGGTGTGAAACAAGGTTGCGTTCTCGCACCAACTCTATTCACAATCTTCTTCAGCATGATGCTCCAAAGGGCCACGGCAGTCCTCGATGAAGATAACGGCATTTGCATCCGATATCGTACCGATGGTAACCTGTTCAACCTAAGGCGACTGAAGGCCCACACTAAGACCCTAAATCACCTTGTCCCCGAGCTGCTTTTTGCTGATGATGCCGCCCTCGTTGCTCACACAGAAGCAGCTCCGCAGCGCTTAACATCCTGCTTTGCAGAGGGCTGCTGAGCTTTTTGGGCTGGAAGTCAGCTTGAAGAAGACAGAAGTTCTTTACCAACCTGCACCTCAGGAAGTCTCCCATCATCCCCACATCACCATAGGCAAATCAGAGCTTAAGTCAGTCCAGCAGTTCACCTATCTAGGAAGTATCATTTTCTCGGATGGCAAGATTGACAAAGAGATAGACAACAGGTTAGCAAAGGCATACAGAGCTTTTGGAAGACTCCATAAAAGAGTCTGGAGCAATAAACACCTGAAGAAAAGTACAAAGGTTAGGGTCTACAGAGCCATTCTACTGTCTACTCTTTTGTATGGGTCTGAATCATGGGTCATCTACCGCCACCACCTGCGACTCCTCGAACGCTTCCATCAGCGCTGCCTCTGTACAGTCCTAAACATCCACTGGATTGACTACGTGACTCATGTTACTGTCCTTGAACAGGCAGGGGTCACCAGTATTGAGGCCATGCTGCTGAAGACGCAGCTGCGCTGGGCAGGGCATGTCTCCAGGATGGAGGATCACCGCCTCCCTAAGGTTGTGCTCTGTGGTGAACTCACCACTGGCTGCTGCAACAGAGGAGCCCCAAAGAGGAGATACAAGGACTCCTCGAAACAATACCTCAGCTTTGGCCATATTGACTGCCATCAGTGGTCCACTCTGGCCTCCAGTCGGGAGACGTGGAGGCACGCCTTCCATAACGCTGCTGCCTCCTTTGAGAACGCACATAGAATTGGTCTGAAGGAGAAAAGACAATGCAGAAAGAACTGTGCCTCGCCAATACCGCCTAAGGAGACTTTCCTCTCTGCCTTTTGCAACCGGACTTGCCTATCCCGCATTGGCCTTTTTAGCCATCAGCGCGCTTGTAGCAAGTGTGGGTAGAGCCCTTCCCAGATCTTCATTCGCGAAGCCTAGCCATGATGATGATTATTGGGTGCTTCTGTTTTATGGCTTCTAATAGAGAAATTCCTGTAAATGAAGTTAAGATTCAAGCCATCCCAGTTAGGTTTCCAAAATTGTATCATTACTGCTGAGAGAATAGCCTGGGTTCTTAGCTTTGCTTGACTGGAGAGAGTTTTCTATCATTGTCTCTTAAAGGGGTAGTGGTATCTTAATATGTGGTTTGCTACTGTTTTGATGGATAAAGGGAGTCTTCAATCCTTAGAATACAAACTTAAGGGCAATTTTCACCATATGTTTGTGAATTAATCTTTCAAACTGCCCTTGGAGACAAGTCCACGCTCACAGTCAGGGAGGTTGTGTTTAGGAGACTGAAATCCCCATGAAAGCTCAGGTGGTTAAATCTGCAAGGGCAGACTTCTGCAGCTGGACAGTGCTCGCTGGTCTGATCGAGGTGTCCCTAAGCACTTCAACAGCCTACAAAGAAACCTTGCTAGGGCAAACATTATCTAGGCCTTACATTCAGTCAACATCATTTAATAAAAATAATAATGGTCAGGTAGAAAATTTTATATCAAACATTTAAATATTTCCCTGCTGTGCTTGTAACTAAAATATAGGTGTAACACCCTAGCATATTAGGATAGGCAAGCAAAACTAATTAACATGTATTTCATCATCAAAACAGATTAGAATATAAAAAATAAAGAATAAGTTAGGTTTCTGATTTGCATTTTTTCTGCTAAACAATATATCTACCGAGTCTGACATGGCTGTAGTTATATAAAGCTATATATAACTTCACTGTATTTCTTGACATAACAGAAGATTATTTCACAGCTAAGCTCTGTTTTGTCAATTAGCTGCACTGAAAGAGCTGACACAAAGCACCCACATGAATGATTTCTTTTCAGTAAATAAAGTATCCAAATCAGAACATCTTATCTTGTAATCAGAGCCCATATTTTATGGGTAGCAGAGCAATAAAGGGAGCTTCTGTGCTTTAACAGTTCTAGGCATAACACAAGAGAGGCAGGGGCACTGAGCACCACCCCGTTACATTTTTGCCATCCACTTTCTCTAGTATTACATTAAAACATCCCTGGGTATGGGGATAGGAAAGACAATGGAGAAGCCTGAGGCTGACCCCATGAATTTCTTGCTTTTAAACATAGCACATACAAAAAAAAAAAAACTTACCTTCAACCCAGTCACCTCAAATATCAACACCCCCAACTCTATCACTGCCTGTAATCCATATTTAGTTGTCTCTCAGCAGCTGGTTAAATAGCATAGGAGGAGTTTGTTAAGGTATAATGCTGCTGAGGGTAATTGCTGCAATGCTAGGAACAGCTGTAGGGTGGTCTGTTTGGCTGTTGTTTTGTTTTTAACTGCATTCGGGGTGTTTGCGGAAGGCAGGGAGCGTTTGTTTAGGTGATCTGATGTCCTGGTTTCAGTAGGTAACACAGCTGTAGGAAGAGTCAGTGCTTGCATGGACATACTGTGCATTGTCCTAGAAAGATTACTAGAGAAGGTTGAAGCCCAGGTGTTTTGTTTGGTTTGGTTTTTTTTTTCCTAACAAGCCTAACTCAATTTAGGGGTCAAGATGCTTAGCACCTATAGGCTCCTTTCTTAGAACCTATTGAGAAAACAGACTAATTGCTGTAGTGATAGCCTATCAGATGGGAGTATGAAGTAGCTGCCTTGAAGAAGGTTAGTTTGTGTATTCCTCTGATGGCTAGTGTTGGCTTGAGCTTTAAAGCTTGTATTGCAAAATCAGAAAGGAGTCATGGGGAGAGCATGGAAAAGGCTTTAGGAGCTGTAGGGGGTTGTGAGAGGAGAAAGAAGAGGGAAAGGAAGAAGCATTGGAGGTGGAAGAAGAAGCAGCAGCAAAAGTATGAGAAGCTGGAAGAATGTCTGACCCTTGAGGTAGGTTTCTTGAAAGTTTGGTAGAAAGAGAAATGTTGGAATGGTTGAAATTCTGGTAAGCTGCTAAGATGGCCTAGTATCTGAGGAGTGTAAACCTGGTGTTGATGCATGTGTGAGGAGTTTTGAAGAAACAGTGGGATTTTGAAAAACTAGAACAAAAAGCGAGACTGATTGTAGTTACTGAAAGAAACAGAAGATGGGGATTTGAGAGAAGCCTTAGTGTAGAGATAACAGAGTGGGAGAGGATAGGTCTGTACCATATGCTGTTGTCAAGTAGGGATCTAGGAAAAAACACTTGAGGAGGACCAAAACTATGGAGTACTTGTGTCTTCAAGGGTATGGCCCCAGTGATGAGTAGGGGAAAGGTTGTGAGGGAGAACAAAAGACAATGGATAGAAGAATTCTAAGGAACACTCTGAGAGGAAAAAAAGATAAGATAAACTAAGGCATAAACTCCTATCTCATGTATGAGAGGCATTAAAATACAAACTGTCATCTGTTTGTTCTTATCCCGGTGGATATTGAGGATGAGATGAATGGGAAGGTTGAAAGATGTGGTTATGAAGCAAGAGGTGAGTGTACCTGAGACAAGAAATGCGTGGCCTGAACATCAATCTCTTTCCTGGTGTATTTGAAGGAAGAAACATCTGATGGTATGCTGAAAGAAGGTCTGGCCTGTTGCTGGTGTGTGCTTTAATCATCTAAGAGAGTCTAACCTGCAGCTTGTGCCTTTAGTCTGGTATTGAATTGTAGAGAAAAAAAAACAAGTTTGAACTTGTGCAGCGGTGTGTCAGACAGCATACTCTATTAGGTCGTGAATTCCTGGTTTTGAGTAACAAAGGGGATTTGAAATTAATCAAGCCTGTATGTTTAAATCTTGAAGGAAATTCCTGTTATAAGACCAAGCACAGAACCAGTTTATGCAGAGAAGATGCAGCTAGATGCTGCAGTTACAGTTAAAAACTGTAGCAGAATGAAGGATTTATCTTAGACTAATTGTTTTGCTATTGCAAAAGTACCACTAAGAATGTTGAGTTCCTACATGTCCAAATCTTGTAGTGATATTGAGTGACCACAGCCAATAGCACGGTACAGTGGGCATCAGTACCCTCTATAAAAGCTCAGCTATTCATTCTCAATATTCTCTGCCGGAATCTATCCTAGCAGAGCTCGCTGCTGATGTGGCCTGTCTCTTGGCCCACTAAGATTGTAGCTACCTCTCCAATTTGATTAATCATGCAAAACCTGCTGCTTTTTGGTTAATATGGGCAAATATATTTTGCATTTTAGACTTTTTTTCTTCCCTGATGTCTCCAACTTCTTGCTTCAGTCAGTTTGGTGGCTGCTTGCTGCTTTTTTTTAGTAAATTGGTTGTTTGATATAACAGCCCAGTTGTCAGTGAAACCAAATCTCTTAGTGACTAGATAATGATTTCTGGCTGCTTTTGGAAAGAAATATTCTCGGCTGTACCTCGATGTTTATTTTTCTGTAAGTGCAGGAAACCCATTATCCAGTATTGAAGCTTACTGCCAGTGACACTTGCTTCAATTTTTTATTAATGAAATGTGCCACATCAACATTAGAACACAAATTATGAGAATGTTCTTGATTAGATGGATGAAATGAAGAAAGCTATAAAATCACAATGCAAGTCTGACCTCTCCATTTCATATGGTTCAGTCGCAAGAGTTGTATTGTATTACTTGCAGTTCTCTTTTGCAACTGTAACAATTTTGTTTAACCGCTGAGTGAGCGTGTTCTCCGTGGTGTTAATTCTGGAAAACGGCGGCCCCGAGGGATGCGATTCCTTCTCATGCTAATGTCCCCGGAGCTCTCGGCTTTCACTCAGACCCGGAGCTTCTGCCGCAGCCCCGCCGGGCCTGAGGAACTATCTCTTCCCTATTGCCCCGCGGGTTCGGGCTTGCTAGAGGCCCAGGGGGTGGCGGAGGCGCACGGCTCCCGCAGGGGCGCAGCGGCGAGGTGCCGGCGGGTCTGGCAAAAAAACCAACAAAACAAACACACAAACCCCAAAACACAACAGCTTTTTTGGGAGGTTTTTTGGGGGGTTGTTTGTTTTTGTTCCCCCCCCCCCCCGATTTCTCTCGGAGCTGGGCGGAGCCTCCACCTGTCCCATGTCGTGTCCTGTCCCCCCCCCTCCATCGACGCCGGAGCCGCCCTCCGGTCACGTGCCGAGTGCGCGCACAGGGTGTACGATGGTGGTCGCGGCGGTAGCAGTGGGTAGAAAATGGCGGATTTTGAGGAGCTGCGGGTGAGGAGGGAGAGAAGTGGTGGGAGGAGATATGGGAAAAGGTGCCGCCCGGCCCATTCTCGCAGGGAGGGGGGGGGCTTGCCCACCACCTCCCCCGGTTTTTGCTCAGGGGAACACCCGCCGCACCCCTCGGTGCTTGCCGGGGGTGGGAGTGAGCCTCAGTGCTTGCTAGGGAGGGGCTCGGCGTGCCTATTTTCCGTCTCCGCCGTGTGGGTTTTGCTGGTGGTGGGGTTCTTTTTGCGTCCTATTCCCTCCCCTGACATTTCGCTGTTTCGGTTGTTGTGTGCGGCCTGAGCGGGTGACGAGCCGGGCCTCGGGCCAGAGGCTCGCATGGTGCCTGCTGGGCTCCGCGCCCTTGGGAAGGCCCAGAGCTGCTGTGCCCTTGCTGTTAACTGAGGGGTGAATGCTGAATAATTACTGAATTTTGGAAAATCCATTAACGGTTCTTCAAACGGGAAAACTGCATCTGTGAAGTGTGAAATCCAGTTTTTCTTTTCAGACCTGTTTTATTCTAAGTTGAATGTCTTTTTTTACCTGTGGACTTTCTGTATGAGGTTTTTTTTCAGTGAGAGGGGGTGGCCTTTCATATTAAGGTGTGCACAGAGAGCCGAGTACATAGTTTCTGATTTTCCTTATGAACAGTCCTTGGTTATATTCTGAAGGAGAATGTTGTCCTTATGCAGCATCCACACCTGCTGAAGTGCCACTGAGGGAATACTACATGCACACTGAACCCTCTCTCCCCCAACCTTCCTATGGAAGAAATAGTCATTTAAATAGGAAACACTGTGAGTTAGACTTTAGCGTAGAGAAAGATCTGATGGCTGAACTGACTGTAGTCTGACCAACAGTGGAAAATATGCTGCAATTGCTGGAGATTTTTTTTTTTCCCCCCTATGCTGAGGTTTCTTCCAGCACTAACACTGATTGCATTGGAGTGGCTATAGTGTAGCTGAGGAGCTCAGTCATAAAGATATGATGGGGGGGAAAAAAGAGTTTGTTTGAGGACAACAATGCTTTATTTCAGTGTTAGGTTTAAGAAGGGCTGGCTTATTTTTTTCTGAAGTTAAACATCGTTTGCTTTTTTTAAAATTTGTTTTCTTGTTTAGTGCCCTCACTTTCAGCCCTTTTCCAAGGTAAACTCCCAGTTTTAACTTTGTAGTGGAGAGAACTCTTTTTGGTGTAGCTCCTCTTCTCCAGGCTTGAGCCTGGACTGTGATCTGCATTTTCCGAAGCACTTGGAAAAGAATATAGTAGACTGCTTCATGTCTTCAAGGCTTTTACTGCTTTCCTCCTTTCCCCCCCCATCACCCCAAGAGGGTATATTTGAAAAGGTCTGCTTGAATACCACCTGCTTGGTTTGCAGGTTTCATTTTGTTTCTGACTACTAAACTACTACTACACATACACACACACCTCCCCGCTCTCCTTCCCCAACAGATTTTGTGAATTGACCTTTAGGAGTGATCTTTAACTGTTGCTTTTTAAATTAAATGTTTGGGATGTTTTTATGGTAGTATTGTTTGCTGCTCTCTTGATTGCAGCTTCCTTATAAAAGGCCACTAGGATAATTTAGAGAGTTGAATTTATTTTAATAAACTGTTAAGGGCTGACTAAAGGCAGAAGATCAGACTTGTCTTAAATCCTATTTTTGAGGGGAAACATGCGGGGGTAGCATTTTTCTATTCTCGGGGCAAAGGATGATTTTAATATTTGTTAGTACCATCTCTGCCATCCTCTGATTCTTCAGAGTAGTTGTTCTGGAAAGTTATGACCAAAGGATTATAATTGAGAGAAAACAAAATGACTCATAGGAATCTGCTGTTGCATCCTGCCTCTTGGAAATCTTCAGTTTTGTCAGAGTATTTGGAAATAGCTGTAACCAGTCACTACTCCTTAAGATATTGTTGAAAATGTCCAGTGTAAGGATTAGCTTTCCAGGCCTTTAGATTAACTCTTAATTAATTAGTAGTTTTTATTGAATTCCAAGAGGAAAACGTTGAGAGCTATTTTAATGCGTCTTCAAGCTCATTGACAAACACAGTTGTATTTTAGCCGTGCTAATAGCGTTGTATAGTATATGCTGACTGGTTTTGGGGGGGTTGATGTAGAAATCAAATTCTGCATGTTGTTCTGGGGTAAACTTAAAATGATGGACAGAGTAGTTCTTGAAGTTTCTGTTGGTGATGTAGTGATCTTTAGGTTGTAATTAACTTTGCATGTAAGAACCTCTGATAAGATATTGTTGTTAACTCTAGAAGGGTCCCTTCGGAGAGCCGGCCAAGTTAACGACCATCCCACCGATATGGCTACAAGTCGTCCTCCTTTATTGCTCCGGACAGCTCAATATATACAGTTAAGCAGTGTCCACGCGCCTGCCCCTTCACAGAGTTGGTCCGTTACAGGTTTACACGCGCCAGCGTTTTATTGGGTAGTGCCATTCCACTATGCAGGTGGCTCTCGTCCCCCCCTTCTCCCCCTGGGGCCAGCACCTCCAGCCAAGCATCTCGCAAAGCTCTCACAAAACAGATAAAACCTCCTCCTCCCCGTGTTCCAAGGCAACTTCAAGGACAGAGCCTTTGTTTAGGCCTAAGCTGGGTTGTCCACACCTTTAAAGGGACACCGCGCCTCTGCTCCACAAGAAATTCCCCTACAGTTAACCTATGATTATATACTGTTATCTTGTATCAGTATGTAATTGCCCTGTTATTAGATGCATAGTTGCTTTTTCAGACTAGTGAGGCTTATTGTGGTACCTTTTAAAGTTTGTATCTAGAATAATAATTAATAATTGTGCTGAGGTATAGTGATGGGAGAGAGGAAGGAGATAATATAGTTTATGGTACTTAAAATGAGGCAGCAATGAAATGAGTCAAGTTTTGAGTGTCTTATGTGAAATAAACACAGATATTTGATTTAGATTTTTCACTGTTATATTGTGCATGCAACTTTGAAGACTAATGCCTAATTTAAGAGTTAGGCTAGAGTTAGTCCAAAGAAGAAAAACCCATAATACCAAGGACCTGGTGGTCATGCTGTTTGCACCAGTTAGGTTCTTCAGAGCTGCTCTTACTGTGCTGTTTTACTTATACCGATTTAATTGGCAACATCTTTGTTCTTTCCCAGGACTTTTTTTTCTTCTTTAATCTATAGTTACGCCAGTTTCCAATATAGGTTTATAATTGTATTCAGAGGCAGCATAGAGGTCTTCAACCATCCCAAGACAAGAGTTGCTCTTTCTTACCAGTATTAAACATTTCTAGCCTGCTGTAAATGAGCATGTATGCAAATTTATTGCAAAAGATGTCACACAGGCTTGTCTACGAGTGTCCAGAAAAGGGCTTAAAGCATGGAGAGGATTTGTGGAGTTGGTCCTTTGTGCATCCATTCCCTATATAGCCCTCAGAGACCTAGAAAAACATCTGGAAGCCTGTGGGGCTGAAGCAGAGCTCTTAGGTTGAGACTGACTAGAACTTTTGAATTGACTTGTATTACTTCTGCAGGTTCAAGTGGAGTGCTTGCTACTTGAGTGGTTGTGGTTGCCCTAGAAGCAAGTAATTGGTGCTTATTTTAGATATATGTCAAGAATTTAACAGGTGTTCTTGGTTACCTTTTATTCATATATGCAAGTGCAGTGACTTGAAATTGCAGGTAGCTTTGGCAGGGGGAGCATGGAGAATTGCATACCTCTTGTTTGAGAGAGAGATTTCACAGAATGTTAGGGATTGGAAGTTTGATCCCTTATTTGGCTCTGGAACATGCCTGCCCTTAATTTCAACAGCATGTTAGCACTCCCTGCATTTCTTAACATTTCTGTAAAATGAGTGCTATTCCAGATACACCTATGGCTTAATGCTTTAGAAGAGTATTTCTAATTATGAATCATGATTGCTATAGTATAACAATAAGAAACAAAGCCCTCTGTGAAACATTTTGTGATGTTCAAGTATGAATTTCAGGGAATATAAAAGTACTTCAATTATCCAGTCTGATTTCCTTCTTTAAGTTCTGTTAAATCACTCTTTGTGTTCAGGGATGTCATGGGTTACGGCTGGCCCGGCCACTAAATGTGGACACTCTCTAAACCCCCTCTTCCCCCCAAAAAAATGGGAAGGAAAAGGGAATGAGGCAGAGAGACTTACGGGTTAGAGAAGAAAAATTAGAACAGCTTTAATGAAACAATAATGGAAATAATAGTGAAATGATAAAAATAAAGAACTATATGCAACTATATGTAAGCCCAATGTCGAACCCCACTCCCCCCCCCCGATAGCAATCGCCACTGGTGCTGGAGAGCAGGCGGCACTGGGGGAGACCCAGACGGGGAGCTGGATTTGGGAACTCGGGATCTGGATCACATACACAGAATCACATGTAATTTATAGAATCATAGAACAGTTCAGGTTGGAAAAGACCCTTGGGATCATCAAGTCCAACCATTAACCCTACACTGCAACGACTAACCCTACACTACAAGTTCACCCCTAAACCATCTCACCCAACACCACATCTAAGCGACACTTAAACACATCCAGGGATGGCGACTCAACCACCTCCCTAGGCAGTCTGTTCCAGTGTCTGACCACTCTTTCCATGAAGAATTTCTTCCTAATGTCCAGTCTAAACTTGCCCTGTTGCAACTTGAAACCATTCCCCCTGCTTCTGTCCCTAATGACCTGTGAGAAGAGACCAGCACCAACCTCTCTACAATGTCCTTTCAAGTAATTGTAGAGCATGATGAGGTCCCCCCTCAGCCTCCTCTTCCTTAAACTGAACAGTCCCAGCTCCCTCAATCGCTATTCTTAAGATCTATTCTCCAGGCCCTTAACCAGCTTTGTTGCCCTTTTCTGCACTCGCTCCAGCACCTCAATATCCCTCTTATACTGAGGTGCCCAAAGCTGAACACAATAGTCAAGGTGTGGCCTCACCAGTGCTGAGTACAGGGGGACAATCACCTCCCTACTTCTGCTGGTCACACAATTTCCAATACAAGCCAGGATGCCGTTGGCCTTCTTGGCCACCTGGGCACACTGCTGGCTCGTATTCAGCCGGCTGTCGATTAGAGCGCACAGGTCCTTTTCCACCAGACAGCCTTCCAGCCACCCTTCCCCAAGCCTGTAGCGTTGCATGGGGTTGCCGTGATCAAAATGCAGGACCCTACACTTGGCTCTGTTGAAATGCCTGCAGTTGGCCTGGGCCCATCAATCCAGTCTGTCCAGGTCCCTCTGTATGGCCTTTCTACCCTCCAGCAGATCGACACTCCCTCCCAGCTTGGTGTCATCTGCAAACTTGCTGAGGGTGCACTCGATCCCCTCATCTAGATCATTGATGAAGATGTTAAACAGGAGTGGCCCCAGCACCGAGCCCTGAGGGACACCACACGTGACTTGCCGCCAACGGGATTTAACTCCGTTGACCACAACTCTTTGGGCCCGGCCATCCAGCCAGTGTTTCACCCAGCAGAGTATGTGTCCATCCAAGCCATGGGCAGCCAACTTGGCCATAAGGATGTTGTGGGGGACGGTGTCAAAGGCCTTACTCAAGTCCAGGTACACTACATTGACAGCCTTCCCCTCATCCACTAAGCAGGTCACCCTGTTACCGAATGAGATTAGATTGGTCAAGCAGGATCTGCCCCTCACGAATCCATGCTGACTGGGCCCGATCTCCCTTTTGGCTTTTAATTGTTCTGTGATGGCTCTTGAGATTATTTGTTCCATCACCTTTCCCGGCACTGAGGTAAGACTGACAGGTCTGTAGCTACCAGGATCCTCCTTGCTGCCCTTCTTGAAGATGGGCGTTACATTCACCAGCCTCCACTCCACTGGGACATCCCCGGTTAACCAGGACTGCTGAAAGATGATGGAGAGTGGCTTGGCAACCACATCCGCCAGCTCCCTCAGCACTCTAGGGTGTAATCCATCAGGTCCCATGGATTTATGAGGATTCAGCTTCTGAAGCAGATCCATAACCAATTCCTCCTGGATTATGTCGGTCCTATTCTGTTCCTCATCCCTTTCTTCCAGCTCAGGGGGCTGTGTGCCCAGAGAACAGCTGATCTTAGTGTTGAAGACTGAAGCAAAGGCGGCATTAAGCACCTCAGCTTTTTCCATATCCGAGGTCACTGTGTTTCCCTCTGCATCCAACAAGGGATGGAGATTCTCCCTAGACCTCCTCTTAGTGTTAATGTATTTATAGAAACTTTTCTTGTTATTCTTTACCACAGTGGCCATGTTTAGTTCTAGTTGGGCTTTAGCCTTTCTAATTTTCTCCCTGCACAGCTTCACTTCTTGTTTATAATCCTCATAGCTTGCCTGCCCCCTCTTCCATAGGCCATAAACTCTCCTGTTCCCAAGTTCCAGCCAAAGCTCTCTGTTCAGCCAGGCTGGTCTCCTTCCCTGTCGGCTCATCTTTCGTGACTTGGGTACAGTCAGCTCCTGCACCTTTAAAATTAATTCCTTAAAGTATGCCCAGCCTTCCTGGGCTCCCATGCCCTCCAGAACAGCCTTCCAAGGAACTCCCTTAACCATGGACCTGAAGAGACCAAAGTCAGCCCTCCAGAAGTCCAAGGTGGCAATTCTGCTGAGCCCTCTCCTTACCTCGCCAAAAATGGAGAATTCTAACATGACATGGTCACTTTGTCCAAGACAGCCTCTAACAGTTACCTCCCCCACAAGACCTTCTCTATTAACAAGGAGCAGGTCCAGGAGTGCACTTCCCCTCGTCGGCTCCGTCACCATCTGTGTCAGGAAGTTATCTCCCACACACTTCAGGAACCTCTGGGACTGTTCCCTCTCTGCTGTATTATGTTTCCAGCACATGTCTGGGAAGTTAAAATCTTCCATGAGAACAAGAGGTAGAGTCCACGCAACTTCACCCAGTTGCCTATAAAGTATCTTATCTATTTCTTCATCCTGGTTGGGTGGTCTGTAGCAGACTCCCACGATCATGTCAGTCTTGTTGGCTTTTCCTTTCATCTTAACCCATATGGTCTCAACCCTGTCATCACATTGATTAGTTTCTAAGCATTCATATCCCTCCCTAACACAGAGGGCCACCCCACCACCTCTCCTACCGCATCTATCTCTTCTGAAAAGCTGATACCCATCAACTGCAGTACTCCAGTTGTGTGAGTCATCCCACCACGTTTCTGTTATGGCAACTACATCATAGTTCTCCATCTGCACAATGGCCTCCAGTTCCTCCTCTTTGTTACCCATGCTGAATGCATTAGTGTAGATGCACCTCAGCCGGGTCACCTTTTGGAAGGGAGAAGCCCTAATACCTTCCTGGTGATACTCAGGTGTTTCCACAGTAACTGACCTCTCAGCAACCCTTGTGTTCTGTCTGCAACCTGATGTGACATTTTGGTCATTAGCTAATTCACAAGATTGTTTGATCTTACTACTACTTTCCTCCCCCACAAGCACCGGCATATTACATACTGGCTCCTTTTCAGTGATTTCGCTTTTACCCCCACCCCCTTCCATACCTAGTCTAAAGCTCTGCCTACTTCCATTAGATGATCATCTCAGGTCTTGTCCAGCCTCAATAATTAAGTCCAGCTGATGACCCAGCACCACCACATTGGCCAGACCATGGCACTCATTGCCACATCCAGCCTCTCCTTAAACACCTCCAGGGACAGTGACTCCCCCCTTCCCTGGGCAGTGCATCCCAGTGCCTGAGCACCCTCTCCGTGAGGAAGGGCTGCCTGAGATCCAACCCAAACCTGCCCTGATGCAGCTTTAGGCCGTGCCCTCTCGTCCTGTCACTGGTTGCCAGGGAGAAGAGCCCGACCCCCACCTGACTACACCCTCCCTTCAGGCAGTTGTAGAGTGTGAGAAGGTCCCCCCGAGTCTCCTCTTCCCCAGGCTAAACACCCCCAGCTACCTCAGCATCTCCTCACAGGACTATCAAAAGCAGGAGGTCAGACAGAGTCCTCCCTGGACACTGACCATTGCAGAAAAAGATAATAAGGGAGGAAAAAAAACTCTCTCGTGATCACTCAATTTAGTATAAATATGATGTATATGGAATGGAATACTCTTGTTAGTCACCTGTCCTGTCTGTCACTCACCGGAGGTACTACCTTTTACTTCCCTGTGACCCCTCTTACTACCCGGCACCCCCAGCGTGGCACACAAGAGCCAGCAGTGGCCTTGGTCACTAGAGGAATAAGTATCAGCAAGAGCCTT
The DNA here is from genome assembly GCA_020746105.1 of Trogon surrucura. Taxonomy (NCBI): domain Eukaryota; kingdom Metazoa; phylum Chordata; class Aves; order Trogoniformes; family Trogonidae; genus Trogon; species Trogon surrucura. The sequence goes on from CM036657.1 coordinate 5,744,738, forward strand.
TCTGCATCCCAGTCCCAGGCAGTAACTGCAAACATCAGGTGTTATCACTGCCAGTAGCACACACTGTCTGCAAAAACATGCTGCTGACTTCAGAACGTGCAGCCTTTTAGAAGACACTAAACTGGAAAGTACAAGTCACTAAACCGGATTGGAGTTTTTTAGCTCAAACCAGGACAATGGAGAAACATGCAAAATAAAATTGCTTTGGTTTTCTGTGTTAAAGCTCTTTATTGGGCTGTACAGCTATAAAGAGCTTCTCTTAAGAGAAAATTGGTGGCATTTACATGACACAGCTTGAATATCTCTTCTTAATTCAGTGATGCAAAAAAGCTAGGCTACAATGTTCTGCAATATTGCGGAAACCCCAATAAAATAGCTTGGTAGGTTTGTTGAAGTAATGTCTTGCACCATGATTATAAATGCTCCTAAGCATAGTTACGCTTCCATAAAACCTTGTTGATATATCTGTAAATGGAGTAATAAGCTAAAACATGTAGATCAGACTAGCTGTGTTTTCATGCACAATGGTGGCTGTTGCCTTAAAGGGAATGTAGAATCAGCTTTAGGGGAAAAACGTTGTAAAAACCCATTGCTTAATTACTTCCAATAAAACTCACTTTTACACATGCTTTTGAAAGTCTTGCAAGATTTTTGCATTGATGGGCAAAACTATGTATTGATGTATTTTTTTTTTATACTTGAAGCATTTTTAATGGAGGTGTCAGTTTAAAATCTTGCTGACTACGATATTGAAGCCAGCCTGTGTCTTCTAATAAGATGAAATCTATTTGTAACCAATTGCTAGTTTGTAGAATTTCAGTGTAAAATGTTAGCTGTTTCAAGGCTTGATCAACTGCACATTTCACCTCGATTAACTTGCAGGAATGCACAGAAGGCAGCAGGTAGGAGAATAGACATTATTTTGCCATACATGCTCTTTCTTTAATCTCAATGTAAACTATTATCGTATTCATTTGCATGCTGATTATGGAATCCAGAATCATGCTTATTGCCTACATCTGAAATAAAGGAGCTGATGTTGCTATCAAACTTGTGCAACTATCTATGGAAACGTGCAACATGAAGTTCTTTGTGAAACCTTAAATTTCCATATTATCTTTTAACACAATTTCTTTTATGTGGCATGACTATAAAACTTTTATACTGCTATAGCTATTTTTTAATGAATACTGAAACGCTGGATTTTCTTCACCCTATTGGACTGCGAGACTAAGAAAAAGTAGCAGGGGAATGCCAGGTAGAAACTAAACTTCTCCAGCAGCTTGCAAACTGGGTGGAGTTTTGTCTCCATCTCCCTTTGTATTGTTCTGCTCTTGAGAGAAGTTGTTGGGATGAAATTAAGGTGAAACCTGTTGTTGATGTCTTCTTTAAAAGTTAGGGTGAGCCACTTAATGCCTTATATGATGCTACTTTCACTGGTGGTTGCATCTGTGGTGGGGTGTTGGGAGAATACCAGTTTGAAGACTGCTGGGTTAGCTCACTGATAGCTGCTTGATAGAAGCATTACTGTACCCAAACTGCCTGTCTGCAAATACTGAAATTCACTATCTGAAATAGGATAACCTTATCTTCGCAACAGTGAGGAAAGGGTGTGCCTGATGAGAGTACTACCACAGTGTTTTGGATGGTTAGTTTTATATGTGTAGATAATGTGACCCTTGAAAAGGCAGGTCCTGGCCACTTGCTCCTGCCGTCTTGTAATGGCACAAGAGGGATCTGGACAGACTGGATCAATGGGCTGAGGTCAACTGTATGAGGTTCAACAAGGCCAAGTGCTGGTTCCTGTACTTGGGTCAGAACAACCCCCAGCAGCGCTACAGGCTTAGGGAGGAGTGGCTGGAGAGCTGCCAGGCAGAGAGGGACCTGAGGGTGTTGGTGGACAGCCGGCTGAACAGGAGCCAGCAGTGTGCCCAGGGGGACAAGAAGGCCAACAGCATCCTGGCCTGTATCTTGTGTGTGTCTAGCAGGAGTAGGGAAGTGATTGTGTCCCTGTACTTGGCACTGGTGAGGCCACAGCTTGAGTAGTGTGTGCAGTTTTGGGAGATGCAGTACCGGACATTGAGGTACTGGAGTAGGTCCAAAGGAGAGCAACAGTGCTGATGAGGGGTCTAGAGAACATGTCTTCTGAGGAGCGGCTGAAGGAGCTGAAATTGTTTAGTCTGGAGGAGGCTGAGAGGAGACCTCGTTGCTCTCTGCAACTACCTGAAAGGAGGCTGTAGTGAGGTGGGTGTTGGTCCCTACTCCCAAGTAACAAACGATAGGATGAGAGAAAATGGGCTCAAGTTGCACCAGGGGAGGTTTAGATTGGATATTAGGAAAAAATTCTTTACTGAAAGAGTGGTGAGACATTGGAACAGGCTGCCTGGAGAAATGATGTTGCCACCATCCATAGAGATATTTAAACGACATGTAGATGTTGTACTTAGGGATATGGTTTAGTGGTGAACCTGGCAGTGCTGGATTAACAGCTGGACTTGAACTTGGAATCTTTTAGGTTGGAAAAGACCTTTATGTTTCCAAGTTCAGTCTTTTATCTGGCTCAATCCTCTAATTTCTCTTACTGTAAGAACAGTTTTCTCAACGTTAAGGAGAAAATAGGAAGCAAGCAGCTATGGACACAGACTTTTTTTTTTTTTTTGGTGGCTGATTGTAGTTGTAGCACATTTGTGTTAAAACTTCAGCTGAGATTAGGTCTATGTTAAAACACATGGGTATAAACTCTGTATGGTAAGGATCAGGGAAGGTAAACCCAAAACATGGCATTTTGAGTTGTATCCTGAAGAAGGGTCCCTTCGGAGAGCCGGCCAAGTAACGACCATCCCACCAATATGGCTACAAGTCGTCCTCCCTTTATTGCTCCGGACAGCTCAATATATACAGTTAAAGCAGTGTCCACGCGCCTGCCCCTTCACAGAGTTGGTCAGTTACAGGTTTACATGCGCCAGCGTTTTATTGGATAGTGCCATTCAACTATGCAGGTGGCTCTCTCCCCCCCTTCTCCCCCCAGCAAGGCTCTTCACAAAACAGCTGCACCTCCTCCTCTCCCTGCCCCAAGGCAGCTCCAAGGACAGAGCCTTTGTTTAGGCCTAAGCTGGGTTGTCCAAAACCTTTAAAGGGATACCACGCCTCTGCTCCACAAGAAATTCCCCTACAGTATCCTTTCTGAAATCAGTGCCTGAAGCTTTATTTGCTGTATATTGGATTACTACAGTTGCAAGAAAAGGTATGTGAACCTTCTGGAGTTCCATGGTGTTCTGCATTAATTTGTCATAAAATGTGATCTAACCATCATCTGAGTCAAGAGTATTGACAAATAGCATGTGCCTAAAATAATAACACGAAAACAGTTTCGATCCTCTCTGTCTTTATTGAACACACTCATTCAACAGTCAAAACGCCATTGGAAAAAGTGAACCCTTGGAATCGATGACTGGTTGACCCTCCCTTGGCAGCAATAACCTCAACCAGGCGTTCCCTGTAGCTGTGGGTCAGAGCTGCACATCCTTCAGGAGGGATTTTAGCCCATTCTTCCTGGCAGAACTGCTTTAGCTCTGTCATATTCTTTGGACGTCTCATGGGTATGGCTCTCTCCAAGTCATTCCACAGCATCTCTGTTGGGTTGAGGTCTGGGCTCTGACTTGGCCACTCCAAAAGGCAGGTTTTGTTTTTCTGAAGTCATTCTGTTGTGGGCTTGCTCTGGTGTTTTGCGTCGCTGTCCTGTTGCATCACCCAACATCTTCAGAGTTTCAGCTGACGTACAGACATTCTCACATTATCCTGAAGAAGTTTTTGATACACTTGGGAATTCCTCTTCCCCTCAATGACTGCAAGCTGGCCAGGCTCTGATGCAGCAAAGCAGGCCCAAATCATGATGTTTCCTCCACCAGACTTTACGGTTGGGATGATGTCTTCATGATGATATGCAGTGCCCTTTTTACGCCAAATGTAGTGCTGCGTGTTCTTTCCACATAGTTCAGTCTTTGTCTCATCAGTCCACAAAACATTTTGCCAGTATCACTGTGCAGTGTCAATGTGCTCTTTCGCAAACTTCAGGCGTGCAGCAATGTTCTTTGTAGCAAGCAGCGCCTTCCTTCGTGGTGTCCTGCCACAGACACCCTGCTTGTGCAATGTTTTACGTACTGTAGACTCATGAACACAGATGTTAGGCAGTTCCAACGATGCCTTCAACTCTTTGGCTGTCACTCGGGGTTGTTTCTTTACCTCACTGATGAGTCTTCGTTGTGCTCTTGGGGTCATTTGGACTGGGCGCCCGCTTCTTGCTAGAGTAGCCACAGCCCCAAAGTGTCTCCATTTGTAGATCGTTTGCCTAACTGTAGACTGGTGAATTCCTAAGGTCTTTGAAATCACTTTGCAACCCTTTCCAGCTTTATGTAAAACAACAATTCTTGATCGTAGATCCTCTGAAAGCTCTTTTTGGTGAGGCATGGCTCACAGAAGCATACATCTTGTGCGGAGCAAACTCAGAAAGTTTGAGTGGTTTTTCTCAGTCAACATAGCTCTAGCCCACACCTCCAAACTCCTTTTCTTAACAAGACTCCAGGTTAGGCTGACTCCGATTAGCTTTTCTGAGGTCAGCTCAAGGGTTCGCTTGCTTTCTCCACTAGCATTTTGAATGTTGAATGAGTGTGTTCAATAAAGACATGGAGGATCAGAACTGGGTTCGTGTTATTATTTAGGTACATTCTGTTTGTCAGTACTCTTGACTTAGATGACGGTTAGATCACATTTTAGGATAAATTAATGCAGAACACCATGAAATTCCAAAAGGTTCACATACTTTTTCTTGTAACTTTAAGTCACCAATGTGCTTTTGAACTCCCATTTTTAAAAATATCTCTTATGATCCCAGGTGTCTCCTTCATACCTTCTGTTAGGGCCTTTGTCTGCTAGTCCTCGAGTATGGAGTTGGTATGGTACAGCAGTATGGATTGAAGTGAGATATTCTTTCATCTTTCCAACTTAACCTCCTTGTTATGGTGGAAGAATCCTACAGAAATATGAAGGAAGCTGCTTAGAAGAATTGTGCACAATTTTATATCTATGAAAAGAGCTCGCTCACAAAGTTGTGATATGATGTACATAAGTCAAGTTACTCATTTGTAGCAGTGGGGGCAGAAGATAGCTTTCTTTTATGTAGTGGGCTCTATTCTTATTTAAAAGGAAAAAAAAAATCTTTTTTTCTATTTCTCAAGTCCGTAGTTCAATCCTCAAACTTTTTCACAACTAACTGATAACCAAGTAAATAGTATTCTTTCCTTTGAAGAGCTCTGTGTCCCACAATACCAGAGTGTGATATGAAAAGGACAGCAAGTTTTCTGTGACTTTCTGGAAGAATCAGTTATGTTGGTTGGAGTTTATTAAGATACATTATATTTTTTTAAAAAGTGGCCACCTTGCTGTGCCATTCTTTCAGGAGTGAAACCTGATGTGCCTGTCTCAGTTCGTGTATGCATTTAATGTGATGCCCACAATAAAGGACATTTCAGAATAAACCATGTGCAACTTAATAACTTCCTTATGTCTGAAAATGTATCGGATGATGGGTGATAATACTGAATCATCTGGGGTTTGTTTGCTTGTCTCATGAAATGCAACATTTTATGTTAGAGCTTATGTTTCTGCCTGTGAGTATAAGATAGTACTGCATGGGTTGCGTTAGGGTTTTGTTGTTGCTGCTGTTTGAATGTGGAAATAATTTGAAATCTTTGAAATCATTAACACAACCCAACTCAACCTTCACCCTGGACATTTTGTTTCTTTAAGTATACTCTTGTGTTGGGTAAGGGTACGGGTAATACCTAAGATGACAACTGTGAAACTGGGATGATGGAAGGTTCAGACGCTTCACCATGCTTCTGCAAAAGGCCTATTTGGGGTACTGTTGGTTCACTTGTGCTTATCTGTCTTTGTGTTCTAGAATATGGTATCGAACTTTAGTGTTTCTGAACTACGACTGTTGTTGGGGTTTGCTGGATGTAATAAAAGCGGACGGAAACATGACCTCCTGATGAGAGCACTGCACTTATTGAAGAGTGGCTGCAGCCCAGCAGTTCAGATGAAAATTCAACAACTCTGTAGATATCGGTACCCAAGGATGACTGAAGGACTTTCAGACTTAGCAGCTATAAAACCTGTGACTTTCGACTGGGACAGTAGTTCCTCTCCTGCTGAGCCTGACCTGGCTGTTGCTGGCATTCACCCTCTCCCTTCTACTTCAGTCACACCTCGGTCTCCTTCCTTGCCTGTGAATTCTGTGCTCCTCCAAGACACTAAGCCCCACTTTGAGATGCAGCAGCTGTCCCCTCCGATTCCACCTGTTCATCCTGATGTTCAAGCTGAAAACCCTACCATTTTATGATGTGCTTGATGTGCTCATAAAACCTACGAGTCTAGGTAAGTGTTTAATAGCTTGGCAGGTTGCTTAATTCATGAAACAGGTGTTGCTCATGACAGGACTAAGTCTAGGCCTTTTGCAGCTAGGGAAAAAGGGGAAATTCCCTTATCATTTCTACCCTTGTCCTCTTCTCACTGCTTGTCCTCACAAGTGTCAAACCACATTTCAGAAAATAGTGTTCTCTTGCATATATGACATGATACAAGATCCTTGTCTTTTGAATATTAAATAATAGAGTAGAATAGTTCTGTTGGAAGGTACCCACAGAATCCCTTTGGTTGGAAGAGACCTTTAAGATCATACGGTTCAACCATTAATCCAGCACGGCTCGGTCACCACAAAACCATGTCCCTAAGCATCAGATCAACACATTGTTTGAATACCTTCAGGGATGATGAGTCCACCACTGCCCTGGGCACTCTGTTCCAATGACCCTTTCAGTGAAGAACTTTTTCCCAATATGCAGCCTAAACCTCCCCTGGCACAACTTGCAGTCACTTCCTCTAGTCCACTTGCTACTAGGGAGAAAAGGCTGACCCCTTCCTCTCTCCAATCCCATTTCAGGTAGTTGTAGAGAGTGATAAGGTCTCCTCTCAGCTTCCTTTTCTCCAGGCTAAACAATTCTAGTTCCTTCGGCTGCTCCTCATAGGACTTGTTCCAGACCCTTTGAGCCTTGTTGCCCTTTTCTGGACACACTCCAGTGCCTCAATGTCCTTCTTGTAGTAAGGGGCCCAGAACTGAAGACAACACTTGAGGTGTGGCCTTCCCAGTGCTGAGTCCAGGGGGTAAATCACTTCCCTACTCCTGCTGGCCACACTATTTCTAACAAGCCAGGATGCAGTTGACCTTCTTGGCCACTTGGACACACTGCTGGCTCGTGTTCAGCTGCCTATCAACCAACGCCCCCAGGTCTTTCTCCAATGTGCAGTCTTCCAACTGCATATCCCCAAGTCTGTAGGCTTCCCTTGGAAGTGACCATCTAACTGCATGACCCCTTCAGGACTGACCAAAAGTTCACGAGTAAGGGCGTTGTCCAAATGCCTCTTAAGAAGTGACAGGCTTGGGGCATTGACTACATCCATAGGAAGCCTCTTCCAGTGTTTGACCTCCCTCTCAGTAAATAAATGCTTCTTAATGCTTAGTCTGAACCTCCACTTTTGGCTGAAGAATTTGGACACCAAGTCTCTGCCTGGTACAAGTGAGGAATGTGTTTGTCAGGGCTACTAGGAAAGTGATTTCAGGGTCAGTAATTAATAAGGTGCAACAATATCAAGAGAACAAGTTCACTTCCTTGTTAGTTCATGCTTATCTCACTGCAACAATTCTTCAGGTTCTGACATTTGGCACTGAAATACTACTTTGTGCAGCAGAATTCAGTGTTGTACCCCAATCACTGAAGGTTTCTCAGCCTGCAGGTTGTTGCCATACTGTATGTTAAAACAGAGTGAACCTTTGTCTTTTGAATAACCTGAGATCTCAGTTTAGTTTCCTCAAATGTCTCGTGTATTTAATTATTTGTAAATATGTTGCTTTCTGTATTAAAATGCAACCTGTCTTACCTTATATGATAGGGAAAATTTTCCCTAACTATTCAGCAATATTGTTTAGAAACACTTCAGCTTTTTGCATAGTCTTAAGCATTTTAGATTCTTAACTGATAATGGAACCTTTTAGACGGTGACTTGTACCTTGGTGAGGTATATACTGATCATTGGTCATCCTCCAGTACCTAAAGTAGCAAACACTACCAACAAGCATTATTTATGCCTGTTGTCACTGTGTTGTGACACCATGTTAGAGAAGAGGTTAATGTCAAACCTGTGTGTTGGTACAATAGCTGTTGTGATGTTGGACAGCTCTGTGGCTTGTGCTGCTATTACTTTGTACTTAGTCAGTGCCACGATGTCCTAGCTAACTCCTGCTTATGTTCACTGTGTGTAGTAGCTGAGTATCTTAACTCATTTCCTGAATTACTCTGTGTTATGGGACACCTGTGGCTGACAACCAGTGTGGTTGACTACTAGCTAACATAGTTACTCTGTCCCATATAATATATTGTGTGCTCAGCATTATGTTTCTGCTGTGCAGTTACTTTTTATTTCCTGGTCAATGATATCTAGAGGTGGTGGCGATGTGCTAGAAATTTCTTAAACAGCTGTTTTCCTCAACTTTGGACATGATCCCTTTTTTCGGAAAGGAGAATGCTTCCTTAGGGGTGTCACCACGTAAATTCCGCTTTCCCTTGAAGACTGTAAAGTTGTTGCATAATGAGGATTATCTAGTCCTGTAACATTTGTATCTTCTTAGGACATGGGTGAGGGGGCCAAAGTTTAACCAAGTACTTGCTTTCAAACTTTCCAGAGCACAGTACCTGAAGGTGGCAGCAGTCAGAGCTACTACTTGATCTATGTGCAGAGGAGTGGGGAAATGAGATGTGAGGAATGCTTTGATATGCAAATAACATATCCTGATGTTAGAAGGATATATGAACATTGGCTGAAAATCAATCTTAACGTGGATTCATAAGAATTTGGAAATGAGGCTTGCTTTATTTAATATTAATTTTTTTTAGACTGTTATGAATAGTTTATAGTCCTAGTTAATAAACCTGGCTGATTGGGACATGGAAGAAATGAGATTTGTGTGCTTGAGAACTAAGGATTAAGAAATCAAATATAGGTAGGTCAGGGAGCGAGGAGTATAGTCTGCTTGACTGTGGCCCTTTAGAAGGGATGAAGTGCTACTATGGGGTCATTCCCAGACATGAATTCTAGCTGGCTTCTTTGGCATTAAAGGTTGTGCTCCCTACCTTTCTCCCCAAAAACTTAGTTACCTTTAGTCAGCTTTGAATTGAGTGTTTTTTCTAGCTGTCCATTAATGGCTTTTGGTGCGTGTTCTCTTCTTGTAGTACTTGAAAGTAGTTGTAAATATCTTCTCTGTGGTACTCTTTTCATTAGGTATCCAACTTTATATTTTGTTGTGTGTATATTTAAACCTTTCTCCCTTGCAGTTCAACCACAGTTTGGTAATATTAAAGTGACTTATGCCCTGTTCCAGGAAAAACTCACTTGGAGATTGTTTTAATCAATGATTCTAATCATCGTGATTAAACCTCTTGTGTCTCTCTCTTTCTAGTACAGAGCAGTATTCAGAGGTTCCAAGAGAAGTTTTTTATCTTTGCTTTAACACCTCAGCAGGTCAGAGAAATCTCTATTTCCAGGTAAGAAATGTGTGGCATACTGTAGGTAAACTTTTACAAAATTTCAGGAGTAAGTGTGGGGTGTTTAGTTCATTTTATGCATTGCATAATTTTGCAGGTACAGAGTGATAATCCTCACCAAAGCTATGCTGAGTTTATTGATTCTGTGTTTTTCAGAAACTATTGCACATGGAATTTATGTGCAGTTGGGGTAAATACCATGCCACTGAAGAGTTAACAGTTATTTGGTTCCAAATAATTGTGGTTATTTAGAGAGGTGGTAAGCTTTTCTTACCTCTGTTTTTTTTTTCCTGGCTGCAGGAATGGAAAGCTGCTTTTATCTTTTGTCCCAGGGTTTGTTGTTGCAAGACCTATGGTGTAAGCCAAGAGATTTCATAGGGTGTTTTCCTCTCTTTCAACATCACACTTGATGGTTACTATAAACTCTTGACAGAGGATGCTGATCCTAAAGTACTGCTTAAATTGTAGTAGCTAAACAGAGGTGTCACTCATGAGACTTGAGCTCAATAAAAGAAAAATAAGAGCAAAGTTGAGTGATGTTGGGGTGGGTGTGCAAGTTCTGTCTGCATATGACCGGAATATGAGATCTGCTGTCTAAATGGGTTGTTTTTTTTCTTTGTCATAGAGAATTCTTGCCAGGGAGCAGGAGAGATTACACAGTTCAGGTTCAGCTAAGGTACATATTTCATAGTGCTTTTTTTATAACTTCTTAACTGGCTAATATGAGCTTGGATGTTTGTGGGGACATAAGAATGTGGTGACACTTATGCTTTCTCTTTTTTGGGGGATCTAGGTTATGCCTAGCAGAGACAAGCTGCCCTCAAGAAGATAATTACCCTGATAGTTTGTGTGTTAAAGTAAATGGGAAGCTGTTTCCATTGCTGGTAAGCTCGTTTGGACATATTTCTGGCTTCTTTATGACTTGCAGTGTGTGGGGTTGGGTGGTGGTACAGTTTGTTAGCTTGCTAAAACAATCAAGCTGTTTAGATATTAGAGAAATCTGAGCGATAACAATAATGTGAGGCATGTGGCTTGTATATTTGCTGTGTGAGAGCTATTACTACTGTTAATCATGTTACAGCCACTGCGTGGATTGTGTTTTAGCCACCTATAGCAAGCCTCATCTGTTGCAGTTAAAATATGCCAAAACCAAGCCAGTGTCTGCATTGGGAATCATCCTCAGCTCTTCAAACTGAATTTGACTTGATTGGTAGTAGCCCTCACTGGGCTCTGTGATTTGGCCTGAGTTCCTTCCTTTTATGAGGGAATGGTATCACATTCCTGTACACAAGTTTGTACACTGTTCTGTGTCTGTCTGGTTAGAGTGGAATTCATTGCAGGGTTGAACAGATGTGTATTAGGAGTCTCATCACTTCCTGATACTGGAACAGAACAGTGTTTGCAGTCATGCGCTTTACTGGTGTCTGATGTTGCAAATGTTAGTATGTAGGTGGGGTCACCTCAAGGCTTGAATATATACAGAAAGGGAAAAACACTCTTGGTCTTGAGAAATCTCTGAATTGGGTATCTGTGTTCAACAGAATAGAGAAACTCTTATGCAACTCATTCTGAAACAGTTCTGGAAGCTATAAAGATAGAAAAAGTAGTAGTACAGGGTTTGTTTTTTTTCCCCAGCAGTGGGTTTGGAAAAATGCTGTGTGGAGTGAGGAGGTGTGAAACCTCTTTCAGAAGGTTTGTTTCCGCCTTGGTGTCAGATGTGGTGTTCTGTGCCCTCCCTCCTGCTGTGTGCAACCATGACTGCTCTCTTTTTTTTTTTTGCCCCTGCTCAGCTTAAATGAGAATCTCTAGCTTTGCTTTCCCTGACTTCTTTAATCACTGTATCACTGTTCTTGTCTCTGTCTACAGTGTGTAAGAGGATTTACTTGATATGTTTTCTGCAAATGTTATTTATGTTCTCTGTGATAAACTTGAGGATTTTCTCCTTTTCTCTGCAGATTGTCTTCCTTTTAACCCACTGTAGTGGTTTGACCCTGGCCAGTGGCCAGGAGCCCACACAGCCGCTCTCTCACCCCCCCTTCTCTGCTAGACTGGGAGAAAATATATTGAAGGGCTCAAGGTTTGAGATAAGGACGGGGGGATCACCCACATCTACCATCCCGGGCAAAACAGACTCTATTTTGGGGAAAATAGTTAAATTTATGTCGCGGGTTAAGGCTGGGCCGGCCACTAACGCGGACAGACGCTCTCTAACCCCCTCTCCCCCCCCCAAACGGGAAGAGAAAAGGGAATGAGGCAGAGAGACTTACGGATGAGAGAAGAAAAAAAACTACAACAGTTTTAATGAAAATAATAGGAATAATGGTAAAAAGATACAAGTAAAGAACTATATACAACTATAGATAGTAGCCCGATACCAAACCCGACTCCCTCCCCCGATAGAAATCACCACTGGTGCTGCAGAGCAGGAGGCACTGGGGAAGCCCCAGGCTCAGCGGCGGCGGGAGCTGGATACAGGGAGCTGGATTCGGGAACTCAGGATCCGGATCAAAATCAGGAGGTCAGATGGAGTCCTCTCTGGACACCGGCCATTGCAGAAAGGAAGGGCGAAAAGGCCGAAAAGGGCAAAAGGGCCGAAAAAAGGGCCGAAACTCTCGTGATCGCTCAATTTATACTAAATATGACGTATATGGGATGGAATACTCTCGTTGGTCACCTGTCCTGTCTGTTACCCCCCGGAGGTGCCACCTTTTACTTCCTTGTGCCCCCCTCTTACTACCCAGCACCCCCAGCGTGGCACACAAGAGCCAGCAGTGGCCTTGGTCACTATAGGAATAAGTATAAGCAAGAGCCTTTCTACATACCAGTCCCAGGCAGTGACTGTAAACATCAGGTGTTATCACTGCCAGTAGCACACACTGTCTGCAAAAACATGCTGCTGACTTCAGAACGTGCAGCCTTTTAGAAGACACTAAATTGAAAAGTAAAAATCACTAAACAGGACTGGGTTTTTAGCTAAACCCAGGACATTCCACCCCTTATTCCATACCATTTACGTCATACTGATCACGAGCTAATGATCTACTTATAGGAAAAGTTCAGTAAGTTCATAAAGTTCATAATCGTGGGTTCTATCCATCATAGCAGTCTCTCAGGGCAGGAAAGTTCATGTGAGATTCGTTACAGTTCGTGTCCACAGGTTGTAGGTTCACTTTGAAGAAGTTACTGGACGTCACTCAACAAGGCTAGCTCAGTTGCTGGATGTCACTTGATGAGGTCAGGTCTGGTCATCACTGGTTATTATTCTGAAAAACACTTATTGAACACTGTTAGTATTATGTAACAACATCATATAGGATTAAATCGAGTATTCTCACCCAGAGTTAAATTTCCTTGAGGTACACATTGAACTTCACCATCTTTCATCATCACCCACCAAGTAGTTCCAGGTCCTTGAGCGAAAGCAACCCCACGAATGGGTTTGCCTTTGCCCGAAGCAGGAAATACCCAGACAGTCTTCCCCAACAAATTCCTTTCATACACCACAGGGACTTTATCTCCCTCTACTGTATGCAAAGGCTCTGAATGAGCAGGACCAGCACGATTGATGGATCCTCTGGTGTTAACTAACCAGGTGGCTTGTGCTAAATGCTTGTCCCAGTTTTTAAAAGTTCCACCTCCCATAGCTTTCAGAGTAGTTTTTAACAGTCCATTGTATCGTTCAATTTTCCCAGAGGCTTGTGCATGATAAGGGATATGATACACCCATTCAATACCATGTTCTTTAGCCCAATTGTCTATAAGATTGTTTTTGAAATGAGTCCCATTATCTGATTCAATTCTTTCTGAAGTGCCATGTCGCCACAGGATCTGCTTTTCTAGGCCCAAGATAGTGTTTCTGGCAGTGGCGTGAGGTACGGGATATGTTTCTAACCATCCGGTAGTTGCTTCCACCATAGTGAGCACATAGCGCTTACCCTGTCGAGTTAGAGGAAGTGTGATGTAATCAATCTGCCAGGCCTCCCCATACCTATATTTTAGCCATCGTTCCCCATACCACAAAGGTTTTAATCGCTTAGCTTGCTTAATTTCGGCGCATATTTCACAATCACGGATAACCTGCGCAATAGCGTCCATAGTTAAATCCACCCCTCGGTCACGAGCCCATCTGTATGTTCCATCTCTTCCCTGATGTCCTGAAGTGTCGTGGGCCCACCGAGCTAGAAACAGTTCACCTTTATGTTCCCAGTCCAAGTCTATCTGGAACACTTGAGCAGCCTGATCCACTTGCTGGTTGCGTCGATGTTCCTCAGTGGCACGACTTTTGGGCACATGAGCATCTACGTGACGCACCTTTACAACTAAGTTCTCTAGCCGAGCAGCAATGTCTTGCCATAGTTCAGCAGCCCAAATAGGCTTACCTCTGCGCTCCCAGTTATTGTGCTTCCACTGTTTTAACCAACCCCAAAAAGCATTTGCCACCATCCATGAGTCAGTATAGAGATAGAGCACTGGCCATTTTTCCCGTTCAGCAATGTCTAAGGCCAGCTGGATGGCTTTTACCTCTGCAAACTGACTCGATCCACCTTCTCCCTCAGTTGCCTCTGCAACGCGTCGTGTGGGACTCCACACAGCAGCTTTCCACTTACGACGGTTTCCTACAAGGCGGCAAGATCCATCAGTGAATAGGGCATATTGCTTTTCATTATCCGGTAACTGATTATATGGTGGAGCTTCCTCAGCACGTGTCACCACCTCCTTAGCGGGCACTGCAAGGTCTTTACCTTGTGGCCAGTCTGCGATTACCTCTAAAAGTCCTGGACGATTATGATGACCCATTCGAGCTCTCTGTGTAATTAGGGCAGTCCATTTACTCCATGTAGCATCGGTGGCATGATGTGTGGAAGGAACTTTACTCTTGAACATCCAGTTTAGGACTGGTATTCGTGGTACTAGGAGAAGCTGTGCCTCAGTACCAATCACTTCCGAAGCAGCTTTAACTCCTTCATAGGCGGCCAATATTTCTTTTTCAGTTGCAGTATATTTGGCCTCAGAACCTCTATATTTTCGGCTCCAAAATCCTAAGGGTCGACCTCGAGTTTCTCCTGGTGCCCTCTGCCAGAGGCTCCAGGCAGGACCATCATCCCCAGCTGCAGTATATAGCAAATTTTTAATATCTTGTCCTGTTCGGATTGGCCCAAGAGCTACTGCTTGTACAATCTCTTGTTTGATTTGTTCAAAGGCCTGTTGCTGTTCAGGGCCCCATTGAAATTTGTTTTTCTTTCGAGTCACATCAAAAAGAGGTTTCACAATCTGACTATAACCAGGAATATGCATTCTCCAGAAACCCACAGTACCTAAAAAGGATTGCGTTTCTTTTTTGTTAGTTGGTGGCAACATAGCTGATATTGTGTCAATCACGTCTATTGGGATCTGGCGACGTCCATCTTGCCATTTCACTCCCAAAAACTGGATCTCTCGTGCAGGTCCCTTGACCTTGCTTCTCTTTATGGCAAAACCAGCATCCAAAAGAATCTCAATTATTTTCTTACCTTTCGTGAACACTTCTTCTGCTGTGTTACCCCATACAATGATGTCATCAATGTATTGCAGATGTTCCGGAGCTCCACCTCTCTCCAGGGCGGTGTGGATCAGTCCATGGCAGATGGTAGGGCTGTGTTTCCACCCCTGGGGCAGTCGGTTCCAGGTGTACTGGATACCCCTCCAGGTGAAAGCAAACTGCGGCCTGCACTCTGCTGCTATAGGAATAGAGAAAAATGCGTTAGCAATGTCAATTGTGGCATACCACTTAGCTGCCTTCGACTCCAGCTCATACTGAAGATCTAACATGTCCGGCACGGCAGCACTCATCGGTGGTGTAACCTCATTTAGGCCACGATAGTCTACAGTCCATCTCCATTCTCCATCAGACTTACGGACAGGCCAGATAGGACTGTTAAATGGTGAGCGAGCTTTGCTGATCACTCCTTGGCTTTCTAATTGACGTATCAGCTTACGGATGGGGACTACAGAGTCTCGGTTGGTACGATATTGTCGTCGATGCACTGTTTTAGTAGCAGTTGGTACCTGTTGGTCTTCAGTTTTCATCAGCCCTACAACACTAGACTCCTCTGAAAGTTTGGGCAAGCTAGACAGCTGATCAATGTCCTCAGTCTCCACAGCTCCTATGCCAAAAGCCCATCGATACCCTCTTGGATCCTTGTAATACCCTTTCTTGAGGAAGTCTATGCCAAGGATACATGGGGCATTTGGACCAGTCACTATAGGGTGTTTTTTCCACATATTCCCAGTAAGGCTCATTTCGGCTTCCAATACAGACAATTGTTGAGAACCACCTGTCACTCCAGAAATAGTAACAGTTTCAGTACTTGTATGATTCGATGGCATTAGAGTGCACTGTGCACCAGTGTCCACCAGAGCTCTTTATTTTCGTGGTTCTAATGTGCCAGGCCACCGAATCCACACAGTCCAATAAACTCGGTTGTCCCTCTCCTCCACCTGGCTGGAGGCAGGGCCCCTCTAATTTTGAGGTTGATTCACAGGGTTTACCTGATTCACAGTATTAACTACATTTACATTCCGATTGTTCCTTCTCGTGGCAGATTGTTGTCTTCTATTGGTGTTTCGCAAATTGGATACTCGTTCTCGTAGAGCAGAAGTAGGTTTTCCATCCCAGTTTCTCATGTCCTCACCATATCCACGTAGGAAAATCCACAAGTCATTCCGTGACAAGTTACCATCATTTTTAGTTGATCTTGAAGGTCTGTATTTTCTAACAGCATCAACACGGCTCCATTGAGGTCTGTCATCTCTCTTGGACAATGTTTCAATCAGCTTCTCTAATGACTGATTGTTTTTCTCAAATGATTCACTATTTTTCTCAATTGCTTGATTGGTTTTCTCCATTGCTCTCTCAATTGATTCATTGGTTTTCTCCATTAATTTCTCCAGTGATCTGTTGTTCTCCTCGATTATTTTTTCCATGGCAGCAATCTGAATTTGTTGGGGATTGGCAGTACTGTCTTCATACTGTCGTGCTTTGTTGGCCACTTCACTCACTGTTGGTACCTGACCATCTCCATCTAATGCCCAGACCATTGTTGACAAGGTGTGCTTATACACTGGTGGGGCACTCCTCACAAACATCTGAATAACGTGTTTGTGGCAGGGCATTTGATCAGGGTTTAAAATTGTTTGTGGATCGCTGTAAATCACCTCTCTCACTGCTAGTTCTCTCAGGAACTTAATGCCTTTCTCCATGCTGGTCCAGTTGGTTGTGTGGATAGGAATATCATCCTTGTGGGTATACCGGTTCTTAATAGCTGTCAAGAGTCGTCTCCAGAGGCTGAGACTGTTGTCGTCTTTTGCAAGTTCCGTATCAACGCCTGCGTTTCCAGACAGGGATCCCAGCTGTTTGGCTTCTTTACCGTTCAGATTAATGGTCTCGGCTCCTTTATCCCAGCAACGGAGTAACCACTTGTAATATGATTCACCTTCACGACGGCCAAAGTCCTTTCTCACATCTCGCATGTCCCTCAGAGTTAAAGGTTTGACAGCTACGTCTGATTCTGACCCTGAACTATCTGATGACTTCGGTTGGGAAGGACCCTGTCCTGGATCAGAATCATCTGATGTTGGGTGATTTGTCTTTGTTAGATGTTTCTTCCCAGTCACAGGGATACCAGCTTTCTTTCCTGAGTCTGAATCTGAGTCATCTGATGGTGCTACTTTAGGAGGGCTTTGTCCTGGAGTTGTGTTATCTGTTGGTAGGGCAATTGACTTTCTCTGATGTTTCTTTCTAGTCACAGGGGCGACATTTGCTGATACAGACTGAGTGTCAGAGGCCACAGTGTCTGTCATTGTCCCACACCAATGCTTACTTAACCGCCAAAACATAAACAGATTTGAAAAAATCAGCTTTAACATCAATATTAATAATAAAATCTCAGCCTTTCGATTAAGATAACTGCATTCACATCCACAATCACAATCATTAAAATCCGGTAGACTCAGGTTAGCAAACAAATGGGTATAATTTCCTAAGGTGAAATTGAAAGTGTAGTTAAAAACAAAATTCATCATTGTGCTCTTAAGGTATTCAGGTATGCCGATCACCCAAAATACTGCAGAATACACCGACACAAAAAAACCCAACACCGTGAAAATTCTCATTTTTAAATCAGAGCAGGCAAACCACAGACAAATATACCAAATCACCCTCGAGAGTTTGGACAAAATTTTGACACCCAGGGAGGAACCCACATTTAAAAGAACATGACATAACATTTCACCGACCGATAACATGATGTGAGCTGTCTGGTTTTTCTCCTCTAACCCTTCAGAACTCTCAAAGAAAAGATCTGATACGCTCTCAACTGCGCCGGATGGAATTTAAACTATGCGGGCAATATATCAGAGCCCAGTTGTGTCTAAATAGCTGGTAAAATAGTCTGAGCCTGATTGGTGTTTGTTTTCTTGCCCCACGTTGGGCGCCAATAAATCTGTCGCGGGTTAAGGCTGGGCCGGCCACTAACGCGGACAGACGCTCTCTAACCCCCTCTCCCCCCCCCAAACGGGAAGAGAAAAGGGAATGAGGCAGAGAGACTTACGGATGAGAGAAGAAAAAAAAACTACAACAGTTTTAATGAAAATAATAGGAATAATGGTAAAAAGATACAAGTAAAGAACTATATACAACTATAGATAGTAGCCCGATACCAAACCCGACTCCCTCCCCCGATAGAAATCACCACTGGTGCTGCAGAGCAGGAGGCACTGGGGAAGCCCCAGGCTCAGCGGCGGCGGGAGCTGGATACAGGGAGCTGGATTCGGGAACTCAGGATCCGGATCAAAATCAGGAGGTCAGATGGAGTCCTCTCTGGACACCGGCCATTGCAGAAAGGAAGGGCGAAAAGGCCGAAAAGGGCAAAAGGGGCAAAAGGGCCGAAAAAAGGGCCGAAACTCTCGTGATCGCTCAATTTATACTAAATATGACGTATATGGGATGGAATACTCTCGTTGGTCACCTGTCCTGTCTGTTACCCCCCGGAGGTGCCACCTTTTACTTCCTTGTGCCCCCCTCTTACTACCCAGCACCCCCAGCGTGGCACACAAGAGCCAGCAGTGGCCTTGGTCACTATAGGAATAAGTATAAGCAAGAGCCTTTCTACATCCCAGTCCCAGGCAGTGACTGTAAACATCAGGTGTTATCACTGCCAGTAGCACACACTGTCTGCAAAAACATGCTGCTGACTTCAGAACGTGCAGCCTTTTAGAAGACACTAAATTGAAAAGTAAAAATCACTATACAGGACTGGGTTTTTAGGTAAACCCAGGACAATTTATTAAAGAACAAATCAGAGAAGAGTAGTAAGAGATAAAAACAGCTCTTAAAAACCACAAAAAAAAAAAAAACCAAACCAGAAAACCTCCACCTTCCCCTCATCCCTCCCTTCCTCCCAGACAGTGCTATCAGTGTGCCAGTACTGCTTCAGCTTGTATCAGCTCTTGTTAACATGGTGTTTTCTTGTATTTCTACAACTATCTGTGTCTTTCACTATAGTGTTGCTTCTGACTTAAAAGGAGTAAATGTAGAGCCTTGCATGCTGGTGTCTTAGCAGGTAACAGGGATTTTTATACATGATGTGCTACAGCAGGTGGTACTTCTCTTATAGTCAAGACAGAATGTGCAATTTCAAAAAGGCAATTTGCTTTCCTGTTCCTAGTTTAATTTGGTTTTTTTTTTTTTTTTCTTCTGGCTTTAACAGGTTCTACCTGCTTTGACTAATACAGTTCTCGCAAGAAGCGTGAAATACTGAATAATGTTGGTGCTTGCTAGCCACTAGAATTGACAACCTAACTAAACAGTGCTAGATGATGCTGGCTGATAGACAAGCAGAATGCTCTTAACCCTTGGAAGGCTAGGAAGGGAAGGGTTTTTTTTTAAAGTGTTCTAGGAGTACAAGACTGAATCTGATCTCAAGGTAGTTGCTTGTAGTTGCTCTGTGGAAGAAGACATTAAAAGCTTGACTGAAAGACTCTGCAGCACACATGCTTTATATCTCTAAAAATGGAAAAAAAATAAATTGGGAAATATGAGAACTTGCATCCTTGTTCTCTTGAAAGCAAGGCAACTTGATTTTTAGATTGGAGACCAGCAGGATTGTTGTGGCTGGTATAGTATATGTGAAAATCTCCTAAATATTGCAGGGATGGTGTTTGTCCACATAAGCTCATTATGAAGTCACCATAATAGAGAAAGGCCTGCTACAGTGAAGCAGTTGGGATGTGTGCTTTATAAATGGCTGCAGCTGTTATGTCTGACTAAAGACATGGCAAATCAATCATTCTTTTAAATAGGAAATTGTCAGCAGTCCCCATACATTTGCTGCCTCTATTCTGTGATAAAGCACCCATGGTAAGGTTTCTAATAGCTACTGGGTCACTCATCTGGGGTGACAACCATTTTGGAGTTCTTCAACAACTCCTATCTGTTGTTCTGGCTTGGCAGACCTGCCTGTAGATGTTCAGAGTCCCTATTTTGTCACTACAAGCAAGAGTCCTGTCTGAAATAAGGACAGTGGTGAGGCACAGCCTCACAACTATCAAGTCCTTCCCTGGAATAAAGGGAGTGATTTATCCTACGGTATACTTGGTTAGTGAGTGAAAGAGGTTGGTTGTTGGTTTGTTGGTTTTTTTTATTTTCAGACAGTGTCTTTCAAAGTAACTTTTTCCAAGCACTAGGCTGTGAATGTGTGTGTTTTCTCTGGGTAAAACATGTGTGTTTTTTCCTCGGCATATCTTTTTTTTTTGTATAGAACAACACTATCTTGAACTAAGTGAAATCTGACAGTTCTGTGTAAGACATAAGGCTGCAATCTCTTACTGGCATCATTCTGGTGCAGGATGAGTTTTTGAGAGGAGCAGACTGTCTCTATGAGCTCAAAACAGGTTCATGTTGCAGACTGGCTTGCTTTTGTAGTGACAGATGCAAGGTGGGATGAATAAGCTGCAGTTAGGCCATGTGCTCCTTTGCACAGCACAAGTACTTTCTGCTCATGATGTGCTGGAGAGTGTGTGCTTGCTTAGGAGCAAAAGGGATCTGGATGGCTCCTGATTCAATTGACAAACATTATATAGGAAATAACTTGGATAGCTTTTCTGTGTAGTTTTATGAAATTCTTCATTTAAGCTGAGCAAACAATATCTGGTTAACTTTGTTTCTGCAGACAACAGCAAAGCCTATTAGCTCTTAGATATAGCTTATATTCAATTTACATCCCTTTTTTAGCAGCCTTGGCGGAGTACAAGTGACAACCTGTTGCTAATGGGGTTAAGTGTAGTTGATGCGAGGCAAAGCAAAGCAGACACCAAGAATGTGTGGAGCTCTTGGAATAAGACTTTGTTTCTTAAATAGAATCAATGAAGTGTTCTTTGGGTATGAAACATTGAATTAACTCTCTGTGACTTGCTGTGTTTGTCACGAAGACGTTGTTCTTGTGATGATCTGCTCCCTTTTGGAAGGGTTGGGTGAAAAAAAAAGGAGAAAGCATCAGCATTGCTTTTTTTTTTTTTTTTTTTTACTCTTCCAGTGAACTTAGCTAGACTAAAACTATGTCTTATTCCACCTTTTCAGCACTTCTGTAAAACCACTTTGTTTTAAAGTGCTTGAAAATATTTGTGTTTGGCTCATGGTACTAGACTGTCGAAGACTGATATTTCTCAGAGTAGATATTGAATTTTGTCTCCAGCCTAGAGACCTTTTAGGCTTATCTGTTTAAAACTAATGAGTTTGTTTCAGCAGGTTTTTCAGAGCACAAGAGGAAGACTTGATAATGCTTTACTTGTCCTTTCTTCCCATAGGGATATGCTCCACTGCCAAAAAATGGAATTGAACAGAAGCGACCCGGACGTCCCTTGAATATCACTTCTCTAGTTCAGTTGTCAGCAGCAGTGCCAAACCAGGTTTTTATTTCGTGGACTTCTGAAATTGGAAAGGTAAACTATGTTCTGTAGAATGTGGAAATTTTGTCTAAATAACCTCATCTAGCATTCCTTCTCTTCTACTGCCTGATGTTGCTGGTGAGCAAGAGTTCAGTATTAGGTGGCTGAACCTCATTATCAGTGCTAGGAAACAAAGCTTGTTCTAGACGTATGGTAGTTTACAGTAATGCATATAAGAAAGTCTTTGCCATCTGTGTCCAAATCTTATAGAATTCACATTAGAAAGCTTGCAATTAGGGATTGTCTGAAATGTGTCAAAAATAACAAAATCTTTGTGGTGTAAATCATTGGAATCGTTAGGGTTGGAAAAGACCTTTAAGATAATAAAGTCCAACCATTGGTCCAACAGTGCCATGACCACTAAACTATGTTCTCAAGTGCCAGATCTATGCTTTTTTTTGAACACCTCCAGGGATGAGGACTCTACCACTTCCCTGGGCAGCCTGTTCCAATATCTCACCACTCTTTCAGTAAAGAATTTTTTCCTAATATCCAATCTAAACCTCCCCTGGTGCAACTTGAGCCCATTTTTTTCTCATTCTATCGCTTGTTACTTGGGAGAAGAGACCAACACCCACCTCCCTACAACCTCCTTTCAGGTAGTTGCAGAGAGCAATGAGGTCTCCTCTCAGCCTCCTCTTCTCCAGACTAAACAGTCCCAGCTCCCTCAGCCACTCCTCGGAAGACTTCTTCTCCAGACCCCTCACCAGCTTTGTTGCCCTTCTCTGGACCCACTCCAGCACCTCGATGTCTTTCTTGTACTGCGATGCCCAGAACTGCACACAGTACTTGAGCTGTGGCCTCTCCAGTGCCAAGTACAGGGACACAATCACTTCCCTACTCCTGCTGGACACACTATTGTTGATCCAGGCCAGGATGCCGTTGGCCTTCTTGGCCACCTGGGCACACCACTGGCTCCTGTTCAACCGGCTGTCCATCAACACCCCCAGGTCTTTTTCCACCAGACAGCTCTCCAGCTGCTCTTCCCCAAGCCTGTAGCGCTGCTGGGGGTTGTTGTGACCCAAGTACAGGACCTGGCACTTGGCCTTGTTGAACCTTGTACAGTTGGCCTTGGCCCACCAATCCAGCCTGTCCGGATCCTTTTGCAGAGCCTTCCTGTCCTCCAGCATATCAATGCTCCTGCTCAATTTGGTGTCATCTGTCAATTTTTATGTAGGGTGCACTCAATCCCCTCATCTAGATCATTGATAAAGTTACTAAACAAAACTGTCCACAAAACTGAGCCCTGGGGAACCACCCCTTGTGACCAGCCAACAACTGGATTGAACTCCACTCTCTGGGCTCAGCCATCCAGCCAGTTTTTAATGCAGTGAAGTGTACACCTGTCTAAGCCATGAGCCACCAGCTATAAAACAGTACAAAAAATCCCTGAAGGTAAACTTACTTTCTTCCTTGTAGCCTGAGGGTGTGAAAAATGAAATTATGTAGCCATATATTATAAGGCATGTTTCGCAGTGTCTGTTTTAGCTGTCTACTAGAGAAGCCTTTTATTCTGACCAGGTGTGCCAAGGCTGTGGAGACAAGCATTTTCTTTTGAGGTTTTTCTATGTTCTACCAAAGTAATATTAAGTAGTTTGTGGGGTTGTTCTTGTTTATTGTTTTTTCTTTTTACAAAAGCAACTTTTTACGTCATAGGAAGAACTAGTTAATGGATATTTCTATTTCTGTTCTGAGATTCATTTTTATTATGTGAAAATAGCTTCTCTGAGATTATTTAAAACTGTACTTGTAAATAAACAGAACTGTGTGGAATTTCTAGCTCAAAACTCTTAGATGGCAGGTCATGGGGACAGGTTTACTGGGGAGGTGTCAGGCTGCTGGTGTCAGCTGTTTCTGGCCTTGATGGATCTTGCATGCTTGTTTGGAACATGTTTGTGCTATAATTCTGGATATCTGAGCAGTGTGTTTTCTCTACAAATGAAGAGCATTCTAAAATTTTGGGTGACTTGAGGGGAAGTGGGGAAGGATGGAGAGCTGGGGAGACAAAGTGAAAATTGAAGCCTCTTTATAAAGGAATTTTAAACTTCATGGATGGTGCAGTGGGGAAAAGGCATACTAGACTTCAGGTGGCAGGAGATAAAGGGGTTGATGACTGAAATGTGATACCTGTTGCTTTCTAGTGCCTGCAGTCCATAATAATAGTTGAAAAGGAATTAGCCTTTAAAATGACTGTGTGGCTGTTTAGAAATTCCCTTATATATTTATTAAGGAAAGAAAAGAGAATGTGGGGAACTTCTGAATTTTTTTCTGAAGTTTAAATAGCTGTTGCAGCAGCACTTTTGGCTGTTGGCAAGTCAAGAACTACTTTATCTGTGAGTAGTGTAATTTTTTTTTTTTTTTCCTTCAAAAACAAAATTTGTGTACCAAAGTGAGAGACTGGTATAAGCTCTTATACACTAATTACAATTTTAGAAAGAAATTGCAAAGAAAGCTAATGTTCAGAAAATAAGTGTTGATAGCAAAGTTTAGTTTAGTTGTTTTTTTTTTTTCTCCTAAAACAGAGGGAAAGATCTAAGCTGTTGCTTCCCAATCATGAATCACAGAAATCTTGAAATGACTGCAATGTTGTGTGTGGTCTTGGCCTTTCCTGCCGACCCCTGCTTTATTATTCCCCTATATCTGCTGAAACATATTCCTGTGGGAGCAGATGAATTAGAGGTTGTTTCAGGCATTCCCCCTTGCTCTGAGAGGTGAAAAGAGTTCTTTGGTTTAACATTGGTGCTCTGCTCTAAGTATTTGAACTTGCACAGCAGCTGTCACTGTCCTCTAAACAAAACCCTTGGGGACAATGTGGAGCATCAGTGGGATTATTGGCATCTATTTGACTGATAGTGGAGGGCTTCTGAGCAAAGGAGGTGTCAGTCCCACAGAGGTGGTCAGACTTGAGCCTGTAGGATCCTTTCTGTAGGCAATAAGCAGTGCAACATATGGTCATTCTTTGGGGGGGGGGGGGGGGGGGGAATGTTTTTCTTAGTGGTTTTCTATGCATTTAGACAACTTTATCTGCTCATCTAGGTAAGAGGTGTTTTTTCTATAGGTGGTAAAGGAGGAGCAGGACAGTAGGTGTTCTTGTTTCAAATTCATGTGCAGAGTACCCAGATAGTATAAGAGCTATAAGAAGGTGGCTGGCAGGGAGTGGAAATAAGAGATTGCAGGTTGTGTGTGCTATACAGATGAAGCTATTGTTATTCTGCAGTAGTGGGACTTGCAGAATTTTCATTAGTGACCTGAGAGTGAACACTGAACAAAAGAAGCTGGCAAGTGGTATGAATTAAGGAAGAGTAAATGCTAGGGAATGTGGCCAGCCTTAGAGAGATGGATGTGGCATAATGAGGCTTGGCCTAAAAGTGCAGAGCAAGCTAAAGAAAAGATATGAGGCAGTTGGTGCAGCTGTGTGCTACCTGAAGGTGTTATGTCTGCACCTGAAAGACCACTAATCTTTTTCTTTTGTCATGTGATTGTCTTTGAGCTCCCTGCTAACAGATTGTTTTGGTGGTTTGTTGTTTTTTTTTGGGGGGGGGGGGAAGGTTTTAAGAGACAAATGTGACAAGTTCTTAAAGACTGCATGTATGAGACAGTGTCACCAGTCTAAGTCATCTTTCTAAGGAAAGAACCCACATTCTCTTGGTTGCAGAGTTACTCTTCTTGGTTAAGTCACAACTGGAGTAGGACAGGTGAACTTGATTGGCAGGAGAATTCTGGCAGAGTATTGGACTCTCTCACAGTAATGAAGTAATCTGCCAATGCTTTTTGTAACTATTAAACAAAAAGTCATGCTTCTGTTTTTATTATATGCAACTAGAGTAAATAATCTGTCATAGTGGAAAGTACTGTGTGAAATAAATATTTTTCATCACTTTTTGTAGAATTACTCCATGTCTGTGTATCTTGTTCGTCAGCTCACTTCAGCTGTGCTTTTGCAAAGGTTAAAAATGAAAGGTATCAGAAACCCTGATCATTCCAGAGCACTAGGTAAGTCTAATTTGCATGTCTGTACTTCTTGAGGGTGGTTGGTGGCTCTTTAAAAGTAGAACTGGCTGTACTTGGGGGATTTGCAGCATTTTGTCAAGAAAAATCCATGCTCAGAGTATCAAAGGTTCCCTTTGCTGTTGCTGAGGCATCATACACTGCTTTGGAGAGGGTCCTTGTGCTGGTAGGGAGCACACCTAGAGATCCCATCTGAAATGTTCTGATGGGAATGCTATGAGCACCACTTACTGTGGTGGGCTGTGAGGTGCAGGTAGATGTCCTAAATTCTCTTCGCTTGCATGTGATGCTGATTCTTTTTGTACCTCACTCATGATTATTTTATTTATCTTGTTGCTTGCTGAGTTGAGTTTGTTCTATTAACCATCGTGGCTGTTAGTGCATCTGCTGCGCATCAGTCTTGTGATGTGCAGTGTTTGCCAGTTGCTTATAAATAGCCAAACTACTGTTGTTTACTATGAACTACTTTCCCAGATGCTTAATTTGGAAATAAAGTACACGTATTGGCCAATCAAGATTAGCATTTTAAATAAAGTCTGTGTATAACTCCTTAATTTATTTTAATAGTTAAAGAAAAACTAACTGCAGATCCTGATAGTGAGATTGCCACAACCAGTCTGCGGGTATCTCTGATGTGTCCTGTAAGTATGACTGGAAATTACCATATACTAGGTTGTCATTTCATCTTTAGTGCAGAGTTGGGTTGCTTTTAAAAAGGCTCTGCTTCAGAAAATTTCACTGGCTTTTCATAGAATCATTAAAACATTTTCATCTGGAAGAGACCTTCAAGATCGAATCCAACCTTTGTTGGACTCTCAACACCACTAAACCATATTCCTCAGCACAACATCTACCCATTTCTTAAACACCTCCAGGGATGGTGACTCAACCACCTCCCTGGGCAGGCTGTGTATATATTTATTATGTACTGTTTTATTAACATAAAATATTGGGGAGAAAGGTGCATCTACAAGCACCTGATTGTAGCAGCATCCAACCAACTATAGTTTAGAGCTGTGAATGCCTCAGTTGTAATGCAGTTGGAATCGAGTTCCTACTTGTGTATAGTGAGATCTTTAGTAGTAGCTTTTGTATGTTGAGGTGTAGAGACTGATTGAGCAGGGTGACAGAATAATTAAAGGATACAGTGATAAATAAAGCTTCAGATCTTCTTATTTTTGGTGGTATTGCTTATGCTGCCAGCTAATATTGATGACTGTAACAAGGTTAATGCTGCCTTGGGATTTCTCTTCCCAGGGAGAAACTGGCCTTGTGTTTATGACTGGTCTGTTAACATAACTGAAGCTCACAAAATCTCTTGAAATATTTGGCTAAAAGAAAATGAGACCTACTGAAGCACCTGATTCTATCAAAGTAAAAATCCTAGAAAGAACATTGCAGGTCCATTAGAAAAGATTCTGAC
This sequence comes from Trogon surrucura, assembly GCA_020746105.1. Classification (NCBI taxonomy): domain Eukaryota; kingdom Metazoa; phylum Chordata; class Aves; order Trogoniformes; family Trogonidae; genus Trogon; species Trogon surrucura. The sequence goes on from CM036657.1 coordinate 5,771,807, forward strand.
TGTCTTCATCTCGATGAAAACTTTGAGGATGGCTTTATTGTTCCTATAAGTGCACTGTATGTGCTTTAATAGGGTGGACTTGCCTGCAATGACCTTAGCACTGATGCCTCTGTAGTGAGAAGAGACAATTAACTTCACTGACTGCCCCTGATTTCATCGTTAGCCATCCAGGCCTACTTCAGTCTTATGTTCTGATGCTCTTTAAACGTATCTCCTGCAGCTGGGAAAAATGAGACTGACAGTCCCGTGCCGTGCTGTAACTTGCACACACCTGCAATGTTTTGATGCTGCTCTTTATCTTCAAATGAATGAAAAGAAGCCTACTTGGATCTGCCCTGTCTGTGACAAAAAGGCAGCTTATGAGAGCCTGATATTAGATGGGTAAGAGACTGGGTTTGCAGATGAGAGTTACTTAAAACTTTTCTTTGTTTACTTAATACCTACTTCTGTGACCTGAGACTTAGCCATTTCAAACTATTTTCTTTGTCAAAATATATTGGACTGAGGGGAGCTGTTAGACTCTCTTAGTTTCTGTTCTCATGTAATGAACTATATAAACTTATCTCCTAAATGCATCATGAAACTCTTGAGCCTCAGTATATTTCCTCTGGAGAAATCCAAATATGACATCTAAGGATAGGATAGGTCTTCCTTTTGCATGACCCTATCTCTGAAGGTATTAACTTTTAAATTTTAACTTTTACTCATAAACTAGTGTCAAACTTTAAAGGGATGGTGATTTCTGATTCCATATGAGAATCTCTAAATTGCAAGACTATTTGAGCAGAAAATGAGTAGGCTGGGATCTTCTTTTAGGTTTCAATGTCTGCAAAGGCTGTAGTTACAGGCTTTTGGGTAAGATGAACTAGGGGGAGAGTACACTTAATGAATTGAAGGTGACTATGTTTCAACTGTGTCTCCTTTTCATAAAAAAAAAATAAAATAAAATCACTTGAAATCAAAAATGAAACCACTTGGCTTTATTTTCTAGGCTCTTTATGAAAATCCTTAATGAATGTTCAGATGTGGATGAGATCAAATTCCAAGAAGATGGTTCTTGGTGCCCCATGAGGCCAAAGAAAGAAACTGTGCAAGTCTCAAGTCCACGGTGCACCAAAATAGAGAGTATGTGCATCTGGGTACTGGCTGTAAACCAGCAGGGAGTCCTGGAGACTTAGTTGTAGCTTGGATGAATGTTGATATTTTGATTTTGGAGGGCTTAATACTTCTTGTCTTTAAAAATAAAGGGTTGTAATTCTAAAAGTTTTCACTTTTGTCTTTGTTCTTTATAATAGTAGTTAAATGAAAGTTTACTCTTGTTTTAAGTCCTTAAACTGAGAAGTGAAGATTAAAGCTTTAGCTTTAATAATCTCAACATGATACAGAATACTAATAAGTTCCTGGGAAACAGCATTTGCTGTAGCATGTAGCTAACAGGGATTTGAGTTCCTGGTTCTGTTGCAAATAGAAATTTGAATCAAGGCAAGCTTTTCCTCCATCTCTCTGTTAAATGCTGGAATGTCTTGGACATTGACCTGTGGCTATCAGTCAGTCCTGCACCTTGGTTAGCAAAACCAATGACTTCTCAAGTCCTCTGTCAACAGCTCCATTTTGGTAGTCAGGCCCAACTTCAGTATCAGGCTTAACCACTTTCTTTACTGTTGTGCCTTCTTCTGTCTGTCCCAATCTGTGCAACTCAGCTGCAGTTACTGTCTGTGGCTCTGTAAAGTTCTTGCTCTTGGCCTGTAGGATGCAGGAGACCTGCACAGGAGAGGGGCACTGGTTAGGCTCACTAGCAGCCACTCTTCTGAGGCGATTCCAGGTGTCATCTTTTAGTAATAGCTTGTTAGTGTTGCTGTATGTATGAGGTGTGTTTGTGTCTCTGTGTAGTGGTTTGTGTTTTGTACTTAAATAACAGTGATTAAAACCAAACCCCTTCTGTTTTGCCAGCTCTTGAAGTAGTGAACAGGTGTACTGTGTCTCTAGTCCACAGGAATGTGTGGTCTTTGGTGAGCAAATAGTCATCTAAGGTCCCTTCCAGCCTATGCCGTTCTATGATTCAACAAATGAAATGCTGTTGCTTTTTGTGAGGATTGTGGAGGAGTCCTTTTGCAAGAGACTATTTCTTATTTTTATAAAAAAAGTAGCTACAAACACATCTCTTAATGAAGTTTCAAAAGGCACCAAGATTTTCTTCTGTGCTTCGGTGTTTGAGATGACTAACTGTAATTGTATCAGGACTGTGCTTTCTTGTCTATCTGTGACTAATGTATCTTGCTCTTTGGGTATGGCAATGGCATGTTTTCATTTTTCAAAGCCAGGCTTTTGAGGCGTAGCTTATCTCCTATTAAAAAAAAACCAAAAAACATTGCTTGAACGTGAGTTTTGGCAAAACTGTGGGGTGTCTTTGCCCCACAGAAGCGAGAGTCTGAAGTATAAGAGGTGCTTGAGAAGGGGAAGGTCTGGAATCCAAGCTTCTGAAATCAGGCATAGCATAAATGTACCAGTGCAGCAGTCTGGGGAGGAAGATGCAAGTGGGTAACACTCATGGCTGGTGGGCTGGAGGGAGTGATGTGGAGCAGCAGCTGGGAGCAGGCCTCTGGATGTTTCCACCTGACTTGGAATTTATGAAATGTTATGCATGTGGCTGGTGCCTGAACACCTTGTGGTGTCATCTTTAACAGTGTTCCGAAATAATCAGGCAAAAGGTGAGTATGCAGAAGGGTTTTGACTGGTTGCATGCTCCCGGAGGGCTGACCTTAGCTTGGGCTCAGGCTGTGAGCAAAGATAAGCTTGATATTCAATTCCCATGTGCCATCTGTGCTCCAGGGGCTGAATACCTTGGTGTTACAGGTTAGAGTCAAGGAACAGTTTTATGTGGAGAAACTGAACTGAGTACTCTCCTCCTGGCTCTGGCTACCTGCACGTCCCTCCCAGAGTGCTCCAGATACAGATGTCTAATTCTGCCTTGGAATGATAAACTATTATAAATTATTCTAGCACTGTCCTTTTGTTTTAATGCCCCCTTGCTCTTATGTCACAGCTGCTGTTGAGAGCCAAGATATGATCGTGTTATTATGAAGACTGTTATGAAAGAGGAAATTAGAGTAGAATACTGTGTAGCGATTAGCTATGCTATAGTTGTGTTGTAAGCTAGTGACATTATGAATGAGAGTGCACAACAGTGCATAACTTCTTCTCTGTAACTAAATAGCCAGGTTGTTTGTAATTTCCCATGTTGTTTAAAACAGGGTTCTTATGTATCAGCCACCTACTGTCAGAGTGCCCAGCGTGACAACGATTGATGCTGCTGCTATTCCGCCCTCATTAACAGACTACCCAGTACCATTCCATCATCCACCAATATCCAGTTGTCGCGGGTTAGGGCTGGGCCGGCCACTAACGCGGGCAGACGCTCTCTAACCCCCTCTCCCCCCCCCCAAACGGGAAGAGAAAAGGGAATGAGGCAGAGAGACTTACGTGTTAGAGGAGGAAAAAAAACTAGAACAGCTTTAATGAAAATAATAGGAATAATGGTAAAAAGATAAAAGTAAAGAACTATATACAGCTATAGATAGTAGCCCGATATCAAACCCCACTCCCTCCCCCGATAGAAATCCCCACTGGTGCTGCAGAGCAGGAGGCACTGGGGAAACCCCAGGCTCAGCGGCGGAGGGAGCTGGATTCGGGAACTCAGGATCCGGATCAAAATCAGGAGGTCAGATGGAGTCCTCTCTGGACACCGGCCATTGCAGAAAAGAAGGGCGAACAAAAGGGCAAAAAGGCCGAAAAAGGGCAAAAGGGGCGAAACTCTCGTGATCGCTCAATTTATACTAGATATGACATATATGGGATGGAATACTCTCGTTGGTCACCTGTCCTGTCTATTACCCCCCGGAGGTGCCACCTTTTACTTCCTTGTGCCCCCCCTCTTACTACCCAGCACCCCCAGCGTGGCACACAAGAGCCAGCAGTGGCCTTGGTCACTAGAGGAATAAGTATCAGCAAGAGCCTTTCTACATCCCAGTCCCAGGCAGTGACTTTAAACATCAGGTGTTATCACTGCCAGTAGCAGACACTGTCTGCAAAAACATGCTGCTGACTTCAGAACGTGCAGCCTTTGAGAAGACACTAAACTGGAAAGTACAAGTCACTAAACGGGACTGGGTTTTTAGCTAAACCCAGGACACCAGTATTCCATCAGACTTGCCAGGTAGGTGGTGGCTATTTTTAATGTCTGTTCTGACAACCTTATTTGTTTGTGGGGTGGGTGAAAATTGGAGAATTGACTATTTTTTTTTATGGAACAAGACTACATGTAGTATTGCATTGATGTCATGTCTAGACAAGTCCAGTACAGGCTGTCTTTCCAGTTTTAGATTGCACTTTGCAACAGTGATGTGAAACACATTTGCTTCTGGGGTACAAATTGGCACTTGGGAATGACAGCCAGAAACAACTTCTTGTTATATGCAGTTAGACTTTGTGTAAACATCTGCTTGTTAAGTGTTGTAGATATGAGGGAGAATAGCTGCTTATTTAAGTTATAGACGTGTGATGGCACTGACTCACCCCAACCCTAGAAGTATAGAGATGTTCTGCTAGCTGATTCTAGTGGTGCTCTGTCTAGACTGTATGAAAAAGGTTAAGGTGAGCTACAATACGTAAGCTGACCTCTATTGACTTTCTTTACCTAGACATACCCTAAATGCCTATGATATATTCTTCAACACTGCTGCTAAATATCAGACAAAAGGTGGGGATATTGATTGATTGTTTTCTATCCTGGCTCCTTAAAAAAACCCCCAAAACACACTGTATATAGGAGCTCTGGGGATTCTTTTTGCTGGCTGTAATGAACCCAGAGCCCAGGGAAGTGGTGACAGGTGTCACATTAGCCTTATGTACGTTCCTATCCCCTCTCCATTGCCTGTCTCCATTTCTCCCTGCAACATCTTCCCCCCCCCCCCCCTGCTTTCAGCACCAGTTTGGCAATGGGATGGATGTCATTCCCCTTGTTTCTCTGTCCATTTTGGTTCCCTTGCTGCTCCCTCCCTCCACTTCTCCCTTGTTAAAAGAAATCAGTTGTCTTCCCAAATTGGATAGGAGAGTAAGCTGAGAGAAGGAAAGTCTAGAACTGTTGTCCTTTATCAACTGAAATTCTAGAATGTGCAAGAACAAAAGAAGCTGTCAATTCTGTAAAAGCAGCTGAGCTTAAGTCTCCTTCAAAATCTTTCTCTAATGGAGGCGAAGACATGCCACTGCCCAGAACAGATTTGGAGGCGAGGGGAAAGGGAGGGAAGTAAGTTTAGCATTTCTTTCTGTTGACATAGCAAACACAAGGCCAATGTTTAGAAATGAAACGAAGGCTGTCATTTCTCATTGGTTTCATAGCTTTAGACATCTTGCTCTAAATGCTTACATGCTAATGGTATAAAAAAATGGATGCTTGTTGTCACTGCTCTTAGGGGATATATGTTGAACTACTCGTAGTTTCCTCTTCATTCTTTTTGTCTAGACACAAAACGGGGATGATATTAGAAATGTTTCCTTATTGACTGCCCATGGGTGGAGGAAGAGACCTGCTGCTTGTTTTTGGACTTGTGCATGTTGTGACTTTACGTCATCCCAGCATCTTTAATGTGTTGACACTCTTCGTGTCCCAGTTTGGCTAAGTCAGGTACAATATGCAGTGGAACTTGCATTATGAACTAACAGCTCCAAATGGTCAACCTCCATCTAAGCAATCGCATTGAACCACCCTGCAGTATCCAGTGAATAATACATCATTGTCATTTTCATTCTTAAAAACAAGCTACTTGTACTAAGTTAACTTGTTTTGCTGCTGCCTGAAGTAGTTATTGAGAGTGATGTCACAGTGGTATAATCCATTTAGAAACCGTGTAACAATTCGAAAGTCGTTTTTTTGTTTTTTTTTTTTTTACAACCACAAAAAAAAGTTCCTTTAGTTTGTTGTGTATGAATAAATGAAAGACACATTAATTCATTATCCTTCTTTCTAGGTCTGGATTTTCTTTCACTAATCCCAGTTGATTCACAGGTATGTTTCTGAATTGCTCTAGGGTTAATTTCCAAGTCTGTGTTTAGTTGCAAACTGCTTGAGTAACTTCATGGTGCTGTGATACTCGCACAGCACTAACTTGAGCATACCCGCTATGTACTTCATGCTCTTAGTTCATATTGTGTATCTGTAGGCCGAACTAAGCTCTGTGAATATACTTCAGCGGTTGCTGTTTCTATTGGCTCTGATAGTAGGAGATTAAATTGTAAAGAAAAGTGTATCTTCATTAATTTGATGGGCACACAACTCCACACTTAGAAGTCCCTCTATGTAACACCTAAACTCCATTGATTTTCAATTATGGAAATTTTGTAGGTTAAATGTAACTAGGCAGTGCTTTTCCTTCCCTGGAAACTTAAAATTTACACAGTTAGGGAGAGCAATTCTGACTAATTAGATTTTCATGCAAATGGGCTACAGCCTTGAAATATGGGGGATATCCGCTCCCTAACTAAGACAAGAGGATCTGAAGCAGACCCTCTGTTTCATATCTCTGTTGCTAGAAGACAACAGTAATAGGACTCTTCTGTAGAGAGGACTTCTTGGTGCCTTAAAAACAAAGGACGAATTTTTTTTTCTTTCCACTTACTGCATCTTGCAATACGCTTGTGCCTTGAGATCTGAACTGCCAAAAATGGAAATAACAGAAGTATGTTGATGTGGGAGACTGGAAGCAGGTATGCTGCTATGAAGTGTCTGCTTTAGACAGTTCAAAGAGTTCAGGCTCAGTTCCATACATATGCCAGAGATTGGAAGCCATGGGGTAAGAGAAAGTAAGGTGTGTTGAGCAACGTGTGTGCTTGGGGGGGTCTTGTGTTACCCTCTTGACACCTGGCAGCCTTGTTCTCTTTCTAACTTAATGTTCAGCTGTGCTTTTCACACACTGTGCTTTGAGAAGGCTTGTCTTCTACTTCAGGAAATTATTTAAGTCAACTTAGTAACTTTTCTTAATTGGACTTGATCGGGGCTTGTTTATTGCTGCTAAAATGTTTAGAGCCCTGCATGTATCATGGCAGATGTATATACTATGAAAATGTTGATTAGTACAGCTGCTGCCATTTGAGGGGATGAAGTTATTCTAACCTATATTGAAGTAGCAAAGAGCATTCTGCTGTCTTGTGTGATGAAAAGAGCCTGAAATCTGTGCAGTTGTGCTCAGTAATGGGCAGTAAACATCTAAATGCTAAGGGTTGTTTTTTGGTCATCATGTGGACACGATAGTGTTAATGCGCTAGTAAATGCTCAGAGCGAACTAGTTAGTAAGGAGAAAAAAGAAAAGGGGGGAGAAGAAGGGCTCATGGCTACCATCTCTGCTTCCTTACCTGCCATTTTGTAGAACTCCAGTTCTTGCTCTGTATGTGATAATGAGGTTCTGCTAGTAATGTGGTTTGTGCTTGTTGTAGGGAAAATGTATGCTCTGAACATACGTTTCCCTTGTGCAGTTAGTCTCTTAATTCTTCGTCGTTTGTTTCAAGCAGTACTGTCCTCCTATGATTTTGGATAGTCTCACCTCAAACTTAACAAGCAGCACACCTGGCAGCATCATCACATCAACCAGCCACCATGAGAGCAGCACGCACATTAGCTCCTCTAGCAGGAGTGAGGCTGAAGTCATCACCAGCAGCAGAGGCAGCGCTCCTGACATAATCTCGCTGGACTGAAACACAAGGGGCAGCAGGGGACTCCAGGAGAAACTGCGTAGAGCCACTGCTCCTCTATCTCTGGAACTTCAGCATCTTGGAAACTTCTGATATTTATTTGAAAGGATTTGCCTTCTGGAAAATGGTGTAAATTCATCTACACTAAGAACAGAAGTGATAGTTTTGTTTGTTTGGTGGTGTGGATTGGTATTTCTTAAAACTTTTTTTCCCCTGCTCATTAAATAGCTGGTATGAAAAAGGCCCCTTCAGAACATGCTTTTATGCTTTCAGCTTGTTCTGGGAAAACTGACTTTTTGTTGCTGGGTGAATTCTACAAATGGCTTTTTTTGTTGTAAAGCACAGCAATAATGTAAAAACCTTTTTCTTTAAGTGCTCTTTTTTTATATATTACTCTAGAACAACAGCCTGAACAAGGGTGCAGAAGTCTATGCATTGGTGAATTAATATTTTTGTTGGGGCCTGTAATAAACTTCATTAAGATAATGAAGTTTTGAAATAGCTATTGACTTATGTTACATGCCTCTTGTTGCCCACTTCTCCCTTATCTGGGCTGTAGGGGAAGCCTATGTAAATGGATTGGGGTTTTTGTGTGTGTGTGTTTTTGTTTTTCCTTGTGATTTCATGTTTTTCACCAATGCAACAACAACCTAAGCTGTGACTTCTTCCTCTTAATGTTCTTTGGGCTGGGAAGAGGACAAGCTATCTATGCAAACCACTATCTCTGTGCTGTCATGTTAGAATTAAGACACCTCTCTACCACCAGAACCTTCAAACTACACACAGTCAAGCTATAGCTGAATTTCTACTTTGATAACTGAGGTGATAGGAAAAAAGACTTTGAAGTCAAATTAGATTATAAAGTCCTTGGTGGTCCTCTTTGAAACTGTCACCCCTCACCAGATGATTGAAGTGAAGTGCAGTGCATGCTTTCTGTGACAGCTGCAAAGAGACAAAAGAGGAATTGCTTTCTCTAGTGCAGGAATATTTTCTAGGATCTCTTGCTCATGGCTTCTGTCACTTCAGTAATTGTGGTATTCTGCTTGGGGGAGGCTTGGCTTTTCAGAAGAATAAAAACTGTAGGTGCATAGTGCTCCTGCCTAACTGGAATTACATGTTTAGGGCTCAATGATGCATTATCCCACATGACATGGCCTCCTAATTATTGCTTTTCTAATTCAATGAGAGTAACTTCCTGTTTTACTCTGATTCTGCTGTCTTGTTGTGTGTATGTAGTCATATCTCTAAGGATAACCTCAGCAGTGCAGTATGTGGAAGAGGTTACAGACCAGGAAAATAAAGTCACTTTCATGAGGCTGGAATAATGGTATTGTCTAGATATGTTGATATAGCAGCTTTTCCAAGTGTTGTGTTTCTGTTGAGTAACTGCATTTGAGATTTCTTCCCTAATTACCAGCTTTCACTTTTTCCTAACTTTGTGTTCCTTTTTTTCCTCTTATTTCTTTCATTGTATGTCCAGTGCTTTTTGCCTTCTATTACTATTACAGTATTTGAACAAAGTACATGGATAAGAAATATTGAAGCAGAATGTATTGTAACTTGTCTGCTCTGTACTTCCACCTTTAATACTGTGTTACTACTCCTCATTGCCTTTTTTTTTGTATGATCTTTCACAGCAGTCTTCAGTTCACATGTTGTTCTTAATATTGCATCCAGTCATCTTATCTGTTAAATTGGGGTTTTTTGTACCTGTTAAGGATCATTTTTAGCATGATTTATTTCCAGTAAAGCCATGCTACTAATTATATTTTTTTTCCTAATGGCTTGTAGCAGATCAGTGCTGTCTGCATCAGTGACTTGAACCTATATAGAGAGTGTGGAGAGAGGTTCCGGAGTAATTCTGAATAAAGTGCTTAAAACTGATACCTGTTGCTGAAGATGTTTGTACTCTTAATGCCAAACTGAAGTGTGACTCAGGCCATTGCCGAACTGACTGAAGAGATGTAAAGGTCTTGTGTTTATGTCAGAAAAGTTAAGTAAGGGTGAGTGCCATTTTTAGGATAAGTGCTCTGAACCAGTCATGGTATTATGGCTAGAATTTTAACTTATTGTGCCCTGTTTCATAGCTACTTATCAGGGCTGAGGTATGGTTATGTTCTCCAGCTGTTTTGGGCAGGAGTTTTGCAGCTGTATTGAACTTGAAACACATGACAGCAATGTCGAATGCAAACTCAAGGCACTTGAGCTTTACCTGTTCAGGAGAGAGCTAGATTGTTGTAGGCTGTGGTGTGAGGGAAGTGTTCAGGTGAACAGTGCAGTATTCCTATAATGCCTGATGTACATGATGCAGTAGGTAATTACTAGGCTTGTGTAACGCCTAAATTCTTTAATTTGCTTGAGCTTTTGTGCATGATACGTGTGAAGGGCTTGAAGTACTGCAGTGCAGTTATGTGACCTGTTTGATATACAGTCTTGTACAAGACAACAAAGAAATAAGCGGGGGGGGTTGTGACTTGAGGACTGTACTACTCTAGCCCTGCTCTAAGCAACCTGCCCATTGTAGATAGATAAGACTTTGGCTTATTTTTTCCTTTAACAAGTTCTAAAATACATCAGAATGTCTATTCAAGAGCTTCTAACATGAGAAAATCTTAAAGTAAAGGTTAGATGACTTCTTACGTCTTTGCTTCTGCTGCTATGGAAGTATCTAGTTACTGCTTTGAGTGGACTATATCAAAGATATCTTCAAACCAACTGCAGAAAGAAAGTAAAGCTGATAAGACTAATCATAGAATCATAGAATGTTAGGGATTGGAAGGGACCTCGAAAGATCATCAAGTCCAATCCCCCTGCCAGAGCAGGAATGCCTAGATTATGCTACACAGGAACGTGTCCAGGCAGGTCTTGAATGTCTCCAGAGAAGGAGACTCCACAACCTCTCTGGGCAGCCTGTTCCAGGGCTCCGTCACCCTCACTGAGAAGAAGTTTCTTCTCGAGTTTAAGCGGAACCTCTTATGTTCCAGTTTCAGCCCATTACCCCTTGTCCTATCAGTGGTTGTCACCGAGAAGAGCCTGGCTCCATCCTCGTGACACTCACCCTTGATATATTTGTAAACATTAATGAGGTCACCCCTCAGCCTCCTCTTCTCCAAACTAAAGAGCCCCAGCTCCCTCAGCCTTTCCTCATAAGGGAGATGCTCCACTCCCTTCATCATCCTAGTTGCCCTGTGCTGGACTCTCTCCAGCAGTTCCCTGTCTTTCTTGAACTGAGGGGCCCAGAACTGGACACAATATTCCAGATGGGGTCTCACCAGGGCAGAGTAGAGGGGAAGGAGAACCTCTCTTGACCTACTAACCACCCCCCTTCTAATACACCCCAGGATGCCATTGGCCTTCCTGGCCACAAGGGCACAGTGCTGGCTCATGGTCATCCTGCTGTCCACCAAGACTCCCAGGTCCCTTTCCCCTACACTGCTCTCTAATAAGTCATTCCCCAACTTATACTGGAACCTGGGGTTGTTCCTACCCAGATGCAAGACTCTACACTTACCCTTGTTATATTTCATTAAATTTTTCCCCGCCCAACCCTCCAGCCTGTCCAGGTCTCGCTGAATGGCAGCACAGCCTTCTGGTGTGTCAGCCACTCCTCCCAACTTGGTGTCATCAGCAAACTTGCTGATAGTACTCTCTAGTCCCTCATCCAAGTCATCGATGAATATATTGAATAATACTGGTCCCAGTACCGACCCTTGAGGGACTCCACTGGATACAGGCCTCCAACGAGACTCCGCCCCATTGACCACAACTCTTTGGCTTCTTCCCCTCAGCCAGTTCACAGTCCACCTCACTACCCGAGAGTCTAGACCACACTTCTGCAGTTTAGCAGCCAGGATGCTGTGGGAGACTGTGTCAAACGCTTTACTGAAGTCAAGGTAGACCACATCCACCGCTCTGCCATCATCTATCCACCTTGTTATATCCTCGCAAAAGGCGATGAGGTTAGTCAAGCACGACTTCCCTTTGGTGAAGCCATGTTGACTGTCTCTAATGACCCTCTTATCCCTGATATGCCTTGAGATGGCACCAAGGATAAGTCGTTCCATCACTTTCCCAGGGATGGAGGTGAGGCTGACCGGTCTATAGTTACCCGGGTCCTCCTTCTTGCCCTTTTTGAAGACTGGAGTGACATTTGCTTCCCTCCAGTCCTCAGGCACCTCTCCCGTCTCCCAAGACATGGCAAAGATGATGGAGAGTGGTCTAGCAATGACATCAGACGGCTCCCTCAGCACCCGTGGATGCATCCCGTCTGGACCCATGGATTTATGGATGTCTGGATTGCTTACTTGGTCCCTAACCCAGTCCTCATCGACTAAAGCAAACTCCTCCGCTGCCCTGACTTCCTCTGGGGCCTCAGGGGAACGGGGCTCCTCAGGACAGCCTCCGGCAGAGTAGACAGAGACAAAGAAGGCATTCAGTAACTCTGCCTTCTCTGTATCTTCTGTCACCAAGGCACCCACCTCATTCATCAGTGGGCCAGTCCCTTTACTGCACAGATAACCTTTGTGCAAGAGCTGACTCTTTTCTTTTTTTTTTTTTTTTTTTTCTTCCCCCCCCCCCCCCCTCCATCCATTTCCTACATCTTTTTCTGCATTTCCTGGAGTGGGCTAAATGCTAAAACACAAGCTGAGCTAGCGTCTGCTTTTCATGAAGCTGTCTGAAACAAGGGTGAGCCATATAAACACACAGCTCCAGTCCAAAGAGATTGTGTCTGTCTAGCAGCAAAAATTTGGGTATTTGTAATGTCAGTGGGGATTTTCTGTATCTGCCTTTAAATTTAAATTAGGCCTGTATCCAGTGGAGTCCCTCAAGGGTCGGTTCTGGGACCAGTATTATTCAATATATTCCTCGATGACTTGGATGAGGGACTAGAGAGTACTATCAGCAAATTTGCTGATGACACCAAGCTGGGAGGAGTGGCTGACACACCAGAAGGCTGTGCTGCCATCCAGCGAGACCTGGACAGGCTGGAGGGTTGGGCGGGGAAAAATTTAATGAAATATAACAAGGGTAAGTGTAGAGTCTTGCATCTGGGTAGGAACAACCCCAGGTTCCAGTATAAGTTGGGGAATGACTTATTAGAGAGCAGTGTAGGGGAAAGGGACCTGGGAGTCTTGGTGGACAGCAGGATGACCATGAGCCAGCGCTGTGACCTTGTGGCCAGGAAGGCCGATGGCATCCTGGGGTGCATTAGAAGGGGTTCTCTTTCCTCTCTGCTGTGCCCTGGTGAGACCCCATCTGGAATATTGTGTCCAGTTCTGGGCCCCTCAGTTCAAGAAAGACAGGGAACTGCTGGAGAGAGTCCAGCACAGGGCAACTAGGATGATTAAGGGAGTGGAGCATCTCCCTTATGAGGAAAGGCTGAGGGAGCTGGGGCTCTTTAGTTTGGAGAAGAGGAGGCTGAGGGGTGACCTCATTAATGTTTACAAATATATCAAGGGTGAGTGTCACGAGGATGGAGCCAGGCTCTTCTCGGTGACAACCACTGATAGGACAAGGGGTAATGGGCTGAAACTGGAACATAAGAGGTTCCGCTTAAACTCGAGAAGAAACTTCTTCTCAGTGAGGGTGACGGAGCCCTGGAACAGGCTGCCCAGGGAGGTTGTGGAGTCTCCTTCTCTGGAGACATTCAAGACCTGCCTGGACATGTTCCTATGTAGCATTATCTAGGCGTTCCTGCTCTGGCGGGGGGATTGGACTTGATGACCTTTCGAGGTCCCTTCCAATCCCTACCATTCTGTGATTCTGTGATCTGGTACTGTTGCTTGTGCCTTTTACACCTAACCCTGGGATACTTCCCCCTGGCTTATCTGTAGTGAGTCGGGTTTTATCCCCTTCCCCCTTTCAACCTAGTTTAAAGCCCTATCGATTAATCCCGCCAAATCTCCAGCAAGGATTCTCCTCCCTCTCTTAGACAGCTCTACACCATCTTTATCTCTCATGCCCGGTATCGCATAAACTTCCCCGTGATCATAATACCCAAAACGTTGCTGGTGGCACCGGTCTTTGAGCCATGCATTAACTGCATGTACTTTTCTGTTCCTTTCACTATTCCTGTCACCTACTGAAGGGATAGATGAGAAAACTATCTGTGTCCCGGATCCTTTGATCACCTGGCCTAACGACTTAATGTCCTTTTTAATTCTCTTGGTACTTCTATGATTGATCTCATCACTGCCAGCCTGGACAACCAACAATGGGTAGTAATCAGTGGGACTCACCAGATTGGGGAGTTTTTTAGTCATGTCCCTAATCCGAGCTCCAGGGAGGCAAAGGACTTCCCCGTGGGCTGGGTCTGAGCGGCAAATGGGACCCTCCGTTCCCCTTAGGGTGGAGTCACCAATGACAACTACCCTTCTTTTCTTTTTAGTTGAACTGGTCCTGATGCATGGGGCTGACTTGCTCAGCGAGGTCAACCCTATGGCTCCACATCCATTCACCTCTTCACTTCATTCTATGATTCTATGATTCCTTGGCTCTCCTGTTCCAGAGCCCTGTACCTGTTCTGCAGAGGTAATTGGGCAGGTGAGGGAGGCTGAGCAGGGACCCGCCTTCCTCTCCGAGCCAGGACTCGTTTCCATTCCCCCCCATCTCTTTGGTCCCCTCCTTTGACCTGATGGCCGGAGGGGAGGGGATCCCCTGTCGCATGTGGAGAGTGCTGTGTGTGCATCAGGGAGTGGCTCCACCAATCTATCTCTCTTTCACACTCCCTGATGCTCCTCAGCCTCTCCACTTCTTCTTTTAGCTCTGCCACAAGATGGAGGAGATCATCCAACTGACCGCACCTCACACAGGCACTGTCAGTTGCAGCCTCTGGGAGGCACAGGCTCAGGCACTCCCTGTAGCCGGCAGCCTGCACAGCTGCATCCATGTGCTGAAGCACTGTTTGGGTCCCCACACTCCCTCTCGTGGTGGATTTCTGTCTGGTGGCAACCATGATGGGAAAAAAATAGAAAAAACAGGAAAAGAAAATGAGAAAAAAAAAAAGGAAGGAAAGAATTGATTGATAACCACTCCTTTCACCTCTTCTGCCCAGGGTCTGCGATCCTCGCCCTCCCTGAGCCACCAGTAACACCCCCCTGTGCCCGCGGTTCACGAGAGTCCGTCAGGCCCTCTCCTCCCCCACGCTCGTGCCGCTCTCCAAGAGTCAGACGCTGAGGCTGCTTTTGAGTTTCGTGTGCTGCCGACTTCCTCCTCGCCTACGTCACTCGCTCCCGCCTCGCGAGATTCCCTCTCAGTTCCGGGTCCCGCTCTCTCTCCTCGGCTTCACCGTCCCCGGCAAAGCCCCTCCTCGCTTCAACCTGCCCAGAATTCAGAGAAACAACCGCTCTCACTGCTGCCACTGTCCGCGCAGTCCGTAGGAGTCAGCTGCTCTGGCCGCTTTTGAATTTCGCGGGCTACCGGTGATCCGCTAAAACATCTGTTAAAGATATATGAATTCGAGTAGTAGCAGGTGGGATAGGACAGAGTGAAGAAGGAGCAAAAGGAGGGGGAGCGTATGGGGGAGGTCGATACTGCAGGCTGCACAGAGTTTTGTATTTCTTCGAGAATAATCCTTTGATCATCAAAGCAGGTCATCTGTTCAGGCAGAATCTACGTTTCTAGTTAAGCATATTTCCGTAAAGTGAAGCAACCTAATAATACTTATTTAAGAACAGCTTTTTATAGCTTCTGGGTCAGACTGCCCTGCTCCTATATCTAGACGACATTGTTCATCTGATGTTCTGCGTCACGCAAACCTCTTGCAATATTCCTTCTGTTCATATTCCCACAGAAACTAATTGCTGTAATGGAAAGCAAAATTTGGTCTGCTGCAGTTTTAACAATTAAAGCCTATAAAAATATTATTTTCTCCTAAAGGAGAGGCTCAAGTAATTGGTTTCCATGGGATGATTCAGGATGCTGTGAAAGTATCATCAAATGGAATAGCCTTGAATAGCCTTAAGTGTGATCCAGATCCTTCAGTAAGTGTTTCTTGTTCATATTTCTATCCAATGAACATGAATATTGGTTTTATATAACAAGGGATAAAATAAAATGCCACAATGATGTTGTCTTCATTTCCAATTGCTGAAAAAAGGGGTGTTCTAGAAGGGTCCCTTCGGAGAGCCGGCCAAGTAACGACCATCCCACCAATACGGCTACAAGTCATCCTCTCTTTATTGCTCCGGACAGCTCAATATATACAGTTCAGCAGTGTCCACGCGCCTGCCCCTTAACAGAGTTGATCAGTTACAGGTTTACACGCGCCAGCGTTTTATTGGGTAGTGCCATTCCACTATGCAGGCGGCTCTCGCCCCCCCCTTCTCCCCCCGGCAAGGCTCTTCACAAAACGGATAAAACCTCCTCCTCCCCGTGTTCCAAGGTAGCTTCAAGGACAGAGCCTTTGTTTAGGCCTAAGCTGGGTTGTCCAAAACCTTTAAAGGGATACCGCACCCCTGCTCCACAAGAAATTCCCCTACAGGGTTTGATTCCTGAATTGTGTATTTACTTCTTGAGTGGATGTAGTGCTAGAGCCTGAATCATAGGCCCTGAACTAAAGTTGCCCTACAGATGAACCTCACAACCCCACACTATACAGTATTAATCACATATGTAATGCATTGATAATCTATTTTAGCATATCTATATATTCCAATCCCAATGAATCTGTAAATGCTTTTCTTTACATGTGTGGTGGGAACCAGCAGAGCAATCTTTCTTTAGTTAAAGGCCAGGTGCAAGGCTGAGAAACTGGCTGCCTCTTGCTTTGTTAGAAGCATATTACAAGACCGTAAGACCAGAGGCCTGGCTTTGGTGAGAAATATGTGATTAAGGACCAAAATAGATAGGGAGACTCCCTTGTATTCTTCCTTTAGCCCTGGCCAGACTGTGGGAGTAATCCAGCGTAGCGAACAACACTGGATGTTCCCACGTTTGAAGTTATGTAAGCTTGTGTCACATCCCGACCTTTCAGGACGTTAACCCAGGTTTGCTGATTCCCAGACCAGGATTAAGGTGACTTACACCAAGGATCCGAAACAGCAATTTTATTTATCAGTCACCTGACAACGAGGTATTTCAATTGCCTGCTCGGCACAATCAACACACTGCACAATAACTAGTTATTAATAAGCAAAAGAAACCGGCCTTGCCATAGGTAGCTTCCTGTTAAAGCTAAAGAGAGACAGGAGGAAAGTGATAAGAGAAAGGAAAGATCACCACCCCTGGATCCAGCGACGATCACAGCAATCCTCTAGTGGCGGGTGAAGAGCGCCCAACTGCCCGGGGTGATCCCCTTTTATACAGTCAAGTTCCCGCCACAGACCGGGAACGAGGTTGGGGGATGGTGGGGGCTTCTGAGGGGGGATGTGTTACCCCTCCCTCTCCCGGCTTCTTGCGGTCACAGCTCCAAGTCCTATTCACCCCCACAGCTCCAAGTCCTATTCACCCCCACAGCTCCACCGGTGCAGGGCTGGGGCAGGAGGCTCAGCAAAGCGCTGAGTCACCCCCACACAAATGCAAATAGGCGCCAGGCAGGTGGCTCTGGCTTGCTTACTGTTTGAGACATCTATCTAGTCCCTTATGGCTTCTTTATGTAATAGTATAAAAGCTGGACCCTCTTGCAGCGACTTCGGAGACCTCACCTACGAGTGGACGCACTGCGTAGGACTTCCCAATCGCTGGGATGATTCTCCAGAATCCTCGCTGCAACAGGGGCTCCCCAGCGACTGCGGGTCTGGATGATGATATCAAGGCGATTGGTGATGGATCTTTCTTAATAACTCTCGCTAACTGCATATAGTACTGATTAGGTGCATTACCCTGCTTGCTCTCCTTGCTGCTTAAAACTAGAGTACAATAAGCTTTCATTGCCTTGTTCTTGTAATACTTTGAAATAGACCGTAAAATAAGCCGACCCTTCTGTTGGTGCCTGTGTCCTTTTCTGTGGGATACCCCCACTCCCCAGGCCAATTAGCAAAACAGTGGACAGTCATACTTGATACTGGTCTAATTTTTTGACAGTTCTTTACTCTTTGAACATCAAAGTATATGACAAATACAAATGATATATTATGATTCACAAAAAAAAATAATAATTGCAGAAGCCTACAGAACTTCAGAGGGTGAAATTCTGGTTCCTTTGAATGCAGTATGTTATTTAGTGTTCACTTCATCTCAGGCAAGAACAAGAGTTTACATAGCTGAGATAGAAAATTTTCAATAAAATAATCACTCCGAAATAAATCAAGTAATTACTTCTTGACAGAAACCATAGCTTCTAGGACAGTGCATCCAAGTGATGCCGTGAAAAACTGAAATCAGAACTTAATAGCCTTCATGTCTATTAAGCAGGTATTCTTTATTGCTGCGCAGGGCACACAGAGGATAGCTCCGTCTAGTGTGTGCCCCGAGAAAGGCCAAACATACAGCTTTTATACAGTTTAGACATACATATTCATGCAATTTCCAAGAACTCATTAACATGTTGCCGCCCACTCCTGCATGCATAATAGTCTTTCGGTGGTCATCAGGTGGTCGTCATTGTAGTCCTCATCGAGGTGTCCTGTTGATGAGCTCCATTCAGTTAACTCCTAGGCTGGTTCTGCATATCTCATTCCATCTTTGAAGATAAGGGCATCCTGTCCTTGAGGAAAAGGTTCCCGGAAAAGCTCCCCTTGTGGAATACCTATCTCACACCTCCATTGTCCCGCTGATTGAAGATAAGAGTATCCTGTCCTTGAGGAAAAGGTTCCGGGAAAAGCTCCTCTTGTGGAATACCTATCTCACACCTCCATTGTCCCATTGTCCCACTGATTCTGTTTGTCCCAGCATATTGAGTCTTTTACATGCCAACTAAAACTACAGTTCTGGCTATAACCATGGCTCCAGTTCCACGGCTTGACAACTTAGTGCCACTCTGCCTGGCAAATACTACACTTGAAGAGACTTTCAAAATAGCATATGAGACAATGTGGTGATCTGTATTTATATTTTTCACTTTTATTAATCTATGTAGAGCATGTTTAGGACTACATGTGGAATAAGAGAGCCGCTCATTTTAATGTTAGTTCAGGGATTAGATTCTGTAAGATGAAATGATGAGTTACTGCAAATATGCCTTACTTCAAAATCTTTATTATTATTACCCATATTTTTACAACTTTAAAAGTTGATATTATGATGTATCAGCTTTTTTTGAAACTACTTCAAAGTTTGTCTGATTAAAAATAATTGAAGTCTGACAAGAACTTACGTTTGTCTTTTTTAGGAATGATTATTGAAACCCCTTAGTGTTTCTGTTGGCATGACTGGTGAGATAAGAGAACTTGCAAGGATTGTAAGCAAAGTAAGATCGGCTCTCCATTTCATTTGTATAGAGATCTTGGTTATCTTTGCCATCTGAGAATACTGTTTGTTTCTTTTTACTGTCACTGATAGTGTTTATTCCCAAATATGCAAGCCATTTCTCTTATTATGTGACTCCCAACAAGTCATTTCTTTACATGTAACGATGTATCTGATACACAATAGGAGAAAGTAATTAAGCCCATTCCTTCCTAACAGAGAACATGTAATCTAATCATGCTGTACCCATGAGACTGTCTAGATTTTCCCTTTGTTCTTATTGATACAGAAAATGTGCAATGCTTCACTGAAAAGAGAGATTTGAATATATTAGCTAGTACCAACGGTTATCACAGAATCACACAGAATCACAGAATGTCAGGGGTTGGAAAGGACCTCAGAAGGTTGTGGAGTCTCCTTCTCTGGAGACTTTCAAAACCCGCCTGCATGCGTTCCTGTGTGGCCTGCTGTCTCGTCCCGAATTGTACTCGGTCGAGCTACAATGATCCCAGAGGTGAAATTAAGACACAAACGATGTCAATGTTGTGTTTTCTTTTGAGTATTTATTCTTCAAGTGCAGAGAAAGAGAGAGAGAGAGAGAGAGAAAAGGAGGGGGGATGGCGAGAAAGAGAAAGGCAAAAAAAGAAGAAGAAACCAATACTACAACAGAGTCCAGCAGCGTCCCCCAGGTCCGACATCATCAGCGGGGGAATATTCCGACTAGGCGCTGGTCTGCACTTCTTTTATTTCTGTTGTCCCTACCTTTTCTCCACCTTTTCATGGGAACTATGCATGATAAATCTCCTCTTGCCACATGGGCGCTGCCATCTGGTGTTCTCTGGTGGTCATGGGCCGGGGTCTTCTGGAGGAAGACCCGTAGTCTTCCTCGCTGTGTACTTTTTACCTTTAGCTCAAAAATGCTGAGCTGGCTGAGCTGGGGACTACAAGACTGATTTAGACCAGATGGCCAGGTGGCTGCTCTCTGACAGTGGAGTTCCTGTTGTGATAAGCCTTGTGGTTCCAAACTAAGCATCTTTGCAATGTTGAGACAATCCTTTCTTTCTTTGAGTCCCACACCTGCCCTAGGGGATCCTGCTCTGGCAGGGAGGCTGGACTAGATGATCTTTCGAGGTCCCTTCCAATCCCTAACATTCTGTGATTCTATGATTCTATGATTTTTATAGCTGTGCATGGCCTAAATTCCTGGTCTGCAAGTTTTGCATTTGCAGTTTAGTAGAACTGAAGTGTAAGAAATTTCCACCCTTAAAGTAAGAACATTCTCATTCATTTTGATTCCTGTCTGGTTTTTAATTTATGGTAAGCCTTTAAAATAGTGTTGTTCTTGCTGCTAATTTAGCAAAAAGCAACAGGGTTGCTTTAATCTTCATTATGGTATGTTTTTTTTAAATATGCTGGTATGTTCATAGTTGCTATGGAATCAACACTGTGTAAATAAAAAAAAAAAAAGTATGTGTTATCTATTTCACAAAGCAATCTAATTTAAGTTCAAAACAATTATGGAAGTATCTACTTAGTATCATAAATCTGATTCATCTTAATTTGCTGTTATTAGAAAGGGAAAGTGTAATCTATTCTATATAAATACTTTTTTCTAATTGTATTAAATCAAATTTTCCCCTCAGATATAAGCACTTAATTTTTCTTCATTCTCTGGGGACTGTCTGTTTTTATTGGGGAGCCTAATTTATCCCAAGTATTTGTATTGAGGATATGATATTTTCTGCAGAACAATTAGTCTCTGGGAATGGAAAGTCACAAAATATTACTAAGGCAAATGGAAAGATTCATAGATGATTTGGAAAGTTTGAATTAAATTAAATTAAATTAAATTAAAAAGTGCTTCAGTGCACAAACTAATTACTGATTATCTTTTGATAGATGCTTAGTGAAAAATTTTCTTCCTGTTATAGAGTTTCTCACAGCTTTTCTTACGGCATGTAATATCTTCCATAGCGTGAAGTAAACAGCAATTTTTCACTGTTACTTATAACATAAGTAATAGGTGCAGCCATAAATTTACTGAGCATGAAGCTTAAAATAAATAAAAGCATTTTCATGTTACACGTGATTAAACTGGGGGATTAAACATTAGTACAGAATAAGCACGTTCAAAAAAGAGGTAAGATAAATTCACTGAAGAATGAATGTTAAAGGATGTGTCATGGGTTTGAGTCTGGGTTTTTGGAAACGGAGGGAGGGCTTTGGGGATGACTCTTGTGAAACTTCTGGAGCCTCCCCCAGCCCCAGGTAGGAGTTGGACCCGCCGCTGGCCAGGGCCAGGCCAATCAGCGCCTCTGCCATTAAGGTATTTAAGAGGCGACCCCCATTGTTCTCTTTTGGTTTCATCTTGTCTTGATCTGTCCTGTCTTTGTGTTGAGGAATTTTTCTGCTGGAGGAGGGGGAGGTGAGAGAAGAACAAAGGAATGTGGTCCGGAGAAGAAAGAGAGGAGGAGGAAGGGTGCCGAAGCAGAACCTTTCCCTGGAGCCCTGTGATTGAGATGACAGGAAGATGATTGCCTGCGAGCTGAGGGGATTGACGGCGGCAAGAAGGTCCAGGATGCAGTGGTACATGAAGAGCCCCGTGTGAGAGGGGAGGGAGAGACCAAGCATCAGTATAGAGGATGCATCCAAAGCGATCTGTGACCCCAATGGACTCACGAGGAGGAAGAGGATTGCCTCCCGTGAGACAGACACCGCGCGGCAGGAAGGGGAGACTGCGAGGGGACTAGATGATCTTTAAGGTCCCTTCCAACCTCTAACGATTCTGTGATTCTCAAGAAGGAGGAACTGCTATGGACTATCAGTAATAGCCAGGCAGACCATACCCCCCACCCCCTGCCCCTCCTTGCACCGATGAGGGGGAGGAGGTAGCCGGGAAGATGAGAGGGGTGGGAGAGAGTGTATTTAAGACTGGATTGCATTTATTGATGTATTCCTCTCACTATCCTACTTTGTAAATGGTGGTGGTAATTTAAATCTGTATTTTCTCCCCAAGTCTCTCTGTTGGTTTTTTTTTACCTCTTCTATGAGGACAGGCTGAGAGAGTTTGGACTGCTCAACCTGGAAAAGAGAAGGCTCTGGGGAGACCTTGTAGCAGCCTTCCAGTACTAAAAAGGGGGCTTATAAGAAAGATGGAGACAGACTTCTTAGTAGAGCATGTAGTGGTAAGATAAGGCTAATGGTTTAAAACTAAAAGAGGGCAGATTCAGACTAGATAAAAGGGAGAAATTTTTTACAGTGAGGGTGGTGAACACTGGCACAGGTTGCCCAGAGAGATGGTGGAGGCTCCATCCCTGGAGACATTCCTGGTCAGGTTGGACAGGGCTCTGAGCAACCTGATCTAGCTAAAGATGTCCCTGCTCACTGCAGAGGGGTTAGACTAGATTACCTTTGAAGGTCCCTTCCAACCCAAACCATTAAACCATTCCCTGGTTCTATGATTTCTTCTATTTTACTCTTTTTATATGAATGGTAGTAGGATGAGGGGAATTATTCAAACATTTGCATTATGTTTCTTTAGAGAGTGAACTTCTTCAATATTGTTATTTGTAGGTACTTGATGCCGTCAAAGGCTGAAATCAGAACTTAATAGCCTTTATGTCTACTAAGCAGGTATTCTTTATTGCAGCGCTGGGCACACCTGGGATGGCTCCACCTAGTGTGTGCCCCGAGAAAGGCCAAACGTACAGCTTTTATACAGTTTAGATATACATATCCATGCAATTTCCAAGAACTCATTAACATGTTGCCGACCACTCCCGCATGCATAATACAGTCTTTTGGTGGTCATCAGGGTCTCTGATGGTCCTTTTACTTCATCATGGTAGTCTTCATCGGGGTGTCCTTTTGTTGGGCTCCATTCACTTAACTCCTTATCTTTGTTAAGAGATCCCAAGGCTGGTCTAGGCTGGTTCTGCATATCTTAATGGCATTTGGGAGTCCTGGGGCATTCCATCTTTGAAGATAAAGAGCATCCTGTCCTTGTAGATCAAAGCGGGAGAATTGAAGGTGACTTAGACAACGTATGGGAAAGAACCAAAAGCCTCCATGAGGTAACTAAAGATAATACCTCTTGGGGATTTGAGGAATTATGGCACAAATTGACATCCTGGCTCCCAAATTTCACATGGCTTAAGCAACTCTTGGGGTTTTTGGTGACCATGGGACTCCTGGTAGTGTTAACATGTATTGTAGTACAATGCTCCTTCTGGTGCTGTAAACAGAGCACTATGAATTATGAAGATTGATAGCGAAACAGAATAAGACACCGTGTGGAAACAGGAAAACATTTTAGGAAAACATTGAACGATGGTAGAGTACTCTAGTAAGGTTGCGAAGGAATTCGCAAAGTATAAAGAAAAGGGGGGAATTGAAGTTGTGGTTTTAGCTGGAGCCATAGTTATAGCCAGAACTGTAGCTTTAATTGGTATGTAAAAGACTCAATATGCTGGGGCAAACAGAATCAGTGGGACAATGGAGGTGTGAGACAGGTATTCCACAAGAGGAGCTTTTCCCGGAACTTTTCCTCAAGGACAGGATGCTCTTATCTTCAAAGATGGAATGCCCCAGGACTCCCAAAGGCCATTAAGATATGCAGAACCAGCCTAGGCCAGCCTTGGGGTCTCTTAACAAAGATAAGGAGTTAAGTGAATGGAGCTCATCAAAAGGACACCCCGATGGATGAAGACTACCATGATGAAGTAAAAGGACCATCAGAGACCCTGATGACCACCAAAAGACTGTATTATGCATGTGGGAGTGGTCGGCAACATGTTAATGAGTTCTTGGAAATTGCATGGATATGTATATCTAAACTGTATAAAAGCTGTACGTCTGGCCTTTCTCGGGGCACACACTAGGTGGAGCCATCCCAGGTGTGCCCAGTGCTGCAATAAAGAATACCTGCTTAGTAGACATCAAGGCTATTAAGTTCTGATTTCGGCCTTTTCACAGCATCACTTTTAATTTCATTGTACCTTCATTAAAAACTATAACTGCCCCCAGCTGCTCCAGCAAATCACAGCCTAGCAGCGACTTCGGGGAGTTTGGCAGATAAAGGAATTGATGTATCCCAATTTGTTTTCCCAGTTTAAATTTTAGGGGCATTGAGAAGAATGCCTTTTTCTGCTGGCCAGTGACTCCTATTACATTCACAAAATCATTGCTTACAGGTACTAATTCTTGATTTAAAACAGAGAAAGAAGCTTCCGTATCTACCAGAAATTCCACTTCTTCTTGTCTCCCTAGCTTTATTTTAACCAGTGGATCTGCTAGGGTAGATGCCCCAGGTCCCCGTCAGTTGATCTCTGCCTCAGCTACAAAGGCCTGCGGTGTTTCCTTAAGCCTTGGGCATTCATTTTTCCAGTGTCCTTCCTTCCAACAATATGCACACTGATTTTTTCCCAATCCATTCCTCAGTCCTCCCCTATTCACACAGGACCTTCCCTTTTCATGCCCTCTAGATCCTCCTCTATTTACACAGGGCTTTCCTTTTCCACACTCTCTCGATCCTCCTCTATTTACACTTCCTCTTTGTTCCAAAGCTGCCACTGTAGCCGTTGCCATCACTTTCAATTTTTCTCTATCTACGTCCTCACGATTCCTAAAAACTCTCCATGCCATTTCAAGCAACCTTTCTAAGTCCCTTATATCTGGTTCCTTTAATCTTTGTAGCTTTTTCCTTATATCTGTAGCTGATTGCCCCAGAAATAATGAGACAAGCTGTTGTTGTCCCACATCCGATGAGGGATCTAGGGTAGTGTATTTTCTCATGGCACTTCTTAACTGATCTAAAAATTCAGTAGGGGTCTCCGCCTGACCTTGTTTGACAGCATATAATGCTGACCAGTTTACAGCCTTTGGAATTGAATTCTCTGACCCCAGTTTAATCCAATCCCAATATCTCCTTAACATTCTATAATTGACACACGGAATAAAGACTCTATAACCCAGATGATTATAAAGTAGGTATGTTTTGATCAGTGCTGGGTGCATGGGGGAATATTTTCCTCCGAAAACGTGCACGTCTGAACCATGCAGTTACCTTGGTTATATGCAGTAAAAGTTACATATTCATTAGATGCCTGTACATATTCATGAGCTATCCCGAAAAAGGCACTCAGTTCCGGTGGTCAGCAGCTCCTCCTCTTGACGCTTGTGCGGTGCCTCCGGGTGGTCTTGGACAGGGGTCTTCAGGGATGAAGGCCGTATGTCTTCCTCACGATGAACTTTTTACCCTCGTCCCAAAACTAGTGGTTCTCAGCACTTTTTTGCAAGAAGTTTTGTTATCAAATTACACAAGAGGGTTCGTCACCAGATGGTCCTTGTTAGTTGCCCTTATCACTAGTGTCCTTGTTAATTTGTCTTTGTTTTATGTTCTTTTACAACGGGTACTGAACAACCTCATCCTCCTTATTCTGAGGCCTCTGATTGATTGTGTCCTAACGAGCCTGAGAGGGTGCCTCTCACTAGATGCTTTTTCCCCTATCATAATCATGACCATCATTGGGGTCCCAGTGTGGGTCAGTCAAAGGAATGTAATCGTCCACATTCCCTTGTAAGGCTCCCCCAGTAATTTGAGCCTGCACATGGGTTCGAGCAGTTTTTAATACCAAATGTTTTTCTGTTTCGGTCATTTCCCCAAAAATCAAATCTACATCTGACCAATCGGAATCCTGATTTTTGACTATCAATTCAAATTGCTTTGCTACTTTAGAGGGGTCGTCTCGATATCCCTTGGCTACCTCTTTCCAGGTATCCAAGTCGGCGTTGGAGAAAGGAACTTTTACTCTAGCCGGGCCTCCCACCCCCATTACCTCCTGCAACGGGGCCAGGAGTTGCGGGGCTTTCTGTGTCTTACTCCGGGTCCGTGTTGTAACCGGAGAAGAATCACTTGCCTCTCCTCCTTCCCCGTTGCTGCTATCTGCTTCAGACGGCAATGGTGGGGGAGGGGGAAGCCAATCTACTGGCGGGGGAGGGAATCCCAAGTCCTCAGGCTGATCCTCTTCCTCCTCCCTGTTCTTTCAGGACCCCTCACTTTCAAACATCTTTGTCCAATACTATATGCTGAGCAACATCTCTTCATTTTCCCTTGCCTCCTCTCATTTTTCTGCTCTTTCCAAGGATAGGACTAGGGGATCTTGCGGTGGCATATTAATGCCACAATCCCTCTGCCAGTCTGGATGATTTCGCAAAGTAAAAAACATATCTGCATACATAACCTCATTCCACTTTTCTTCTCTCCGCAAAAACAACATTAATTGCAAGTTTGTATTATAATTCAAAGATCCGTTAAAGGGCCATTTTTCACCATCCTCTAATTTGTACAGGGACCACCATCGATTACAATACTTGATTAACGTTTTTTTGTTCACACTCCCACCTGGTGGTCCCCCTATATCTTTCTAGTGGGCCAGGATACACCCTAGGGGGCTTTTCTTAACTATTCCTCTTCTCTGCTGCCCTCCCATTCCTGATTACCACGGAGATTCCTTTCACAAATATATTTTTCCAGTTGGTCCAAATTTTATTCTATCTTACTTATAGCTCTAAAACCATGATAACAAACAAACTCTCGGTTGGATTCTGCTAGCACAATTTTATGTGTGTCCCCCCCCACCTTAAATGTATGGTCCAAACCCCAAGTTTACAGATCTGGCAGGGGAGGGATTACTGGAAAAAGTTAACTCCTTCCCAGACGAGACCTTACTGATTCCTAAATTGTCCCTCCCCTGTTCCACAACGTATTTGTATCAAATACCCTGCTCTCTCAATTCTTTCCCAGTCCGATCACTCTTGACACTTGCGCAACAAAAATCCTGTCCGAATTGGATCCACAGATCCACAACTTCTCACCACACCTTATACATTCAAAACCAAATATGGGTTGACAGAAACTGTCGTGGTGAAACACACAACACCACCAATAATTCTCCAGGGCTTGATACACACGCTTCATACATCTCCGGCCGCACCCCTCGTGGGATAACGGAACCACGGATCAGGACAGGACTCCACACTCGCTTCGCAGCTGTGCTGCATCTCAGTCCCTCAGTCCACTCATACAAATGCCAGGTTCAAATCACTTTTACATAATATCGTGGTTTGACCCTGGCCGGCCACCGGGTACCCACATAGCCGCTCTCTCACTCCCCCTTCACTGCTAAACAGGGGGAGAAAATATTTCCAAGGGTTCAGGGTTTGACATAAGGACAGGAAAATCACTCTCATTTACTGTCCCGGGCAAAACAGACTCAGTTTTGGGGAAATTAGGTACATTTATTAAAAGAACTAATCAGAGAGGAGTAGTGAGAAGTAAGAAAAAGCAAACAGATCTTAACAAACAGAACACCTTCCCCGCATCCCTCCCTTCTTCCCGGGCTTAACATCAATCCCGGTTTCTCCACCTCCTCCCCCCGAGTGGCGCAGGGGGACAGGGAATGGGGGTTACGGTCAGTTCATCCGACGTTGGTTCCACCGCTTCTTCACTCCGGGGGAGGACTCTTCACTCTTCCCCAGGCCACTGTGGGGTCCCTCTCATGGGAGACAAGCTTCACGCTCTCTTCTCCGGCGTGAGTCATCCCACGAAGGGCAATTCGTCACAAACTGCCCAACGGGAGACACCTCACGAGGGGCAGCCCACTCCTCGTGAGTCTGAGGTGCAGTCCTTCAGGGGAAACTGTTCCAGCGTGAGCCACCCGCAGCATCCCAAAAGTCCCACCAGCCAACCTGCTCCAGCGTGGGCATTCCTCTCTTCCATGGGCTACAGGTTCTGGCAGCGACTTGCTCTGATGCGGGCTTCCCACGGGCTACAGCTGCCTTCAGGCATCCACCCACACGGCGTGGAGTCCTCGGTGGACATCTACGTGGTGATCCTCATGGTGGACATCTGCACCTCGCCCATGGTGCTGCAGGGGTACAACCCGCTTCACCATGGTCTTCACCACGGACCCGGGGGACTCTCTCTGCTCTGGCACGTGGAGCTCATCCTCCCCCCCTCCTTCTTCACTGACCTTGGTGTCTGCACAGATTCTCACTCCTCCATCTCTGTGCCAGCTGTAATGGCACAGTTCTTTTTCCCCGTTCTTAAATATGTTTTTCACAGAGGCGTTGCTCTGCTATCACTTTACTGATAGGTTCAGCCTTGTCCAGCGGTGGGTCCCTCTTTGGAGGCGGCTGGCATTGGCTCTATCAAACTCGGGGAGCTTCTAGCAGCTTCTTGTAGAAGCCACCCTGCAGCTCCCCCCTCCGCCGCCAAAATCCGGCCAGACCAAACCAAAACACATAAACAGTTCCTTATAGACATATCCAGGTTCAATATCAATAAATCAATACCACCACAGAGTACACTATTGCAGAAGTACGTAACCATACCCAACGTACCAGACTACACCACTCACAGTGAGCGTGCACCAACAGAAGTACAAACACTTATACAAGCTTTGTACCCAAAGAGATGTATACCCTCAGGCAATAGTAGCCAGGTATACGGTGCCTTGCATAGGACATCTCCTACAACATACAGAGACATACAGTACCGTTACAGAGTACGCTATTGCAGAAGTACGTAGCTCAACCTGAGCCCGTACCCAACATACCAGAAACCCGGGGAAAGAGAAAAAAACCAAAACAAATATTTAAAGAATACCTTATTTCTTTAGATGGTCCTTGTCTGCTCACACAGAGATCCGATTGAGGCAAGGAGTCCCTCCGGGAAATCCCGGGGGTACCCTAGGGAGTTCTGTTCTCAGCGGGTCCTGCAGCTGAGCAGAGAGGGTCCCATATAGGGTGCCAAAACTGATGCCGTTAAAAGGCCGAAATCAGAACTTAATAGCCTTGATGTCTACTAAGCAGGTATTCTTTATTGCAGCGCTGGGCACACCTGGGATGGCTCCACCTAGTGTGTGCCCCGAGAAAGGCCAGACGTACAGTTTTTATACAGTTTAGATATACATATCCATGCAATTTCCAAGAACTCATTAACATGTTGCCGACCACTCCCACATGCATAATACAGTCTTTTGGTGGTCATCAGGGTCTCTGATGGTCCTTTTACTTCATCATGGTAGTCTTCATCGGGGTGTCCTTTTGATGAGCTCCATTCACTTAACTCCTTATCTTTGTTAAGAGACCCCAAGGCTGGCCTAGGCTGGTTCTGCATATCTTAATGGCCTTTGGGAGTCCTGGGGCATTCCATCTTTGAAGATAAGAGCATCCTGTCCTTGAGGATAAGCTCCTCTTGTGGAATACCTGTCTCACACCTCCATTGTCCCACTGATTCTGTTTGCTCCAGCATATTGAGTCTTTTATATACCAGACAAAAGTATAGTTCTGGCTATAACTATGGCTCCAACGAAAACCACGACTTCAGGTGGATGTAGTGTAGTTAACTCTTTTCCTCAACTGATACCCGAATCTTTAATTTTGGAGGCGCTTCCATTTATTAATAAATCCAGTTTTGGCATGCACGTGAATTTATTTATCATCTTTAGAAACATGGGGGCGCTCTTCTCCACTGTCTCCACGACATTATTTGGTGCAGCAAGCAGGGTATCAGATGAGAGAGGGCTGACTCACAGTTGCACCCAGAGCCCTGGTTTAGAAGGGGTAAAGAAAACCCCATTTACCCAGCCAAGTTGCTGTGAGCAAGCTGATAGCCTGGAAAAACTGCAAAGGCAGATTCTCCGTGTAGAGTTAGAAAATAATAGTTTAAGAATGGAATTGAAACAAGAAAGGGAGCGAATTCTTTTCTTAGAAGAGAAAATCGAGTTAATGCTGGCACAAGCTGAGTGAAATTTGCGGTTCCTCCTTCAGACGAAGTTCCCCGGATCGCGGGGTGGCAGCACGGGAGAAATTGGAAGTCAGGAATGGTGGCGTTTCCCTTTCAGTGGCGGTGATGAGAAAGCGGCTTCTTTCTGTGCTCTGGGAGTTGATCTTTTTGGCGGTTCCATGGGTGGACATCCATAAATCCATGGGTCCAGATGGGATGCATCCACGGGTGCTGAGGGAGCTGGCTGATGTCATTGCTAGACCACTCTCCATCATCTTTGCCAAGTCTTGGGAGACGGGAGAGGTGCCTGAGGACTGGAGGGAAGCAAATGTCACTCCAGTCTTCAAAAAGGGCAAGAAGGAGGACCCGGGTAACTATAGACCGGTCAGCCTCACCTCCATCCCTGGGAAAGTGATGGAACGACTTATCCTTGGTGCCATCTCAAGGCATATCAGGGATAAGAGGGTCATTAGAGACAGTCAACATGGCTTCACCAAAGGGAAGTCGTGCTTGACTAACCTCATAGCCTTTTATGAGGATATAACAAGGTGGATAGATGATGGCCGAGCGGTGGATGTGGTCTACCTTGACTTCAGTAAAGCATTTGACACAGTCTCCCACAGCATCCTTGCTGCTAAACTGCAGAAGTGTGGTCTAGACTCTCGGGTAGTGAGGTGGACTGTGAACTGGCTAAGGGGAAGAAGCCAAAGAGTTTTGGTCAATGGGGCGGAGTCTGGTTGGAGGCCTGTATCCAGTGGAGTGCCTCAAGGGTCGGTACTGGGACCAGTATTATTCAATATATTCATCGATGACTTGGATGAGGGACTAGAGAGTACTATCAGCAAATTTGCTGATGACACCAAGCTGGGAGGAGTGGCTGACACACCAGAAGGTTGTGCTGCCATCCAGCGAGACCTGGACAGGCTGGAGCGTTGGGCGGGGAAAAATTTAATGAAATATAACAAGGGTAAATGTAGGGTCTTGCATCTGGGTAGGAACAACCCCAGGTTCCAGTATAAGTTGGGGAATGACTTATTAGAGAGCAGTGTAGGGGAAAGGGACCTGGGAGTCTTGGTGGACAGCAGGATGACCATGAGCCAGCACTGTGCCCTTGTGGCCAGGAAGGCCAATGGCATCCTGGGGTGTATTAGAAGGGGGGTGGTTAGTAGGTTGAGAGAGGTTCTCCTTCCCCTCTACTCTGCCCTGGTGAGACCCCATCTGGAATACTGTGTCCAGTTCTGGGCCCCTCAGTTCAAGAAAGACAGGGAAGTGCTGGAGAGAGTCCAGCACAGGGCAACTAGGATGATTAAGGGAGTGGAGCATCTCCCTTATGAGAAAAGACTGAAGGAGCTGGGGCTCTTTAGTTTGGAGAAGAGGAGGCTGAGGGGTGACCTCATTAATGTTTACAAATATATCAAGGGTGAGTGTCACGAGGATGGAGCCAGGCTCTTCTCGGTGACAACCACTGATAGGACAAGGGGTAATGGGCTGAAACTGGAACATAAGAGGTTCCGCTTAAACTCGAGAAGAAACTTCTTCTCAGTGAGGGTGACGGAGCCCTGGAACAGGCTGCCCAGGGAGGTTGTGGAGTCTCCTTCTCTGGAGACATTCAAGACCTGCCTGGACACGTTCCTGTGTGGCATAGTCTAGGCATTCCTGCTCTGGCAGGGGGATTGGACTTGATGATCTTTCGAGGTCCCTTCCAATCCCTAACATTCTATGATTCTATGATTCTATGATTAATCAGCCAGTAATGTCCCGTGTGCCGCTTTGTGCTGGGAATTTTGGCCGTGGAGAGAGAGGGATACCTGTTATTAAAGTAAAGGAATTTTCCGATTTAAGTGAGGGAGTTCAAGAGGCGGTGGATTCTGTAAAGGCCCAGGTGGAGCAGAAAATGGGCTGGGCGGAGCGGTTGCACAATTTCTTTACATTCCGACGTGAGGTGGGGTGGGCGGACCCTGGGGGCGGAGGGAGCCGAGTTCTCCAAACCCGCCCACTGGGCGGCGTGAGCCCCGGAACCCCAGTCCAGGTACCAGCACAGGGTGGACTGGATTGGCCCTGGGAGAGCGACAGGCTCTATGCCCGGGGAAAGACTGTAGCCCTGGGTGTTCCTCAGACTTTGCAGCACGGGCAACCTGTTAAGCATAGTCGAAGGCTGATGGAATTGCTGAAAGTAAATGCGATGAGTCACAATTCTAGGGCATCAGCTTCCCCCCACTTCGAGAGTATAATTAAACCCATCTGCGTAGTAAATCAAT
Organism: Trogon surrucura; assembly: GCA_020746105.1. Taxonomy (NCBI): domain Eukaryota; kingdom Metazoa; phylum Chordata; class Aves; order Trogoniformes; family Trogonidae; genus Trogon; species Trogon surrucura. The sequence continues at coordinate 5,803,940 of CM036657.1, forward strand.
GGTCTGCTGATAAGAAGGCTCACTCATGGCCATTGCTGTGGGAATGGTCATTAGCCCTTTTAAGGTGGATACCTTTTGTTCTAATGGTGCTAACAGGCAGGCATTGGTTATTGTCTGATAACAGGGTATGGACTTTTGGAAGCAACAAGATGAAAGATCTGCGGATCCCAAGTGAACTTGGGAAACTGCTTCAGCACAGATAGAGGTTTTGCAAATTGCTTCACCATTGCTATATCCTGTTTGTCGGTGCCCGCTGCCTCGTGCAACTATAGGATTTGTCACGGAATTGCTTGGTGACCTTGAGAGAAGGCAGTCTGAATTAAAAGCTGCTGCCTGTTCCTGGACAGTTACCTTTGATGTGAAGGATATGTCTTCCATGGTCCCTCTAAGGGATGAGGGCAAACCTCAGTTGGCCTTCACACTTGATATCTGTGTTCGGATCGCCACAGATGCAAATGCTCAAGAACATAAAATCATTGACCTGATGGATAGTACTGTGCTAACTGAAAATGTGTTAGATGTTCCACCCAAATGCCAAGGTCCTGGACAGGACATAAAATTTCTAGGTGCCTTGTGGATAGCTGGTGCAACGGCTGTACCTGATGACACACTGTGTGCCATAGAGAAGGGGCAAACCCCACGTAATAGGATAGAATTACAACAATTACTGGGCACACTAGGCTATGGGAGGAAACACGTACCAGGTTATTCAGTAATTGCCCGCCCACTTTATAATATGTTGAAGAAAAACAGAGTATGGGACTGAACTCAAGACTTGCCAAACTCAAGACTTGCCAAAGATTAGGCCCTCTACACCCACAGGACCCGCTGAGGGTGGAGTGGGGATTTGCTGCTCATGCCTCCTACTGTAATGTGTTCCAAAAGGGACCATAGGGTCCGGCTAGGCCATTACTGTTTCCCTGCACCACATTCAAGGAAAGTGAGCTACGATACTCAGATTGGGAGAAAGGGGTCCTTTCTCTCACCAGAGCAATTAAAGAGGCAGAAAAGTTATGTACCACCCAGGAGGTTGTAGTGCAAGGTCCTTTTCCTCTGCTGAATTCAATCCTCAGTGGAACACCCCCTCCTGAGGGTGTAGCACAAAAGGCCACTATTAGAAAATGGTATGCATATATAGAGGGGATTAGTCAGCTACTACAGTTAAAGGAAGGCTCAACTAAAACATCTAAACTACAGCAACCTATAAGTCCAGACCCAGCCATGCTAAGTCAGCCTTGTAAACCATCCCCCATCAAGAAGGCCCCCGAATTTAAGACTGACACAAACACACAGGGGGTGTGGTTTACTGATGCATCGGCCTGGCGAGAGGGGCCAAAATGGCAGTACAAAGCAGTGGCACTGGAAATCAATACCGGGAGGACAGTTGAGGAGATAGGAGAAGGCAGCGCACAAGTTGGTGAGCTGCGAGCCCTCTTACTAGCTGCTGAAAATGGTGCTACTGTCATTTACACTGACTCCTATGTGACCTTCATGGGTGCCACTGATTGGGTATGCCACTGGGAATCCAACCAGTGGGAAATAGGCCGCACCAAGGTATGGAGGGCAGAGGACTGGCAGCGCCTACTGGAAATAGGGAGATCACGACCCTTAAAGGTGGGATGGGTAAAAGGACATACAAGGGACAAAACCCCTGCTTCCAAGTGGAACCAACAAGTGGACCACCTGACTCAAATCAGAGCAACTTCTTGTGACGAGGACTGGGATCGTCTAGCTGAATGGTTACATGTAAAGCGAGGCCATTCAGGTAAAGCAGACCTGTATTATGAATGTAGATCTTGAGGTTGGCCAATATCTATGAAGGTCTGTGAGGCAATTCTTACTGCTTGTCCCCAATGCCAGATAAGACTTAAAGCTAACCATCCAAATCAAGCTCCCGCCCAACATATCAGATGGGGCAAGGTTCTTTGGAGTACCTGGCAAGTGGATTATGTGGGACCATTAAAACCATCCCATGGAAAGAAATTCATCCTGGTAGGAGTGGAAGTAGTTTCAGGACTGACAAGAGCTACAGCTACCAGTGCTGCCACTGGGGACCAAACAGTGCGAGTGCTGAGCGAGTAGTTCAGTGTTTTACCTACTCCTGAAAGTATTCAAAGTGACAATGGGTCACATTTTACAGCCACAGTGGTTCAAGATTGGGCCCAAGGGGAAGGTATTAAATGGGTGTTTCATACACCATATTACCCCCAGGCCAGTGGGATCATGGAATCCACTAATGGATTGATTCGGTGGCATGCTTCTGTCTCACGATCTAACTGGGACACACGGTTGGCCCAAGCAGTTTTCATCATCAGTAACTGCTGGGGAAGTTTTGGAAGTCCAAAGATTCAAGCATTCTGTCTATCAGAACCACTCATGGGCGCTAGCCCTAGACTAAGAATGAATAATAACTCTGAACCAGACAATACATCAAACCATTTACCATCACAGATATCTGTGGGACAACCAGTCATGGTGAAGCTGCCCTCGATAGGCATTGTGCCCATGACTCTGGTGAAACCTAGAGGTTTATATGCTTGGGAGGCCCTAGACAGAAATGGAAAAACACACAGTATTAGTGTCTGGTGGATAATCCGTGACTTCTAACCTGAAAGCCCAGCCCTGAGAGGCTGAGGTCCACTTTTGTGTTCTCTTTTAGGACAATGAAGGCAGACCCCTACAACTACCAGAAGAAGATGGATTTAAAGTGCTGGGCTGGTCAGCAGATGGATGTAGTGTCTGTGTCCTGAATGCATATGTGGACTCGATAGACTAACATGGAAAGGACTTGTTGCCACAATGAAAACTGTTTGGCTGAAGGGATTTCAATATGTTTGGGATTTCTGGGCCAGGTTATGTTTTGACAGGGCATTTTAAGGGTCTATAACTGAGGAGTTTGTGTCTCAGATCTTCAGGAGACGTGAAGATGAAGGAAGATACTACCGAATGGACTACTCTCCACCTTCTGGATAGCCTCTGGGGACTGTGGGGATGGGGAGAGCAGCATACATTAATAACCTGTTGTTGTGATTTTGCACATTGTTAACTCCATTAAATGTTGATATATGTTTGGTGTTTGGGAGGTGGTTTAATGTTATACCTCAATGTTTGAGGAATCTATCTTGCATATTGCTAATTCTGTTAAGTATTGATATATGCTTAGTGCTACGTTTTATAGCACTTTGAAAATGCCTTATTGTAAACCAAGCCTTGACTGGGGAATGATGATCTGGAGTGATCAATCCTCACCAAGACTGCACCCCCTTTTAACCTTGGAGGCAAGAGGTGCCTGTACCACCAACCACTTCAAGGAGAGTCGAGATGACTGTGGTCACGGGGTGGATTGTGGCAGGTGCATCTGATGGGAGGATTATAGAAAAATTAGCAGATGGTTGTATTCAAACAGAGGTAGAGATACTGATTAATTACATGGATTGTTAAGGTATTCTTTGATAGTAGTTGAGCGTTGTAGAAACCCACTGGAGCAGTTCAAGACCAGTTGATACCAGCTCCGCAGTTTGGATGGAAGCCCAAAGATGACTGAGTCTGCGCAAGGAACTAAAGGTGAAAAGTGCATAGCGAGGAAGACTACGAGTCTTCCTCTAGAAGACCCCCAATGACCAGCACCAGGAGGCACTACGCAGGCGCAGGCAGGAGGAGATTATGGAAATGACTCATTTTAATACGAAGCGGGACAGGTTATGCATATGTATAGGCGTATTGCGAAACTTTATGAATATATAACACTTTAATGTATATAGTCAAGACAGGTGCCGCGTTGAGGCACGCACGGCTTTGACGAGTGACCGAACGTGTGTCCAGCGCTGAGAATAAACATACCTACTTTACAATCTAATTGATTGTGGAGTCTGCATTCTGCAAGTCAGCATCCTTCCCCCATTGGTCGGGAGTGCGGCCCCTCTGTGAGTCAGCTGTTGCTAGGCAGATTTCAGAGAATTTTCTGGAAACCTGGGCTGGCTCGGAAATGACCCATCACCCTGAGGGGCATTCCCAGGAAGTTGGCTGGCAGCCAATGAGAGGCCAATATGGCTTGATTGACCACAGTCAACTCGACTGAGACTTTAAAATGGGGTGCCGGCAGCCCTCTTGTGGGAGTTCCCTTGTGGCAGCTGTCTCTGCAGGTACGGGTGCTCAATCTCCTCGCTTAGGTGGGACGCCACCTAAGGACTTTTGTCCCTGGGGTTGAGACTCCTCATCTGTGTAAGGTGAACATATTATTCTCGAGATTGAGACTCCTCATCTTTCATAAGGTGAGCGTATTAGGATCTGGATCATTATTCTTTGGTCAGGGTGGGTGTAGTGTAGTTAACTCTTTTCCTCAATTGGTACTTGAACCTTTAATTTTGGAGGCGCTTCCATTTATTAATAAATCCAGTTTTGGCACGCACATGAATTTATTTATCATCTTTAGAAATATGGGGGCGCTCTTCTCCACTATCTCCATGACAGTCATGGAAGCTCCCCGAATCATAGAATAGTTTCCACTGGAGGAGACCTTGAAGATCATTGAGTCCAGCCTTTGTCCCAGCCCTATCAACCCACTAAACTATGTCCCCCAATGCAACATCTACCCGTCTCTTAAACAACTCCAGGGAAGGTGACTCAACCACCTCCCTGGACAGCCTGTTCCGATGGCTGACAACGCTTTCAGTAAAGAAATTCTTCCTAATATCCAACCTGAACCGCCCCTGGTGCGATTTGGATCCATTTCCCCTTGTCCTATCACTCTCCACTAGGGAGAATAGACCAACTCCTGCCTCTCTACAACCTCCCTTCAGGTAGTTGTAGAGAGCGATGAGGTCTCCCCTCAATATCCTCTTCTCTAGGCTAAACAGCCCCAGATCCCTCAGCCTTTCCTCATAAGACTTGTGTTCTATATCCTTTACCAGCTTGGTAGCCCACCTCTGTACCCTCTACAGCACCTCAATGTCCCTCTTGTAGTGAGGGGCCCAAAACTGGACACAGTACTCAAGGTGAGGCCTCACCAAAGCTGAGTAGAGGGACATGATCACCTCCCTGCTCCTGCTCACTACACTATTCCTGATACAGGCTAGGATGCCATTGGTCTTCTTGGCCACCTGGGCACACTGCTGGCTCATGTTCAACCGAATGTCCATCAACACCCCCAGGTCCCTCTCTGCCTGGCAGCTCTCCAGCCTGTTGCGGGCCTTGCTGGCGCCATAACATTGCAGCCTGCGCTTGGGAGAATACCTTAGATTCTTTGATCCTCGAGGTCAGCCTGCCCGTGATGTGCCTCCCTGAAGTAAACAAGTCACGGATCGTTAAGGTCAGTCTGCCTTTGTTCTGCCTCCTTGAAGCAAAACAAGGTTACAAATCTTTCTTGTTTGTCATTGAGAACAAAGACACTAGACATCTGGAGATGCAACGTCCTGACAGTTTAAGTGTAGGCATATTAGATGTAACCGCACCAATCAGTAACTGTTGTAGTAGATAGAATGTAGTAATGACCAATGAGACAATAGAAAGTGTAATGTACTGAGAGTTGAAAAGAGTATAAATGTTTGGTAGAAAAGAATAAAGTTGGATCTGTTTGTTCGCGCTCATATTGAGTCGTTGCCTGCAGTTCCTGTTTCTCCAGCATAAGGCTCCCCGCATCTTGGTGACCCCGACGTGATCCTGCGGGAGCTGCCGTGCGACGAAGAGGAACGTAAGAAACCCGTGGCGGTTGCGACCGGGCGTTCGAGAGAGACGCGAGTGGCCACTGTCGACCGGTGAGTCGGAGCTCACAATACGAGCTGTTTTGTGCACGGGATGGGAAGCGCTGCATCAGCGGTTGAAAAGGCGACCGTGGAAGCCATTTTACGTGTGGCTCAAAGAGCAGGGGAATCGCTGGATCGAACCCTGCTGACAAACTTATTGCATTGGGCACGGCGCCGTGGTTATTTAAATGACTCAACTGACGTTTTTAAAGATGCTGTGTGGAAGGAGGTGGGGCAAGATATTTGGGAAGCAGTACAGACAGGGAATAAGGAAGCGAAAGCAATAGCCCCGACATATCGCCAGTTACGATTACTGATAGAACGCATGGGAGCAGAGGCTGAGGTAGAAGTTGCTGCTAAAACACTGTATACAGTTGCTGCTGAGAAATTGGCTACTCCGTCTTCAGATTCCTCAGTAAAAAATTCACAAGATACCCCTCTTCCGGTCGCCGCACCGGCACACCGAGGTCCTTATGATGATCTCATCCCACCATGGGAGCCACCCGAACCCACTCTGCCCCCACCTCCCTCAGCTCCCCCTGGGACTATTGATCCTGCGACAGTGCCGTTACCTGAAGATATGGAAGTAGATGAATCCCTAGAAATGTTAATTCAGAAACAGACAGACGTTATGACCAAGCTGTTAGAAGAAATGCAACGATTGGATAAAGGGGCGCAGTCTAACATAATTCGAGAAAAATACCGTAAAGCTCATCAAGCTATAGTAGATGGACTCAAAAATTTTGAAAAGCAATTTGATAAGGCTGAATCTTCTGGTCCTCAAGGTAATCGGCATGTTTGGGTGATTAACATGTTAAAAAACGAGGAATGGGACTATGAGTCAGCTAATCACTATTTAGAATCGAACGGAGAACCCCGACTAACAGAAATTGAGATAAGTGACATTCAGGCATATCTCAAGTGTAATCCACCTAAAAGAGGGGGGTTATATCATACCTTATCAAAATCAGACGGTAATGATGGTATATCTAATATGTTACAAAAGTGGTGGAAAGGAGGCGGTGAGGGCGGATCGCGTAAACTGCCGACGGAGGAGGAAATTCCTAAAGATCCTTCCTTTGATATGTCTAAACGGTGGAGAGGTGTCTTTACTAACGCGGAATTAACAGGGGATTTTCAGTTACTCGCTGCTCCTATTATTCGAGATGCGCAAGGTGGTAGCAATTGGCACCCACTAGATTGGAATCTGATTTCGCGTTTACAGAAAGCGGTCTTAGACTACGGTATTGATAATCGTCTAGTTAAACGGCAAGTAGAGACTCTTATTAAACATCAGGAGTTAGTTCCCTCTGATATCAAGTCCATTTTTGAACTCATTTTGGGTCCTACAAGCTATATGCTATTTTTGCAAAAGTGGCAAGAACGTCTGGAGGCGGCACAGTTAGACAATTTGGGATTGCCTCCTGATGATCCATTACGCTTTGCTAGTCTGGACCAGCTTATGGGGCAAGGTCGTTTTATAGACCCGCAACGCCAGGCAGCTTTGAGCCCTCGCATTTTAGGACAGAGTAAAGCTGCTGCGCTTGAAGCTTTTGCTGTACTTCCTCAAGTAGGGAAACCGCGACAACCGTACTTACAAATCCGACAAGGAGAGGATGAAGCCTTTTTGTCTTTTGTTGACAGAGTAAAGGAAGGAGTAGAGGCTGCCCCTGATATTCCTTATAATATGAAAGACACATTAGTTAAAGAAATAGCCATTCAGAATGCTAACGCGACTTGTAGACGTCTCATTGCAAGTCTCCCTTCTGGTTCATCTCTTACACAAATTATTGAACGTTGCTCTAATGCTCCTATGGAAATGGAAAAGGAAAAAGCTGCAATACATGCTACTGCTCTAGCTGCCGCCCTAACAAAGAGTCAAAAATCTAATGCTTGTTATAATTGTGGTCACGCAGGTCATTTTCGAAAACATTGTTCACTACGTAATCAAAAACATTCTCCTCCTAATCCTACTACCACTACTACTTTTGTTGGTTCTTGTCACCGCTGTGATAAATTTGGTCATCGGGCTAATGATTGTCGATCTAAATTTAAAAAGGACGGAACTCCTTTGTCGGGAAACGGGAGGGGCCGCGTGGGGGGCGCGGCGACTCTTCCCCACCAAAACCCCTCACAAGTCATCCAACCGCCCAGGAATCCAAACTGGACCCCCGCGGCAATAGAGGCTGCCTCTCCACAATGTGTGCAGCCACCAAAGGAAGCGCCGGAATCGATCTGGTAACAGCTGAGTCTATTACGGTATCTGATGATTCTGTGCATCTAATAAATTCTACCAGTTCTGGTCCACTTGGGAATGGGTTGGCAGCACTATTGATTGGAAGATCCTCTGCAACAAAGCAAGGTATATTCGTACAACCAGGTGTTATTGATGCAGACCATGTGGGAGTTATTAAAATTATGGTTAGAGTGTTCTTACCACCTCTGTTTATTCCAAAAGGGAGTGTTATTGCTCAACTTATACCTTTCTATCCTCAAGTACCACAAGAATCCCTCTCAAATGATATACGACAAGGAGGCTTTGGAAGTACGGGTCCTCTAACGGCTTTTGCTGAACTCTTGTCATCTAACAAACCCCTGCGAAAGGTAACCATTACCCTACAGTCAAATTGTGGTGAAAATAACTCTTCTTTTCAGGCAGAAATGATGCTAGATACTGGTTCGAACGTTACCATAATCCCTTTGTCAGCGTGGCCTGCTTCCTGGCCTACAACAATTTTACAAGAAAAGATCCTCGGAATCGCTGGTTGTGGTCTCACATCTCAAAGCAAAAATTTTGTATCCATTACAGATAGCGAGAAAAATCAGGCGTTTGTTAAACCTTATGTCATGAGCACCCCCTTGTGGATCATCGGTCGCGATGTGTTAAGTCAGTGGAATGTCGTCCTTACCAGTAACCATTTTTAGTGACGGCCGCTGAGCAAAAGGATGCTCGACCCACAATTAAGCTGTCCTGGATTACGGAAGAGCCTGTGCGGGTTGCTCAGTGGCCCATCTCAGCAGAAAAATTAGAGCATCTACATGAATTAGTAAATGAACAATTACAATTGGGACATTTAAAAATATCTCACAGCCCCTGGAATACCCCTGTTTTTGTAATTCAAAAAAGGTCTGGAAAGTGGCGTTTATTGCATGATTTACGAGCAGTTAATGAACAAATGCTGCCATTTGGGGCCCTTCAACCGGGTATTCCGTCACCTGCTGGACTCCCAAAGGAGTATCATCTCTTTGTAATTGATGTTAAAGATTGTTTCTTTAGTATTCCTTTACATCCAGAGGATACTAAGCGGTTTGCCTTCAGTTTACCATCTATAAACAATAACGCTCCTATGAAACGATATGAATGGGTCGTTCTCCCACAGGGTATGCGTAATAGTCCTACTATTTGTCAATGGTTTGTGGATCAAGCATTACATCAGTGGAGGGAAAATAATCCTAATCTCCTCGCATATCACTACATGGACGACATTCTAGTGGCAAGCAAACAACCTTTGTCTATTGATAAGGAGAAAGAATTGTTGTCCAATCTTGAGCAGTGGGGGTTACGTGTTGCAGAAGAAAAAATCCAACGAACTGAACCTTGGTTATACCTAGGTTTCGAGGTTACCAGAAATCGATTTAAACCTCAAAAATTAACAATGCATGCAGTAATTCAAAATGTGAATGATGTACAAAAACTGTTAGGTGACATTCAATATGTTCGTGCATGGGCCGGTATCAATAATTCAGATTTAATCCCTCTTCGCTCTTTGTTAGAAGGTTCCACAAGTATTACTGACCAGCGTACGCTTACCGAGGAAGGTAAGACAGCACTTGCTATAATCTCTCGAAAAATAAATAACATTTGTGTATATCGATTTGATCCACAACTCACCATTGGCATCTACGTTTTTAATTTAAAAGCAGAGCAAATGGCCCTTATCGGCCAGACCACTTCTGATGGCAAACAGTTTTTTCCTTTGGAATGGGTTTTTACTAAAAGTGTACCTACTGTCTCTGTTCTTCGACGCATTGATAATTTGGGTGAACTTATTCTAAAAGCTAAGCAGCGTGTTCGACAAGTTTTCGGTACTGAACCTACTACTGTGACACTTCCATTTAAAATGTCTCTTCTTATCGAAGAATGGCAATTGACTTCTGTTATTTTTGCTACTGCTGTATTAGGTTTGACTATTGATAACCATTATCCACAAAGCCCAATATTTTCTGTGAATCTTCCTTTCAGGAGTGCCAGTGTTCGTTCAGATTCCCCGCTCAAGGACTGTCCTACTGTGTTTACTGATGCCAGTGGTAAAACTTCAAAATATGGTTTTTCTGTGAAAGTCGAGGGAAAATGGCAGTCTACTGTGTATACTGCACTCGGAGTGTCTGTACAAATTTTAGAATTGAAAGCAGTTATACTTGCATTTGAACATTTTAACTCTACACCGTTTAATCTTATTTCAGATTCTCTTTACGTTAGCTCTATTCTTGAAAGAATTACTGATGCGCTACTGGGTAAGTTTGCCAACCCTCTTATTGAAAAAGAAATAATTTATTTGTTAAATTTAGTTAATAGCCGTCATTATCCTTTTTTCTCTACTCACATTCGTAGTCATACCCAATTACCTGGATTTCTCAGTGCAGGTAACTCTGTGATTGATCAGGCTGTAGCAGCCCCAGTAGTAGGGCTGACTCCTTTTGCCCAAGCTGAACTTTCGCATCAGTTTTTTCATCAATCAGCACGCAGTTTACAAAAGGAGTTTGATATTTCTCGTCCTATGGCCCGTGGCATTATCGCTATGTGTCCAGACTGTTCCAAATTACCTCCTCTACAACAGACTGGTACCAACCCTCGTGGATTGGAGGCTGGTAAATTATTTCAATCTGACGTTACAATTTATCCTGCTTTTGGTCGGTGGCGTTTTGTTCATGTTACTATTGATTCCCACAGTAAACTTGTGTGGGCCTCCGCAATGACAAACATCAAAGGCCGCACGACATGTCGCCATTGGCTGGAAGCATTTGCTGTTTTAGGCAAACCCGATATCCTCAAAACAGATAATGGTACCAATTATATTAGCCGAGTAGCTCAGTCTTTTTTATCTGCCTGGGGTGTTCAACACCAATTGGGTGTCCCTTATAACAGCACTGGACAAGCCATTGTCGAACGAAAACATCAGGACCTTAAACGCTTATTCCGAGCGTTACGAAAAGAAGGAGAACATACCCTCACACCTCAGGAAATCGTTATGAAAGCGGTATATGTTCACAATTGGAAGACGTACATCGATGTGGTAGATACTAAACAACAACTGACGCCCATTCAACTTCATCATCAAAGAAAAGGATCCTTATTAACACACGATGTTTCTGTACAAATTTGGGACCCCGCTACACAAAAATGGTTTGGACCGGTGAGATTATTAACTTGGGGGCGGGGTTATGCTTGTGTTTTTCTAGGTGACAAATCATCGTGGGTACCCGCGAAGTGGGTGAAACCGTGGATAGCGAAAAATACTGAAGAACGTAGCAGCCCAATTCAGGACGAGGCGGCGCAGGCAACTACGTCTACGGCCTCTTCGCTCGATACTGGAACAAGAACTACAGATATCATTACCACTGGTACCTAATACTGTAGCATTTCGGAGAGAAGTTGAGAAGCTTACAATCACTAAAGTGTGTGGACTACACTGACCACCTTGTGGCTGCACAGTGTGGCTCCAAGGACATTTTTACTGTGGAGGGTGTGGGAAACTGGTTTTTTTCTTATAATAGTAGAAAGTGGTTTTTAAGGTTGTTTAGTTTGTAGGTATAGGTTTATCCCTGTTATAACTTCGTGTTTAGTTTAAATATCTAGAGTTGTTTTTAAGAGAAGGAATTAGCCTTGTTATAGACACAAATCAATTCTATTATAAACTAGTTAATTATTGTCAAACATACTGATACTGTACAGTCTTAATATTTGAAGAATTGCAAAAGTCATAATGATCCGCCTGATGTTCCTCACCTGTTTATGGATTAATTGGACATTAGCAGACTTCCCTATGACGAATTTTTGGGTACAATGGGCAAGTCAGACTGGCAATGATGCTTTTTGCTTACATTTAACATCAGCAGCTGATCCCTTTAAGACATGTTTAATTGGAACACCTGTATCCCCTTTTCAATTGGGTGACTGTAGAAAAGCAAGTAATAGCAGCCACTGTCTTGCCATGATTGTTAAGAATTTATCAGTGCCACTTCCTTGGGATCCCCAAGAGCTGGATTTACTAAACAGTCGAAAACCAAATGGGTATGGGTGTATTTACTTCGGTTCCTGGAATTTGTCACTATCTCCAAAACAAAATTGGCTGACTCCCCATAAAAATTTTAATCATTCTGAGTATTGTGGATCTCGCCCTTATGGTTGGGGACCTGGACATTTATATTTAAAAATCACCTCTCCTCTTTCGTTACCGCCCCACATTTACTTGATTTGTGGCGACCGTGCTTGGCAAGGAATTCCTAGCTTTGCTCACGGTGGTCCTTGTTACCTTGGTCATTTAGCCTTACTTGCTCCATCTAAAGAATTTTTTGCAACCTTGCATCATACCCGAACCAAAAGAAGTATTTCTCTATTGCCTCCTGACTGTAATGACGATGTGGATCTATGGGGTCCCACAGCCAGGGTTTTTGCTTCCTTAATTCCTGGCATTGGCACTTCTCATGCTTTACAACAAATTCAAAAACTGGCATGTTGGACAGCAAAACAAGCTAATGTCACTACTCAAGTAATATCCCAACTAGCCCAAGATATGAGCAGTCTGCGTCAAGCAGTCCTTCGAAATCGTGCTGCCATTGATTTTCTATTACTAGCTCAAGGTAAAGGGTGTGAGGAATTTCAAGGAATGTGCTGTTTTAACCTGTCGGATCATAGTGACTCGATTCACAAACAACTATATTGGCTTCAACAACATACACAAAAAATTACTGTAGGCCATAATCCTTTTGATGACTGGCTTTTGTCTTTTGGAATTCCTGCCTGGCTTAAAGATGGAATTAAGATGGTTATAATCATTATTGTTGTTGTATTGATTGTAGTTTGTATGGGACCTTGCATCATCCAATGTTTCTCTGCTCAGATCAGAAGGCTAGCTGATGCTGTGTTTGATAAAAGAGGGGGAGATGTTGCGGGCCTTGCTGGCGCCATAACATTGCAGCCTGCGCTTGGGAGAATACCTTAGATTCTTTGATCCTCGAGGTCAGCCTGCCCGTGATGTGCCTCCCTGAAGTAAACAAGTCACGGATCGTTAAGGTCAGTCTGCCTTTGTTCTGCCTCCTTGAAGCAAAACAAGGTTACAAATCTTTCTTGTTTGTCATTGAGAACAAAGACACTAGACATCTGGAGATGCAACGTCCTGACAGTTTAAGTGTAGGCATATTAGATGTAACCGCACCAATCAGTAACTGTTGTAGTAGATAGAATGTAGTAATGACCAATGAGACAATAGAAAGTGTAATGTACTGAGAGTTGAAAAGAGTATAAATGTTTGGTAGAAAAGAATAAAGTTGGATCTGTTTGTTCGCGCTCATATTGAGTCGTTGCCTGCAGTTCCTGTTTCTCCAGCATAAGGCTCCCCGCACCAGCCACTCCTCCCCAAGCCTGTAGCGCTGCTGGGGGTTGGTGTGGCCAAAGTGCAGGACCTGGCATTTGGCCTTATTGAATTTCATGATGTTGGCCTTGGCCCAGTGATCCAGCCTATCCAGATCCCTCTGGAGAGCCTCCCTACCCTCAAGCAGATCGACACTTCCACCCAGCTTGGTGTCATCTGCAAACTCACTGAGGGTGCACTCCATCCCCTCATCCAAATCATTGATGAAGATGTTAAACAGGAGTGGCCCCAGTACTGAGCCCTGGGGGACACCACTCGTGACTGATTGACAACTGGATTTAACTCCATTGACCACAACTCTTTGGACTCGGCCATCCAACCAATTTTTCACCCAGCAAAGCACATGCCCATCCAAGACACGAGCAGTTAATTTCTCTAGGAGAATGCTGTGGGCAACTGTGCCAAATCCCTTACTAAAGTCAAGGTAGATGACATCCACAGCCTTTCCTTCATCCAGCAAGTGGGTCACCCAGTCATAGAAGGAGATCAGGTTTGTTAAACAGGACTTGCCCTTCCCAAACCCATGCTGACTGGATCTGATCACCTGGTTACCCTGCATGTGCTGCATAATGGAATTCGGGATGATCTGCTCCATCAGTTTCCCTAGGACTGAAGTCAAGCTAACAGGCTTGTAGTTTCCCAGATCATCCTTCCTCTGACAATAGTCCTATACTCCATCCAAGTGGCCAGCCCTTCCTTCCACAATTTATATTCTCTTCTTCCACTTGAGTTTGCCCAGCAGATCCCTGGTTAACCATGCAGGTCTTCTGGATCTCTTCTTGATTTCCTACCTGTTGGGATGCACTGATCTTGAGCATGGAAGAAGTGGTCCTTGAATAATGAACAACTCTCTTGGGCCCCTTTACCTTCTAGTACCCTGTCCCATGGCGTTTCACCTAGCAATTGCTTGAAGAGGCCAAAGTTGGCCCTGCTCAAGTCCAGAGTTGTGATCCTGCTTGGTATTCTGTTCCTTTCGCACAGGATCCTGAACTCCACCATCTCATGGTCGCTGCAGCCAAGATTGCCCTCAACCTTCACTGCTTCAACCAGACCTTCCTTGTTGATGAGCATAAGGTCCAGCAGCGCTCCTCTCCTGGTCAGCTCATCCACCATTTGCATCAAGAAGTTATCATCGATGCACTGGAGGAACCTCCTGGACTGAGGATGGCTGGCTGTATAGGCCTTCCAGGAAATATCTGAGAACCAGGGCCTGGGATTGAGAGGCTGCTGTCAGCTGCCTGTAAAAGGCCTCATCAACTTCCTCCTCCTGATCAGGTGGCCTGTAATAGACACCCACCAGAGTATCACCCATGCTAGCCTGCCCCTTCATTCTCACCCACAAACTCTCGACTTGCTCCTCATCCTCCCCTGGATAGATCTCAGTACATTCCAGTTGCTCTCTCACGTAAAGAGCAACTCCACCCCCTCGCCTTGTTGGCCTGTCTTTCCTAAAAAGGACATAGCCATCAAGGCCCACGTTCCAGTTATGCGAGTTGTCCCACCACATCTCTGAATCGCAATGAGATCGTAGCTCTTCAACCGCACACAGATTTCTAGTTCACCCTGCTTATTCCCCATGCTTCTTGCATTGGTATACATACACTTAAGAGACTTAATTGAGGAGCATCTGTTACAGATAAACACATCTTGTACGCAAGATGTGCGTGGGAGTGAACGGGAGAGTGTGATCAAAACAGACCTGGGAACATTTGTTCTCCCTGTGTGGTAAGAGAGTGATTGAAGGAGTACATGAGCTAATAACAACCCTGGCTGCATTGTCTGGTCTCCTGTTTGTAACCCATAACCAGTGGTTTTGCTAATAAACTTTGTCTTAGCTTCTCTTGAGAGCTGAGTCTGTGCCAAACGTAGGGCTCAGCAAATAAACTACTCAGCTGAAAATGGCACCTGAACAGGGATTCAACAAATAAACTACTCTGGTGGTGGCTCTGTGGTCAAACAGCTTAAAGCAGAAAACAGGCGGTGCGCACCTTTTACAGGGGCCTTGGGTAAGGCTCATGACATGCTAAACATGGGGCTCCAAAGAGCACAAGCTCTATGCGGAAGTATTACAGCGTATATTACATGAACAGGGATTTAAAGTACCAACTTCTTGGGTAGTGCAATTGCTTCTATGGGTTAAGGAATATTGTAACTGATTTCCTAATTCAGGCTCTTATGATACAAAATTGTGGGCAAAGGTTGGTGAGGAATTACAGACTAAGAAAGATTTACAGTTTAAGGTACCAGATGAGTTAGTTATTACGTGGCAGACCATTTACACTGCTTTAACTGGATTACAGCCTACCAAGGAACTCCTGCAAGCGGCAGGAACAACTGCTTCAGCCGAACCCCTAATTTGCATCGATCAGGGCACGGCAGAACACATTTCTGATAAAGTGTCTGTGGATCCATGTGATCCTGGTACTATTGATCCTGAAAAGAAGTCAGATTTATACCCACCTGTAAAGCCTATTAAAACTATGGCAGCAGAAGCTCCAATGGCAGAACAAATTCTGAAAAATAAATCACGGACACCCTCTCCTATCCGTATTTAAAATCCACCTGCAGCACTTGCTCCAGCGACACCTCCAAATGCAAGGGCAGAGCCATCCTTAAATGATTTTTTAGAGTATCTTATGATGCCTGTACTGGCGCCTTCCTATAAACCCGTTGCTGAGCAAATAAAGGAGGGGGCTATTAACAATGGCGATTTTGCTATGTGGGTGGCATGTCCTGTGCTACATCAGCCAAACCAACCTCCCGAATATCAGCAATTCATGTATGAGCTTGTTAAAGAAGTACGGAAGGCCATACGAGAATATGGGCTGCAGAATAATTATACCATAAATTGCAAACAATTGGAGAATCTCATACTATGACACCCTATGACTGGAAATCTCTGATGAGATTGGTTCTGAGTGCAGCACAATATACCGTTTGGTCGGCAGAGTATAAGGAACTCGCCACGGTTCAGACTATGGATAGTATTGCAAGTTTAACCCCAGGTGGTATGGCAGAATATATGGCAAAAGGACAATATGCCATGCCGCAAGCTCAGGCAAATTTAGCAAGGCCAATCTTACAACAAGTAACTACATTAGCAATGAAAAGTCTGAGAAGTGTGTAAGAGACTGTGTTAAATGATTGTCTCAACCTTGCAGAAATTCCCCACGAAGAAACTTCAAGGCTGCTGTTTGCAAGCTTGGACCACTGATAAGTCCTAAACAACAACTTAAGGGCCCAGCCCAGATAAGCCACGGGGCTCGAAATCCTAAACAGCAACTTCTGGGCCTGGCTCAACTGCTCATAAGGCAGCTGTCCTGCAAGCACAAGAGCCCAACGGCGTGCAAGTTGTCAAGTCATAGAATCATAGAATCACAGAATGACCTAGGTTGGAAGGGACCTTAAAGATCATCTAATCCAACCTCCCTGTCACGAGCAGGGACGCCTCTCTACTAGATCAGGCTACTCAAGGCTCTGTCCAACCTGGCCTTGAACACCTCCAGGGAGGGGGCAGCCACAACATCTCTGGGCAACTTATTCCAGAGTCTTGCCACCCTCATACTGAAGAATTTCTTCCTAAGATCTAATCTAAATCTATTCTCCTTCAACTTCAACCCATTTCCCCTTGTCCTATCAGTGGACACTCTTGTAAAAAGTCCCTCTCCAGCCTTCCTGTAGGATCCCTTCAGATATTGGAAGGCAGCTATTAGGTCCCCCCGAAGTCTTCTCTTTTCAAGACTGAACAATCCCAGCTCCCACAGCCTGTCCTCGTAGCAGAGGTGCTCCAGCCCCTGGATCATCTTTGTGGCCTCCTCTGAACGTGCTCCAATAGTTCTATGTGCCTCTTATGGTGGGGGCACAAGAACTGGACGCAGGATTCGAGGTGGGGTCTCACAAGAGCAGAGTATCATAGAATCATAGAATCATAGAATGTTAGGGATTGGAAGGGACCTTGAAAGGTCATCAAGTCCAATCCCCCTGCCAGAGCAGGAATGCCTAGATTATGCTACATAGGAACGTGTCCAGGCAGGTCTTGAATGTCTCCAGAGAAGGAGACTCCACAACCTCCCTGGGCAGCCTGTTCCAGTGTTCCGTCTCCCTCACTGAGAAGAAGTTTCTTCTCGAGTTTAAGCGGAACCTCTTATGTTCCAGTTTCAGCCCATTACCCCTGTAAAGGGGGAGGATCACCTCTCTTGACCTGCTGGCTACGCTTCTCCTGATACATCCCAGGATGCGGTTGGCCTTCTGGACTGCATGAGCACACTGCTGGCTCATGTTGAGCTTCTCGTCTGTCAACACCCCCAAATCCTTCTCTTCAGGGCTACTCTCAACCCACTCTGTGCCCAGTTTGTATTTGTGCCTGGGATTGGTCCGACCCAGGTGAAGGACCTTGCACTTTGACTTGTTGAAGCTCACGCAGTTTGCACTGGCCCATTTCTCAAGCCTATCAAGGTCCCTCTGGATGGCATCTCTTCCCTCAAGTGAGTCCACGGCACCACACAACTTGGTGTCGTTGGCAAATTTGCTGAGGGTGCCCTCGATGCCGTCGTCCATGTCGCTGACAAAGATGTTGAACAGCACTGGACCCAGAACAGACCCCTGAGGAACACCGCTTGTCACTGGTCTCCATGTGGACATCTGTAGAGGAATTTCTTGTGGAGCAGAGGTGCGGTATAACTTTAAAAGTGTGGACAACCCAGCGTAGGCCTAAACAGAGGCTCTGTCCTTGAAGCTGCCTTGGAACACAGGGAGGAGGAGGTTTTATCTGTTTTGTGAGAGCTTTGCGAGATGCTTGGCGGGAGGTGCTGGCCCCGGGGGGAGAAGAGGGGGTGATAGCCGCTTGCATAGTGGAATGGCACTGCCCAATAAAACGCTGGCGCGTGTAAACCTGTAACCGACCAACTCTGTGAAGGGGCAGGCGCGGGGACACTGCTGAACTGTATATATTGAGCTGTCCGGAGCAATAAAGGGAGGACGATCTGTAGCCATATTGGTGTGATGATCGTTAACTTGGTCGGCTCTCCGAAGGGACCCCTCTTCATCTGGCGCCTGAACAAGGGACCCTCTATGGACGCTTAAATGCGGATTGCTTAAATGCGGGAAGACTCCGAAGCATCGGACGTGAGCCGATTTGGGAGCCGGAGAGCTGGAGGCAGGAGAGTTCCGAGTGTGACCAAAAGGGCACCGGAGACCAGAGCTTGAGCAGCTGATCAAGCCCCTGCCAAGGTAAGACCGCGATGGAAACGGACGCGGCAACTCGCCTCCTTAGTATACTCTCTAAGAGAGGAGGAAAAATAAAGGAGCGAGACGTATTAGCCCCATGGGCTCGGAAGCGGGAGAAAATGAACGACCCACCATTAATCTTTAGTTCCACGGAATGGCGTGAAGTAGGAGACTTTTTGTGGGACTGTACTCTAGAGGGAGGAAAAGAAGGAAAGGAAGCGAAAGAACTAGGAACAGTTTGGAAAACCATTATACGCACTCTAGAAATCATGCAAGCAGAAAAGAAAGTTGCTGTGGCAGCGATCGAAGCGTTGGGGGGAGGGCAGGAAAGGAAAAAGGCAAAGGAAGAAACTCCCTGCTCGTCCCGACTGGGTGGAAGAAAAAAAAAAAAAAAAAAAAAAAAGAAAAAGGAGAAACTGCACTGCGTTGCAGAATTAAGACTTTCGTCCTTGAGCTGAGCTCTTTTCTAAACAAGTGCATAACTCTTGCTTGTTAATTACGAAAAGAGACCCTGACCAGCCAGGTACAGCTCATGTTGAGAGCTTGACCGTGAGAATGAAGATAAGACGCTTCTTGTACACCAGATGTGCATGGGAGTGAACGGGAGAGTATGATCAAAACAGACCTGGGAAATTCTGCTCTCCCTGTGTGATAACAGCGTGATTGAAGTAATACTTGAGCTAATAAGAAAAAATAAAATAAAAAAAAAAAACAAAAAGGGGGAGGGGAAGAAGGAAGATCAGGATGAACTCCTGAAAGAGATGCTGAACAAACTCGCTGAATTATCAACTAGACAGCAAGAAATAGAAGAAACCCTTAAACCAGTTCAGCTCCCCCATTACCATCAGCTCCCTCACTCAAGCCTGATTTTCAAGCTTGAACCATAAAGGATCCTTTGCAACAGCGATGGAGCAGTGTCATCAGAGACGTTATAATAGAGGGAGATTGGGAAGCAGCCAGTTCGATTGAGTGTCCTGTTATTATTAATAACGGACAAGGGACTTGAGAACCGCATGATCCTGCATGATGTGGCTGTGCAGCATCCTGTCACTTCAACAGCACAGCAGCAACACGACCATGCACTGGGCCTGCCTGTTGAATCCCTTTGTTTCGCCCAGTGACGTGATGGGACCCTGAGGTACTGATTACCAACGACGATATGGATTGGACTGGCAGAAGATGCTTACGGCTGATGGCAGAGCAATTATGGGAAAATGTGACTGTTCTCAATGTTACCTGTTGTATTAATATGTATCCTCTTTGTGTGACTAACAATGAAGCTTATATTGGTTGTGTAATCAAAGCCACATAGTAGGTGTTAAGGTTTATGTACTAACCAGCAGAGTGATCTTTCTTTAGCTAAAAGCAAGGCAGGGAAACCAGCTGCCTTTTGCTTTGTTAGAA
The DNA here is from genome assembly GCA_020746105.1 of Trogon surrucura. Lineage (NCBI taxonomy): Eukaryota > Metazoa > Chordata > Aves > Trogoniformes > Trogonidae > Trogon > Trogon surrucura. The sequence goes on from CM036657.1 coordinate 5,823,963, forward strand.
GTGTGTGATTAAGGATCAAAGTATGATTTAGGGCGATGGGTGTGAGAACTTTGACAGGATGAATTAAGAGTTTAGTTAAGACATTTTTGGTTATTGCAGTTTTAATTGTTATAGGCTTAGTTATGTTTAGTTGTTTGATAAATATAATCAAGAAAATGATAAGCAAGCTAGCGGATGAAGCCTGGGTTGTCCAAAAAGAAAAAGGGGGATATGTAGAGGAATTTCTTGTGGAGCAGAGGTGCGGTATAACTTTAAAAGTGTGGACAACCCAGCGTAGGCCTAAACAGAGGCTCTGTCCTTGAAGCTGCCTTGGAACACAGGGAGGAGGAGGTTTTATCTGTTTTGTGAGAGCTTTGCGAGATGCTTGGCGGGAGGTGCTGGCCCCGGGGGGAGAAGAGGGGGTGATAGCCGCTTGCATAGTGGAATGGCACTGCCCAATAAAACGCTGGCGCGTGTAAACCTGTAACCGACCAACTCTGTGAAGGGGCAGGCGCGGGGACACTGCTGAACTGTATATATTGAGCTGTCCGGAGCAATAAAGGGAGGACGATCTGTAGCCATATTGGTGTGATGATCGTTAACTTGGCCGGCTCTCCGAAGGGACCCCTCTTCAGACATCGAGCCATTGACCACAAGTCTCTGAGTGCGACCATCCAGCCAGTTCTTTATCCACCGAGTGGTTCATCCGTCAAATCCGTGTCTCTCCATTTTAGAGACAAGGATGTCATGTGGGACAGCGTCAAACACCTTGCACAAGTCCAGGAAAATGACATCCGCTGCTTTTCCTGTGTCAACCAGCGCTGTAGCTTTATCATAGAAGGCCCCTAAATTAGTCAGGCATGACTTGCCCCTGCTGAAGCCATGTTGGCTGTCACCAACCACTTGATTATCTTTTATGTGCCTTAGTACCGCTACCAGGAGAATCTGTTCCACGATTTTACCCGGCACAGAGGTAAGGCTGACTGGTCTGTAGTTCCCCGGGTTGTCTTTGGTTGCTTTTTTAAAGATGGGGGTTATGTTCCCCCTTTTCCAATCTGTGGGAACCTCACCAGACTGCCAGGACCTCTCAAATATGATGGCTAGTGGCCTAGCAACTTCAGCCGCCAGTTCCTTCAGGACCCGTGGATGTATCTCATCAGGTCCCATGGACTTGTGCGCCTTCAGGTTCTCTAGGTGTTCCCAGACCTGATCTGCTCCTACCCTGGGTGGTTCTTCACTCTCCCAGACCCAGCCAACACCCTCTGTGATATGGGTGGTGTAAGTCATAATACATCTGCAAAAAGGGGCCCTCCGGACACCTATGCATGCTCCACTGACAGAGGCGACACGGGGGGGGGGAGGGTGTGAAGATCATTCCTGACAACCCTCATAGGCATGTGCTAAACAGGAGGAGAGTAGGCAAAGCAGCTCTTGGGACACTATATAATGCCACCGTGAACAGCTACTCTTTGAAGATCTTCCCCATCGAATCGAAACAGGTGGACCTGCGAGATGTCGCTGGATCTGTGGTGGTAGCTACACTTTTTGCTATCTTAAACGTTTTACTTCTTCGCTTTTCCATTTCCTTATCTTTCTTTCATATCGCTCTCCAGTAGTTGTTAGTCAACAAAGGGGTTTGCTGTTGTGGCATCTGACACCATTTGTGTCTTAATTTCACCTCTGGGATCAAAACAAATCACCTTGACTCTAACCTCTATCAGGTATAAGCGGGTCAAGAGAGGCGTGTCCCTGAAGTAGGATACGGGAATTATCTTTTGCAGCGATACAGCAGAGTCTGCAAGAACCTTATGTTACATTTATTGATAGACTGCAGACTGCTTTAACTCACCAGATAGACAATGAGGAAGCGCTACAAAAGCCTTTAATGCAATTAGCATATGAAAATGCTAATGCTGACTGCCAGCGTGCTGTTATGTCATTACAAGACTCTGTAAAGAGCAGAGCTGAATTCATACAACAGGGTCTGTTGTGCACACACGGTGCTTTCACCAACACCCTGGGTAATGCCATGTCTGCAACATCAGTATTGCAGGTCACAAAGCCTGACAGCAAACGGGCAGTCACAGACCTCACCGCCAGCACAGCAGGCGGTGCAGGGCTGGATCTGGCCTCGCCACCAGCCCAGATCCCCCCTCCTGCCGCCTCAAAGCAGGGCACTGCCTGGGGAGTGCTGAGACAGCAAAAGCAAAGGTCTGGCAGGTCCTCCAAAACAGCTGCTGCTGTAGCATCTTATCATGAGGGGGACTGACACCCTTCTGTTGCTTTAACTATACAGTGGCAATCTGGAGGAACTTCACATGTGTTAGCCCTGGTGGATACTGGAGCTGAGATTGCCGTGTTACAGAGTAATATTAATAATAAAGAAGTTGCATCACAGATCTGTGGATTGGGGGGAAATCAGACTTCTGCTCTTCAAATTAAAGTTACCTTAACAACAAAAAATGCCATTTACCGTGACAGTGCCAATTGCCCCAAATAAAGAATATCGTTTGAATATTGATGTGCTGGCAAGGACAGATACTTGAAACCTTAAATGGTTTCTTCTGCTTTGGAACTTCACAGGCAGGATTTGCTAATCAACCTGTAACTGTTTTGCGTGGATTTCCACAGTGGGATCCTGCTATCCTGTCGTGCTGCCTGTACCTACTAAGATCATAACTGCAAAACAGTATCATATTCCAGGGGGTTAGAAGGAAATTATTCAAACCATTCAGGTACTTCAACAAGTGGGAATAATGTGGCAATATGTACAAAAGTATCCCTTTAAAGTAATGTACATGGATTTTTCAAGCAATTACTCGAGAAAATCCCATGGGTAAGGCTGTTTGAAGGTGAAGGGACCCAAGATAGTTGGTTAGCGTTCAGGGACTGCTTCAACCGTGCTCAAGATCAGAGCATCCCGACACGTAGGAAGTCAAGGAAGGGAGCCAGGAGACCTGAGTGGCTAAACAGGGATCTGCTGGGTAAGCTCAAGTGCAAAAGGAGAAGTTACAGATCTTGGAAGGCGGGGCTGACCACTTGGGAAGAATATAAGGCTGTTGTCCGAGGATGTAGGGAGGCAACTAGGAAAGCAAAGGCCTCCCTAGAATTGAACCTGGTGAGAGGGGTCAAGGACAACAGGAAGAGCTTTTTCAAATACGTGGCAGATAAAACTAACACCAGAGGCAATGTAGGCCCACTGATGAATGGGGTGGGTGCCTTGGTGACAGAAGATACAGAGAAGGCAGAGTTACTGAAGGCCTTCTTTGTCACTGTCTATTCTGATGGAGGCTGTCCTCAGGAGCCCCGTTCCCCTGAGGCCCCAGAGGAAGTCAGGGCAGTGGAGGAGTTTGCTTTAGTCGATGAGGACTGGGTTAGGGACCAATTAAGCAATCCGGACATCCATAAATCCATGGGTCCAGACGGGATGCATCCACGGGTGCTGACGGAGCCGTCTGATGTCATTGCTAGACCACTCTCCATCATCTTTGCCAAGTCTTGGGAGACGGGAGAGGTGCCTGAGGACTGGAGGGAAGCAAATGTCACTCCAGCCTTCAAAAAGGGCAAGAAGGAGGACCCGGGTAACTATAGACCGGTCAGCCTCACCTCCATCCCTGGGAAAGTGATGGAACAACTTATCCTTGGTGCCATCTCAAGGCATATCAAGGATAAGAGGGTCATTAGAGACAGTCAACATGGCTTCACCAAGGGGAAGTCGTGCTTGACTAACCTCACAGCCTTTTACGAGGATATAACAAGGTGGATAGATGATGGCAGAGCGGTGGATGTGGTCTACCTTGACTTCAGTAAAGCATTTGACACAGTCTCCCACAGCATCCTTGCTGCTAAACTGAGGAAGTGTGGTCTAGACTCTCGGGTAGTGAGGTGGACTGTGAACTGGCTAAGGGGAAGAAGCCAAAGAGTCGTGGTCAATGGGGCAGAGTCTGGTTGGAGGCCTGTATCCAGTGGAGTCCCTCAAGGGTCGGTACTGGGACCAGTATTATTCAATATATTCATCGATGACTTGGATGAGGGACTAGAGAGTACTATCAGCAAGTTTGCTGATGACACCAAGCTGGGAGGAGTGGCTGACACGCCAGAAGGCTGTGCTGCCATTCAGCGAGACCTGGACAGGCTGGAGGGTTGGGCGGGGAAAAATTTAATGAAATATAACAAGGGTAAATGTAGAGTCTTGCATCTGGGTAGGAACAACCCCAGGTTCCAGTATAAGTTGGGGAATGACTTATTAGAGAGCAGTGTAGGGGAAAGGGACCTGGGAGTCTTGGTGGACAGCAGGATGACCATGAGCCAGCACTGTGCCCTTGTGGCCAGGAAGGCCAATGGCATCCTGGGGTGTGTTAGAAGGGGGGTGGTTAGTAGGTCAAGAGAGGTTCTCCTTCCCCTGTACTCTGCCCTGGTGAGACCCCATCTGGAATATTGTGTCCAGTTCTGGGCCCCTCAGTTCAAGAAAGACAGGGAACTGCTGGAGAGAGTCCAGCACAGGGCAACTAGGATGATTAAGGGAGTGGAGCATCTCCCTGATGAGGAAAGACTGAGGGAACTGGGGCTCTTTAGTTTGGAGGAGACTGAGGGGTGACCTCATTAATGTTTACAAATATATAAAGGGTGAGTGTCACAAGGATGGAGCCAGGCTCTTCTCGGTGACAACCAATGATAGGACAAGGGGTAATGGGCTGAAACTGGAACATAAGAGGTTCCGCTTAAACTCGAGAAGAAACTTCTTCTCAGTGAGGGTGACGGAGCCCTGGAACAGGCTGCCCAGGGAGGTTGTGGAGTCTCCTTCTCTGGAGACATTCAAGACCTGCCTGGACATGTTCCTATGTAGCATTATCTAGGCGATCCTGCTCTGGCAGGGGGATTGGACTTGATGATCTTTTGAGGTCCCTTCCAATCCCTAACATTCTATGATTCTATGATACATCTCAGCTCATCAAAAAGATCATAGAATCATAAAATTGTCAGCGTTGGAAGGGACCTTAAAGATCATCTTGTTCCAACCCCTCTGCCATAGGCAGGGACATCTCCCACTAGATCAGGCTGCTCAGAGCCCCATCCAGTCTGGCCTTAAAAACTTCCAGGGATGGGGCTTCCACCACCTCTCTGGGCAACCTGTTCCAGTGTCTCACCACCCTCATGGTGAAGAACTTCTTCATAGAATCATAGAACAGTTCAGGTTGGAAAAGACCCTTGAGATCATCAAGTCCAACCATTAACCCTACACTACAAGTTCACCCCTAAGCCATATCACCCAACACCACATCTAAGTGACACTTAAACACATCCAGGGATGGCGACTCAACCACCTCCCTAGGCAGTCTGTTCCAGTGTCTGACCACTCTTTCTGTGAAGAATTTCTTCCTAATGTCCAGATTTCTTCCTAATTTCGAGTCTGAATCAATCCATCTCTAGCTTTAATCCATTCCCCCTAGTCTTATCATTATCCGACATCCTAAAAAGCCCCTCACCAGCTTTCTTGTAGGACCCCTTAAGATACTGGAAGGCCTCACTAAGGTCTCCTCAGAGCCTTCTTTTCTAATCCTCCAGCCTCTCTTCTAACTCCCTCTCCCTTTCCCTAAGTGGTTTCAAACATCTTTGCCTGCTTTTGCCTGTTTTTTTCTATAGCTAAAACTAAAGGATCCTATAGCGGGATGTTAATTCTACAGTCCCTCTGTCACTCTGGGTGTTTTTTTAGAGTAAAAAAGCATATCAACGTACATAACTGTATCCCATTTACTTTCCCTCCTTAAAACAACACTAATTGTAACATGGTGTTATATTGTAAGGTTCCATTAGGTGTCCACTTCTCAACCTCATCTATTTATAAAGGGGTCACCACTGATTGCAAAAGGTGCAAGGGCATACTCACGCCATAACGAATGCACCTAAGTTCAAGACAACTATTGAGGTTAAACTCTTGTCTCCCATTGAAAGAAATAATGTACTTATAACACCCATACACCTAGTGCAAACAAGCCAACAACACTGATGATAAAGCAGGCAGGTGCTTGTTCGAGCTCCCCGCCAAGGGGCCTCAGCACTACTCTGCTTTATATTCCGCCCATATAACAATAACATTATCTTGTACAACTCTTATTGATTCTTTATACCTTTTAAATTTCCACAAAACACCTTTTTAAGTTGGCCTGACTGATCAATGCGATCCAAATCAGACCAGTTCCCTTGACATTTCTCACACTAGAAATTGTTTCCAAAGCATATCCAAACGTCCTGTTTACAGCCAAAACATTCAAAGACAAATATTGGATTACACGAGAAATCATAACGTCTGTATATAGGACAGTAAAAACCAACAGATCGATCCGACGTACACTTCGTCCGTCTCCAGCCACACCCCTCGCGGGATAACGGAACCGCGGATCGGAAGTCCACACTCGCTTCGCAGTCAGACTTTGTCTCACTCACTCGCACACTCACCCAGCACTTTTAAACTTACTTTCAGACATCTTAAACAACGATGTAAAATATCAGTAGCACACTTAAGCCTTAACACATAATGCATGGTACCGGATTTTTACAGCAGTTGACAATAATAGTTGCAAAATATCACTATACCACTCCTGCCACCGTGGCCGGGAGAACCCAAGTTACCATCGGTCAGGGTACCGAACTTACCCTGCCACCACCGTATGGGGCCTCAAACCCCAACCACCCAGGGGCGAGCGCCAATGCTCTTTACCTCGTATAGGACGCCTCCTCCCGACTTACAGGTATCCCCTTCCTGATCGGTCCCGTTGCCCAGTTCCAAAACAGAAACCTCTACATTTCCCAGAAGTTCCAGAACAGAAAATTTTAAAGAATACCTTTTTCCTTTAGATAGTCCCTGTCTGTTCCCGCAGAGATCCGATTGAGGCGAGGAGTCCCTCCGGGAAATCCCGGGGGTACCCTAGGGAGTCCTGTTCTCAGCGGGTCCTGCAGCCAAGCAGACAGTGTCCCATCTGGGGTGCCAAATTGATGCTATGAAAAGCTGAGATCAGGGCTCAATAGTCTTGGTGACTATTAAGCAGGTATTCTTTATTACGGCGCCGGGTGCAAGGGGGTCTCTTCGCAAAGCTTGCACACTGTTTGGTCAAACAGACAGATATTTATTACACAAAAGCATACATATTCATGAGCCTAGGCTGGGTTAGTTCTAAGATGAGCATGCTGGACCTCCTCCTTTTGCTGCATGCGCAGTGCCATCTGGTGGTTGTGGGCCGGGGTCTTCTGGAGGAAGGCTCGTAGTCCTCCTCCTCATCACCATGTTCTTTTGGTGAACCATAGCCTGTATTCCCTTGTTCTTGCTGACAAGCAAGGGCTGCAGTCTTGAGGCACCCTGTGCCTGTTTATCTCACAGGAGCCTTGCATTCCGTTCTCGGAGATAAGTCCCGCTCAAAGCATCACAATGTGCATACGGACCCATCTCACAATGCAGCTGTTACATAGTTCATTGCTGCTGCTTGTTAGAAGGCTTTTAGCTAGGAAATTTCCATCAGGCCCTTACAGACAATAAATTTCCCATTATCATGTCTATATGTGCTCTAGCAGTTCCTGTTATGTGAGTTCTCTTGCGACAAAAGGTTCTAAACTACTTGCAGTATTAGTGGGTTTGACTATATGTTTACATTTTGCTAAACTATTCGCTGCATTGGTGATGTCTGACTAAATGTTTTTACTTCTCTGTATCATAGGAGTTTGTGAACTTATCCAGGAGGTTAGATTTTAACCTTGGTATTCAGTTTGAGGGAGTTGTTTTTCCCTCTTAGTTCAATTCTACCACCGAAATCTGCATTGAGTTGTTGAATCTTGTTAACAAAAATGTTAACACGCTTTTGTGTGTCTGGGGAACAAAACAGATTTCAGGGGACTGTCTTTAGCTTGAGAATCAAGAGCAGCATAAAGAAAAATTAATGTACTATGTGGTGATTTCTATCGGGGGAGGGAGTCGGGTTTGGTATCGGGTTACTATCTATAGTTGTATACAGTTCTTTACTTTTATCTTTTTACCATTATTCCTATTACTTTCATTAAAGCTGTTCTAGTTCGTTTTTTTTTTTTCTTCTCTCATCCGTAAGTCTCTCTGCCTCATTCCCTTTTCTCTTCCCGTTTGGGGGGGGGAAGAGGGGGTTAGAGAGCGTCTGTTCGTGTTAGTGGCCGGCCCAGCCCTAACCCGCGACACTATGAAAGTGTAACCTCAATGTAAATAAAAACACATCTACAGAGATTTTAAATTACCATACAGGTATTAAACACAATATTATTGTCCCATTCTCTTCTATCCCTTCAGTAACAGGTAGGAATACTGAAAGGGACAGAAAAGTACATGCAGTTAATGCATGGCTTAAAGACTGGTGCCACCAGCAACATTTCGGGTTTTATGATCATGGGGAAGCTTACGCAGCACTGGGCATGAGAGATATAGATGGAGTGGGGCTGTCTCAGAGAGGGAGGAGAATTCTTGCTGGTGAGTTGGCGAAATTAATCGATAGGGCTTTAAACTAGGTTGGAAGGGGGAAGGGGATAAAACTTGGCTCACTACAGACGAGCCAGGGGGAAGTATCACAGGGTTAGGTGTCAAAACAATGGCCCTACTTAAGTGCATCCACTCCAACATGGATGGCACAAGCAATGGTAACAGATGCTTCTCCATTAAATCTCTGAAGTGTCTGTATACCAATGCAAGAAGCATGGGGAATAAGCAGGGAGAATTAGAAGTCTATGTGCAGCTGGAGAACTATGATCTCATTGCAATTACAGAGACCTGGTGGGACAACTCACATAACTGGAATGTGGGCCTTGATGGCTATGTCCTTTTTAGGAAAGACAGGCCAACAAGGCTAGGGGGTGGAGTTGCTCTTTACATGAGAGAGCAACTGGAATGTATTGAGATCTATCCAGGGGCAGATGAGGAGCAAGTAGAGAGTTTGTGGGTAAGAATGAAGAGGCAGGCTAGCTTAGGTGATACTGTGGTGGGTGTCTACTACAGACCACCTGATCAGGAGGAGGAAGTTGATGAGACAGCAGCCTCTCAATCCCAGGCCCTGGTTCTCATGGGGGATTTCAACTACCCAGATGTTTGCTGGAAGTCCCACACAGCCAGCCATCCTCAGTCCAGGAGGTTCCTCCAGTGCATCGATGATAACTTTTTGATGCAAATGGTGGATGAGCCAACCAGGAGAGGAGCGCTGCTGGACCTTGTGCTCACCAACAAGGAAGGTCTGGTTGAAGCAGTGAAGGTTGAGGGCAATCTTGGTTGCAGCAACCATGAGATAGTGGAGTTCAGGATCTTGTGCAGTAGAAACAGAATAGCAAGCAACTCTGGACTTCAGAAGGGCCAACTTTGGCCTCTTCAAGCAATTGCTAGGGGAAACACCATGGGACAGGGTACTACAAGGTGAAGGGGCCCAAGAGAGTTGCTTGGCATTCAAGGACCACTTCTTCCATGCTCAAGATCAGTGCATCCCAACAGGTAGGAAATCAAGAAGAGATCCAGAAGACCTGCATGGTTAACCAGGGATCTGCTGGGCAGACTCAGGTGAAAGAGGAGGGTATATAAATTGTGGAAGGAAGGGCTGGCCACTTGGGTGGAGTATAGGACAGCTGTCAGGGAGTGTAGGGAGGCAATCAGAAAAAGCTAAGGCCTCCTTGGAATTAAACCTTGCAAGGGAGGTCAAGGACAACAGAAAGGGCTTCTTCAAATGCATTGCTGACAAAACTAACACTCGAGGCAATGTAGGCCCTCTGTTGAATGAGGTGGGTGCCCTGGAGACAGAGTACAGAAAGAAGGCAGAGTTGCTGAATGCCTTCTTTGTCTCTGTCTACACTGTTGGAGACTGTCCTCAGGAGCCTCAGTCCCCTGAGGCCCCAGAGGAAGTCAAGATAAAGGAGGAGTTTGCCCTGATTGATGAGGACTGGGTTAAGGATCAATTTGAACACTTAAACATTCATAAATCCATGGGCCCTGATGGGATGCACCCACAGGTGCTGAGGGAGCTGGCGGAAATCATTGCTAGGCCTCTCCATCATCTTTGGTAAGTTATGGGGAGCAGGTGAGGTGCCTGAAGACTGGAGGAAAGCGAATGTCACTCCAGTCTATAAGAAGGGTGGGAAGGAAGGCCCGGGTAACTACAGACCGGTCGGCCTCACCTCCATCCCTGGAAAGGTGATGAAACATCTTATCCTTGGGGCTGTCTCTAGGCATATCAAGGATAAGAGGGTCATTAGGAGCAGTCAGCATGGCTTTGCCAAGGTGAAATCATGTTTGACCAACCTGATAGCCTTTTAAGAAGACATAACCAGGTGGATGGATGGTGGCTGCTCAGTGGATGTGGTCTATCTGGATATCAGCAAGGCCTTTGACACCGTCTCCCACAGCATCCTCATAGGTAAACTGAGGAAGTGTGGTCTGGATGACCAAGTAGTGAGGTGGCTTGGGAAATGGTTGAAGGGAAGAAGCCAGAGAGTTGTAGTCAATGGGGCAGAGTCTAGTTGGAGGCCTGTGTCTAGTGGGGTCCATCAGGGGTCAGTGCTGGGGCCAGTGCTTTTCAATACAGTCATCAATGAACTGGACGAGGGATTAGAGAGCACTGTCAGCAAGTTTGCTGATGACACGAAACTGGGAGGAGTGGCTGTGTCGTGGTTTAAGCCGAGTGACCGGCCGGGAGAGACAAAGAACCACATGGTCACTCTCTCACTCGCTCACCCCTGCCGGGAGTGAGGGGAAGAGCCCGGAGAGAGCAGTGGACAGAGGCTCATGGGGTTGAGATAAAAACAGTTTGTTTTAATGGTGAACATAAATGATAACGATAACAATAACAGTGAAGTAACAGTAATGTTTAACCAGATATATCGAGAGTAACATGTAACGCAGATGTCTCACCACCCGGATCCCTGCGATGCGCCTGGACCGAGAACCGGAAAGAGAAAGCCCCCCACCCTGACCAGCTCCCTCTATATACCCCGAGCATGACGTCACGATGGTATCAAATATCCCTTTGGCTAGTGACTAGTTATCCCAGCTAGCTCAATTCTTGACTGAAAATTAACCCTATCCCAGCTGAACCCAGTACATTATCCACCCCTTATTCTATACCATCTACGTCATGCTCAGATCTTATACTTTACATTTATCACTAGCTTTCTTGTTATATATACACATATATGCACACATGCACATATACACAGATATCATTCTCTTAATCTATACACTCCTTCCAGTATATCCCTTGAGTTCATGGCTTCGAGGTTCCATTCATTGTAACAGTTCTTTAGGGTAGGAGAGAATGGTGCTTGATTGTGGTATACTTCGTCCAAAACTCACGCTGTATTTTGCATGGTCTGTGCCCACGGTCTGAAGCTTGAAAAAATGTCATCTTAGGGAAGTCACTGGGCACCACCTCAGGTTCCCTTATCGCTGTCCTTCCCTCGTTTTCATCGTAGTCTATCCTTTGTTGGTCTGGGTATTCTTACTGTAATATCAATCGACATGACACATAACAACAGCAGCAGTGATGACATACATTGGCAGGGTAATTTATCAGTTAACATCACATGATTTAGTCCACTGGCTGTTCTCTGTAGAGGAATTTCTTGTGGAGCAGAGGTGCAGTATCTCTTTAAAGGTTTGGACAACCCAGCTTAGGCCTAAAAAAATACTCTGTCCTTGAAACTGCCTTGGGGCACGAAGAGGAGGAGGTGTAGCTGTTTCGTAGCCTTGCCGGGGGGAGAGGGGGGGTGAGAGCCACCTGCATAGTTGAATAGCGCTACTCAATAAAACACTGGCGCGTGTAAACCTGTAACTGACCAACTCTGTTAAGGGGCAGACGCGTGGACACTGCTTAACTGTATATATTGAGCTGTCCAGAGCAATAAAGGGAGATCGACATGTAACCATATGGGTGGGATTTGTCGTTGTCTTGACCGGCTCTCCGAAGGGACCCTTCTTTATCTGGCGCCCAAACAGGCTTAAATGGGGAATTGCTTAAATGCGGATTGCTTGAATACGGAAAGACTCCGAAGCATTGGTCGTGAGCCGATTTGGGAGCCAGAGAGCCGGAGGCAGGAGAGTTCTGGGTGTGACCAAAAGGGCACCGGAGACCAGAGTTTGAGCGGCCGATCAAGCCCCTGCCAAGGTAAGACCGCGATGGAAACCGATGCGGCAACTCGTCTTCTTGTTGGTATACTCTCTGAGAGGAGAAAAAGTAAAGGAGTGAGATGTATTCGCCCTGATCCAAGGGGCTCAGAAGCGGGAGAAAATGAAGGACCCATCATTAATCTTTAACTCAACGGAATGGCGTGAAGTAGGAGATCTATTGTGGGACTGTACTTTAGGGGGAGGAAAAGAAGGAAAAGAAGTGAAAGAACTAGGAACTGTTTGGAAAACCGTAATACGCACTCTAGAAATCATGCAAGCAGAAAAGAAAGTTGCTGCGGTGGCGATCGAAGCATTGGGGGGAGGGCAGGAAAAGAAAAAGGCAAAGGAAGAAACCCCCAACCCGTCCTGACTGGCGAAATTTTTTCAGCTAGGACAGACATGCCCCATGAAGGGTACAGCGGCCCCGGTGTGCTCCTCTCTGAAGGACTTGTTGCAAAAAAGTGAAAAAGAGAACATTTCCCTGCCAACGCAGGTTGCAACTGAGGGGAAACCGGAAGCCACTCTGCCGCTGGACTCGAGAGGCACGGGCCCAGCAGAAAGAGGAGGCACAGGGCTGTCGCCCGAAACTTAAACCTTTGATACCATCTTCCGACGAGGATTCTGAATCATAATTGAGTCCTGACAAGTCTGTCAGAGGTAATGATCAAGCTACACAGGGAACAAAGAGACCTCGGAACAAGAAAGAGGAAGATCCAAATGAACCTCTGAAAAAGATCCTGAACAAACTCGATGAATTATCAATTAGACAGCAAGAAATAGAAGAAACCATTAAACCAGTTTCATCGTCACTTTGGAGACAACCAGAAACCATATCTAAGGTCCCGCGAGAGATTCAACCATTCTCCCATATAGTACCACCGGTTGAACCCTCAGCTCCCCCATTACCACCAGCTCCCTCACTCAAGCCTGACTTTCAAGCCCGAGCCATAAAGGATCCTTTGCAACAGCAATGGAGCGGTGTCATCAGAGATGCTATAATAGAGGGAGATTGGGAAGCAGCCATTTCGATTGCATGTCCTGTTATTATTAATAACGGACAAGGGACCTGGGAACCGCATGATTGGAAGATCTTACAACAAACGAAACAGACTGTCACCACGCATGGCATCCGATCAGAAGCTGCACGAAGTATTATACAATTCATTTTTACAGCAGGCGTATTGTGCCCAAATTGCTTTGTTATTATTAAGCCTGTCACAATATTTACTGTGGGAGAGAGAATGGAAAAGACTGGCTTTGGAAGAGGCCAACAAACACCGCGAAATTAACGATCCTTTATATGGATTACAAGCAGATATGTTGACTGGTAGTGGAAATTATGCCACCACTGCAACCCAACTGACGTATCCGACAATCATGCATCAAGTTTCTCAGACTCTGGCTCATCGAGCGCTGTTATCAGTCCCAGAAAAGAAAAAATCACCCCCGTATGCAACGGTATGACAAGGGACGACCGAGCCATTTAATCAATTTGTTGATCGATTGTCTGCTGCCATAAAGGACGCTACCGAGTTAACCGAGCCGCTGCAAGAACACTTGTTCCGTACACTTGCTTTTGAAAATTCCAATTCAAGTACTAAAGCCATTTTGGCCACCTTACCACAGGGCGCGGGAGTGGATGAAATGTTATTACGAGCATCACGAGCAGAACAAAGCAGCCAAGCTGCAGCCTTTACAGCGGCCATGCAAGGTGCCACTGAAAGGCAAGGACATGTGATCGTAGCCGCTTTATCCGGAAGAAAAAACAGCTGGCCTGGTAACCCAAAGAAAGAAGCAGCCAATGGGCCAGCAGCGGGACCGTGCTTTCTCTGCGGAGAATCCGGACACTGGAGAAGAACATGCCAAAAGACTGTATGGTGTCACATATGTAATAGTGACGCCCATGCTACCGTGGCATGCAGGAAGTCGGAAACCTACAAGCGCAGCGCGCAGGGGCCGCGCGCCAAGACACAAATCAGCGCCCAACCTCAACCGAAGCCACAGACGGTTTCCTACAACGACACAAACCCGCTACCTGGGGAAGCCTCGGCGTGGATGTGGCAACCGCAGTAGAAGTTACACTGCAAGACAAACAAGTAGCGTTAATCCCGACAACTGCATTTGGCCCATTATTTTCAACTGACTCTTTTGTTGGAGGGCTACTGCTGGGACGATCATCTACCAGCAAACAAGGAGTTGTAGTATTACCGGGAGTTATTGATGCTGACTATACAGGTCAAATAAAGATTATGGCTTATGCATTACAACCACCTGTCACCATTCCAAAAGGAAGCAAAATTGCCCAGATCGTTGCCCTTGAAGCAGCCCATCCACATCAGTCACATCCAAAAGAGGGACAAAAGCAAAGAGGAGATGAAGGCTTTGGGTCATCGGGATTTGACGTCTTCTTGACACTAGACATGAATTCCCGGCCACAAAGAAGAGTCACCCTACAACGGGGGGAAAGTCAAGTTCAGTTAAGACCAATGCTCGACACCGGAGCGGATGTCACCATCATTAATCAAACATACTGGCCACCCACGTGGCCCCTGCAGGCTCCCATGACACAAATTGTGGGAGTGGGAGGAATGAAAGCTCCTCAATCCAGTAGACACCCTGTGACTATAGTTTTTGAAGATGGACAACAACAAATAGTCTTTCGGCCATATGTCATGCAGTTACCTTCAACTCTTCAAAGCCTGATAGGCAGAGACTTGCTGTCTCAACTCGGAATGGTATTAACCACTGATCAGCATTTATCATGACGACCACTGCCGAGCAGCCGCCCATAAAAAAGATTACCTGGGTGATCGATACACCCGTATGGGTGGAGCAGTGGCTGATGACTAAAGACAGGCTGCAAATAGCAGAATAACTTGTGGAAGAACAACTTGAGGCCGGCCACATCAAATCATCTGTAAGTCCATGGAACACCCCAATATTCGTAATACCGAAAAAATCAGGAAAGTGGCAACTGTTACATGACTTCTGAAGAGTCAACGATCAAATGTAAGCTATGGGAGCACTTCAACCTGGATTACCAACACCCTCCATGATCCCAGAACAGCGGCACATCATAGTAATAGACTTAAAAGACTGCTTTTTTACTATTCCCTTGCATCCAGAAGACACACAACAATTTGCTTTCACTATACCCTCTATTAACAGGTGTCGTGGTTTAACCCTGGCTGGCCGCCAGGTACCCACACAGCCGCTCTCTCACTCCCCCTTCACGGCTAAACAGGGGGAGAAAATATTTCAAAGGGTTCAGGGTTTGAGATAACGACAGGGAGATCACTCTCATTTACCATCCCGGGCAAAACAGACTCGATTTTGGGGAAATTAGGTACATTTATAAGAAATAATCAGAGACGAGTAATGAGAAGTGAGAAAGAGAAAACAAATCTTAAAAACAGAACACCTTCCCCCATCCCTCCCTTCTTCCCGGGCTTAACATCAATCCCGGTTTTTCCACCTTCTCCCCCCAAGTGGCGCAGGGGGACAGGGAATGTTGGTTTCACTGCTTTTTTCACTCTGGGGGAGGACTCTTCACTCTTCCCCAGGGCCATTGTGGGGTCCCTCTCACGGGAGACAAGCTTCACGCTCTCTTCTCCGGCATGAGTCGTCCCACAAAGGGCAATTCATCACAAACTGCCCAACGGGAGACACCTCACGAGGGACAGCCCACTCCTCGTGAGTCTGAGGCGCAGTCCTTCAGGGGAAACTGCTCCAGCGTGAGTCCCCTGCAGCGTCCCAAAAGTCCCACCAGCCAACCTGCTCCAGCGTGGGCATTCCTCTCTTCCACGGGTTGCAGGTTCTGGCAGCGACTTGCTCTGATGCGGGCTTCCCACGGGCTGCAACCCTCTTCAGGCATCCACCCACATGGCATGGGGTCCTCTACACAGTGGACATCTACGTGGTGATCCTCACGGTGGACATCTGCACCTTGCCCATGGTGCTGCAGGGGGACAACCCGCTTCACCATGGTCTTCACCACAGATTTGGGGGACTCTCTCTGCTCCGGCACCTGGAGCTCATCCCCCCCCACCCACCCCTTCTTCACTGACCTTGGTGTCTGCACAGATTCTCACTCCTCCATCTCTGTGCCAACTGCTAAGGCGCAGTTCTTTTTCCCCGTTCTTAAATATGTTTTTCACAGAGGCGTTGCTCTGCTATCACTTTACTGATAGGTTCAGCCTTGGCTGGCGGCGGTTCCCTCTTTGGAGCTGGCTGGCATTGGCTCTATCAAACTTGGGGAGCTTCTAGCAGCTTCTTACAGAAGCCACCCTGCAGCTCCCCCCCCGCCTCCAAAATCCGGCCAGGCCAAACCAAAACAACAGGGCAGCGCCGACTCGACGTTTTGAATGGGTTGCTTTGCCACAAGGGATGAAAAACTCTCCCACCATGTGTCAGTAGTATGTCGATTGGGCCTCGCGTCCGATTCGTCAAAAGTTTGCCTCAGCACTTATTTATCATTACATGGATTATATTTTGCTTCCAACGAAACAGCCTTTGAGTGACGCTGACTTAGCCTGGCTCACTGCTCAGTTGAGTCAACAAGGTCTTGTGCTGGCCCCAGAAAAGGTACAACGAACTGCACCCTGGAAATATTTGGGTTGGCTAATATCAGACACACAGATAAGGCCGCAGAAGATCACATTACATGCAAACATCCAGACATTACATGACGCGCAAAAATTGTTGGGAGATTTGCAATGGGTGCGAAACATTGTTGGAATCACCAGCGACGACCTACTTCCATTTTTACCGTGGCTGCAAGGCACAGAAGCTAACAGTCCCCATTCTTGCTCAGCAGAACAAACAGAAGTGCTTGAACAAGTAACTGCTAAATTAAAAACAGGATGGAGCGCACGCCATCTTGAGGATCGCCCCCTGTCACTGCTTATCATCAATACAGATTCCAACCCTCTTGCCATTGTGTTTCAATGGCAAAAGAAAAAGGGGGAAGAATCCCCTGGAGAGTCAGCAAGAATAATAGAATGGGTATTCTTACCAGTACAACCTAAATTTCGCCTAATGAGAAGAACAGAAGCCATTGCTGCGTTGATCCAAAAGGGCCGATCTCGAATAATGGAGATAGAAGGGTTGGAGCTGGCAGACATTAGCATTCCCGTTAGAAATGAAGACTTGGAATGGCAACTGCGGCACTCCATCGAAATCCAGGAAGCATTGCTGGGCTACTCTGGTCTGGTTCACAACAAGCATCCTAAGGGCCCACTATGGCAAGTAATTGAGCAACACAAATGGCTAGAAAAACCCCTGTGCTCACAGCAACCAGTGGATGGAAGGACGGTCTTCACAGATGCAGGACGGAAGATGAGAAGCGCAGCAGGTGTATGGCAACAACAGGGAGCGTGGAAGCAACATACAGTCCAGGGTGACGTTGCAGATAGCTTACAAATACTCGAGCTGAAAGCTGTATGTTGGGCTTTCCAGAATTGGAGCAAAGAGCCTCTCAATGTGGTTTCTGATTCCTTATATGTTGTTGGGGTTGTACAAAGAATTGAAGACGCACTTCTGCGGAAAACCCAGAACCAGCGTCTGGGGGAATTGTTCGTGCAGTTGCATCACACTCTGAGACAGTGGCAACATTCGTATTGTATGATACACATACGAAGTCACCAATGGGAGAACGGCCTTGGGGAAGGCAATGCCCGAGCAGATGAGGCTGTTAGTTGTGCTGTATATGTTCCGCCACAAAATGCCTTTGAGAAAGCAAGAAGTAGCCATGAAATGTTTCACCAAAATGCAAAAGCATTGCATCGTCAGTTCCACATAACCCTAACGGACGCAAAGGGAATTGTTTGCACATGCCCTCAGTGTAGTCGTCATGGCCTGGGACTTGGTTTAGGGACAAACCCAAAGGGCCTAAAGGCCTTAGAGATTTGGCAGGTGGATGTGACCCATGTTCCTGAATTTGGGAGACTAAAATATGTTCATGTAACTATAGATACATATTCAAAGTTCGTATGGACCACGGCACAACCAGGAGAAAAGGCGCTCCATGTAGAGAGACACTTGTCTGTATGTTTCGCAATTATGGGAGTACCTACAGAAATTAAAACGGACAATGGCCCTGTGTACGTTGGCCAAAGAGTAGCTAGGTTTATGCAAAAATGGGGAGTGAGACACACCATGGGAATTCCACCCTGTCCAACAGGACAGGCTATTGTAGAAAGGGCAAATTGTACGGTAAAAGAATATTTAGCAAAACAAAAACAGAGCGATGACATGGATGTCATAAGCCATTTATCTAAAGTACTCTTTACCCTAAACTTTCTTTCTTTAACAGAAGGTAGAGAGGAGCCTGCCGTTGTTATACATCATTCCACCATAAAAGAAAGAAGCCCGCAAGCCATCCCAGGGTTGTGCGTATATCATAAAAACATGAGGACCGGAGAATGGGAAGGGTCAAGTCCAGTACTATTTAATGGTAGAGGCTATATGTGTGTTTCAACAGGAGCAGGACCAGTGTGGGTGCCAAGCCGATTCACGTGAGCTGTACGTCAACAGTGAATGACCGACAACAGTGGCGTAGATGGCGACGCACCAGACCCTTAGTGGAACAAATTAAAAGCGAACTGAGTTTGTTATATTGGGATCCAAGTATCATTGTTGGAAAAATCCTCTCTGGGAGGAGTTTTGGAAACCAAACGGTTCACCAGTCTGTCAAGGTAGCTAGGAATAGTCTGTGTAGTTATTGTGGCTGTGCGTTGTTGTTAGGGTACATGGTAATAACCAGCAGAGTGAGCTTTCTTTAGCTAAAAGCAAGGTGGGGAAACCAGCTGCCTTTTGCTTTGTTAGAAGTATATGATTAAGGACCAAAGTAGATAGGGAGACTCCCTTGCATTCTTCCTTCAGCCCTGGCCAAGCTGTGAGAAGAATTCAACGGAGCAAACACCACCAGATGTTCCCGCATTCAACGTTATGTAAGGTTGTTTATTTAATAGTATAAATGCTGGACCCTCTTGCAGCGACTTCGGAAACCTCACCTACGGGTGGATGCACTGCGTAGGACTTCCCAATTGTCGGGAGGGTTCTCCAGAAACCTCGCTGCAACAGGGGCTCCCCAGCGACTGCGGGTCTGGATAATTTAGGGTGACGGGTGTGAGAACTTTGACAAGATGAATTAAGAGTTTAGTTAAGGCATTTTTGGTTATTGGAGTTTTAATTGTTATAGGCTTACTTATGTTTAGTTGTTTGATGAGTGTAATCAAGAAAATGACAAAAAAGCTAGCAGTGGGTTGTCCAAAAAGAAAAAGGAGGATATGTAGAGGAATTTCTTGTGGAGCAGAGGTGCAGTATCCCTTTTAAAGGTTTGGACAACCCAGCTTAGGCCTAAACAAAGGCTCTGTCCTTGAAGCTGCCTTGGGGCACGGGGAGGAGGAGGTTTTATCTGTTTTGTGAAGAGCCTTGCCGGGTGGAGAAGGGGGGGCGAGAGCCGCCTGCATAGTTGAATGGCACTACTCAATAAAACACTGGCGCGTGTAAACCTGTAACTGACCAACTCTGTTAAGGGGCAGGCACATGGACACTGCTTAACTGTATATATTGAGCTGTCCAGAGCAATAAAGGGAGATCGACATGTAACCGTATCGATGGGATTTGTCGTTGTCTTGACCGGCTCTCCAAAGGGACCCTTTTTCAATTCTCTCCCAAAGTTAAATCCCCTTGTTGTACACACCAAACATCCCCATCCTTCTGCATCACCCACCAAGTACACCCAGGTCCCTGAGCAAAAGCAACCCCACGGATGGGTTTGCCTTTGCCTGAGGCAGGGCTAGCCCACACCGTCTTCCCCAACATGTTCCTCATGCGCACAACAGGGACTTTATCTCCATCCACAGTACGTGGGAGTTTTGACTGGGCAGGCCCAGCTCGATTGGAAGATCCACTAGTGTTGACTAACCATGTGGCTTTTGCTAAATTTGTGTCCCAATGTTTGAAAGTTCCATCACTCATTGCTCTCAGTGTACTCTTTAGCAGTCCGTTGTGCCGTTCAACTTTTCCAGAGGTTGGTGCATGATATGGGATGTGGTACACCCACTCAATGCCGTGCTCTTTGGCCCAGGTGTCAATGAGGCTGTTCTGGAAATGAGTCCCATTATCCGACTCAATCCTCTCCGGAGTGCCGTGTCGCCACAGTACCTGTTTTTCAAGGCCCAAGATGGTGTTCCGAGCAGTGGCATGGGGCACAGCGTATGTCTCCAGCCATCCGGTGGTCGTCTCCACCATTGTGAGTACATGGTATTTGCCTTGACGGGTCAGTGGGAGCGTAATATAGTCACCCTGCCACGCCTCCCCATATCTGTATTTCATCCATCGCCCTCCATACCACAAAGGCTTTACCCCCTTGGCCTTCTTGATTGTAGCACACGTTTCACATTCATGGATAACCTGTGCGATAGCATCCATGGTCAGGTCCACCCCTCGATCACAAGCCCATCTGTATGCCACATCCCTTCCCTGATGGCCTGAGGAGTCATGGGCCCACCGAGCTATGAACAATTCACCCTTGTGCTGCCAGTCTAAGTCCACCTGAGACACCTGGATCTTAGCAGCCTGATCTACCTGCTGGTTGTTTAGGTGCTCTTCCGTGGCTCGATTCTTGGGTATGTGGGCATCTACATGACGTACTTTCACAACCAGGTTCTCCACCCGGGCAGCAATATCCCACCACAGTTCGGCAGCCCACATAGGCCTACCCCTGCGTTGCCAGTTATTCTGCTTCCATTGCTGTAACCACCCCCACAGAGCATTTGCCACCATCCACGAGTCAGTGTAGAGATAGAGTACTGGTCGCTTTTCCCGCTCAGCAATATCTAAAGCCAGTTGAATGGTTTTTACCTCTGCAAATTGACTCGATTCACCCTCCCCTTCAGTGGCTTCAGCAACTTGCCGGGTGGGGCTCCATACAGCAGCCTTCCATCTTCGATGCTTTCCCACAATGCGACAGGACCCATCAGTGAACAGGGCGTACCGCTTCTCATCCTCCGGTAATTCGTTATATCATGGGGCCTCTTCCGCATGTTTCACTTCCTCCTGCTGTGACACTTCAAAGTCCTTGCTTTCTGTGTAGTTTGTAATTGCCTCCAGAATTCCTGGTCGATTAGGGTTCCCCATTCGGGCCCACTGTGTGAGCAGTGCCATCCATTTACTCCACGTGGCATCAGTCGCATGATGTGTAGATGAGGCCCTCCCTCTGAACATCCGGCCCAAAACTGGAAATCGGGGTACTAAAAGGAGCGGTGCCTCAGTACCAATTACTTCTGAGGCAGATCGGACTCCTTCATATGCTGCCAGTATCTCTTTCTCAGTGAGAGTGTAGCGGGACTCAGATCCTCTGTATGCCCGACTCCAAAACCCTAAAGGTCTGCCTCGGGTCTCCCCTGGTGCCCTCTGCCAGAGACTCCAGTCAGGGCCATTCTGCCCAGCTGCAGTATAAAGCACATTTTGAACATCTTGTCCTGTCCGGACTGGCCCAAGAGATACCGCACGAACAATCTCTTGTTTAATCTGCTCAAAGGCTTGTTGCTGTTCAGGGCCCCATTTAAAATCTTTCTTCTTCTGGGTCACCTGAAAAAGAGGGCTCACAATCTGGCTGTAACTTGGGATGTGCATCCTCCAAAACCCCACTGCGCCTAAGAATGCCCGTGTCTCCTTTTTACTAGTTGGTGGAGACATAGCTGCTATCTTGTTAATCACATCCCTGGGAATCTGTCAATGTCCATCTTGCCACTTTACTCCCAAAAACCGGATCTCCTGCGCAGGCCCTTTTACCTTACTACGTTTTATGGCAAAACCGGCTTTCAGAAGGATTTGAATTATCTTCCTCCCTTTCTCAAAAACTTCTTCTGCTGTATTGCCCCATACAATAATGTCATCAATGTACTGCAGGTGTTCTGGAGCTTCCCCCCGGTTCCAGTGCAGCATGGATCAGTCCATGGCAAATGGTGGGGCTGTGTTTCCACCCCTGGGCACTCAATGTCAAGTGTACTGGATGCCCCTCCAAGTAAAGGCAAACTGTGGCCTGCACTCTGCTGCCAGAGGGATAGAGAAAAACACATTAGCGATATCAATGGTGGCGTACCATTTGGCAGCCTTCGATTCTAGCTCATATTGAAGCTCGAGCATGTCTGGCACGGCAGCACTCAATGGCGGTGTAACTTCATTCAAGCCACAATAATCCACTGTCAGTCTCCATTCCCCGTTAGATTTTCTCACTGGCCATATGGGGCTGTTAAAGGGTGAGCGAGTTTTGCTAATAACCCCTTGGTTCTCCAGCTGACGGATCAGCTTATGGATGGGAACCAGGGAGTCTGGGTTGGTGCGGTATTGCCGTCGATGCACCGTGGAGTTAGCAATTGGTACCTGTTGTTCTTCAGCTCTCAACAAACCCACCACAGAAGGGTCCTCTGAGAGACCAGGCAAGGTGGACAACTGTTTAATTTCCTCTGCCTCCAAAGCAGCTATGCCAAAGGCCCACCGGTACCCCTTTGGATCCTTGAAGTACCCGCTCCTGAGGAAGTCTATACCAAGAATGCACGGAGCCTCTGGGCCAGTCACAACAGGGTGTTTATGCCACTCATTTCCAGTCAGACTTACTTCAGCTTCCAATACAGTCAGTTGCTGGGACCCCCTGTCACCCCAGAAATACAGACGGATTCTACCCCTCTATATCCTGATGGCATCAAGGTACATTGTGCACCTGTGTCTATTAGAGCCTTGTATTCCCGTGGAGCTGACGTGCCAGGCCATTGGATCCACATGGTCCAGTAGACCCGATTGTCCCTCTCCTCCACCTGGTTGGAGGCAGGGCGCCTCTATTCTCGATCAGAGTCACTCACTTCTTGTGAGTATGACTTAGAGGCTCCTTCAAGAGCATCAGAGTCAAAATCTGTTCTCCTGTTTCGTTTGGAGGGCTTTCCACTGGAAACTGGAGCAATGCTTTTCTTATGATGATCCTTCTTCTTTGCCGCTTCCTTTCGCAACTCACGTACGCGTTCATCTAGGACTGAAGTCGGTTCTCCATCCCACTTCCTCATGTCCTCTCCATGGTCATGTAGGTAAAACCAGAGAGTATTCCGGCGTGTTTGTTTTCCATGTTCCCTCTCTTGAGTGGAGGAGTGCCTTGCCTGTGTGGGTGTAGAGCAGGACATATCCACTTTGAGCTGCTGGAACTCCCGGGACAGTTCTTCCATGGCAGAAACACAAACCTGTAGGGATGAAGACAGACTTCCTTCATAATGCCAGAGCCGGCGAGTCAGTTCATCCACAGTTTATCCCTCACCTTCTCTCCAGGATAACAGTGCCAACAAGTTTGTGTATGTTTGTGGTGCACTTCAGAGGAACTTCCGCCACATACCTTGTGTGCATCTGACTTCATCTGGATCAGTGGGTGACTGCTTGTTAACTTGATTATTGTAAATCACCTCCAGCACAGCCAGTTCCCTCAGGTACTGGATACCTCTCTCCATTGAGGTCCATTTACCTGGGTGGCATGCAATATCTTCCTTGAGGAGGTAACTTTCCCTCATGCCTGACAGAAGGCGCTTCCAGAGGCTGAGGGTTTGTGTTTTCCTCCCAAGCACTTTGTCAATGCCCCCTTCCCTAGAGAGTGATCCTAGCTGTTTGGCTTCTTTACCCTCCAGTTCCAGGATACTGGCTCCACTATCCCAGCATCGGAGCAGCCAGGTCATAATGTGCTCACCTGGATGGTGGCCAAAGTCCTTTCGCATGTCTCGCAGCTCACTGAGAGATAGAGACCGGGTGATTATCTCTGGCTCTACCTCCCCTTCTTGTTCTCGTGATGGCCCTGGTTCATTTTCATCCCTCACCAAGCGAACCGATTTCTTCGTGTACTTCTTCTTCTGTACTGGAGCAACCAATACTGGCACAGGCTGGTTTTCTGGTTCAGCTGCAGCGCCTGTCACAGGGGTCGGAGCAGCCGCAGCGTTCGTTGCAGAGACTGGAAAAACCACATCATCTACTGGTTTGTCTTTAGGTCCAGAGGCCTCCTCTTTCCCTTGGGAATAATGGGTGACATTGAAAATGGCTCGGTTGGCATGGGCCAGGCCCCAGCACACAGCAGTGATTTGGGCTTCTTTGGAGTGGCCAGGCTGACAGCATACTTTCTCCAAATACTCTGCCAGTTTTCTAGGATTCTGTATATGTTCAGGGGTGAAATTCCAAAACACTGGAGATGACCATTGTCCTAGGAGCTTGCCCATATTCTCACACACACCTTGCCATTCATAGTTATCTGACTTCAGGACAGGTCTCTGGGTGATATCCTTAGAAAATTTTGGTGTGACCCCGAGCAAGATCTGGCACACATTTAGGAGACACAGGACGAAAACCAGGAGACACAGGATGAGAACCATGCTGGATTGGGTATTCCAAGAATATTCAAAGCTTTCAAAAACTGTTGTGATCAGCTTGAAGGACAAATGGGAGAGAACATTCTCCTCTACTTCCCCCATGAGTTTGGTGCCATTACTAATGAATTCTGAGAGGAGGCGCCCAAGGCATGGGAATGACAATAGTGCCTCATACAAATACCAGCTTATCCTCATGGCCAGTGATACAATCATATTATAAACTGTCAGCACCCCGTACAAAAGAATCATACTTTTGGCCCCTTTTCCACAGTTGATAAATAATATCGCAGCAAATATATAGGATACATAAGGATTCAGCCAATGCCACAGTGTAAATAAATAAATCAACATTATGACCACCAATTATGTGACTAATGTGCAAAATCAGTCTAACAAACTTATGTTTTGAACACCCCTTTGTTAAATCTGCTGTTATCTCAAACCCCTGGCCCCACGTTGGGTGCCAAAAGATGTCGTGGTTTAAGCCGAGTGACCGGCTGGGAGAGACAAAGAACCACGTGCTCACTCTCTCACTTGCTCACCCCTGCCGGGAGTGAGGGGAAGAGCCCAGAGAGAGCAGTGGACAGAGGCTCGTGGGGTTTAGATAAAAACAGTTTGTTTTAATGGTGAACATAAATGATAACGATAACAATAACAGTGAAGTAACAGTAACGTTTAACCAGATATAACGCAAGTAACATGTAACGCGGACGTCTCAACACCCGGAACCCTGCGACGTGCCGGGACTGAGAACCGGAAAGAGAGAGACCCTCACCCCAACCAGCTCCCTATATATACCCTGAGCATGACATCAAGATGGTATCGAATATCCCTTTGGCTAGTGTGGTGGTTTGGCCCTGGCTGGAGTCCAGGAGCTCACCAAAGCCGCTCTATCACTCCCCTTTTTAGATGGACAGGGGAGAGGTGAGATGTAACAAGAAGCCCGTGGGTAAAGATAAAAAGCAGTTTAATATAGCAATTGCCGCGCGCGGAAGCAAAGCAGAAGGGAACAAAGATTATTCTCTACTTCCCATCGGCGGGCGATGTCCGGCCGCTTTCCCAGGAAGCAGGGCTCCAAGACGCGTCACGGTTTCTCCGGAGGACAAACACAAACAGCGAGTGCCCCCCCACTTCCCTCTGCCTTCTCCCTTTATATCTGAGCTGACGTCATATGGTATGGAATACCCCTTTGGTCAATTTGGGTCAGCTGGCCCGGCTGTATCTCCTCCCAAGATGTTGATCACACCCAACCTACTACTGGGAGAACATCAAACCACAGCCTTGGTGCTGTGTGGGCACCGCTTAGCAGTAGCCAAAACACTGGGGTGCTATCAACACCCTTCTAGCTACTGCTCCAAGAAACACAGCACGGAGAGAGCTGCTGTGGGAAGATTAACTCCACCTCAGTCTGACCCAATACAACCTCCACCCCTTATTCCATACCATTTGAGTCATGCTCAGGTCTCACATGTTTAGATCATCTTAACATTTAACGTGTATATTTCTCCAGTCCTTCAACAGAGAGATGCTTCTCTTCCACTCTATGCTTTTCTTTCACTGCTTTAGATGTTACTTGGGCCACATCCATAGCATGCAGGGCAGGAGAAGCAGCACATCCAACTGTTGGGCACCAACACCAGTTTGGTTTGGGTCGCCAGTGCGTTCTTCTTGTTCCTTCTGAAACCTACTCTTCATCAGTCCACGTTGTCACTTCCTACAAGACACAACTCACATACCAGATTACTTTTCCCCCAAGGTTAAATCACCTTGAGGCACACATCGGGTTTCCCCATCTTCCCGCATTACCCACCAAGTACACCCAGGTCCTTGAGCAAAGACAACCCCACGAATGGGTTTGCCTTTTCCCATGGGAGGAGCAACCCACACTGCCTTCCCCAGCCACCTCCCCATGTGCACTACAGGGACCTTATCTCCTCCTACAGTATGTAGAGGTTCTGTTTGGGCAGAACCTGGACGGTTAGCAGATCCTCTAGAGTTAACCAGCCAAGTGGCTTCTGCTAAATTTGTATCCCAGTGCTTCCATGTCCCATGACCCAATGCCCTCAGCATAGTCTTTAACAGTCCATTGTATCTTTCAATCATTCCAGAGGCTTCTGGATGACAGGGGATGTGATACACCCACTCAATGCCGTGTTTCTCGGCCCAGGAATTGATGTGATTATTTCGGAAATGAGTCCCATTGTCTGATTCAATTCTTTCTGGAGTACCATGGCGCCACAAAATTTGCCTTTCCAGGCCTAAGATGGTGTTTCGGGCAGTGGCATGGTTTACAGGGTATGTCTCAAGCCAACCAGTCGTTCCTTCTACCATGGTGAGTATGTAGCGCTTGTTTCGGCATGTTCGTGGCAGCGGTCCCATATAGTCAATTTGCCAGGCCTCACCATAACGAAAACCCAGCCACCGCCCTCTGCTCCAGGGAGACTTTGCTTTTGTGGCTCGCTTGATTGAGGCACATATCTCACATTCATGAGTGACCTGTGCAATGGCCTCCATGGTCAGGTCCACCCCTCGATCACGAGCCCATCTGTATGTAGCGTCTCTCCCTAGATGTCCTGATGTTTCATGGGCCCATCGAGCTACAAACAGCTCACCCTTACATTCCCAGTCCAGGTCCACCTGAGCTATTTCAATTTTTGCAGCCTTGTCTACCTGGTCATTATTTCAATGTTCTTCAGTGGCGCGGCTTTTGGGCATGTGAGCATCTACATGACGCACCTTCAGAGTCATGTTTTCTACTCGAGTAGCGATATCTTGCCACAATGCAGCCGCCCAGATGGGTTTACCTCTGCGCTGCCAGTTGGTCTTCTTCCACTGCTGTAACCACCCCCATAGGGCATTAGCCACCATCCAGGAATCAGTATAAAGATAGAGTACTGGCCACTTTTCTTGTTCAGCAATCATCAGGGCTAGCTGGATGGCTTTCACTTCTGCAAATTGACTTGACTCGCCTTCTCCTTCAGTGACCTCCACAACTTGTCGTGTGGGACTCCACACAGCAGCTTTCCACCTCCGATGGTTCCCCATCACACGGCAGGATCCATCAGTAAACAAAGCATAGCATCGTTCATTCTCTGGTAGTTCATTATATGGTGGTGCCTCTTGAACACGAATCACCTTCTCAGGCACTGGCCAAAAATCTCTGCCTTCTGGTCAGTCCATGATCTCCTCCAGGATTCCTGGGTGATTGGATTTTCCCAGTCGAGCTTGTTGTGTGATCAATGCTACCCACTTACTCCATGTAGCACTAGTTGCATGATGTGTGGAGGGGATATTCCCCCCGAACATCCAGTGCAACACAGGCAGCCGGGGTGCCAAGAGGAGGGATGCCTCTTTACCAACCACTTCTGAAGCAGCTCGAACTCCCTCGTATGCTGCCAGAATCTCCTTCTCGGTTGGGGTATAGTTGGCTTCTGATCCTCTGTATCCCCTGCTCCAAAATCCTAAAGGTCGACCTCGGGTTTCTCCTGATGTCCTTTGCCAGAGACTCCAAGTGAGACCATACTCCCCAGCTGCAGTATAAAGTATATTTTGCACTGATGGTCCTGTCCGGATAGGCTCAAGTGCCACTGCACGAGCTATTTCCTGTTTCACCTGCTCAAAGGCTTGTTGTTGTTCGGGGCCCCACTCAAAATCATTCTTCTTTCGAGTCACTCGGAAAAGAGGTCTCACAAGCTGACTGTAACCTGGAATGTGCATCCTCCAAAACCCCACAAGGCCTAGGAAAGCTTGCGTTTCTTTCTTGTTAGTTGGTGGGGACATGGTCGCAATCTTATCAACTACATCCATAGGCACGTGACGGCGTCCATCCTGCCATTTTGCTGTCGAGCCCAGCTTCAGAGCAGGTAAGACTGCACTGGGGAAGGAATCTAAGCAAAAAAAAAGGCTGGCAAAAAGCTTTTGGGGGGCTTTTTTTAAGCCGGCTACAGCAACCACACCTGAGGCCGCACCGGCAGCTCCAGGGCGGACACCCGAGATAGCGTGGGCGGAGCCACCCTCAGCGGGGCGGTTCAAGAAAGACAGGGAACTGCTGGAGAGAGTCCAGCACAGGGCAACTAGGATGATTAAGGGAGTGGAGCATCTCCGTTATGAGAAAAGACTGAGGGAGCTGGGGCTCTTTAGTTTGGAGAAGAGGAGGCTGAGGGGTGACCTCATTAATGTTTACAAATATATCAAGGGTGAGTGTCACGAGAATGGAGCCAGGCTCTTCTCGGTGACAACCACTGATAGGACAAGGGGTAATGGGCTGAAAATGGAACATAAGAGGTTCCGCTTAAACTCGAGAAGAAACTTCTTCTCAGTGAGGGTGACGGAGCCCTGGAACAGGCTGCCCAGAGAGGCTGTGGAGTCTCCTTCTCTGGAGACATTCAATACCTGCCTGGACACGTTCCTGTGTGGCATAGTCTAGGCATTCCTGCTCTGGCAGGGGGATTGGACTTGATGATCTTTCGAGGTCCCTTCCAATCCCTAACATTCTATGATTCTATGATTCTATGATTTTATTCCTAAAAACTGAATCTCTTGTGCAGGTCCTTTGACCTTGCTTTTCTTTATAGCGAAGCCAGCCTTCAGAAGAATTTCAATTATTCTTTTTCCCTTTTCAAACACCTCTTCCGCTTTACTCCCCCACACAATGATGTCATCAATGTATTGTAGATGTTCAGGGGCATCACCTTTTTCCAGTGCAGTTTGGATCAGTCCATGACAGATGGTGGAGCTATGCTTCCACCCCTGGGGCAGTCGATTCCAGGTGTATTGAACACCCCTCCAGGTGAAAGCAAACTGTGGCCTCCACTCTACTGCCAAAGGAATGGAGAAGAACGCATTGGCAACGTCAATTGTAGCATACCACCTCACTGTCTTTGACTCCAGGCCATACTAGAGCTCCAACATATCTGGTGCAGCAGCACTCAACCGTGGTGTCACTTTGTTCAGACCACGATAGTCCACTGTTAGCCTCCACCCTCCATCAGACTTTTGCACTGGCCATATGGGACTATTAAAAGGTGAGTGTGTCTTGCTGATCACTCCCTGGGCTTCCAGCTGATGAATCAACTCATGGATGGGAGCTAGGGAGTCTCGATTTGTGCAATACTGCCGCCGGTGTACTGTCCTGGTAGCAACTGGCACCTGCTGTTCTTCAACTTGCAGCAGTCCTACAATGAAGGGATCTTCTGAGAGGCCAGGCAGGGTAGACAGTTGTTTGATTTTCTCTGTAGTCACGGTAGCCACACCAAAAGCCCACCGGTAGCCCTTTGGGTCCTTGAAATACCCTCTCCTGAGGTAGTCTATGCCAAGAATACAAGGGGCCTCTGGGCCAGTCACAACAGGGTGCTTTTCCCACTTGTCCCCTGTTAAACTCACATCAGCCTCCAGTACAGATAATTCTTGGCATCCTCCTGAAATCCAAACAGGTTCTGAGCCTTTATATTTTGATGGTACTAATGTACACTGCGCACTGGTGTCCACCAACGCCTTATACTTCTGTGGGTCCGATGTGCCAGGCCATCGAATCCACACAGTCCAGTATACTCGGTCATCCCTGTCCTCCTCCTGGCCGAAGGCAGGGACCCTCTATTCCTGATCCTCATTAGAACATTCACTGGGTAACCTTTGTCGTAACAGACCAGAAGTCCCCTCATCAGGATCAAGGGACATGACTTCAAATTTTCTTTGTCTAGGAGATTGCTGATTATCTTCCTGAGTCCCAACAGCAACTGCACTGACTGCCTTCTTATATGTCGCCTTCTTAACTGCTGTCTTTCCTCTCAGTTCACGCACACGGGCTTCCAGTTTAGAGGTGGATTCACCATCCCACTTCCTCATGCCCTCCCCTTGATCACGCAGGAAAAACCAGAGTGCTCCACGTGGCGTATGCCTGGGGCTTCCTTTTCCTCTGACTGATACAGGAAAAAACTGGTTTCTTGGAGCACTCCTGGTAGTTGATGCCTTGGCCCACAGGGATGAGGAGATGCGGAAATTGTCTTCAAAATTTTGCAGCCAAGAAGACACTCTTTCCACAGTTGCTATATCCATGTCTGTGCAATATATCATTGCCAAGTTGTTGGAATATGACTCTGGAGCGCCCTGAATCACCTTTCTCCACATGGCCCGTGTGCATGGAACATCCTCTGGATCTTTAGGGGCTTCTTCATCTTCTAGATTACTGTAGATGACTTCCAACACTCCTAGTTCTCTTAGGTACTGGATGCCTTCATCTGCAGTAGTCCATTTTCCTTGGAAATTTGAAAGATCTTCCTTGAATGGATATCTTGCCCTTACACTTGAGAGGAGCCGTTTCCAAAGACTGCAAACACCTGCTTCCTTTCCAATTCCTTTTTCAATTCCCCGATCCCTAGCAAGGGATCCCAGTTGCTGGGCTTCTCCACCATCTAGTTGCTGACTGTCAGCCCCGCTATCCCAGCATCGGAGCAGCCAGGCAGAAATCCGCTCACCGGGCTGGCGACTGTAATCTTTCCTCATATCTCGGATTTCTGACGAGGTCAGAGACCGGGTAGTTTCTGTTTCTTGTTTGATTTCTTTCACTCTTCCCGATTCCCCAGTCAGAGGATTAATTTCTTGATCAGGCTCCTCCTCTTCTTCCTCCCTTACTAATCGACCGTATGGAGCTGTTGACTTTCTTTTCCACATTTTTGTCTTCACTACTGGGGCAATTACTGTAGTCGTTGTTTGAGTTCCTGTCTCAACCATGGTGTCTTCAGCTGAGGTTTGAGTGCCTGCCTCAACCACTGCCCTTTGAGAATACTGAACTGTGGCTCGATAGGCACAGGCTAAGCCCCAGTACAATGCTAGGAGTTGCTGGTTTTCGTTGGGGTAGGTAAGGCACCCTTCTATCAGGTGGCGTGTCAATTTAGTAGGATCGCTCGCCTGTTCTGGGGTGATATCCCAGGCTATGGGAGGTGATAACCGTCCTAGGAATCTGCCCAAGTCCTTCCACACACCCTGCCACCCAGGGACCGGCCGCTTCAAGGCACACTTCAGTATGTCCTCACTCAAAGATTGTCTCCTCTTATGCCAGGATGGAAACAGATTCCACAAAGCCCATAGTATACTAATAACATTAGTAATACCATAGAGCTTACACAAGGGTGGACAAGGACCGTGGGAGCCTTCATAATAAAGCCGTTTACATCAATCTCATATAGGCAGAGGGGGATATATTCTTTTACTCTATTCAAAAGATAGCTCCAGCCGTGCAGCAGGGCTGTAACTACTAGAAGAAAACACATATTCAATGTTTGTCTTAACATGTTCTTAAGCAAAGCTAAACCAAATGATAAGCAAGTGCTACAAGCAAACTCCGTGTCCTGCACAGGAGCTTGCCGCTTAATAACTACTCTAGCTGTAGCAAGCTTGAGCAAAACTGCTGTTATCGTGCCCCACGTTGGGCGCCAAAAAGGACTGTGGTGGTTTGGCCCTGGCTGGAGGCCAGGAGCTCACCAAAGCCGCTCTATCACTCCCCTTTTTAGATGGACAGGGGAGAGGTGAGATGTAACAAGAAGCCCATGGGTAAAGATAAAAAGCAGTTTAATATAGCAATTGCCGCGCGCGGAAGCAAAGTAGAATGGAACAAAGATTATTCTCTACTTCCCATCGGCGGGCGATGTCCGGTCGCTTTCCCAGGAAGCAGGGCTCCAAGACGCGTAACGGTTTCTCCGGAGGACAAACACAAACAGCGAGTGCCCCCCCACTTCCCTCTGCCTTCTCCCTTTATATCTGAGCTGATGTCATATGGTATGGAATACCCCTTTGGTCAATTTGGGTCAGCTGGCCCGGCTGTATCTCCTCCCAAGATGTTGATCACACCCAACCTACTACTGGGAGAACATCAAACCACAGCCTTGGTGCTGTGTGGGCACCGCTTAGCAGTAGCCAAAACACTGGGGTGCTATCAACACCCTTCTAGCTACCGCTCCAAAAACACAGCACGGAGAGAGCTGCTGTGGGAAGATTAACTCCACCTCAGTCTGACCCAATACAGCTAGTGACTAGTTATCCCAGCTAGCTCAACTCTTGACTGAAAATTAACCTTATCCCAGCTGAACCCAGTACAGGATGACATCCCAGAAGGCTGTGCTGCCATTCAGAGAGACCTAGACAGGCTGGAGGGCTGGGCAGGGAGAAATCTGATGAAGTTCAACAAGGGCAAGTGTAGAGTTTTGCACCTGGGAAAGAATAACCCCATGTGTCAGTACAGGTTGGGGACTGCCCTGCTGGAGAGCAGCGCAGGGGAAAGGGACCTGGGGGTTCTGGTGGACAGTAGGATGGCCATGAGCCAGCAATGTGCCTTCGTGGCCAAGAAGGCAAATGGCATCCTGGGGTGTATTAGAAGGGAAGTAGCTAGTAGGTCAAGAGAAGTCCTCCTGCCCCTCTACTCTGCCCTAGTGAGGCCCCATCTGGAATATTGTGTGCAGTTCTGGGTTCCCCATCTGAAGAGCGAAAGGGAACTGCTTGAGAGAGTCCAGCACAGAGGCACAAAGATGATGAAGGGAGTGGAACATCTCCCTTATGAGGAAAGGCTGAAGGAGCTGGGTATCCTTAGCTTGGAGAAGAGGAGGCTGAGGAGTGACCTCATCCATGTTTATAAATATGTCAAGGGGGAGTGTCAGGAGGACGGTGCCAGGCTCTTTTCAGCAACGTCCAATGACAGGACAAGGGGTGTGGATACCCTATATTTTACAATTAGCTGTGCCGACAGTGCTCCGTTGCAGAGTTAAGACTTTTGTCCTTAAGCTCTTTTCTAAACAAGTACATAACTCTT